>CM067332.1:99685000-100307812 GCA_034376525.1 Nicotiana benthamiana
TCTTATTCTTGAAATTCTTGTCGTGCGAGTTTGTTAATCCGAGTACTAAACTTATGTTATTATATTCTCTCACAGATGGTAATGATATATGCTATCAAATAGGGTAGGCGAGCACCAGTACCACCAGTCCGGGCCACTAGAGGCCGAGGACGCAGCCATGGTCGTGGTAGAGGAAGAGTAGCAAAGGCAACATGTGTAGATCCACCAGCTGCACCAGTTCAGGACCAGCTTCCAGCTGTGGACACTCCAGTAGCACCACCTCAGGAACCAGCTGTGCCTATTATGATTCTAGATCTTCAGGAGTCCTTAGCTTAGATCTTATTAGTTTGTACTGGCCTAGGTCAGGCGGTTTCAGCCATTACAACTGTAATTACTTCTCAGGCTGAGACAGAGCAGTCAGACTCCAACCGCCCGCACACCTGAGCAGATCGTGCATGGACTTCACACGCCAGGGGTACACCTAGCTCAACCAACTGCAACTGCTCAGGACTATGTTGTTCCTTCCATACCAGAGGATGATCAGTGTAGGTTGGAGAGATTTGGTAGACTTCAACCTCCGACTCTTAGTGGAGCAGAGGGTGAGGAAGCCCGGTGCTTTTTGGACAAGTGTCCGAGGATGCTTTGTATAGCCGGTATTTTGGAGACCAGCAGGGTCGCTTTAAGTACTTATTAGTTTTTAGGAGCTGCTTTTACTTGGTGGGATGATTTTGAGAGGCGTAGGCCCGTTGGTGCAGCACCCTTTTCCTTGTAGAAGTTTTCCATTCTCTTTCTGGAGAAGTATGTGCCGCAGTCACATAGAGATGAGCTACCAAGCAGTTTGAGTTATGTCAGGGGGAGATGACTGTGTCGCAGTATGAGTTGAGGTTCTCTAAGTTGTCTTGTCATGCCATCTGGTTGGTCCCCACAGATAGAGAGAGGATTACGAGGTTTGTCGATAGTCTTACTTATCAACTCTGTATCCTCATGACCAAGGAGAGGGTGACTGGTGATACATTCGAGGAGGTTGTGGATATTTCCCGAGAGATTGAGTTTATTCGTTTCGAAGAGCGAGAGGAGAGGGAGGCCATTAGGCCTCGAGGATCTGGTAGTTATAATGGTGCTCCTTCAATGGACCAATTTCGGCACGGCAAAGGCTGATGGTTCTGACATGGATAGTCCGATCGCCCAGGTCATCGTAGGGCGTCATTGGGTCATGGTTCTCACAATTCACAACAAGGACATTCTTCAATTAGTGCCCCCTTCCAGCTCAAAGCTCATCTTGCACTCCATCTGTTAAGGCTCTTCTATGTCGAGTGCATCTGCTAGTCAGTCCGGTGCGAGAGGTTCCCATCAGTCCCCTTCTCTAGCACCTGGGAGTTATTACGAGTATGGAGAGATGGGCCACCTGTGGAGGCAGTTTCCTCATCATTTTTCTAGTTCATCCGAGTAGAGAGGCCAGTCATCAGCTTTAGTGCCAGTTGCACCACCACTACCCACCCACCCAGCTAGGGGTGGGGTTAGTCAGGTAGGGGTCTCCCTAGAGGGGGAGGTCAATCAGAGGGCAGTCAGAGGCATTTCTATGCTCTTCCAAGCAGACTCGATGCTATCGCTTCAGATGCTATTATTACAGGTATTGTTTTAGTCTGCCATAGAGACACCTCTATATTATTTGATCCTGATTCCACCTTTTCTTATGTATCATCATACTTTGCTTGTTATTTGGGTATGCCTCGTGAGTTTCCTACTTTACTTGTTCATGTATCTACCTTGATGAGTGATACTGTTATTGTAAACCACGTGTACTGGTCGTGTGTGGTGACTATTGGGGGTCTGGAGACCCAAGTGGATATTTTATTATTGAGTATGGTGGATTTAATGTCATTATAGGCATGGATTGGATATCTCTGTGTCGTGCTATTCTGGAATGTCATGCTAAGACAGTCACATTAGCTATACCGGGTGTGCCATGGATCGAGTGTCGAGGTGTGACTGATTATGTTCCCAGTAGAGTAATCTCTTTCTTGAAAGCCCTGCGTAGGGTCGGGAAGGGTTATCTTTCATATCTAGCCTTAGTGAGGGATGTCAGAGCTGGGTTCCTAGTATTGATTCTGTTCAAGTTGTAAGGGAATTCCCTGATGTATTTCCTGTTGACCTTCTTGGCATGCCATCGGATAGGGATATTGATTTTTGAATTGACCTGGTGTCGGGCACTCTGCCCATTTCTATTTCGACGTGACTTATGGCACCAGAAGTGTTGTAGGAGTTAAAGGAACAGCTTCAGGAACTCCTTGATAAGGAATTCATTCGGCCTAGTGTGTCTCCTTGGGTCATGTCGGTTCTGTTTGTGAAGAAAAAGGATGACACTATGAGAATGTGCATTGATTATAAGATATTGAACAAGGTAACAATGGAGAACAAGTATCCTTTGCCTTGCATTAATGATTTATTCGACCAGCTTCAAAGATACACCCTATGTTTCCGTACGTAAGAGTACGTCATAAGTCAATTAATGTAAGCTCAAAAATAGAATAATCTTTGAATAAGATCATTGATAGCAAGTAGCAAAAGGGGTTGAAGTCTTAGAAGCTAAACAAATTAAAAAAATAAGTTTCATCGAATGTCGACAAGTTTGGAATGTTATAACATATACTTTTGGGGTGAGACAAAGGTGATTAACATGATGTGGAGATTATGTTATGATTTATTTTAGTCATATGATAGTCGCGTGTTATGTTTTGAAGTCAAGCAAGTTGTAGAACAAAAGTTGAAAAAGGTCATCACAAGTTACATTCAGAAATAAGTTGAAACTTAGCTTAAATGTAGCTAAGATTTTCTCCCAATATTATTTGAATCAAGGGATGATCTACATATCAAATTGAAGATATAATATTCTAGTTTCCAATGCTTTAAATCGTTTGTTAATACGATCTTGGAGTATAGAGATATTCTCATTTTTACGAGACCATACAGCTAGTAGGTGACTAGTAGGTGCATCACCTACTTGCCAAAAGAAGAGGCCTCAATTAAAATCCCCAAAGTCGGACAAAAGGGTTCTTTTAAGGGCTATTAAACTCATTTCATTCACTTATCTTTCTGACCAAGAAAACCAAATTGAACCCCTGCAAACCCTCCCCAAAAATATAACATAAACCCTAGGGTATTCCGGGTGTTACGACGCAATTCTAGTGCCGAAACGTCCATACAACTTGCTAGTTTCTCTTTATACTTATTGCAGCTGTGTTGAGGAACTTATTTTTGAAGATGATCTAGGAGAGACTTCGTACAGTGCAATTGAATCAAAAGAGTTATGATGACAAGAAGGTTCGGGATGTGTCCTGCGTGGTTGGTGGGAAAGTTCTGTTGAAGGTTTCGCCCACGAAGGGTGTTAAGAAAGGAAAGTTGAGTCCGTGGTTCATTGGACCTCTTGAGGTACGTCGCACGATTGGAGAAGTGTCTTATGAGCTTGCCTTTCCACCCAGCTTGTTGAGTGTGCATCCAGTGTTCCAGTTTCTATGCTCCAGAAATAGATTGGAGATCTGTCTCATGTTCTGGATTTTAGCACGGTTCAGTTGGAGGGTGATTTGACATACGATGTGGAGCTAGCAGCTATTTTGGAGCATCAAGTTCAAAAGCTGAGGTCAAAAGATATAGCTTCGATGAAAGTGCAGTGGAGAAGTCGACCCGTGGAGGATGCTACCTGGGAGACCGAGCGTGAGATGCGGAGCAGATATCATCACGTGTTTGGGCTTCATGTATGTTTCTTGACTCGTTCAAGGATAAACGTTTGTTTAAGTTGGGGAGTATGTGATGACCCGGCCAGTCGTCTCATGAGTTATTTCTCTGTTTCCCCCATTTCTCCTTCTTTATATTTTGTTTATCCGTGTTTGAGGTATTGGGTTGGTCAAATTGAATCCGGAATGATTTTGGTGAAGTTTGAGACACTTAGTCTCTTCTAAGAAGGCTTAATTTGGAAAAAAATACCAGATGTTTACGTATATGTTATAGGAATCAGATGTAAGTTTTGATGGTTCGGTTAGCTTTGGGAGGTAATTTGAGCCTTAGGAGTGTGATCAGAATGAGTTTCTGAGGTTCGGAAAAGATTTAGGCTTGAATTGGCGAAGTTGATATTTTGGCGATGTCCGGTTGATAGGCAAGATTTAGATATAGGGGCCAGAATAGAATTCCGAGAGTTGTAGTAGCTTCTATGTATCATTTAGGATGTGTGTGCAAAATTTCAGGTTATTCAGACATGGTTTAGTTGGGTTTTTTATCAAAAGCATAATTTGGATGTTATTAGAAACTTAGGCTAGAATCTGAGGTGTTTTGGTTGATTTGATGTTGTTTGAAGTATTTTGATGATTGGAACAAGTTTGAATAAGGTATTAGGGTATTTTTGTGCTTTTGATTGAGGTCCCAGGGGCCTCGGGGTGATTTCGGGTGGTTAACGGAGAAGTTGAGATGTTATTGCAGATATTGAAGTTGCTACTTCTGGTGTTTTCACACCTGCAGTTTGGGGACTGCGGGTGCAGCGCCGCACGTTCGGAAGGGGAGTCGCAGAAGCAGATTTGAGAGGAAGTGTCAAGAAACCGCACCTGCAGACTCGCAGGTGTAGAAAGTTGACTGCAGATGCAGAATTTGGCCCGCTAAGTGATTTCCGCAGAAGCGGAGTAAAGACCGCATATGCGATACCGTAGAAGCATATTTTGAACGGCAGATGCGGAACAACTCGGCAGAAAGAATAAAATAGGTCCTTCGCAAATTTTGGATTATTTCACCATTTTTTACTTTATCTTGGGAGCTTTTTGGACGATTTGGAAGAGGGATTTCAAGGGAACTTCATTGAGGTAAAGATTTTTGACCTAAAACTCGTTCCTGTGATATTATTTCATGGATTAGAGCTAGAATTTGTGGAAATTAAGGGTGAAAATAGGGGGAGGCTAGGGTTTAGGACTGGAGACCTATGATTTATGATTTGATGGACCATTTGATGTCGGATTTCTGAACTTTTGGTACGTATGAACTCGTGGGAGGATAAGAAATCTATTTGTGTAAAAATTATCAAATTTTGAGATGTGGGATCAGAGGTTGGGTTTCGGTAATTTCGGCATTTGTGTTAATTATTAGTTATTTTTGCTTGGGCATCGTTTCCTTAGCCTATTTTGACGTCATCCTTCTGATTTTTAGATAGATTCGACAAGAGTGGAGGCTGATTCCAGGGGCAAAGGCGTCGCGAGATTGCGATCTGACTAGTTCGATGTGAGTAATGATTGTAAATGATAGGCTGAGTGTTTGAAACCCCAAACTGCACATCGTAGTGCTATATTGAGGTGAGGCACACACTTGATGACAAGTGTGAGGTCGTACGCTACTGGGGATTGTGACTTGGTCCATCCTAATTGATGGTTTTTACTGCATACTTTACCGAAATCTACTTGCTATCATCAGTATTTGGGGTGAATGTCATATTTGGGCTTTGTGCCAACTATTTGAACCTTTCGAGGATTTTTTTATTGATATTTCATCACTCTTTTGACTTTATACTCGAACTCAGTCGTGTTATTTTTCACTGTTTTTATACTCGGCCATGTTTACTCAGTTTTAATACTTAAATGATATTTTTAAATGATGTTTGGGCTGAGAAACATTGTTTTACTATTGCTTGTGGGGCTTGTGAGGATTTTTGACTGAGTAAGGCTGAGGGCCTATGTTGTGAGGAACCACTGATACTGATTTGAGGCTGAGGGCCTAAGATATGTATGTCACGATATGGCTTGATTCATATGAGGCCAAGAGCCTAGTAATGATGCCACGAGATCGCTTGATATTGCACTTGGGCTATAAGGGGCCCCTCCAAAAGTCTGCATACCCCCAGTGAGCGCGGGTACCTAGTATGATGTGAGATTGAGCCGTAGGGGCTGGTATGGTTCTAAGATGTTATCCGAGGGCTGGATTTGTTGATATTGTTCCCGAGGGGAAAAATTTTATGTGTTTATTTTTCCTTAATTTCCTGATATTTTCTTGCGTACTTATTGAAAAAGGATTTCTACTTATCTCTTGACTGATTTACTATTTTCAAATGGTTTTACTGCTTCATTATAGATTTCCTTGTAGCTTAAATGGTTTCTCGCTTTCAGTCTTTATTTACATTTGTTACTTAATGAGATGGAGTACTCACTTTACTCCGTGCACCATGTGTGCAGATTCAGGCGTGTCTGATTTCGTTCCCGAGTGTTGATCCTTCTAGCTTCTGGCGGACATTTAGAGGCACGAGGTAGTTTTCTGGCATCCGCGCTCCCGTGTTTCTCCTCCTTTATCATTTCTATATATTTTCAGACATTTGTACTAGCGTATAGACTTAGCAGACTTATATTATGACTTATAGATGCTCATGACTAGTGACACCCCGATTATGGCTGTGTTTGGGTTGTACTTCCACATTTTTATGATATTATCTGATACTTAGTATTATTAAATCATGTTTTAGACTGTTTTATTGTTGTTTAGCTATTTAACTTTGAATTGGGAATAGTTGGTTTGCCTTGTCTTCACGAGAGGCGCCATCACGATCGGGTCCGGGAATAGGGTCGTGATAGTATCAAGCCTAACCTCGGTAGAGTAGTGATTAGGCCAGGTCAAGACACCTACCAGACATGTAAACATGTTCAGGATATAAGATTAAGCTAAATAATAGAAGAACATCAATGTAAGACCAACAACGGAAAGATCACAAATTCACGACCAACAGTGAAAATAATAGAAGCACAAATAGAAACAAGAAATAACTAGGTAATAAAGCAACAACATAGTTAGAATATAAATGAAATATGAATGAACTCAAGTAAGGAAAATTGATAACAACTCAACTAGTCAAATTGTTCCTAATGCATGGATTACAATAAGAATTACCCGAGGTACCACTTCTTGAATTCACAAAGTCATGAGTTACAACTTTCAAATCTTACACATATAGAAACTCGTGCCCGCAATGGCAATCACCTTCGCACGACAAATTCGTCGTGCTACCATGTATATCGTATTTGTATCAATATCAACTAAGATGATCGAGGGATAAATTAAAACACAATAGAACACAATTCAAAACTTGAATAAAGTAAAGCGTCAAATGAGATATTAACTTTAGTTTACGATTCAAATAAAGTAAAATAAAGGAGAGGTTGTAAATAGAGTATCGGATGAGCTTAGTTTGGAAATTAATGAGATAAAGTGAATATATTGTTTTTAAACAAAGAAAAACATCAATTAATTTTAACGAGTTAAATATAAAATTTGTTAAAAATAAAACATGATAAAAAAAATTTAAGAAAAGTACACAACAAAGAGGTGATGAGTAAAATTTGAGGATCCAATTAAAGTAAAAATGTGATAACTATTTTAATTAGTAAGCGTCGAGTGAGATATGTGTTTCATTTTGAAAGACACACAAGTGAAACATCTTAAGAATTCTTTTATTTAAAATCCCTAAATTACCAAAAACTCAAGCGGATATGAGATAATAACCTCATGCACATAAATTTACCTTGACTATCATTTTATTAAGAAATAATAGACACAAATCGGCATGTTAGAGAAACACAACAAATCACATAGAATGCATGACTCACATAAGAAGTCAATATCGTTCCATTACTAGAATAAAAACAATTAACCTAATACGATCCAAATACAAATAATATAATTTAAGAAACAACAATAATCGTTCATCTGATAAACCGTTCCAACATGAATTGCACCATGAGAATTACAACTGGGGGTAAATTTACTATCACAACCATTACCATATATAAATTCATTACGGCGTGCAATCTGATCCTATCTATATCATATTATCCGTCCTTATTGCTCCATATCATATATTGCCACATATTTTTAATGTTGTTGTAGCGTGCAAACCCCTCCTTATATAATATTAACAAGCAAACAAACTACAACCAACTATGACGTATCACAAAATCAACGTAATAATTAAGCTACACAAGGAAGTCACAACGGATGAAAAAGTTACACAATAAATTGCAAAATCAAATAGCAAGAAATGACCATTCACAAACCAAAATATAATTTCCGAGAATCAATTAACAATGAAGGCATGTAATTGGTAAGGCATAATGCGGCATGCAGACCGATCCCATAACTGTCACTCATAACTTGATCCTCAAGCCCCAACTCAGTCATCAATTTCTCCAGTCTCTTGGGCTTACAAATCTCATGCCAATCAACCCAAATAACATGAAATAACAATGAATGATGAACAGAGACTGAGATATGATATGCAAATGAAGAATCATGACTAAGTATATGATTAAAGTTAGAGCATATAACTCAAAATAATAAAAATAGACTCTTTAGGTCTTAACAGAATAATCACATAGCATAAACATGATTTCTAACATTATTCACATCTCATATAATCAAACAAGTAAGGAGAACATGGATGTAACAAGATATAAGAACAAAACAAGCCCGGTCACAGTCTAATAGTCAACTAGAATCATGAGTTCCCCTGGTACATGCACACACGCTCATCATCTATCATGTGAGTCACCTTAATACATCTCTTATAACATAGTTCTCATGGTTAACTACCCTCAAATCTAAGTTTAGATATGTTACTTACCTTTAGATAAAAACCCACAATTTCTCTTTAAATTCGTAATCCAAATTGCAAAATCGATGATAGATTCACGATTTATAATCAAAAATGAGTATAAACACTTACCCCAATCCATGTGATGACAATCCTCTAAAACATTGCCAAAATTGAGCTCCAAATCTCAAGTTTGTCCAAATCAATACAAGACCTCGATATATAGTTGTTGATATCCAATTTTTTCTATATATTTTTTATATGAAACATTCTTTCAAAATAGTATATATGCATATATATAAGCATGACTAAGTATTTTATTATTATTTTTCCATATTTTTTAATAATTTTTAAACAAATTTATTGCCCTATTTTAGCAATACAAAAATCAATAAGTGTTCCTCAAATTATTGTTTTGGTGATTAATTTATTTTATTCTTATATTTATACCAAAATATAGCTAAGATAATTTTTGTACATTTTTATAAATTGATTTGGTATTTTTAAGCTAAAATTGCACTAAATTGCAATTCTAGCCTATTTTAAGATTCAATAGTGTTTATAATTACAAAATTTATTCTGATATTTTTAGTTTAATGTTTATATAGTATTAATTAGCTTAGTTCCTTTAATTTGTTTCAAAAATCAATTTTGCTATTTTCTGTAAATTAAAAAAGGAAAAAATGGCTATTTAGATGATAGCCTTATTTTCTTTCAATTATAGCGAAATTTAACCACCCCAATAACCCAATTTCAAATCTTAAATTATCTTTCCCTCTTTCTAAATTACCCGACCCCTAACCCGTTTATTTGTACCCACCTGGCTCTCCTTTGATCCAGACTGTTGATTAAAATGATCAACGGCCACAATGTCCCCTTACCTTTTTAATTACCCAAACCCCCAACCCTAATTCATTTTCTTCAGAGACGCCGCATTGAAACCCTCTTCTCTATCAAATTCTCTCTAACCTTCCTTGACCCTAGCCGCCTATAATCGCTTCCACCTGGAAACCCACCGGAGACCATGGCTTCTCCGGCCATGGGAGCCTTATCTCACTCATGTTACTCCTATGTGATAGATACTTGAAGGTTCAAGGCCAGACCTTGAAGGTTTTCATCAAGATCTTTACTGGCTTGAAGTTTCACGACCATCGTTGGCCTTGTTCTGGCGTATTCTGGTCTTCTGAGCCTGATTCTTGCTTCTCCGACTCCGATCGGTGACCTTTTTAAAGCCTTTCTCATTTTATGGTTCTTCTGAATCCCCTTGAGATTCTCTCCGATCTTTCTAGATTTGTTTTTTATCTATGCTCTATTTGAGTTTTCAAAAGCTTTTCCTGCCTTTGCTTTCAAAAAAAAAATCACTTTCAAAAAACTGCCTATTTTTTATCTAGGGTTGCCGAAATGCTCAAATATTTCTATGATTTTTTCTTTTGTCGTTTCTGTGTGTTTTTCTCTATTTTGTTCTTGTAGAATGTTCTTATATGCTTCTCTTGCTATGTTTTCCTCTATTGTGGTCTCTAATGATCATACTGTGTTCTTGTGTCCCTCTGTTGTGTTTTATATATCCTATTCTTCTACTATATTCTTGTGTTCCTTTCTATCATGCTCTTATATGTTTATCCTACTGTGTTTTCCTTTATGTTCTTTTATTATGATTTTCCGGTGTTCTTGTGTTCTTCTACTGTATTTTTTACTAAGTTCTTAAGTCTCTTTGTTTGCCTTCTGCTGGACCTTGTTTGAGTTCTTCTAATAAAGACCTCTTTAAATATGTTTCTTAAGTGTTTTACTATTTTCTCTTCTGAACCTTGGTTAAGTTCCTTGTAAAAGTATGATCGTCTACTATATTTGCTACTGCATTCTTAAATGTTTACTATTTTCTCTTCTACTGAACCCTGTTTAAGTCCTTTCTAAGAGGATTTTTCTTAAGCATGTTTCTTCTACTATTATGTTGTTCTCTCGTCATGCTTCGAATTAGTTTCTTTACTTTGTTTGCTTTACACCTTCTACTGTGTTTGCATGTTTTGTCATGAGTTTCTGAAAGAAACTCCTAATCATGTTTCGACTACTTGCTTCCTCATCTCTGTATTTGATTCAACGAGGAAACTCTAGAATTTGGGGGGGGTGGGGGGTTCTGTCGAGGTTTGGTCGTGTGATTGAACTGGGGTTCTATTTTAGAACCGTTGAATCTCTTAGACTGACTGTTGAACTAAGTCTGAATTTCTTTACTCTGAACTTTTAAAATTCTTCTACATTAGACTCTTCTACTTATTAGCATAATAGTTCTTTCATGTTTAAGTGTGTCTGTATGCTTTACATGTGGGACAAATCTTTCCTCAAAGAGGCTTTCGAACTAGTTCACCTTTCTGTCTTGGTTCATTCATACCAATTCTTTGGATTTCTGATTTCTTGGCTTTTAATTGACTCTCTTTCCTTAAATTGTGCAACCGTGTGTTTCAGAGATTTTTTCTTTAAATAGTCTTTGTGTATTTGCCCCTAATTTACTACTTTGCACAAAGTGTTTATTTAAAATCCTTTCCTTAAATGGTTCTATCCGTTTGAATCGGAATCCCTTAATTAAAGTAAACCTTATGTAATTTATTTACAATCGGTCTTCAATTATTCTCTTACCTTATTTACTCACTTCTTTCGCACTATAAATATATGACCTTCTTTAACACAAAGCACACACGATTAACACACTTTAGACTTCACAATCTCACAATCCCGCACACTTACAGTATTCTGTCTTCCTGTTTGCACTTTGGATTTTACAAGACTACTGCTTTTCTCACTTGTTTCCTGGAAACTGGTATCCAATTTAGTTTTTTTGTCTCTTCCCAATGTGTTTGCTTTACAACCTCTACAATTTTGTCTACTTTGTTGTCTATGTTCAGTATTAAATATGTTGTTCTCTTTGCATCGGTTGCTGTTGTGAATCCCCATACCCCATTCCTTCTGTGTTTTTGAGTTAAAGTTCAAAGAATGGCAACAACCAAATTGTTGCTCAAAACTTGACTTGATCCTTTAACGGGTCCTAACTCCCAAACAATGTGACCAACATGGCTGGTTGAGGTGTGCCAGCACCTCCAATTGCTGGGTATGACCACCAACCTGTATTGGCCCTCCCCAGAATCCCCTTTATTGCATTCACACTCACTCCTAGCTTCTAAGTCCCCCCCCCCTCCTTTGAGTCATGCTTTTGGACCTTGAGTTCCCTATGAACTTGGAGGCTTGAGGGTTGGCTCTTCCACACCGCACTATGTCTGAACTCTGTAATGAATTTCGGTGTAAGCCCTGCCCAGAGCTTATATGGCTCTTGGAAACTCTAACACACCCAAAAATTGAGAAAGGCTTTAGATGTTGGATCTTTGGAGTTGGTTTACTACATGCTTTAAGCATGAAATCTAAATCATGCTCTCCTTGGTTGGAAGCTTTTAGTTTTTTTTATGTAATTTTACTTCTTTTTCCTATTTAATTCTAGGTTGTAATAATTTGAAATAACTTATGGGGATTTTAGTAAAAAGGGGAGGGTCACTAATGGATGCATAAGGGTTGATATCATGTTCATAGGTATTTACTTCTGCAATCATGTCTTGTTCTCACTTCTGCATTTTTAAAATAGAAATCATGTTTACAAGGTCTGCACTTCTGCATTTTCCATATAGAAATCATGTTTACAAGTTCTGCACTTCTGCATTATTTCATATAGGAACCATTCCTATAGGTTTTGCATTTCATGTGGACATCCCATCTATTAGTGCTGCATTTTATACATAGATACCATGTGTATAGGTTTTGCATTGCTGCCTATCACGTCGAGATCATACCTATAGAGTTTCCTGAATTCTGCATATGCACACGTCACTAGGTAAACATACTTATAGGTTTAAATAACAAATAACATTTTAGATACCATGCCCATAGGACTTCCACACTCTTATTTCGACTAAGGAAAAGTGTTTAGAATCAATAACACTTAGAAAGCATACCTATAGTAAGTAATCGATTCATCTTAACCAACCACTCACTTATGAGTTTAAAAATCAGTGACAGCCTTGCTTAAACGTCTGCAAAACTTAAGTTCCTGCAGTTAATAAATCTTTTTTTGGAATCACTATACCTCTCTCTCGTATTATTAGATATCATGCCTATAGGTCTCACTTAGGCAAGCTATAGAGTAACTTGTAAATCGAATCAGCTTCTATCAACTCCAGCCAGCAGGCATGTCTAACTCGGGCTTCTCATCTGAAATATATAATAGATAAATCCGCCACATCTCTTAAATTTAATCAGACCATAACCAATACATGTGAGACATGCTAATTCACTTAATCATTAGGTGGAAACTCTTCAATTCAAACCCAATTCCCAAAAGGGAAATAGTTGTTCGCCCAAATGTCGGAAACCCGATTTCGCAAGAAAAAGGGGGCCTCGACAGCGTGGCGACTCTGCTCGGGACTTTCTTTAAGGCTTTGACCATTTCATGATATTTGTGATTTTATGCTCTCTTAAATGTCTTTAATGTCTTTAAGTGTTTATTTTTCTCTCCTACCTCGAAAACCGACTTGGCTCTTCGTTTCTTTTCTTTAATACTTTCTTTTGCCGCTTTCCTTTAATATTGTTGTAACTATGAGCAATTATTGTAATTATTACTTATGAACATGCAAATACATGACAACGCGTTTAATTATTCTGACTGCATGTTCAACATCATCTTCCACTCGTGCCAAACAAAATACCATAGCAACGCTTATAGTGAGGGGTTGCACCCTTCTGATATTATTACCCCCTAAATCAGGCAAAGGCATATTCGCGGTAAAACCAGTCGATCAATGGTATAGTCGACCGTTTCGTGCCTTTCCCTCTTGTTCCGCTCAAGGGTCCCAGTCAAATACCCCATAGAAACGTAACTCTGTTTAATTATGCATGCATCATTGTCAAAACCTAGTTGAGTCAGTAATGTTGTCCACATAATGACTCTTTAAGATAGCCTTGTCCAAAGTCCATCGGGTTTCCTTGGAACCCAAATGGACACTACCACGTTATGTGCATTTATTTGGAGAACTAAATGCTGCTCATGTCAATTATTGGTATTTAAGTAATCGAGTCTGGCGAGCATAAGGGTCTAACACTTTTGTTTTGTAGAAATGAGGCATAGAGTCCCCAGATTCGGCATGTCACCAACATCCACCCGAAATTACTAAACTCGTGTGAAGATCTTCATTCCAGTGATCAGACCCTTGTCCGAAAATACTTGGGGAATCTACCTTCCCTTCTGGAAATCTACAAAATTATTGAAGTTGTTACCCTATTCTAGATTGCAATAGGTCCATGTTTTGCTTCGGGGAGATTGAGATGACACCCCTACTAGAGGAAATAGGAGGTTTGGATGGTATAACATGGGAAACATCGGGTCGGCTAATGCCAGAGAACCGCAACGATCGAGGTTTTCTCAAGATGATGGGTTTAAAGAAGAATCTGGATTTAACTTGCCTGAAGGAGTCATAGATTCCCTTGAATATTGGTACGAAAGGTACGTTCCCAGCAAATCTTACCGTACTTATCCTGACGAGTTCGCCCTTACATCACTGGGGCATATTCATCGGAGGGTATTTGTCTTCATGTTATACTTTTTGGGGATGATAGTAATTTCTATGACGAAAGCTAGGATCCATACCACACTAGCCATGGTCACCAAGACTTTAATGGAGGAAATTGGCAGGCAGACATTTAGCATAGGGCCCATTATTATTGCGGAGATGTAAAGAGCCCTAGAAAAATGTCAACAGGGAACCAAGCACTTCGAGGGTTGCAACTTGTTATTCCAACTTTGGCTCATGGAGCACCTCCAGAAGGGTGAATATTGACAGGAAATCCAGTGTAAGGATTGGGATGATCATATTGTCTTCCATCATCCAACACGAATGAACTATATGCCCAACATGTTTTCTCATCCGAAGGATGAAAAAGAATACCTAGAACTATTTGAAAATCTAAAAGACAACCAAGTACAATGGATGTTCAAATGGTTCCTTACTAAAAAGTTCTTTGATCGATCTCGGGATGCACCGTTTCTAATACTTATCTTTTGAGGGGAACTTACCCCTATGTCCCTCTTCGAGTTATGAGACAGGCCGATAGGAATCATTTTATACCAAGGGTTGACAAGATGAGTCACTTCTGGGCCGAGTTTCAAGATGATGATAGCCCTTTGCAAGCTCAGCACATGTCGCACTGTGAAATCGTCATGGGAAGGGACACTATTGAGCCAGATAGGTACCATGTTGGTTATACTCCATACTATCCCAGCTAATTAGAAGACAATCTTAATGGTCTGGGTCAACCCGAGTTCACTCGAGGTCACGGGATCATCGATGAAAAGGCTGAAGCGCAGGTCAAATACAACAAATTGAACAAATGGATTTGGGAATGTGAAAGTGAGCACCGTGAAATTCAAAAAACCAACCAAATGTTGGTTGAAGAATGGAAAGACATGGTTGTTAACACCAACTAACGGCTGGGGTACTTAGAGCGGGGTTTAGTAGAGCTGGAAAGGAAATCTAAAAGGATCAAGGACTGCAAGGATGCCGAGGGAAATGAAGACGGGAACCTAGCCAGAACCTACTCAATGCTGGGACTTTGCGAGCTGGTACAGCTATTCAATGGAGCCAAAGATGTCGAGTCTAGGGAAAGGTCCTTCTTGGACCAAATAGATAGGAATTTACCTTTTCGTTTATGAATGTAATAAGGCAATGGCCATTAATAACATTTTATTTCCTATTATTTAGTGTCGTTTTGGGATTCATCTTATTTTACCAATAAAATGAGGCACTTAGAATTATAAGTTCTCCAAATCAATTTGTTGCTAGGCCTACCTCGGGCTAACAAGGCTTCCAAATTAGGACACGATTTACATTCCTGCACTATGTGTTTAAATATCGCAACATCTTCTTGTTAGATAATACGCTTAATGCTAGAGGGGGGTGAATAGCGTTATAATAAAAATTAGCGTAAACTTGCGGAATTTAAAAATTGCAGGAAATAAATAAGTGCGATAAGTAAATAAATTAGAACAAACGCACCGATGTATCCTGGTTCACCACAACCCGTGGATAGTCCAGTCCCCGAGAGACTCTCTCGAGATTTCCACTAACTTGTTAAGCTTACGGGTGCTCAACAAACCGTTACAACTTGAGGACACAAGCCTCAACAACCTTTTCTCGGAGATACAATACTCCAAGACTTCAACCAAGGAAACACAAGTTCCTTCTTACAACACAAGAGACTAACACTTCCCTTCAAGTGTACAAAAACACTTAGCACTCAAATAAGACACTCCTTTAAGAGTAGATATGAGAAAAAACAATACGCTCAAGATCGCAACAACTTTTCGACAAGAATTTGGCTCTCAAAAGCTTATGTAATGAATATAAAATGATAAGCAATAAAGTATGCAAGCTTTAGCAATTGTATGATCAATTGTTGTGTGTTGTGCTTAAAAGACTGATTTGAAGCTGTATTTATAGTTGAAAAACTTTGTATTACCGTTGCCTAATTGCCAATTAAGAGTTGTTGATTTTACTCTGTGACAATCGATTGTCAAATTACCACAATCGATTGTTTGCCAGTTCTTCCAAAAATCAATCCCAGATTTTACGCATAACAATCGATTATCTAAGATCAATAATCGATTACTGGCAACGTTCAAAAAATCATTTCCAGATTTACTTAAAACAATCGATTATAGGAAATCAATAATCGATTACTCAGCAACGTTCAAAAAATCCTTTCCAGATTTTAATTAAAACAATCGATTATAGGAAATCAATAATCGATTACCTGACGGTATTTGAAAACATTTTGGCAACGGTCAGTTATACAATCGATTATACTAAGTTAACAATCGATTATATATCAGTCTTGAAAAATCAATTTAGACACTGCCTCTTGACAATCGATTGTTATAGGTACACAATCGATTATTTAATAACTTTGAAAAAGTTTAAAAGACACTGCCGCAACACAATCGATTGTCATAAGTTCTCAATCGATTATTTTGTGACTTTGAAAAATCTGATGGACACTGTCTCTTCACAATCGATTGTCATTAGCTTCACAATCGATTGTTTTGAGCTTTGAAAAACTTTGATGGTCGCTGCCTCATCACAATTGATTGTCATAAGGTTCACAATCGATTGTCATGCAGATTTGAAAAATCTGATGCTCACTGCCTTAACACAATCGATTGTCATAAGTTCACAATCGATTGTCAAGCAGCTGACTTAAACATAATCGATTATCATAAGTACATAATCGATTATCTTAGTCCAGATTTTAGAGGCATGTTTAAAAATCATTTTGACTTAAGTAAATATGCATTATTTAAAATCACTTTGCTCTAAATTAAATATGCATGATTTGTTAAAAATATTTTTGCGAGAGAGCCAAGTCTTGAGTTTAAGTTGTCGGATCAAGATCACAATTAAATACCGACTCATATAAAACTTAATCTCGATCTTTGTGTTGTGCTTGAATCTTGTTATATATCAATTTTACGCTTGTGCTTGGACCTCGTCATATGTCAATTTGCGCATAGTTTGTCATTCATCAAAACCTACAAATATGAACACACGTTTAGTATAATGCCTTGAGAACGTGTTTCCAACAATTTTCCCCTTTTTGATAATGGCAAACTTTAAGCGGGATATGCATATTAGGCAATTCATAATGACGATTCAAGACAAGTAAAGATATGCAACAAGTATATAGATATGCAATTAGTTCCCCCTCAATATATGAATTCCCCCTCAATTTATGCCGATAAGTATTGAGAGTGTATACCCGTTATATTCCCCCTTTTGCCATTAGCAAAAAAATATAGAATAATTAAAAAACTTGTTTATTTATTAATAAAAAACGGTTACATAACGGGAACAATAAAAACATAGGACAATAAAATAGAAAAATAAAGAAATTATTCATCATCATTTCCCGCCTCATCATCCGGCACTGCTTCATAGGGAACAAGACCGGCATATGGATAATGAACATGGTCAAAATATCCATGGATCTCATGTGTCAATTGACCGACAGAGGTGGTCAATGAAGCAATTTGGTCGGAAATGGATTGAAGAGTAGGTTCTTGAGGCTGACGCGATTGACGGGTTGGAGGAGGAGCAGGAGCTGCATGATCACCGTCATAGGGAAAGGAGGATTCTGAAATTTTGCCACTTCTTGGTGCTCTTTTTGAGAGGACCGATGGAAGTGTTGAACCAGGAAGCTTCAAGAAAATTCATAATAAGGAGGGCATAGGGAAGAAGTCTATCATCTCCGATGGCATCAAGCATGTGAATCTTGACGAACTTACACCAATTGATGTGAGCTCCGGTTATAATGGCATGCATGAGCTTAGCGTCCTCTTGGGAAAGAGTGGTATGATTGTGCTTTCGAGGCTTGAGGACTCGGGTGATGAAATAGAAAATCAAACGATACTCAGGGAGCATTCCCGTGATAGTAGGGCGCCGAGTAGATAGATTAGGATCATAAGATGTAAGACCTATTTGGTTTAGGAGAATTTTCTCATCAAATAAGGCGCCGGCCTCTCTAATGTAGCGAGTAATGTTTTCGCCACTTTGAGGAAGATGGGCAATGGAATGCAAGTTTTCATTGGACAAATGAATTTGAACACCATTAATATTTGACACAAGCTCACCATCGTCATCCTCATGAAGGTTTGAGTAAAACGCTTGAATCAATGGAGGATTAATATAAGGATAGGTAAGATATAAGAAGTCAAGAAGTTGACATTCTTTAAGAATGTTTGCAGCGGGGGCGCATGATTCAAGATATTTACTTGTGGAAAAGCGAGGAGGAAGAATTTCACGCTTTTCAAATTTTGTCAAGAATCTAGTTAGCTCGGTTTCAGAATTGAATTGTAAAACAGACCCATCTTGATAAGGGAAATTTGGAGGTGGAGGAGCAGCAGAAGAAGATGCACCTTGTCTACCTGAACAGGAACGCTTAGGGTGTCTGCCCGACATTTTAAAAAAGTAGTAATGAACTTTGTAAGAAACTTGGAAGATTATTGAAGGTTTGGGAGCAAAGATTGATTTTTGAGTGAATAAAATTGAAGAGTTGTGATGCCTATTTATAATGGGAAGAATGGCATTTCATTTATGATGAAAATCTGCAGAAATTTATGAGCCAAAACAGTCAGAAACGGTAAAAATAAATTGCACTGACCGTTAGACAATCGATTGTTGAGACGAAATAATCGATTGTTGAGCAGATTTTGACTTGAACTCGGAACTGACACAAAATCGATTGCAGGACCCAAACGGTAACAAATATTTGAAATACTGACAAAAAATAATCGATTGTTGAATTATGATAATCGATTGGTGTGATACAGTGAGCACGGTAATTTTCTGACTCGGAAAATAATCGATTATATTTATGAAACAATCGATTGTTTTAGAGAAGCAGTACTGCATGGCTGAGACGGTAATCGATTATACAGTTAAAAAATCGATTATTCACCACAAATGCATAATAAGCATCAAACATAAATAATCGATTAGTGATACTTGCTAATCGATTGTCCGCACAGTAAAATAATCGATTATTTGCTGTAACAATCGATTGTTCTATGCCATTTCTTTATAATTCCCCCTGCCTTTAGGGCGATACCTGCAAAAGAGAATTAGACGTCTCCGACACTCAAGTTAGTAATTTGTAACGAAATAATGCAATGAGAACGTGATCTCTTAAGAAGTGTGTCCTAAGGTGTTCTTAAGAGAGTTTCGGGTACTTACCTTTTCTCCGACGTCGCCAATTACCTGTTCGAGGGGGTGATCTTTGATTGTCCTCCACTCGTTAGGCATTTTCGTTTCTTTCTCCAATTGTGGTGTTTCCTCCGTTGATTGTTCCAAGATTTCATCTTGAATTTCCTTAGGAGTTTCCTCTTGTACTTTGTCTTTTAAACTATTTAAAATACCTGCAAGGTCAGAACAAGAATCCTTTCTCGCCAAGCGAGCATTATTTTCGGAAAACACAATATGAGGGGATTCCTCCACAGTTTGGGTTCTATTATTAAATACCATATATGCTTTGCTACGTGAAGAATACCCAATAAAAATTCCTTCATCGGATTTGGCATCAAATTTTCCCAATTGATCTTTTCCATTGTTATGAATAAAAACTTTACAACCGAATACTCTAAAATGGGAGATATTTGGTTTCCTTCCCTTGTAGAGTTCATAAGGGGTTTTCATGAGTATTGGCCTTATGACTACTCTATTTAAAACGTAGCATGCGGTACTCACGGCATCCGCCCAAAAATGTTTGGGAATCTTAGCCTCTTCGAGCATGGTTCTAGCCATCTCTTCGAGACACCTATTTTTCCTTTCCACCACCCCATTTTTTTGTGGTGTTCGTGGAGCGGAAAAGGTATGCTAGATACCGAGTTCGTCACAAAAGTCCGCAAAGAGATTGTGATCAAACTCTCCCCCATGATCACTACTGATTGAAGTGACGGTTGTATCCTTTTCGTTTTGAACACGTTTAAGAAAATATTTAAAATTCTGAAAAGCATCACTTTTATGGGAAAGAAATAAAGTCCAAGTAAATCTGGAATAATCATCAACAATAACAAAAGCATAACGATTTCTACCTAGACTTTCAATGCGAGATGGTCCAAATAAATCCATGTGAAGCAATTACAATGGTCTAATAGTTGAAACAATATTTTTCAATTTAAAAGATGCTTTTGTTTGCTTCCCTTTTTGACAAGAATCACAAATAGAGTCATTTTCAAATTTCAAATTTGGAAGACCAACAACTATATTTTGTGAAACCAATTTGTTCAAAAGATGCATGTTGATGTGAGCTACTCTCCGATGCCATAACCAAGAATCATCCTCTTTGCTCATTAAACAATTCACATATTCGGGTGAAGAATTTGCAAGATCAACCATATAAATGTTATCCATTCTAAAACCACGAAGGATAATATTAAAATCGCTACGTCTAAAAACTAAGCATTCATCCGAATCAAATAAAACAAGATTTTCCTTGTCACATAATTGACTTATGCTCAAGAGATTATGTTTTAAACCTTTCACAAGTAATATATGCTTAATGGAAGAAATTTCATCCTTACCGACCGATCTGATGCCGATAATCTTTCCTTTGTTGTTATCACCAAAAATAACACTTCCCCTTTCCTTGTGTTCTAGTTGAAGGAATTTGGATTCGTCTCCCGTCATGTGCTTGGAGCATCCACTATCAAGGTACCATAGTACACTTGATCCCTTCAAACATACCTACAAAACAGATTAATGAGTTTTAGGTACCCATGCCATTTTGGGTCCTTGGGGGTTAGGCAAATCATAGTGATGTGATTGAGTGTTATGTCTATGTCGTGTAAAACAAGCAGGAGCAATATGTCCAATTCGTCCACAATAATGACAAGTCACGTTAGGATTATGCATCCTTCTAGGTTGACAGTAATTGGACGGACGAAATTCATTTACTCTATTCTTGACAATATAACTATTGCGCAAATCATGAAAATCATTTCTCCTACCATTTGTTCTAGGATATGCATCATTTCTAGAATAGTTGTTTCTAGGTTGGAAGTCATTTCTAGGTGTTCTAAAAGGTTCAAAAATCCTTCTAGTGTTTGGCCTAGAATGTGCATTATTTCTAGCATGATTATTTCTAGGTTGCGATTGATGAAAACCATTTCTAGGTTTGTTGTGTCTAGGATGAACATTTGTTTTATTCATCCTAGGTTGAGCCTTAGGTGGTTGGGGGTTGGCTTCAACTTTCTCTTTAGGCTCGTTTCTAAAACCTATGCCATGCTTGGTCGACTTCAAATTATCAAGCACTTCATTCAAATTTTTATGAGAAGAGTTAAACTTATCTAAGGTGCCCTTAAGCCTTTCTACTTCATTTTTGAGATGCATGCAAGAAGTACAATTTCTAGAACTCTCGGGCTTGTCGGCGCTTCTCTTGCCAAAAAATTTGTTTTCCTCTTTCAACTTCTCATTTTCTAAAATCAGTTTTTCCAATTCCTTTTCTTTAAAAGAGAGTTGTTTTTGAAAATCTTTTTCTTTTAAAGAAGCATTTTCTTTTATACTCTTAACAGTTTTTGAAGCTTTAATAAATTCGCTATACAACTCTTCAAAAGCATTTTGCATTTCTTCAAGGGAAAAGAAATTTTTGGAAGAAATTTGACATACCTCTTCTTTGTTGTCTTCTTGTGCCATAAGACAAAGATTTGCGGCTTCGTCTTCTTCTTCCTCACTTGACTCGTCACCGGAGTCGCCTCCCCAAGATATGTATGCTCGTTGCTTCTTGAAGGGTTTCTTCTCCTTTTTAGCATTTGGGCAATTTGATTTAATGTGCCCGGTTTCTCCGCACTCATAGCACTTTATTTGATCTCCTTGCTTTTTGCCCTTTCGTTCATACTCTTTTCGCATGAACTTTTGAAATCTCTTGATAACGAGTCCGAACTCGTTGTCTCCGTCCTCATCATTTTGAGGTTGGCTTGTGCTTGCCTTGAGAGCGATTCTTTGCTTCCTTTGATCATCAACAAGAGGGTTAAGTGTAGTAGATTCATAAGCATTAAGATTACCTCTTAATGCGTCGATGGTGACATTTGAAATGCCAATGGATTCTTGAATCGCGTCGGCCTTGGATCGCCATTCCGGAGTGAGACTTCGGAGAATTTTTCGGACAAGTTCCTTATCCATGAAGGTCGTCTTAAGAGCATGTAAATCATTTACGATTTTTGAAAATCGTTCAAACATCGACCTTTTCGCCTTCCTTCATGTGAAACAATTCATATGCATGGGTTAGGAAATCAATTTTGGCTTCCCTTACCTGGTCTGTACCTTCATACGTAATTTTCAGCTTGTCCCACATTTGCTTCTCCGTTGTGCAACAAGATATCTTCCTGTAATCATCAGCATTTACAGCACAATATAATAAATTAATAGCTTTAGCATTATTTTGCACCTTTCGGATATCATCCGCATCGTATTCATCTTCGGACTTTGGGACCCATTCATTTTCAACCTTCTTGGTTGGAATTTGTTCTCCATTCGTTATGACCTTCCAAAGATGAAAACTATTTGATTGTACAAATATTCTCATCCTCTCCTTCCAGTAGGCATAATTTGTACCATCGAATAGCGGAGGTCGGGTGGAGCATTGTCCTTCACCTATTCCTGCAAAAGAATCACGAGTAGAAGCCATGGATGTTTCTCTCAAACGGTTAAGTCTTCATAGAGTTAGGCTCTGATACCAATTGTTAGAAAATACGCTTAACGCTAGAGGGGGGTGAATAGCGTTATAATAAAAATTAGCGTAAACTTGCGGAATGTAAATTGCAGGAAATAAATAAATGCGATAAGTAAATAAATTAGAACAAACACACCGATGTATCCTGGTTCACCACAACCCGTGGATAGTCCAGTCCCCGAGAGACACTCTCAAGATTTCCACTAACTTGTTAAGCTTACAGGTGCTCAACAAACCGTTACAACTTGAGGACACAAGCCTCAACAACCTTTGCTCGGAGATACAACACTCCAAGACTTCAACCAAGGAAACACAAGTTCCTTCTTACAACACAAGGGACTAACACTTCCCTTCAAGTGTACAAAAACACTTAGCACTCAAACAAAACACTCCTTTAAGAGTAGATATGAGCAAAAAGAATACGCTCAAGATCGCAACAACTTTCGACAAGAATTTGGCTCTCAAAAGCTTATGTAATGAATATAAAATGATAAGCAATAAAGTATGCAAGCTTTAGCAATTGTATGATCAGTTGTTGTGTGTTTTTGTGCTTAAAAGACTGATTTGAAGCTGTATTTATAGTTGAAAAACTTTGTATTACCGTTGCCTAATTGCCAATTAAGAGTTGCTGATTTTACTCTGTGAAAATCGATTGTCAAATTACCACAATCGATTGTTTGCCAGTTCTTCCAAAAATCAATACCAGATTTTACGCATAACAATCGATTATCTAAGATCAATAATCGATTACTGGCAACGTTCAAAAAATCATTTCCAGATTTTACTTAAAACAATCGATTATAGGAAATCAATAATCAATTACTCAGCAAAGTTCAAAAAATCCTTTCCAGATTTTAATTAAAACAATCGATTATAGGAAATCAATAATTGATTACCTGACGGTATCTGAAAAAAATTTGGCAACGGTCAGTTATACAATCGATTATACTAAGTTAACAATCGATTATATATCAGTCTTGAAAAATCAATTTAGACACTGCCTCTTGACAATCGATTGTTATAGGTTCACAATCGATTATTTAATAACTTTGAAAAAGTTTGGAAGACACTGCCTCAACACAATCGATTGTCATAAGTTCTCAATCGATTATTTTGTGACTTTGAAAAATCTGATGGACACTGTCTCTTCACAATCGATTGTCATTAGCTTCACAATCGATTGTTTTGAGCTTTGAAAGATTTTGATAGTCACTGCCTCATCACAATCGATTGTCATAAGGTTCACAATCGATTGTCATGCAGATTTGAAAAATCTGATGCTCACTGCCTTAACACAATCGATTGTCATAAGTTCACTATCGATTGTCAAGTAGCTGACTTAAACATAATCGATTATCATAAGTACATAATCGATTATCTTAGTCCAGATTTTAGAGGCATGTTTAAAAATCATTTTGACTAAAGTAAATATGCATTATTTAAAATCATTTTGCTCTAAGTTAAATATGCATGATTTGTTAAAAATATTTTTGCGAGAGAAGCCAAGTCTTGAGTTTAAGTTGTTGGATCAAGATCACAATTAAATACCGACTCATATAAAACTTAATCTCGATCTTTGTCTTGTGCTTGAATCTCGTTATATATCAATTTTGCGCTTGTGCTTGGACCTCGTCATATGTCAATTTGCGCATAGTTTGTCATTCATCAAAACCTACAAATATGAACACACGTTTAGTATAATGCCTTGAGAACGTGTTTCCAACACTTCTCTTATAATCCTCAGTAACTTGTTACCTTGTTTTGATTTAGTTTGTTTATTCCCGTCCCCAAAGGTTAGTTTGTGCACTCTGGCATCGTCATCATACTCCACAAGATTCAAAGGCCCTCCACCTACTCCTCCTCTTAGTCCTATCAGAAACGGGAATAGAGGAAAAATGGAAGATTTGAGCAACACTAGGAAGGAGAATTCAGTTGAACGAGTAGAGGTTACTCAGGTTATTCAAGTTTTCAAGGAAAGTTCCACTCAGCTCGAGCAGAAGTTGTTGAAATTCCAAGAAGAACTAGACCAAGTTTGGAACTTGGAAAGCTTATCATTTTCCCTCACCACCCCAGATGTCAGTTTCCCAGCGCTCAAAACCCCACAACTCACAAAACATTCCAAAATTACAAAACCTCTCCGTTCTTCACCAGCACTGCAACACTTGCCACACATCTAACAATACTCCACTGCTAACCCCAGAACCTGTGAACTCCACATTTTACCATTTTCACCCTCACAAAAACACCCCATCTATGTGGAAACTATGTTGCATCATACTCAACCCATTTCAAACATACCCGAGTCTGATGATAAAGACTCGTTTGTCAGGAATCTAGCAGAGAAACTCAAGAAGCTGATTAGTAGAATTCAGGGCGTCGAGGGAAGCAAAGGGATTGAAGGGATAAATTAAGAAGACCTTTGCATTCAACCTGATGTCGAACTGCCCGAGAGGTACAACCTCCTAAGTTTGAGATGTTTAAAAGTACAGGGGATCCGAGAGTTCATCTAAGAACATACTGCAACAAAACGATCAGAGTAAGGAAGGACGAGAAGATTCGCATGAAGCTATTCATGAGGAGTCTAAAAGGAGATGCTCTGTCTTGGTACATCAGCCAAGACCCAAAGAAATGGTCGAATTGGGTGTCCGACTTCATGGACAAGTTCAGATTCAACATAGAAAATGCGCCAGATGTGTTCTACATCCATAACCTAAAGAAGAAACCTACGGAAACATTCCGCGAGTATGCTACTTGTTGGAGATCAGAAGCTACTAAGGTCCGACCGGCTTTAGAAGAAGAACAAATGAACAGGTTTTTTGTCTGAGCTCAAGAGCCACAGCAGTATGAAAGGTTGATGCTGATTGAAAGCCAAAAAATTTCTGACATCATCAAGCTAGGGGAGCGAATCGAGGAAGGTAACAAAAGTGGTATAGTCATAAACTTTGAAGCTTTGCAGGATACCAA
This sequence comes from Nicotiana benthamiana, assembly GCA_034376525.1. Taxonomy (NCBI): domain Eukaryota; kingdom Viridiplantae; phylum Streptophyta; class Magnoliopsida; order Solanales; family Solanaceae; genus Nicotiana; species Nicotiana benthamiana. Next base: position 99,710,856 of record CM067332.1, read on the forward strand.
CAAGGCTCTACAGTCTAGTAACACATCCAAGAAAAGGGACGTGAGCGCCATGATGGTTGCATAGAGAACAAAGTCCCCAATCAAATACCAAACCTACCTAATACCTCCACTTACATATCAACCTACCCCAAATTACCAATCACCTCCACCTCCCACGTACCAACCCACTTCATCAAAATACTCCCAACCAGCACATGTTTCCCAAACCTACAATACTTAACTGCCTCACTATCAATCACCTCCACCACGTCAAAAATTCCTTAGACCTCGACCAAATTTCAATCGCAGACCTCCCGAATAGTATACCGTTATTTCTGAACAATTGACCATCTGTACGAAAGGCTCAAAGCTGTTGGTTATATCAACCCTATCCCTACCATAAATCCAGAAAACCCTTCCCAATGGGTCAACCCAAACAAAACCTGTGCATACCATTCTGGCATAAAAGGGCACACCATTGACGAGTGTCGCTCCCTGAAGGATAAGATCCAGGCTTTGATTGATAACAAGATCATCGTGGCAAAGGATCCAGCTCCAAATGTCTGCAATAACCCTCTACCAGAACACAAGGGTGGAGATGTTTACATCATTGAGATATAGGACGATTGGGATCCCAAAGGATCAATCGGTTTGATCACAGAAGGCAAGATCCAAAGAAAACATAGTCACCTTTAATCCAATTGTAGTCCGGATTCAGCCTTCCAAAGATGCTGAGGTGAATATTTCCATACCACTTGAGTTTGAAACACCGTATTCTGCAAAGGCGCCAACACCATTTGAGGTCGAGTTTGGGTCCCCGAAGGTGCCTATACCATTTGAAATTGTTGTAGTACCTTCCGAAGCAAGGGTGCCTGTTACGGTATTAATGAAAGCCGTAATACCATTCCACATGAAAGTTGTACCATGGGACTACACAGCCGAGGCAAAAACGAAAGGGAAAGCCAAGTCCGGGGAGGCAGTTGAAGCACAGGGTATGACAAGGACCGGTGGGGTTTACACTCCTGAACACTTGGATGAGTCAAGTAAGTAGACCTTTGGTCGACAAACCATCACCGAAACTGGGCCTGATGATCTAATGAGCAAGATACTAGCAAAGGAATACTCATTCATTGATTAGTGGAACAAAACGCCGTCATAGATTTCTATCCTTGCTTTGCTACAGAGTTCTGATTCACACAATAATACCTTGTTAAGAGTGTTGAATGAGGCATATGTACCAAGCAACATCACCAGAGGAGAAATGACAAACATGGTGGGGAACGTATTGGAGAGTCACAAGATCACTTTCCGTGAAGATGAGTTTCCACCAAAAGGTTTGAGTCACAACAAGGTGTTGCACATCAACATGTAGTGCAAGGATTATTTTATCACCCGGATCCTAGTTGATGGGAGGTCCATTCTCAACATCTATCTACTGGTGACACTCAGGACATTAGAGAAAGGGTTGCATGAATCAAGGACGGGGCCATCAATGTTCAGGCTTTCGACGGGTCTCAAAGGTCTACCATTGGGGAAATTAGCATGTGTCTACAAATGGAGCCCACTTGGTTTGATATTGATTTTCATGTAATAGACGTATCGGCATCTTACAAGTTGCTTTTGGGACGGCCTTGGATTCATGCCGCTGGGATGTAGCATCGACCCTACATCAGGCAGTAAAGTCTGAGTGGAATCACCAAGAGGTAATTATTCATGGTGATGGTAGCAATCCCATATACAGTCGCCAAATCATTCTGGCCATTGGAAGAAGAAGGAAGATAGGTGGAGAAACTTATCACCATATCAAATGAGTCAACGTCGTCATTAAGAATAAGTGGTGGGATAACAAAATTGAAAGCATACTGAACTGGAGTGGGTATAATCCTGGCAAAGGACTTGGTAAGAATCTCCAAGAAATTGTTAAGCGCATCAAGCTCAAGAAACACGGCACCACATTTGGATTTGGGTATGAGTACACTTGGGATGAATACGACCGCTAGTCGCCACTATGGCACGGTCCTTACTACCCATTAGAGCAGCCAATACCCCGTTTGGAGTAGACCTTCCAACCTACTGAAGTTATCTACGGGTCAGAAGAAGAGGAAGCATTAGCATTGATGAGAAATTTGTTCCTAGAAGACGATAACATGGATTATGTCATTTTCGAGGAGGAGGGAGAGGAAGGCCTTTCTATAATACAAGTCGTAAGCGGAGGAGCACGCCATAACAACTAGACTATCAGAACCACTAGAGCCCGGAAAGCTTCAAAGTAGCAAGGCTGAACAAAGCATCATGCATTGTCTTTTATTTTACTAATTGACGATCTTTTTGCTTTTTTGATTTCAAAATAAAAGCTCAAATGTTCAAAATAGTTATGAAATTTATCAAAGCACTCAATTTCTTATAAATCTTACTCTTATTACTTTCTCTCGTTTACTTTATTTACAGTATTACTCTTACTTATCTTGATAAACCAATGATTGTGACATGCAACGAGACAACGCAACAAACAGACATAGACTCAGAGCAAGATGACTTACCGGATGAGATTGCTAAAGAAGTTGAGAATTTTGAGATTCGACCTAAGTCCAATTTGAACGAGACTAAGGTTGTCAACTTGGGAGATGCAGAAAATATCCTAAGAAAAACTTGCATCAGTGTTCATCTGTCACCTTCAGAAAAGGAAGAGTACACAAAATTTCTAAAGGAATATCAAGACATATTTGCCTGTACATATGACGACATGACTGGTTTGAGTACATCAATCGTGGCACACAAACTGCCAACTGACCCGTCATGTCCACCGGTAAAACAGAATCTCAAAAAATTCAAACCCGACATGAGTTTGAAAATTAAGAAGAAAGTCACTAAGCAAGTCAAAGCTAAGGTTCTCAGGGCAATAGAATATCTGACATGGTTAGATAATATTGTGCCAATACTGAAGAAGGATGGGAAAGTCACAGTCCTTGTCGGCTGCCAGGATCTTATCGGGCCAGTCTAAAAGATGACTTCCCCTTGCCAGATATACACATCCTGATTGATAACTGTGCGAAGCATGAACTGCAGTCGTTTGTTAATTGTTTTGCTGGGTAACATCAGATATGGATGGATGAAGAAGATGCTAAGAAAACAGATTTCTTTACACCGTAGGGAATGTATTGTTACAAAATAATGTCATTCGGACAAAACAATACCGGGACACCTACATGAAGGCCATGACTACCATTTTCCATTATATGATGCATAAGGAGATCAAGGTGCATGTAGATGATGTCATTATCAAATCCAAGAAAGACACTAATCGCATGGAAGATTTGAGAAAGTTTTTCAACATACTAAGAAGGTACAGCCTGAAATTGAATCCCACAAAATCTGCATTCAGAGTTCCAGCTGGAAAACTACTTGGGTTTGTTATAAGTTGTTGAGAGATAGAATTGGACACATCAAAGGTCAAAGATATCCAAAAATTGCCACCAGCGAAGAACAAGAAAGAAGTAATGAGTTTCTTAGGGAGACTTGTCTACATCAGCCAATTCATTGCACAATCTATTGTCATCTGTGAGCCTATCTTCAAGATGTGAAAGAAGGACTGATGATTGTCAGAAATCCTTCAACAGAATCAAGGAGTACTTGTCCACGCTGCTAGTTTTGATCCCGCCAAAGCCGGGCAAACCTCTGTTGCTGTACCTTGTAGTATTGGATGGAGCATTCGGTTGTGTCCTAGGACAGCATGATGAAACAGGGAGAAAGGAGCAGGCCATCTATTATCTTAGTAAGAAGTTCACCCCCCCCCACCCACACGAGGACCGGTATTCTCTGTAGGAACGCACCTGTTATGCTCTGACTTAGGTAGCTCAGAAGCTGGGGCACTATCTCTATGCTTATACTACATATCTCATATGAAGGATGGATCCTTCGATGTACATCTTCCAGAAACCCATGCCTACTGGGAAACTAGCCAAATCGCAAATCATGTTGAGTGAATTTGACTTAGAAGGCAGTCAAGGGAAAGGCACAAGTAGATCACCTTGTAGAAAATCTTGTGGACGGAGAGTACGAACCCCTAAAGACGTATTTTCCTAATGAAGAGGTATCCTTCATAGGAGAAGACATTGCAAAATCCTATGATGGTTGGAGGATGTTTTTCTATGGAGCAGTGAATTTCAAAAAGGTAAGCATAGGAACAGTCCTAGTGTCAGAAATCGGCCAGCATTATGTGGTATCTGCCAAGCTTAGTTTCCCCTGCACCAACAATATGGCCGAGTACGAAGCTTGTATCTTGGGGCTCAAGATGGCCATTGACATGAACATCCAAAGTTGCTAGTGATTGGAGATTCAGACTTACTTGTACATCAAGTCCGAGAAGAATGGTCAAACTCAAAGATACTTCCATACTTGCATCACGTACAGGAGTTGAGAAGAGTTTCATGAAGAAAAAATTCCAACATGTCCCCAGAGTCCAGAATGAGTTCGCCGATACATTGGCTACCCTGGCCTCTATGATACAACATCCAAATAAGAATTTCATCGATCCTATTCCTATGAAGATCTATGGTCAACCAGCTTACTGTGCTCATGTCGAGGAAAAAGTAGATAGAAAACATTGGTTTCATGATATCAAGGAATATTTGGAAAAGGGAGAATATCCCGAGCTCGCAAATGCTACTCAGAAGCGCACACTTCAGAGACTATCTAACAATTTCTTTCACAATGCAGGAATCCTGTATTGAAGGACTCTAGATCTGGGATTACTAAGATGTGTCGACGTCAAGGGAAGCGTCCAAACTTCTAGAGGAAATTCATGTTGGGACATGCGGTCCGCATATGAACGGTTTTTCCTTATCCAAGAAGACAGTCCATGTTAGTTACTTTTGGATGACTATGGAAATGGATTGCATCCAGTACGTCTGAAGATGCTACCGCGGTTAGATACATGCCGACATGATAAAGGTGTTTCCAAATGATCTTAATGCAACAAGCTCGCCATGGCCGTTCTCCGCATGGGGGATGGAAGTTATCAGAAAAATCGAACATGCTGCATCAAACAGGAATATGTTTATCCTAGTAGCAATTGACTATTTACCTAAATGTGTTAAAGCAATCTCTTACAAAGCAATGACTAAGAAAGTTCTGGCAGATTTTGTTCGTGACCGTATTGTTTGTCGGTTTGGAATTTTGGAGTCAATCATTACTGATAATGGTTAAAATCTCAACAGTGATTGGATGAAAGCCAAGTGTGAAACCTTTAAGATCAAACACAAGAATTCTATAGCCTACAGACCTTAGATGAATGCAGCCATAGCAGCCTCCAATAAGAATATCAAGAAGATACTGAGGAAAATGATAGAGAAGCATAAGCGGTAGCATGCGAAGTTATCGTTTGCTTAATTAGGGTACCGCACCATAGTCCGTAAATCAACTAGCGCAACCCCCTATATGCTAGTTTATTGCACAGAGGTGATCATTCCTGCCAAGGTAGAGATTCCTTCCCTAAGGATCATATAGGAAGTAGAATCAACGACGCCTAGTGGGTGAAGACATTACGAGCAGTTGGCTCTTATAGATGGGAATATAATCAATGTAGCTTTCCATGGTCAGCTTTATCAAAAGGGAATGTCCAGAGCTTTCAATAAGAGAGTCAAACCAAGACGGTTCACAAAAGGGCAGCTGGTATTAAAGAAGATTGTTCCACATCAAGATGAAGCCAAAGGGAAGTTCTCTCCCAACTGGCAAGGCCCATATATGGTTCCCCGGATTATAACATGAAGAGCCCTTATGTTCGTATAAATAGACGGAGAAGTGTGGCCAAAATCAATCATATCAGATGCAGTGAATCGATACTATGTGTAGCTTTTACGCTTTCCTCATACGATGTAATTTGAACTATGTCTGACCTGATTCTTGTTTAAGAAGGGATGCGTAGGTAACCTTACAGGTTCGGTCACAATTCAAAAAAATTTTCATTTTCCCCTGCAACTTGAAACTGGGGCAGCATATTGAGGAGGGCCTTCAAAATTCCGAAGTAATTTCAACCGATCATCGCAAGCAGCCGTCAGAACTGTCGATCCACCAAACTGGGCAGAATTTTGAGGAAGACCCTCAAAATTCCGAAGCAAAAGAGGTTGCAGTGTCTTGGACCGCGTCTCAGTCGTTGGTTCGCCTAAAGAAAATTATTCTTAATTATGTAATTACGTTATATTTCTTCTAAATCATACATGTCTGTCACCAAAATTGTTTTGTTTAGCAACGCTTCCCGAGGTATACCCACAATATCACCAAATCAGAGCCGATCTAGTCAAGAAAAGTCAGCGGGGACATAGAACTAACCTTTTCCTTTTACAAAACTCACGATTTTACTTTGGATGCAGGCATCCAAGTCGCAAATTTATGTACTCATATTGTTCAGGAATACAACTATCGAAATTATCACTTCACAACCGCTATCCACATGCAATATCCACAACAACCATAATACCATCATTAGATACCAGCTGTCAGCTAAGAATTTTTATCACTATTTGCCTTTTATCCCTTGCATAAGGCTACTATTTTGCCTTCCAAGACTAAGCTCTATCTCCATCTGCATTTCCTCCATTGCATAAGGCTACTATTCTGCCTTCCAAGACTAAGCTTTGTCTCCATATGCATTTCCTGCATTACATAAGGCTACAATTCTGCCTTCCGAGGTTAATATCAACCTCCATCTGCATTCTTGCATTACATCAGGCTACTATTCTGCCTTCCAAGGTTAAGCTCTACCTCCATCTGCATTCCTGCATTGCATAAGGCTAATATTCTACCTTCTGAGGTTAAGCTCTACCTCTATCTACATTCATGTGTTGCATAAGTTTCTTCTTTCCGAGGTTAAGCTCTACCCCCACCTGCATTCCATGCGTTGCATAAGGCTACTATTATGCCTTCCAAGGTTAAGCTCTACATCCATATGCATTTCTGCATAGCGTAAAGCTACCATTCTGCCTTCCGAGACTAAGCATTGTCTCCATCTACATGGCTAAAATATCGCCAATTTATTTTGCACCTGCATGGCTAAAATATGCCACATGTATTTACATCTTGCATGGCTGAAAAATTGCCATTTCATCCTGCATCAGCTAGAATATCGCCACTTTATTTACTCCTTGAATCGGCTGAAAGATCGCCACTTTATTTACTTCTTGCATCGTCTGAAATATTGCCACCTCCTACATCTCATGAGGTGAAAGATCACGAAACTATCTAAGGGCATCATTATTTGGAGACTCCATCTTCGTAGTCTGAGAATACCATGTTATGGCCTGAGGATCCCTTTTTATCTCTTGCATATCATTATTCAAAGGCATCATCGCTTGGAGGCATCATCTTCATAGCCCGAGGGCATCATATCATAGCCTGTGAATCCTTTATTATATGCTTCATGACCCAGGACATCATGGTCTAAGGACGTCATCCCAACCGTCCAAAGACAGCATTCACGTTCTAACAGGAAATTGTATCACGTTTAAATTTATGCACAATATATGCACGTCTTGTTTGTTTGCAGGTAAACCAGCAAGCAGCGGCCATATTGGCATAAGCGATGCCACTCCGGTTCCAGCAGCTCTACTAGACTCTTAACCAGCCATCCCAACTTGAACATCGCGTCTGTTCTTGAAAGGTTCCCATCAGCATACTTCACCAATGGATCATGAACTACATATAACTTGATTCCTGTAAGACTAAGGATATGTAGGTAGATCAAGAACTAGAGCACGGTCAATCTCTTCAAACCACTTCATTCATTCAAAACTGGCTATCATATCTTTACCCGACAACTCTTTCATCCATCCCGGGTAAAGATGGGCAGCTGTTGATACCCACTTTTTCCTTTATATTTTATATATGAAAAATGCTTTCAAAAAAGTATATATTCATATATAAGCATGGCCAAGTATTTTATTATTATTATTCCCAATTTTATTTAGTTTTTAAACCAATTTATTGATGTATTTTAGCGCAAAAACCAATAAGTGTTTCTCAAATTATTATTTTGGTGATTAATTTATTGTATTCTTATATTTATACCAAAATATAGCTAAGATAATTTTTGCTCATTTTTATAAATTGATTTGGTATTATTTAAGCTAAAATTGCACTAAATTGCAATTCTAGCCTATTTTAAGATTCAATGGAATTTATAATTAAAAACTTTATTCCAGTATTTCAAATTTTATTTTTATATACTATTAATTAAATAAGTGCCTTTAATTGTTTCAAAAATTAGTTTTGCTATTTTCTATAAATTAAAGAAGGAAAAAATGACTATTTGGATAATAGCCTTATTATATTTCAATTATAGCCAAATTTGACCACTCCAATAACCCAATTTCAAACCTAAATTACTCGGCCCTATTTTTAAATTACCCGACCCCTAACCCATTTATTTGTACCCGCCCGGCTCTCCTTTTATCAAGGTCGTTGATCAAAATGATGAACGGCCATGATGCCCCCTTACCTATTAAATTACCCAAACTCCCAACCCTAATTTATTTACATCAGAGACGCTGCCTTGAAACCCCTCTTCTCTCTCACATTCTCTCAAACCTTCCTTAACCCTAGCCTCCTCTAATCGCTCCCACCTCGAAAGCCACCGGTAACCATCGCTTCTCCGGTCATGGGAGCCTTGTACTCGCCTCCTATTACTCATATGTTCTCGATACTTGAAGATTCAAGGCCAGACCTCGAAGATCTTCATACAAACCTTTGATAACTTGAAGTTTCACATCCATCGCCAACGTTGCTCCGACGTATTCTGGTCTTTTAAGCCTGATTCTTGCTTTTCCGACTCCGATCGGTGACCTTTTTAAAGCCTTTCTGATTTTAGGGTTCTTCTAAAACACCTCAAGGTTTTTCTTTGATCTTTCAAGATTTTTTGTGTAGCTATGCTCTATTTGAGTTTTCAAACGCTTTTCCTCACTTTGCTTTAAAAAAACTTTTTCAAAAAGCCTCTTTTCGATATAGGGTTTCTGAAATGTTCAAATGTTTCTATGATTTTTTCTTTGTCGTTTATGTGTGCTCTCTCTATTGTGTTCTTGTAGCATGTTCTTATATGCTTCTCTTTCTATGTTTTCCTATATTGTGGTCTCTTAAGATCCTACAGTGCTTTTGTGTCCCTCTGTTGTGTTTTCTATATCCCGTTCTTCTACTATATTCTTGTGTTCCTTTCTATCATGCTCTTATGTTTATCCTACTGTGTTTTTCTATACGTTCTTCTTTTACGCTTTTCCGATGTTCTTGTGTTCTTCTACTGTAATTTTTTTACTAAGTTCTTAAGTCTCTTTGTTTGCCTTCTGCTGGACCTTGTTTGAGTTCTTCTAAAAAAGACGTCTTTGAACATGTTTCTTAAGTGTTTAAATATTTTCTCTTCTGAACTTTGGTTAAGTCCCTTCTAAGAGGATGTTTCTTAAGCATGTTTCTTCTACTATCATGTTGTTCTCTCGTCATGCTTCGAATCAGTTTCTTCACTTTGTTTTCTTTAAACCTTCTACTGTGTTTGCATGTATTCTCATGAGTTTCTGAAAGAAACCCCTGAGCCTATTTCGACTACTTGCTTCCTCATCTCTATATTTAATTCAAAGAAGAACCTAGAATTTGGGGGGTGTTTCTACCGAGGTTTGGTCATGTGATTGAACTAGGGTCATATTTTAGAACCCTTGACTCTCTCAGACTGACTGTTTAACTAAGTCTGAACTTCTTTGCTCTGAAATTTTAAATTTCTTCTACACTAGACTCTTCTACTGACTAGCATGACAGTTCTTTCATATTTAAGCGTGTCTATATGCTTTATATGTGCGACAAATCTTTCTTCAAAGAGGTTTTCGAACTAGTGGTTCATTCAGAATCTCCTTTTAATAGGTCTAATTAATTGTTACTGATGCTCCTAAAGTTAAAACCTTTTTCACCTTTCTGGCTTAGTTCATTCATACCAAATATTTGGATTTCTGATTTCTTGGCTGTTAATTGATTCTCTTTCTTAAATTGTGCAACCGTGTGTTTCAGAGATTTTGTTCTTAAATAGCCTTTGTGTGTTTGCCCCAAATTTACTACTTTGCACAAATTATTTATTTAAAATCCTTTCCTTAAATTGTTCTACTCGTTTGAATCTGAATCCCTTAATTAAGGGAAACCTCGTGTATTTGATTTATAATCTATCTTCAATTATTCTCTTACCTTATTTGCTCTACTTTTACACTAGAAATACATGACCTTCTTCAACACAAAGAACACACGATTAACACATTAGACTTCACAATCTCACAATCTCGCACACTTAAAGTATTCTATCCTCATGTTTACACTTTGGCTTTTACAAGACTACTGCTTTTCTCATTTTTTTCCTAGAAACTGGTATGTCCTAATTTAGTTTTTCAACCTCATCCCTATGTATTTGCTTTACAGCCTCTACAATTTTGTCTATTTTTTGGTCTATGTTCAGTATTAAATATGTTGTTCTCTTTGCATCGGTTGTTGTTGTGAATTCCCATACCCCATTCCCTTCTATGTATTTGAGATAAAGTTCAAAGTATGGCAACATCCAAATTGTTTCTCATGTTTGGACTTTATCATTTAATGGGTCCTAACTCCCAAACAATGTGGCCAACATGGCTGATTGGGGTGTGCTAGCACCTCCAATTGTTGGGTATAACCACCAGCCTGTATTGGCCCTCCCTAGAATCACTTCAATTGCACTCACACTCATTCCAAGCTTCTAAGTTCTGTCCCCCTCCTGTGAGCCATGTTTTATGACCTTGAGTTCCCTTGGAACTTGGAGACTTGAGGGATGGATCTTCCACACTTCACTATGTCTCAACTCTCTAATGAATTTGGGTGTAAGCACTGCCCGAAGCTCATAAGGCTCTTGGGAACTTTGAAACTCCCAAAAAATGAGAAGGGCTTTAGATTTGAATTTTTGGAGTTGGTCTACTGCATGCTTCAGGCAGGAAATCTGAATCATGCTCTCCTTGGTTGGAAGCTTTTAGTTTCTGATGTAATTTTACTTCTTTTTCCTATTTAATTCTAGGTTGTAATAATTTGTAATAACTTATGGGATTTTATTAAAAATGGGAGGGTCACTAATGTATGTAAAGAGTATATATCATGTTCAAGGTATTTACTTCTGCAATCATGCCTTGTTCTCACTTCTGCATTTTTCATATAGAAATCATGTTTACAAGTTTTGCACTTCTGCCTTTTTCATATAGAAATCATGTTTGCAAGTTCTGCACTTCTGCATTTTTTCATATAGGAACCATGCCTACAAGCTCTGCATTTCATGTAGACATCATGTCTATAGGTGTTGCATTTCATACATAGATAACATGTCTATTGGTTCTGCATTGATGCCTATCACGTAGAGATCATGCCTATCACGTGGATACCATGTCTATAGGTTCTGCATTGCTTCCTATCATGTAGAGATCATGCCTGAATTCTGCATATGCATACATTAGTAGGAAAACGTATTTATAGGTTTAAATAACAAATAATATTCTAGATATCATGCCTATAGGACTTCTGCACTCTTATTTTAACTAAAGAAGATTGTTTAAAATCAATAACACTTAGAAAGCATGCCTATATGAAGTAATCGATTCATCTGAACCAACCACTCTCTTATGAGTTTAAAAATTAGTGACAGCCTTGCTTAAATGCTGCAGAACTTATGTTCATGCAATTAATAAATCTTTTCTAGAATCAATATACCTCTCTATCGTATTATAATATATCGTGCTTATATGTCTCACTTAGGCAATATATAGAGTAACTTATAAATCTAATCAGATTCTATCAACTCCAGCTATCAGGCAGGCCTGACTCGAACTTCATATCTGAAATGTGTAATAGATCAATCCGCCACAGCTCTTAAATTTAATCAGACCATAATCAGTACATGCGAGACATGCTAAATAATCTTGTCTTTAAGTGATGAGGCATGTTTAAGCCTTTTAACAGTTACGTGCTTTCCCATGTCTGCTTTATATGTTTTGTTTGTCGCCTTAGACTTTTCCTTTTAAACCATAAAAGCCCAGATATCCCTTCCATTTAGGACTAGTAGTCCCAAATGCCTCCGGGGCTGGTAGGATTTGGGACGGGCAGTAGCATGCAATAGGAAAAAGAGACCATTCCACGTTTAATACCTTAACGGGTGGGAAAGGGTAGATATGGATATGATTACTAGTGCGCTAATACCACATGTAGCCCCTCTTCTGAGGAGTGATTACTGAGTATTGCATTGACATGACCCATAATATTTATAAACCTAGGATCCCCTCCCTCTTACTTGTTTATTTTTTTTAGAATTTTAAAAACTTCTCAACTTTTAGTTTTTTTACCTCTTTTACTTTAATTGCTTGCAATAATTATGTGAAAACCCCATTCTCTTTATTTGTTTATTTTCAGAATTTTCAAACTATTCCCTCAAATTTCCAGCTTTCTTTGTTTCTTCAAAACTTTAATTTATTTGCAGCCATTATGTGACAACCTCTCATATTTGAAACCTTTGTTCGCTTATTTGTTACTTAAAATCACAATTGTAGCATGATCGGGAACCACACTAATGGATCTTGAGGGGTGCCTAATACCTTCCCCTCGAGATAATTTCTAGCCCTTACCCAAATCTTTGGTCTCTAAATAAAAACTCTCTTAGTGTCCTAATACACTTAATCATTCAGCGGTGACTCTTCAATTCAAACCCAATTCCCGAAAAGAAAAGAGTTGTCCGCCCAAATATCGTAAACCCGATTTCGCAAAAAAAGAGGGGCATCCACAATAGTGAGTCTACCTCGATACGTAGCACCTGCGACCAAATTCTAGCTTCTGTGAAATCGTATATGTAGAACAACTTCTGCTTCAACGAAAGATCTATAACTCAACATCCATCACTTCTGTGATCATCACTTTACTTCTGCAGTCGCACTTCTTTGCATATAGAACCACACCTACAATCGCACAGATGCGCTCCTGCACCCGCACATGCGGCCTTTACATCCAGCATGACTTTTCTACTTTTATAATGACATGTCTGCATCTACAAACTCACATCAGCATCCAAACTTTCAGAGATGTAGAAACAACAGCACCAACATTACACGAGATAAAATTATCTGAACCACGTCCGAAACTCACACCTCGTCCGACATACCAACGAGTCCCAAAATATAACACAGACTTACTCAAGGCCGCAAGTTATAGGTAACAACATCAAAACCACGAATCACATATTAAATCAAACTTACCAAACTTTCAACTTCCAAAACTCGTACCGAACTATATCAAATCAACTCGGAATGACCTCACATTTTGCAAACAGTCCCTGATGACATAACAAAGCTACTCTAATTCCAGGAACCCCAATCTCAACCTAATATCATGAAACTTAACTTTCGGTCAAACTTATGAATATTTTGAACCTTTAAATTTCTAACTATCGCCAAATATTACCAAAACCTCCTAGACACATCCAAATATAAATCTGGGCATACACCCAAGTCCAAAATCACCAAAAAGAACCATCTAAACTCCGATCCAAGGTAAAATATTCAATAGTCAAACTTGGTCAACTCTTCTAACTTGAGCTTCAAATATGAAATTTATTCGTCCAAACTTATTCTAAATCGCCCGAAAATGGAAATCGATAATACACACAAGTCATAATACATCATACAGAGCTACACATGCCCTCAAACCATCGAGCTAAGTGCAAATACTCAAAACAATTGATTGGGTCATTATATGGGTGTATCACCATATGGCCTTGTGACTGTTGAACTAGTGTAGCCATGTAGCTATATTCAGGATTATGTGGAGGAAGCAGGGTAAATTCTTATGGTAGAGAATGGTAAGAATACTATTTTTTTTTTTGGCAAACCGCTAGGCGAAGCCTAGGGTTGAGGTTTTATTAATAACAGAAAATTAAAATTACAACATATAAAACATGATCGTGCCAGATAAAATATGATCATCCCAGAGTTTATAACATACTCTGTGATGATGTTACATTTGAGGAAATTAAGACGGATAAAAAACTTATGATGATACGACGGATGTCTTCGTAATTCATGGTTTGTTATTAGTTCTTTGTGTCAACTATTTTTGTTTTGCGATTCTCATTGGGGGTCGTCTTATGCTTGCTTCTTCTATCATCCTACCGTCCCAACTTCTATCTCTTTGATGACACTTCTTAATTGTTTTACTGTGCATTGGTGATAGATCGCCTTTTCTTGCAGCTTCTTCACGACATTTCATTAACATGTCTTCTTCTTCCCCTTCTTCATATGTATGCCTTGCTTCCATATCATTCTGAAGTTGTCTTTGGTCTAAAAAGATTTGCATAGCAGATGATTTATACTGATCTTGTCGCAGTCAAGTGTTTATAGGTGTAATCTGCTTTTGTCCACTGTTATGTTGTACTGTTTTGTTTCCAACAGTTGAGGATTCACCTATAAATTGGATCACCTGTTGTACTATTTCTTTTTGTTTGTTCTTTGTATTTGCTATCCTTGAATCACCTGTTGTTGTATTAAATTTTGGGATGTAAGCTGGAGCATTATGATTTAAAGAGCTGTTTGAATTTGCCGCAGATGGAGTTTTTGCATTCCAGATTACAATTGCAGCTTGAGAATCCAAGTCTTCTCTTGAACTATCGTAATCATCTTCTTGATCTTCCTCTGCTGATGAAAAACCATTGGAGCCTTCTTCCCAACTCTCTTCATCATCAAATTGACATTGGTCCCAGAGTTTCGATTTAATAACCAACTCCTTCATGTTAGCTAAAACTAGTTGGTAGGTAATTTAATGAATGGATGGAAGCGGTGGGAAAGATGTGTACTTAGAATATTGTTGCCAGCCATCAGCAGCGGAGGGATGCAAGTGTAGAATGGAAAGAAGCAAAGGTGTAGCACTATCCTCATGATCAATAGGCCTCTTATCCTTCCTAGACCTACTTCGACCCCACTGGTCATCTAAAATAATTAAAAGAAATGTTAGAATTGAGAATATAAATCTATATAACGTGAGAGCACTTGAAAAAACTAACATGCTAGTCATCTTTGAAATATTCTTCCTTGTCCAAAAATTCTTCCTACTCACTTATCTCATTCTCGTCAGGTGATTCTTCGTCCTCATTTTCTATTGTTGTTACTTCCTCTATATCAACTTCTTCAAATATGCATTGAGGATGCGCCAAGTCATTTTCTAACTGAACGTCTACCATTTGGTTAACACTTGAGGTTCTCAACTTCCATCCTACTAACATGCTTCATTTTGATTATAACCAACCAATTAGACTTATCCCTCCGTAATGAATATGGAGCATAATGGGCTTGCCTAATATTTTCTGCAATTATAAAATATCATAGTAATCATACTCCTTCTTTTTATTAACCTCAATCATGTTGTACTGCGAGTGTATATTTATGCCTCTTTTAGGTGTTGGGTCAAACTGCTTGTATAAAAAAGTATGATCTTCTTATTTGTCCAGCTTGAATATGATAATCCTAGAATCTATTTGATCACACCATAAATAATCAGTTTTTTGATCCTAGTTGCCTTCATCACCTTTAACACACACCCCAATATTATTACTCTTTTATACTTGGAGAATTTCTAGGTGTGAAATTTGTAATCATTCACAAAATACTTAGACATAGTTGTTATCATAGGTGCATTTACCCAACATAAGTCTTTCAAAAATTAATTAACACCATTATTTGGATTATTGACCTACATATAATGTTAAAAATATCACAAGTGAGAAAGTATGTATATTCACATATGAGTAAGTATGTAAGCTTCACTTACACACTCTTTAACCCACACCTCGAATGTAGAATATACAGTATCATGGACATATTAACTCATAAAGCCACTGAGAAACACATTAAAAATTTTGATAGTTACATCAACTTATTTAAATAATAGTCTGTGCAAATTAATATTATGTTAACACTTACTTAAGAAAGGGTTTAACTTTTGGAAAAATTAGTTATACATTATTTGAAGTTGATTGTACTCCATACTAGTTAGTCCCCTTTTTTTATCGATCTTTAGAACCTCGGCCTAGTTGATTGGATATAGACATTGTGGTGGATATAATGGATCATTCTTAATCACGATATTTTGTCGATTGGGCCTATTTCTAGCACATGGCACATGACTCTCGAAGTAGTAAAAAAAAAGGGGAAGTTTTCTTTACAAAATAGGCTTCACATATAGATCCTTCAATCTTATTTCTCTGTTTAACAAATAGTTTACACTTGCTGATAGGCCTGCATATTGTCATATTAGACGATAACATTAAATAAAATAACAAGAATGAATAAAGGTTTTTGATCATTACCTCTCGAATAGATATATCCACTTGCATTGAACCGACCCTCCAAGTCACGCCTCGTGTAGAAGGTGAATGGGAAGATGTTTCTTCACATCAAAGAACCGCATTACAAAATCTTTTTCAGCTTATTATTGATTACAGGAATGTTCCGTTTCATTTGAAATAAGTTTTCTTCCCTTAATGTGGTAGAAAATATGTCTTTGAAGAACAAACTTATCTCTGTGATAGATTTCTCGATATTTTCAGGAATATCACAAAATGTATTGGGGTTCAAAGTTTCCATGAAGATATGACGGCCATGACTTTTATTTGAGTTAGCTTTCCTTCAACCATATCGAAATATTTTCCCGGGTAAGCATGCCCCTACACATCTTTAGGTTTGTAATCCACTCACAAATCTATCGTATTTGTTCCAAAGTAAATGGGTAGCTGGTCTTGGGCTTGAACACCTTACCATTGTTCGCAGACAGCAAATATAATTCAAGTTGCCTACAATATTCGTGTAAGTCTGGTGTAGCCTTCTTCAAGATTGTGTCGGATAAGATTATGTCCAGTTATGGAAAACACATATCCAATGAATATAGAAAATAGGGGCTCGGTAACTTTCATGAAGTAGGTAGTCTGATGAGTGAGGATTTTGGATTCATTGTTCAGTTGTAGACCGTATTATTTGCCTATATCTATTCTCACCATTTACTTACCATATTTAATACTTTTCTACCTTATTATATTTGAGTTATCGGACTAGTAAGTGTTATTATCGACCCATCATCATTACCTCTTTGGTGTTAGGCTAGATACATATTGGGTACGCATTGATTTATGTACTTATGCTACTCTTCTACATTGTATGTGCAGGTACTGAGGCATGTATATTAGATGGTCATCTTGGCTCATTGGTGTAGCTGCTGATGGGACTTTATGGTGAGCCGCATTTTACGCTGCGGTTCGCAGTCACACAATTCAGTTATTATATCATGTCTATTTTGTATTCCTGATAGATGTTGTGGTAGTGTTATATTGTTCTAGAAGATGCTCATTCACTTGTGATACCAATTTTTTGGAATGTTCCAGAATTTGTTTATGATTTTGCTTAACATTGACACACTTTTACTTTATATTTTACTTAAATTGTATGTACCTACGATTTTTAATGCATTTATTTCTTTATCTAATAAGATTCATTATTTCAAAAAATAATAAAATGAACGATTAAGTTGGTAGTTCATCATTGGCTTGCTAACGACGATGTTGGGCGCTACCACAGCCTATAGTGGGAATTGGGTCGTGACACACACACACACTCTCTCTCAGACACACATACACACAAATATATATACCAGTCGTGGGATTTGACCGAGTATATGTTGTTGTTGCTACAACTTAAGTTTTAATATTGCACTATATCTTATAGCACTATACTTTTTGCTTTCCAATATGTTTTTGCATATTAGATGTTGATACTTAAACTCGATCGCTTACACAATAAAACTCAATAATTAATTTACTAAGGCTATGAATATGCTTGGGCATTTTGTCAGTTAAAATCAAGAATTATGCATATTCTAGGTTAAATAAAATGATAGAAAACATATCCTAGGTTAATCAAACATCGTTAAATTTCCAATTGATTCACTACTCAAGTATTCCAGTAAATCTCACATAGAACATCGATAGTGTAATCTTGTTATTCCGAATTGATCCACTGGTCAACTATAAAGGATGCCACATCGCCGAATAACTAGATTATTACATAGAGAAAATCAAACATTGTACGCGTTGCAGCCATGCATTTTAGAGGATATAAACTAGTAAAGAAGAATATTCCGCTTAATATGTATTGCACTGTCAACAATAAACTATTAAATTTACAATTCAATTGTTTTAGGTTTATTTTAGACTCACTTTTAACATGAAAGGGTCCATTATATGATTTGAACATATTATTTTTTGTGTTCAATTTATAATTCTAGTTTGTATATATAAATTTTATTTATATTAGTTATACACGATTTCGTCATATAAATATATATATATATATATATATATATATATATATATATATATATAAAATTCTTCTTTTCCTTTCCTCTCAAAGCTGACATTTCTTGGGCTTTGTTCTTCTTGGTTGCACTAGTGGTTGTCGCCTTGTCGGTCTGTTTTATTTATTTGTGTAGAATAATAAAGGGTAGTTTGGTTCGAAAATAAGTTATATATGAATTAGTAATACAGGAATCAATAATATATTGACTAATAATATAGAAATAATTGTTTATTGTGTATTTGGTTTATGTACTAAAATTGGATATACAAGATATCATTTAGAATATTTATTTATTTATTAAACTAAAAGATTATAAGTTTATAAATTATCCTTGGATACTTAACTTTCAGAGGTTTCTAAGAAAAAAGATCATACTTTTGTCCTTTATTGTTTTATCCATATATAAGTTGTATGTAGATTAGTTATCCATGTTGATAGTGGTCTAAAGTTATACTAAAATTGGTGTATAACTTTACATAAGGATTAACTATATATAGATAAAAAATATACACCAAACATGAAATAACTATAATCACTTCCTTACACCATAATTATTTCTTCCTATACACCGTACCAAACAACCCCTAAGGGGTTTCGGGTTGGATCTTCTGTGCTAAATGATGTAAGCTTTCAAACTTATTGGGCTTGGGAAGGAAAACCTTAGGCCCATTATTTAAAATGAGTCAACAAATTTAGGCCGTGGACATACGGGTTCTTATGATAAATATTCGTTAAAATAGCATGGGTTAGCCAGTTTTCGGACCGGTTATTTGTAAATTCATTGAAAATAATTACTATTTTACTGCAACACACAAAGTTCCAGTATAATATACTGGAGATCGGTCTACCTGTATATATACTTCCAGCATAGTGGATTTCCAACACGCGAAAAGTTCCACTATAATATACTGTAGATTGGAGCACCGGTGCTCCACTCTCCAGTACATTACATTTGAATTCCACTATATTATACAAGAGTATTTTTCCTGATTCTGAATAGTATTTTCGTTCAGATTTATCTTTACCTGAAAAATAGATATATTTCGATTACTTTTGAAACTGGCTTTTTTTGAATGACCACTTGTAAATCTGGCTATTTTAAAATTTCTCCTTGAATATTCGGATGGTTATTGTGTATTCATTTAGGGTGAATGTACTCAAATCTTTTGGAATGATTAACCTAAATAATTGTTCGTCTAATCACTTAAATTAAAAATAGTCTCGAATGTACGAAATATGTATAATCTATTTATAAAATGTGTACACTGTGTATAAAACAATGAATCTAATCGACTATTTGTATAAAAATCCCAACTTTACATGTACTTAATGATACATCCCGGAGAAGAGAGAGAGAGAGAAAAGGAATCAGAATGGGTTAGTTTAATCGGTGGGTTCACTTAAGCGATAGTTTGAGTAAGTTTTTTTTTTTTTGAATGAAAAGAACATAATATTAATAACTAAACATTTAACATGTTACATGATATTGCCAATGCCTTGTAAGACATCTAAGTTTCCTAAAGCAGCCAACTTCAAACAAATACCGGCAGAAACATATTTAACAGAAAACAAATCCTTCAGATCCTGTTGATACTGTTATATCGCTGGTGCCGGCGGAGTTGCCAAAAGGAATATTTTTATTTATGTTGGTCTGCATCAGTGCCATTTTTGCCAAGCCACTACCTCGTTTCCTTGTCTGAAGTTATGCCTGAGTAGCACTTGGCACTTCCTCCTTGTTTGTTATATCAACCACCTGCATTCATAGATTAGTTTTGTGTAAGTAGGATGGTTATTTTCAAGCATATTGATAGTTTCTGAAGCATCTGTCTCGATTTTCATCGGCATTAAATTGTGCTGCATTATGATTTGTAGGCACTTTCTCAAGGCTTGGAGCTCCACTTGCGTTGCTGATAAGGTTGAGACCTTCGTATGGAAGCCTAATATCCAACTTCCTGTATTGTTTCTTGCTACTCCACCTATACCACATTGCAAATACTTCCGGTGAATGCACCATCAATATAAAATACCAACCTTTAGGTGGTTTATGCCACTGTATTTGTATTTATTTTTGTACTGAACTATTCATATTTTTCTTTGTAAGAAGGGTATATTCAACCGCGTGCATTATAACAATGTTCCAATTTAGACTATACTTTGTATTATTATGATCGGTTGTTCCTGTTTCTCCATATAGTTATGCGTAAGTTATAATTTAAGTATTGTTTATATGGAAAATTATAAGGAAAAATATTATTGTATAGACGCTCTTAATATATATATATATATATATATATATATATATATATATATATATATTACCCAAATCATAATGTGTATTGTTATTGGTTAATATTAATGTATGAATTGTTATCTAGGAATTACCAAGTTTGTAGATATTTTTATCTTTAAATAAATTTTTCTGCATCTATTGTGCATAAATAATATCCTATATAAACACTATTCTTTAATGGGTCAATCAAATGCTGAATTAGTTATTGAGAGACTTCCGTTGATGCCAAATAACTATTATATCATTTTATGCAGGATCTTATGAAGATAGTGTTTTGGTAGTCTGGTCAACAATACGTCTCCTTATGCATCACAATCGGCATTTTTTATCAGAAGGCGATCGCGAATGAGTTTTAAACGTTGAAGTCTTATCTTACAAGCAAAAATTGTATTAATTATATGAAATTTCAATCTGAAATTATTTTTTCTTATACTGCCAACCATGACCCTTTAGTGAGTGCATTTCCAATTGTTGCAAAACAAGCAACAATATTTAATACTCAAATATCATTTTAAATATTTAAAACTATATCTATGGCCAGATTTCTCTGAATTGTTAACTAGAAAATGTTTCACCAATTGTTTTCTTGTAAAGCAATAGATGAACACTTGACTTGCTACAAAGATTCGTTTCCTCTTTCTTTCACCCCGGTGGCTATCAATCCACACAAGAAGGGGTTCAAGAAATTACATTTTAATTTACTACACAAGAATACACTGGTTGCTTTGCCCTCTCAAGAAAAAATAAACAAACTGTAAAAACTTGCATAGCCACACTTGATTTATTTTTGACCAATACAACAGACTAATAGACAATAATAGGATGCACAATAATGAAAGTATACCATGAACCACTCTCCCTAGGCTAGCTGTTCATATACTATGGCTGTTATTTTTCGTGTATATCGTGTATACTAAAGCTTCAGTAACTATATTTCATGTCCCCCTAAGACGCAAATTTGCAGCTAGCCAGCAACAAACTTCATCAGTCTCTTCAGGAATTGTGTAGTGACCAAGCCTATTGAAAGAAAAATAATACTTGAAGATACATCTTGAGGAACATCTGAATTTTACTGTGTTAAAAAAAAAAAACAAAGCCAGAGATGTATAGGTACCCCTGATAATTCCTAAAGGTCAGATTCTGAAAGCCGGATGAGCTTAAAATTCTTGCAGATTTTTCTCCATGTTGATATGCCACAACATCATCACCTGAAACAAGAACCATTGTGTATTCCGTTAAGGTTCATATTTTAACTTCATGTCCAATGGCATAAGGATAGTACGACAGCAAGAGTGCAAGTTTCCTGTTGACAACTATGGCCAACTAATTGGAAAAATCAGAGCTATGTGGAATACCACGGACATTAATATATATCCTATTAATTTTCCCAGCCTTCAAACAGCGCTTTTTTTGAAAAAAAGAAGTCAAGACAGTGAAATTCTCAAGATGCAGTATATGTTAACTAGATCAGTAGCTAGAAATTAAGGAATGGTCAATCTAAAATTAATTTATCGAAAATATTCATGGGAAACCGGCAAAAAAAAGGAGAAAACAATTTATGATAGTACCACAAACTCGTCTGCAGATACTAGCAGTATGTTGGATTATAACCATTTCTCAGTTGCTTCTTCCAGACTTCAGCCTCTAGAAATAGCCACTGTTGCCCCTAAGCTTACAACCTAGTGAAAATGAGGAAAAATAATGTGATAGCTATACAAATTTAGGTCACTTCTGTATCCTCTCAACCAACCTTTCCACCCACTATGATTTATCAAAAGAGAACCAAAAATTATCAAGATGTTATCCCACAGGAGGTCCTGTATTAGCATTTCCTTATACAAAGCTCAGAGCAATACACTCATCTTACCTTTTGTTGTCTAATAGATATTAACTTAAAACATGCAATTAGGTGACTATTGTATTCAAGAAAAATCTTATGATGTCTAGAAGTCTGCGCTTTAGGGCATCATTGAGAGTAATGCTGGTATTCCTCATTGTCGTAGTGTTGGAATCTGATCAGACAACAAACAAATGGCGGAATTTACATGAGTAGACATCCTGACAGGTCCTTCATATATTTGCGTTCTGAAAAGTTAATATATGCTAAAACAGTGAAGGTTTGCTGAACTTTAAGACTCCGATATTTTGAAAGTGTGCTATAAAAGTACCAGTGCCATGACACAGCAAAATTGGCAAGGATGCTGCACGTCTTCCAGCATCATTCATTCCTTGCATTCGGCTCCTTAATGTCCTGGAAAGAAAACAGCCATGAAGCGGAACAAATTCGAGGGAACTAAAGCTGCAGAGTCCAAGCAAAGAAGTTCTACCTTGAACAAGGAAGCCAGCCACTAAGGCCAACAACTGCACTCAGGTTTAGTGGATAAGGACTTCCATTACCATATTGCTTTAATGCATGGCATGTGGCCGAATAAAGAGCAGCTGCAGCACCCATACTGAATCCTCCAACACATAATTTAACTGAAGATGAAAGAAGGAGTTACATACAGGTACGCAATGATGAACTGCCAAATCAGATATCAACTCTGAGTGGATTTTTAAAAATTCTAGAATGTATGCTGATGAAATTATCTTCTACATATGATGTTTGATGCACCAGTTTTATCTTGCATAAGATTGTTTTTGTTTCTTATTTGTTCTAAAAGAGTTGAAAAGAAACATACCATCAGCTGGTTCTGTTGATAAGAGATTTGCAACATGTGCTGCAGAAAAATCTAAGCCTTCCAAATCATCAGGAGCATCTTCTGAAATATCTCCTACGTCAAACCCTATAATGATTCAAGTTAATAAATCCTCTGTGGTTTATCTTTATCAGTAAATAAGCAAAAGACAATGAACAGTGAAAATAAAACATTGCTAAGCAAGCATACAACAACATAGAATATATATGTTTATGAACAAACGGAAAACTACAATGGTGCTGTAATCAAGGCTTACAAGCAGTGCAGGGAAATCCACCAAAGGCAGCAACAGGACGAGTAGGAGCAGTTGGGAAAATCCATTTGACCTGCAGCCCATTTAGAAAAGGTAAGATACCAACAAGTCACTACAAATATCGATCTTATTAGATAAAGCACACTGCATAAACAATATGATCACATCCTTACATTAGGAAGTGGAAGGCTTTCAAAAAGTTGGGACCAGCTGCAAAGCATATAAGAGAGAAGAATTAGCAGCAGTTTCTGGCTATGTTGCTCGGATTCTTCAAAAAAGTCTATGGGTGTGTGTTGTATCCTCCAAAAGTAGTGCGTTTTTGGAGGATCTAACACAGGTGCGGCAGCATATTTTGAGAGTCCACGCAACATAGGTTTCTGGTAGCTAATTCAGCAAGATAATAAAAGTTGGATATAAATATGCAACATATAAGAGCTAACAACTTAGTGCAGGAAAATGTGAAGAAACAACTTGGAAACTAGTAATGCAATTAGCCTGGGACCACAAAGAATCTGGAGAACCAATTATATGAAGAGGTCTATGGAAAGGGACAAACTAGACTACATTCTTTAATTTGAAAGTTTATGGGCCTAATCTTAGTCTTACTGATGTATTAGTCGCTGACATCATGGATAATTAACTCTATTTTATTTTGTTTAATTGGTTGATAGGACAAATCAAGAAGTGAACAAGTGGTCCTGGTTCATTATCTGGCAGCCTGATTCCCAAGTATCAAGTAAATGATCCAAAGAGACAATGACTTATTCCTATCTTACTCAGGCTTTATTATATTTGGACATAATAGAGATAAACGAAAGAATTGATTAATACAGGTTACAGTAGAGCCTGATACTGCAGGCGCTGAAAACACTTGTACCAACTGAAACATGATGTTGATCATAACTTAAAAAACTAATTCATATATCAATTAACAATTTTTGTGACAATCTTTATGGCGGCTTTACTGTCCTCAAAGGCGTCGTCACCATAAGAGCGCAATTAATTCTAATAATAGAAATAGTACCTTGAACCTTTATCACCTAAACCATGTAGCCAAACAATAGTTGCTTCATGCTTTCCTTTGGGCCTAACAACATGAGTCCTTCCAAATTCAAACGATGTTTGACTTGTTCTGCTACCTAAAAGCATTGCAACGTCAATATTTTTTAATCACTCGGCTAAATTGACCTGTTTTGCTAGAGCATAGTACTTGAATACTAATCAGATTTTAGAAAAATTCTCATTTCCTATGTGCACTGGAAAATGAAAATAAACCCACCAGAAGCTGCTGCAGAGCCATTGAAGCTCATTGCTATATCCAAAAAATGTCAAATTTTAGATTTGGTCCCACTGAAAGGTGTTCCTGCAATGCAATGCCAATAATCAACATTAAGCACACCTCTATTTATACACCATTCCAGGAAAGGTGAAAATGGAATACAATCCATGAATATTTCCTATATGAGAGCTTACACTTTGCCTAAGTTTACCTACAAATGGATTTGGTCCCACTGAAAGGATGTCAAAAAAGTTGGGCCAAAAAAGCAATTAACTTTATGAGCAAAGAATCTATGCAGAAATCAAAGAACACAATATGATATAAATGAACTGCTACTCATTTGTTGAAATGCAATACTTAAAAGAATCAATGCTTCTACACATTTGGACAAAACAAGGAAAAGCACACCAACTAAACAACACAAGAATATTTTTGAAGAAAAGATATATCCCTATTTTCTCCAAAATCAAGATTGAATATAAGCATTACCAGAATAAGCCCATTAAGTAAATTCCCACAAGTATAAAGATCTTGAAACAAGAAAGAAAAATTAACAATTTGAGTTGGTGAGAAAAAAAAAATAGAGGGGTTTAAGCTGACCTGCACTTGGGGTTTAAGATTTGAATAAAGTAATAAAAAGTTAATAGACTTTTTATGTCACTACCTCTCTGTCTCTCTATGTGTGTAGCCAGTGTAGGTGTATGGTCATTCACTTTTTGGATTTAGCCTCTTTGCTTTTGCCTTTTTATATTTTTTTTCCTTATGTCTTAGGCCACAAGGAGGGCCATACCTGAAAAGTTCAAAATTGGGAATTTTCTTCAATTGTTCAATTGATCGGTATACGCACAATGCCCAAATTCACATGACAGTGCGTATTGGGAAAATTTTGTTTATAATAAATGGTCGAATGATAGCATAATACGTGAAACTAAAGACAAGTAAAAGATGAACTAAGTAATAATTAATATCGAGAACAATGACTGCAGCTGACATCGGATAAACCCTAAGGGAGCATAGCCAACGGGAGCAAATCAAAATAATTATTATGGGATAGCATTCAATGAAGAATATTCTCTAACATTAAATGGGCAGCCGTCGCAGAGAATATTTGCATTCATGGTCTGTCGTTACATATTCATCAATGACTCCTTTATTATCATTCAAGTGGGACTTAATCTTAGGATCTTATTTCCCTAGGTATATCTATAAATAGCAGGCTCAACAATCATTGTAAGCCAAAAAATTCATGGTAAGACATATGTTTATTTCATTTTCTCTCTTAATAAAATAACTTTATTTGCTCTTTTACATTGCTCTCATTTCTGTATTCAGAGACACTGCTCTTGGAGCCAAGCTTGTCATTTTCTTTAATTTAAATTGCTAAGTCTTACTTTTAAACTTATTTCATTATCATTTTTGGATCAAATTAGTTCGCTTGTCTATAAACCACGTAATAAAATTAACTGTATCGTTTAGGGTAAACAGTTTGGCACATATGGTGGGGCTTAGACAGGTGTATAATTGCTTTGATCCTTACGTTTATTACTAACTTATTTGATCTTTTCCTTAGCAAGAAATTGAAAATGACATCTAATGATGTCAATTTCATGAACAACATTGTGGGACACAAGAATTTGCCTCAGCATGAAGATTCATTCAGCGTCACCCCTAACGAATGGGACGAAACAACACAGGTTTGCAAAGGGTAGTATCCTAGGCATGTGCGGGAGACAACTCCCAATGACACGGAGGAGGAACATGTCGTGGAAATAGTAAAAATCTTGAGGGAGTAGCAGAAAAGCCATCATGAGCTATATCTCAAGGCAAGATAGGGTAATGATAGAGTTAAAACAAGCATTTTCATATGCTTCCAAGAATGCAAACGGAAGGGGCCAGGTTTCTTCCTACGGTCTTACAAATCAAACGGCTCAAAGAGTTGATAAAAACACTCAAAGGGGTTAGGTCAGTTTAAATGGTATTAAAGGGACCGATAACGGAGCTGGTAACGATAACGGGAATGAGCCTTTCAAAATTGAACTAATGAGATTTATGAAAGAATGAATGAACGAATAGATCGAAACGCGAAGGAGTTTCACGACCGAATAGATCAGATTTCGGGGGCGCCACCAGTTTTCAAAGGCCCAGATTCGAAGAAATATATGCAATTTCCATTTAAGCCGAGCATAACGTTAGAGTTAATTCCGAAAAGGTTCAAGATGCCAGATATACCAAAATATGACGGGACTGTGGATCTGCATGAGCACATTACAACTTATACCATAGTTGTGAAAGGGAATGATTTGGCTCAATATGAGATCGAATCGATTTCATTGAAGAAGTTTGGTAAAACCCTCACAAATGGTGTGATGACATGGGACTCTCTCTTATCCGACTATGCAATTGACTCTTTTGAAATACTTGCAGATTCATTCACTAAGGCCCATGCTGAGCCTAGAAAGGTCCAAGCCAGAAAGGCGGACATATTTAGGATTTCGCAAGGTGAGTCTGAATCACTGTAGGAATTCGTGATTAGATTCTAGAAAGAGAGGATGTTGCTACCGGTTGTACCAGTCGAGTAGGCAGCGGAGGCATTCACAAAGTGTTTAAATCCGAGGATTTCTGACGCCTCTCAAAAGCTAAAGGAAAGTTTGCTCGAATTCCAAGTGACCATGTGGGCGGATGCCCATAATAGTTATGAGGCAAAAGTAAGAATAAAAGACGATCAACTCGGGTTCTTGATATAAACCAAGAGACAATACCGAGATAAGAACCAAGATAAGTTCAAAAGCGATTTTGATGCAGATTGGCAATTATCTAAAGGTCGTTTCCTGCCATACGAGAGAACCGAAGGACGTGGCATGAAAGGGTTCTAATCCTCATATAGGTTCACTCTCGATAGAAGAACCGACCATGGCCGAAAAAATGGATCATTACAAGACAAAGAGGTATCGGGGACACGAGATTACACATATACCAAGTTATCGGATTACAATTTCAACATCAGCATAATGGAGTTGATATTAGCAAAGAAGAATATCAAAGAGGCACAATTCTCAAAGCCAATCAGATCATATCCTAGCTAGAGGGATCCTAACTTATGGTGTGAATATCATGGGACTTATGACCACTGAACTCGGGACCGTCGACATTTGCATGAAGGGGTGGAAAAGTTGTTGAAGAATGTCCTTCTCATGGAATTCTTGAGCGACTAAGCCAAGAGCAATTGCGACTGTAGCCGGGGCAATGTGGATCCTTGTAAGACAGCAAAGACTCCCTTCAGTTGATTATCAGCATGATTTTCGGAAGGAATGAAATTTACGGTGTAACATTCTCGGCAGCTAATAAAATAAATATATTAGTGACCTACAACAAGAGACTATAGGAAGTCGTAGAAAAGGACATCACCTTCACAAGAAAGACATCGATAGACTTCTTATGCCACATAATGACGCCCTGGTAATTTCTCTCAATGTCTTAGATTTCAAGATAAAGCGCATTTTGAAACTCATCCAACGTCAGTCAATGGAGTGTTCCAGAACAAGCAAAGTTAACTGGAATATCATTCAGGCAATAAAACTTATTTCTAGGTTCAACTTGGAAAGCTTGACAAACCCGAGGAAAGATCCTACTGCCCACGAATGTTGAATGGGTGACCAAGACCATCTTATTTAAAGTAGTATATGGCGACATAGGTTACAATATAATCCTAGGAAGGTCGTGGATACATGAGATGGTAGAAAACTAGTTCCAAGACAACAAACAGTGTGTGAGGGCTGATAATGGCATGAAATTCACTAACAATTGGGCTTATTCTTTCTTCCAATAAAAGGGTATAAATCACTAAAAAAACATGTCCTTATATACCCCTAACAAAATGGGGTGGTAAAAAGAAAACACAAATATATTCTTGAGGTAGCTAGGGCACTCCTTTTCCAATTCAAATTGCCATTGATATATTGGGGAGAATGTGTCCTTACAGCAACTTTCATAATCAACAGACTACCAACAGTCCCTTAAAGAATAAATGTCCTTTTGAGCTATTGTATGGCAGGAAACCTACCTACTCTCACCTAAGAAGCTTTGGTTGCCTAAACCTCCTAGTTACAGATTGTAATCAAGGGCTACTTCACATATATTTGTGGGGTATGTATTTGCAACAAAGGGTTACAAAGTACTGAGTCTAGCCACCAAGAGAATATCTATTTCGAGGGATGTCTTGTTCCATGAGTCCATTTTTCCTTTCACCCTCACTTCGGATGTGCAAAATTTATCCCCATTTTTTCCTACTGGTCATATTGTAGCCCATCTATTTGACCACACTATTATCCCTTCAAGATATCCTACAACTAACCAAGGGGACACAATTTTATCACCCATTTCTTCGTCTAATAGCACACATCCTCCTTCTGATGTGTCACCCATCTCTTCCTCTAATAATACACCTTGTTCTTTTAAGTCACAAGCTTCTACTGAGCCTTCTTATCACTTCATTTCACCTCCAATTACTCACTCTTATCCTTCTACCATAGAGTCCTTAGGCTAGAGAAGATCTAGCAGGGAACCCAAGATCCCTTCTCACCTAAATGAATATGTATGCAATATATCCAATTTAAAATGTAATTCTGCCTTTTCCCTTCATGATTTGTTTTCACATACTAATCACATTGCTTTTGATGATTACACCCTAATAGTTAGCATGTTGTAAAAAATATTTGACATGATAGAGAAGCAACTTCATATGAAGAGACAACCATGTATCCTGCTTGGCAAAGTGCTATAACTCAAGAGTTGAAAGCTTTGCATGCCAACAATACTTGGGATTTGGTTCCTTTGCCTAAGAGGAAGAAGTTTATTGGGTGTAAGTGGGTGTACAAGGTAAAACATAAAATTGATGTTAGCATAGAAAGATACAAAGCCAGGCTACTTATGAAAGAGTACTTAGATCAAACTAGCATAGACTATATAGAAACCTTTTTTCCTATGGTCAAGATGACCACTATAAAGTCCTTGATTTCTATTTCAGCTAAGAATGGGTGGCATGTTTACCAACTAGATGTAAATAATGCATTCCCTCATGAAGATTTACACAAGGAAGTCTACATGAAGGCCCTTGATATTTTAAGCATCAATGCCACACAAGAGGGGGTGATTTATGTGGTACCCAATTTTCGGTTAACCACACTATTGAAGAACTTGGTTCTTCTAGGTGTTCCAACTACTACTACCTGCGGAATAATTAATATTGAAAGTAAAGAACACTGAGATTTTTACGTGGAAAACACCTGGCTCAAAAGGTAAAAAAAACCACAACCTACTACTCAGTAGGATTTTCCATAACTTCCACTAAAATTATTGAGCCACAACAGCATTTACGAAAACTCTTTGTGAACCTAAGGATTAACTCTAATCCCGTTGTGGCACACAGCCTCAACTGCTGTGACAACTTCAAGTTATCTCTAACTTGAAAACTCTAGGTACCTAATACAATTGCTTCTATGAAAGCTGAAAGGTACAATTATAAAGTCTAGGTACCTAATATAATTGCTTCTATGAAAGCTGAAAGGTACAATTATAAAATATAAACACAACGAAACTGACGCTTCTATCTTATTCAAGTTTCAGGAGTGCACACTCAAATCTCACATAAATTGCTTGCAAAATCGCCTTGTTCTTTTGCTCTCAATTAGGTTGAACTTCTGTGTATGTGCAATACCTGTAAAATAGAGCAATTACAATTGTTTAATAGGTTAA
This sequence comes from Nicotiana benthamiana, assembly GCA_034376525.1. Lineage (NCBI taxonomy): Eukaryota > Viridiplantae > Streptophyta > Magnoliopsida > Solanales > Solanaceae > Nicotiana > Nicotiana benthamiana. The sequence goes on from CM067332.1 coordinate 99,741,517, forward strand.
TAATCAGAGTTTGATTGAGACTCAATTTTTGCTCTTCTATCTCAGAAGGGTTCCTGCTGATATCAAACTCTAACACTAACTTTATCTTGGATTGTGTTCTCTTCATATAAGGAGACTTTCTCTCCTTATCTAATATGCAACATTTTCGATCTGATAAGGAGATATTGATACTTGATCAGTAGGACTTATCTCATTCACGTGCATCCCACATGTATAGGTTACTCATGACTGTGCTTCACAAGATGGGCCTGGTCTATGACTGAGTTCTTTAGTCATTCTTCAACACTTCATATGTTCTTGGTCCATAAAATTCCCCCTTTTGATAATGACAAACTCTGTGCTTTACTGTTGGAAATTGTAAGAACTCAGCTTAACCATCAATACTAAACCTATAAAATTCACTTATCATCAAGGACCAGGTTAATTAGGTTATAAACATCACTTATTTCAGAATGTGTATAGAACAATGTCTATTCCCCCTTTTGGCATCATCAAAAAGTTGCATACTTAGTGTGATTCCCAAATTTTAATAAGTACTCATGGCCAATGGGGCAACTGCAAGTGTAATCATGGTGCAATCATCAGTAATCAAACAATATATGTAAACCATCAAGGACAAATGAATCGCTGAGCAAGAGCAACGCAGTAGTTATCATTAATAGAGATATATTGCCACCTGTCATACCTCCTTTTGACACTACAACCCGCAAAGGGCGTAGATAAGGGAGTATTTCCAATTAAAGGACAATCGAAATGGGATTTATTATTAAAATTCAGCGTCACTACTTGGAAGATTTATGGTGTCCCAAGTCACCGGTTTAATCCCATATTGAGGAAGAGAATGACTCTGTTTAATATTTCGCGAACCGGAAATCCGAGTAAGGAATTCTATTAACCCGGGAGAAGGTGTTAGGCATTCCCAAGTTCCATAGTTCTAGAACGGTCGCTCAACTGTCATATTCGGCTTGAATTATCAGATTTTAAACAATTATGAACCTATTTTCCAACTTTAACTTTAGTTACTTTTATTATTATTTTTAAAGAAAATTACAATGTTGTTAAAACTGCCCCAAATCACGTCTCATAAATGCACCTGTGATTTTTGGCATATTTCAACTTCATTGATATTTGGATTTGGGTAACATAAATGTGCACCCGTACTTAGGAAGGTACAATAATTAAAGACGCGCCAAAAACGACTAACGTGTTATCATCTTTGCGAGAAGCCATGAAGTTCACAAAACGGCATATGCCAAACTTCTATGTGTTTTAATATAAGCATTTAAAGAGCGCCAGGCGATTTATGGGTTTCGTTTGATGCGGCGCACCTCATTTTAGTATTTGAAGGTTAATCTAAAACAATCAAGGATTTTCTATAAGATTTTTCTCTTAAGAGCTTAATTAGATTGGTGTTACCAACTAAAATTGGTAAAAAACAGCCCAGGAACCAGAGTTTTGGGCTTGTAAGTGGCCCAATAGTATATGAACCATGTTAACTCTGGGCATGTATCAATGTTTAACTCTAGGAATTATAACAGCCCAAACTCAAGAAGTCAATTTAAACATGAGGGAGCTTATCAACTCCAGTAAATTAAAACCACTTAATACCAAATTCAATCAGGTTGTGTATGAATTTAATACTTGATGTTTATAATCAAACAGTCTAATTACACGATACATAGATTGAAAAGTAAGATTAAAGATACAATTGCACAGGCTAACAATGACATGACTCGCGATATACCACTGGAAGTAACTCATGTCAAGCTTAATTACACAAAGAGTCACTTGATCAATAGAAATCGTAAGACTACATCTTTACTACTACTATCATTTTGGTCAGCATTCATTTAAATTTCCACTAATCAAAATACTCATAGCTGAAAACAAGCTAATGTATGAAGGAAAAGGCAGTCCAATTATACATATCATTTGAAGTCCCCATTCACCAAATACCAAATATTGCTACTACACAACATAGCACGAAACTACTGAATACACAAGTAAACTAATAAATTGGCGTGGTGCTCAGTTTGTCAGGTCAACAATATCCATATGAATACAAAAGAATTCAAACAGCTTGAGTACTCAAATCAACATGTGACATTAAATTATAACTTCAATTAAAAATTCCTTAGCCTTTGGCCATTGGAAATGAAGCAAATACTTGGAATGAACAAAAGGAGAAACACCTATGAGTAGGCAAATTATAGGCAATAACAACAGAAAACCACCAACAGATGCAACAGTGAACTAGAATCGAAACCCAAAATTGAATAGGAGAAATTATCACATATATCAGGCCATGATTTAAACCTAGCAACACCAGTAAACCTACCAAACCAGCCTCCAATATACTCCAAATATACTCAAAATTGAATCCTACCAAGCTTGTGAAATCTCAACACCTCAAACACATGTTTTTCAGACAATTTTACTCTTATTTAAGCTAACAATCCCAATTAATGTCTCGGAATTAGTAGTATTCTGAAGAACCGCCCTAATGGAACTGTAGTTTTTTGAAGTTTTAACCCTGAGAAATTTTCATGATTTTTTTTGGAAAATTTTCGGGAATTTTGGGATTTTCAGACTTCAGCCCCCTTCCAAACCCTTGAATGAAGGCATTAGGATGTCTTTATATATCAAAAGCCTTTGGGCAACGCCTTTATTTGTATTTATCCCTTTGTCCTCTTCTTATTTTTTCAGATTTATTCAACTAGTCCCTAAATTCTTAACTTGTTATCCAGGTTATATCAATCAACATCTGAATTTTACCTTTGAACCCCGTTCTAGAAGCTTCTTAACTTGTTATAAAAGATTCTCTAGACCTCAAATGCCTAAACTACCTTCATTTGATCTGAATTTACCAAGAATGAGCAGTAAACTAACCTTCCAACCTTTTTTAACCCTAGTTAGAAGTGACTACAGGTAACTCAACACTCAATTATATCCAACTAATCCTATTATTTAATCAAAACTTCATAACCTGTGTTGAACCTGATTTGAGTCTGATTAATAAGAATTCTAAAGCCCAGTGTATCAATAGAACAACAGACAATTAATTGAAACAAAATGAAATGCCAAATGGAAACAATAATATCCTAAGTTGATCCTCAACCACTCAAACATGTTGTTTATGAATCGACACAGAATGACTCAAGAAAGCAACAATCAAGCTTGACTAATCATAACTCAGGAGTCTAATTAATCAAAGCAAAACAAAGAACCACTGATAGCAAGTAATCAAGGATTGATTCAGCATTAAAATTAAACAAAGGAGCAGAAATCTGAGTGAACCAAACCTAAAATTCTAAATGAAAATTAACAAAAGGTAACTAAGATCACTAACGAGACATGCAAGAACAAACACTGAAATAAAACAACACCAAGACAAAGGAATGAGAAGTTGAAAAAGTAAACCTAGCTTTAACGACAGTCGTAGTCCAAAATTATAAGCCCTGAACTTCTAGGTTTTTGGCCAACATTCGATTTCAAATTTTGGAAGATCCCTTGACATTTGTGGAAGAACGATTGGGGTTTTGAGAGGAGGAGGGTGAGAAAAGTACAGGGTGTGAGTGTGGTTGGATTTGCAGGGATTTGGTTTTTGACCGGAGTCTTTGACTTGATATTCGGTAAGATCCAGTAACATTTGAGGGTTATAGGTTATGGATTTATGGAGAAGGAGACGAGAGGGTTGCGTGATGTAATTTTGGTGGCTATTGGAGTCGGCGCCGCCGTGGACGGCGGAACAACTGCTCCTTCAAATGATTGTTGGAAGACTTTCACCGGCGTTTGAGGGATATGGGTTACAAAAATGGAAAGAGGAGGTCAAGGGGAGCAACTGGTGTTAATTTGGAGTCGATTGGAGACCGGCCGGCAGCAGCGGTGATTTTCGGCCGGTGTTAGATGGTGGAGGAATGGTGGTCTTACGATGGTGTTACACTGGTGTTTTTAGGGTTTAGGGGATATGGTACGAGGTTCTTGGGTATGGGGGTGATATAGGACAAATATATAGGTGTTACGCCCATACATTTCGACCATTTGATCAAAGCACATCGATGACTCAGATCGTGGGGCGTTGAAATGGGGTCGTTTTTGTCATGGGAGTCCTGGACCGGGTAAATGTTGCGTTAGGCGGGTATTTTGAACTGGTCTTGGGGTTTTGGGCTGAAAAATGGCCCAAATCTGGGTCCTCTAATTTGTTATTTGCATCCCTATTCTTTTAATTTCAATTTTAAACTCTTTTATTTGTTTTTCTTCTTCTTCTTTTTTTATTTAGTTAATTCCCTTTTTATTTGTTTTCATTTTCAAGTTTTATCAAATGCAAAAATGAAAAGGACAAGACCAAATTTAAACTTTACAATTAAAACTAGTTAATTTCTAAAAATAATCTAATTCCCAAATTTAAAAAGAAAACTAAGCAAATGTAAAAATGACCATTTTTGTTATTTTTCGTTATTTTTAATAATGTAAAATGGTAATAAACCTAAGAAAACATAAAATTGGATCCTAAATGCGAACATACTATTTTGTATTTTTTTATGAATTATATCGATTTAAAATGCATAAAATGCAAACAAACACAAAACCATGCAATTAATTCCTAAAAATGCAAATAATAAAAGAAAAATCCTAATTTTAATGAATTCTATAGGAATATTTCAAGCGAGGCAAAACTCACATGCTCAAAACTGCTCCTCTGTGCTTGGAGACACGAAGAGTTTCCGGGCAAAGATAAATGAGCAAACGATAGATTTTTGCCTGCTCGGCATTCCATGAGAAGCATTTTTGAAACTATCTGACTGAACCCTGCTTCAGAGCTTGCCTACATATCCTTGGCTGCAAAGGAATCATGTCAGTGTAGTTCTGGAAGTTTTGGTAGCTGGGACTACCATGAGCTTGATTTCACTGTTGCTTCTGCTGCTGCTACTGCTACTACTGGGCCCCCTTATTATACCAAAAATAAAGAAGCTAGACTAAACTATGAACTATGGATTACAAAATAACCTATCTATGTCTTCAATTTTGCTCTTGATCCTTGTTGCTTTGTTGCCTTGTATTTCTCTTCTTCTGTGTTTGTCGCCGAATTGTTGGGCTTGAAATGTATTCCCTTGTTTTGCAGGGGGTGCCTGATTATCAAAACTTGAATCTTGAAAAATATTCCCTCGTTCTAACAGGTGGACGCCTGATTACCAAAACTTGAATCTTGAAAAATGCTCCCTTGTTCTAACAGGTGGATGCCTGATTACCAAAGCTTGAAACTTGAAAAATATTCCCTTGTTCTAACAGGTGGGCGCCAGATTACCAAAACTTGAAAAATATTTCTTTGTTCTGACAGGTGGGCGCCTAATTACCAAAATTTGAATCTTGGAAAATATTCCATTATTCTAATAGGTGGGCGCCTGATTGTGAAAACTTGATTGTTCAAAAATATTCCCTTGTTTTACCAGGTGGGCGCCTGATTACCGAAACTTGAATCTTGAAAAATATTCCCTTGTTTTAACAGGTGGGTGCCTGATTACCGAAACTTGAATCTTTAAAAATATTCCCTTGTTTTAACAGGTGGGCGCCTGATTACCAAAACTTGAATCTTAAAAAGTATTCCCTTGTTCTGACAGGTGCGCGCCTGATTACAAAAACCTGAATCTTAAAAAATATTCCCTTGTTCTAACAGGAGAGCGCCTGATTACCGAAATGTGAATCTTGAAAAATATTCCCTTGTTCTAATAGGTGGGCGCCTGATTACCGAAACTTGAATCTTGAAAAATATTCCCTTGTTCTAACAGATGGGCGCCTGATTACCAAAACTTGAATCTTGAAAAATATTCCCTTATTCTAACAGGTGGGCGCCTGATTACTGAAACTTGAATCTTGAAAAATATTTCCTTATTCTAACAGGTGGGCGCCTAATTACTGAAATTTGAATCTTGAAAAATATTCCCTTTTTCTGACAAGTGGGCACCTGATTACCAAAACTTGAAACTTGAAAAGTATTCCCTTGTTCTAACAGGTGGGCGCTTGATTGCCAAAACTTGAAACTTGAAAGATATTCCCTTTTTCTAATAGGTGGACGCCTTATTTTCCAAAACTTGAAACTTGAATGATATTCCCTTGTTCTAACAGGCGGACGCCTGATTATCAAAGCTTGAAACTTGAAAAATATTCACTGAAACTGTTGCCTGTGTACCTGATCGCAACAAAACACAAGAAAATTTTTCTGCCCCTGTTTGGTGATGGGCGGATCTGTGAGTGCTAATCAAATCCCTTTACCAAATATTTCTAAATCTAAGCTAAGTCCCATTATCCAGGAGGGTCCTGACAATTCTTAACCGATGACAACTTTGAGATTATGTTATGTTTCTTAAAGGTATTATTTTCTATTATGTCTTATTATGAGTCATATCTGCTGGGGATCTACTCGGGATTGGTGATTAAAGCTACCTCTCATTATCTAGGAGGGTCCTGACAACCTTTAATTAGATGACAAATGTGTGTGTTGAGGATTAGTATTTAGAGCTATACCCCATTATTCAAACGAGTCCTAATGACTCTTATTGGGGACATGTTTGTGCCCACCCATGTTACCCTTGCTTGTTTGTGTTTTAGGCTAAGCCCCATTTTTTGGGAAAGTCCTGAGGGTTCCAGATTAAATTCCAATTCTAACTTCCCGTTGCTTCTGCTGGGGGATTATTGTTCAGGAGGGTTTTAGTGACTCTTACTGGGGAGGGTGTGTTTGCTTCCCATAGTTCCCACGCCTATTTGACTTTTTAACCTGAGTCCCATGTTAACTTCCAAGCCCATTTTAACCCTCGTTTGTTTCTGTTGGGGTTTGCTAATTAAAGTTTGTCCCAATATACTCTTGCTGGGTAGAACATTTATAAAGGATTATGTTCCCTATGGGTTTTAACTGGGTCTCATTTTTAGGTGGGCCTTGAGATTTTTATCATACCTGCCGTGTGCTTGCCCTCCCCTGTGGATGGCCTCCCTTAGGATCTTCCGGAATCTTTCTGCCCCTGTGTCAATCAAAGAAAACTTGTTAGTCTGAAAAACGGTGGTTAGCTTGCGGCATTCTTGTTGGAAGCGGCCTCCTCACTGTCGTGTTCTGTTGTGTTCAAATTTCCATGTTGAGATGAGTTACCCAAGCTGGTTGGCTGACCCCTGGACCTTTATGGCTTTACTTTTCTCCCCGTTGTTGTGTATCACTCCTAGCCCTTTCGCCAGGATTGTTACGTCTTTCCTGATATTACGAAGTCAATGTACTATGCTTGGCTGACCCCTTGACCCTTGTGCCTTTACTTTTCTCCCCATGTTTGTGTCGCGCCCCTTCACTTTGCCAAACTCTTGCCTCTCGATTCAATTTTATCATTGAAGCTTTAGTGAATCCCTCCCCCTATTATTTCAACCTTTGCTGCCTTTGTTACGTTTTGGGTGGCATGCACTTCGTCCGTTTGGGAGCTGGTAGTAAGCTTTGAAATTTCTCTATTGCTGGCTTAAACCCAAAAACTTTATAGAATTGAAAGGAAAATGAAACGCAATGACTCAAGACTATTTTAGGGTAAAGAATTCCGCATTTACTGACTGTTGAAAGGAAGAGAAAGGAAACTTCTATGAGGAAGAGCAGTTGGTTTTTCATGATCATGACATGCACTTCGGCCTAGTCGACGTAGTCCGTCCCGATGACCGGCCTTCTGTTGCCATGCCTTCATTGTTCTGACCATTTCTAACCCGATTCCTTTCAATCAAACCCTAGCTTTGCTTTCCTTACGGTGTTCTGTATGGATTTCCACCAATAGCCCCTTTCCAGTTGTTGCTTCTTGCCTGGCTTCGCTTTATGGTGCCCCTGAGGGTTTTCAGCGATAAGAATCTCATTTTTATTTCTCTCAACTCGCATCGCCTTACGGCTACTGCAAGGGTTTTCACCAATAAGACTCTCATTTTTATTATTTTCTACCGGAACTAGAGTGCCGTCCTGAGGTGTGCTCCATCTCTCCTTGCTTGCCCCGGCATTTCTTACAGATTGATCAGAAGGTCTTTCTTTAGACAATAATGTAGACTTTTGGATAAGGTTAGAAAGAAATGGTGCGAAAGGCTCAATAATCGCATTTATGGGTTCAAAATTTACAACTTTTGGAATCCAAACCAACACAATTTCTGCCTCAGTTTCCTGCTTGGGGCCTTTAGATTTTATTTGAATATGACCGAGTCTTGAGGCTGCCTACATATCCTTAAAAGGAATCAGGTCAAACGTAGTTCCTGCTGATTCCTTACTCTTACTATTGTTTGTCTGTTTTCCTTTTCCTTCTCTCCTTCTGCCGTTCTTTTCTTCCTTTTTTTCTTTTCTTTTTTTCTTTTTCCTTTTTTTCCTTTTTTTCTTTCTCTCTCTTTTCTTTTCCTTCTTTGTTTTTCTTTCTTTTCTCTTTTTTTTATTGTCTTTTCACCCCTTTTTATAATTGCGTTTCTGACTTTCGTTGCTGATTCAGAAAGAGTGGATATGAAATAATAAGAATAACAATAATAATAATAATAATAATAATAATTATTATTATTATTATTGAAGCTCAAAGGGTTGACAAAGGGTAAAGTGTTTAGATAGATGAATAAAATGTCTTCGTCATTTCAATTTATAAAATATGTCAAGTACAAAAAAATGCCAAATAGACAATGATTCAAATAAAAGAAAGTCATACATAATATCTTTTGACTGCATCTGAATTGATAGCCATGTCTACACATTTTCCTTCCACATCTGTTAGATACAAAGCCCTATTGGACAGCACTCTCGACACGACAAAAGGTCCTTGCCAGTTTGGAGCGAACTTTCCCTTTGCCTCGGACTGGTGAGTGTAGATGTGTTTGTCACACCTCCCTTTTTGACTTACACGTAGCGACCTCGAAGGATGACACGTGTATAGGAGATTTTTCAATTAAAATGACATTATTCGAAATGGGATTAATTATTTATTCAAGAGTCTCCACTTGGGATATGTTTGGATTTTGGTGTCCCAAGTCATCGGTTTATTTAAAATCCCAAATCGAGGAAATTTCGACTGCCTTATTGGTGCAAACTAGAAATTCTTGAGTAAGGAATTCTGTTGACCCGAGGGAAGGTGTTAGGCACCCTCGGATTCCGTGGTTCTAGCACGGTCGCTTAAACTTATTATAGGTGGCTAAAGTCTGATTTGTCATACATGTTTAAACTATGATACAATTTGAATTATTAACCGCTTTTGATATATATCTTTTAGAAAACTTGCAATGTCATTAAAATACATCTCGAATAGCGTCAAATAAATGCACACGCAATTTTAGATATATTTCAACTCCATTGAGATTCAGATTTGGGTCACATAAATATGCACCCGAGTTTAGGAAGATATTTTATTAATAAATTCGTGCCTGCAGCAACTACGTCTTAAAAAAATTCGTGGGAAACCGTGAAATTTGCTAAACGGAACTTACAATTTTCTAAATATTTTAACAATTTAAGGAGCCTCGTGGTGTTTGATTTAGTTAACAAAGCACACTTTATTTTATGTAGGCATCCTAAAGCATATTAAATTTCTATTATTCTTGGATCTAAAATATCCTAGTTATTTACTCAAACGTTTTGGGAAATTCAGTACTTATATTTTAGCCTCATTCATGGCTAACTATATATTGGGCTTCATTTAACTAACCCATGAGCCTACATTTTTTATGCCATAACTTGCAGTTATTGAGCCTTGTTCATGATTGATTTGAGTTTTTATTTTCAATCAGTCCAGGAACATAGAGTACCACATTATAATTGGCTGTTGCTTGGCCTTCCCATTGGGCCCAGGGTTATTGGACTAAGAAGTCCCTTTAGGATAACAACTTTTCATGTTTTTATTATACCACAATTATAAAACAAAACATATACCTGAGCACTAAATATATGCCAATAATATTTGCAAAGATGATACTAGAAATAATTTTGCATCATATTTAACCCTAACGTTTGAATAGATAGCTCAGAATACTCATCATTCAGAGTATTATATATGTTCAGCTATTAAATTCCTAACATATGACACAAATTATAAACACTAAGCTCATTTTTGATCACTCTACTATAAAGTCTACTGGACCTAAGTAAATAAAGTATACAATCCCATCACTGTCCAGATTATACATGTTTTAGTACAAATACCAGAAAATCTTAAGAGAACAAATTAGATTATTGAAACGAATAAATGACGGAACACTATCTTCTCATTACCTCGACTACACATAAGTGCTTACAACTTCTCAGAATTTGGATGAGGATTGGTACCTGGAATTCAGCAAGGAATAAAGCCTATGAGTAAATGAAAGCAATCAACAAACAAAGCAGCAGCCAGTCGAACAGTAAACTCCCAGATTTTAGGAAAGACTTTTGAAGGGATCAAAATTCCACAGGAATAAGAACATCACTAACAACTTCTCCAGAATATAGAGGAAATTAATATGTGTGTATATATCTCAATTCACTCCAACTTCAAAAGAGAGGTCTACTCGAAAATATATTCTAGAAGTCAGAAAAATCCCCTCTCAAAATGTTCAAATTGCTTTTATAGTGAAATCTTAGGGCAACACTTTTCCTTGTTTTTCCTTTTAGTCCCTTATTTAGCTTTCAATTTTTTCCTGAGTGGTCTTTAGTTTCCTGACTTGTGCCTCAAGTTTGAGGCTGAAATTATGCGTAAGTCCCTTACTAGAATGTTCTAGGGGTTGTTATAACATTCTTTCAAGCTCAAATATCTTTTATACCCTTGTTTCCCTTCCTAATTAACTAACTTGAAGTTTTAACATTGGTTTTTTCATTTATTTTGCTCAAACTGATCCTGGTCAATTGTGTTTAAGTTTTGGGCCAAATTTGGTCTGGACTAACTGGCTTATTAAAAGTTTAAAAATTAGCCAATACTATTCAAGTTTTAGACAAGTATCTAATGTGGATTTTTCCGCAGGCAAACATCATTCAGGATGAACGTTCAATGTCAAAAACCAATGAATTAAAATGACCAGAAAAGGGAAACCATCCACTGATGCTTAACTTACATAACTAACCAATTAAGGTACTTAGTAAAACTTGAAACGGAGAAATAAATAACAGGAATTGAACACTCAGTTCATGAATAAAATCAAGAAACTAAAGGTTGATATCAACAATTAAAGGTTCAACAAAAACATATTAGCCTAATACATGCAAATACTGAAGATTAAAGTTAATTATGAAATGAAAAACAACTACGCAGCACAAGTAAGGTCTGAAACTAATCAGGATCTCAGGGTGAAACAAATGAAAAACATGAGACAAGGATCAATATCCATAACAAATCAATAGGCAAAAAGATCATGCAAAATTTCAGATCCAAAAGGCAAAGATCAATTAGTCACATGCAACACCACTCAGAAAATTATAGAAGGACTGAATCCACAATTGACATCCGGAGAAGGCACAAACATAACAAACATATTTTAAACTGAGGCCATGGCAAACATGTAAAAGTTAACACGAAACAACAATTTAAAGAAAAGACTTAGCCAATTAAAAAATGAAAGCAGGGTACTTAGCTTGTACACATGTAACCCTGACTTAAATCCATTCATTGCTTTCTGAGCTCTTTTGGGAGGTTGTTAACCTTCTAGGGCAACTTGCCTTGCGGGTAGTGGGATCAGGGGTTCAGGAGTGAGAACTTGTGATTCCGAGACCAAGTGAGGTCTCAGATCTAAATTTTCTTGGTGGTTAGTGGTGTTTGAGGGCTATGGGTGGCATGGTTGGGGAGGGGAATGAACGGGGATTGTTTGAGGTGAGTTTGGCCAGAGTCCGATGGGGTTTGAGTTGTAGGGTTAGCTTTCAAATCGATATTCGAGGCGATGCAGAGTTGTTTGAAAGGAATAATTTGCAGGACGAGGAAGGGGAGGTCTAGGTGGTCCTATGGTGCAAATATGGCACGGGTTGTGATTGGATCGCCGGATACGGTGGTTCCTATGGCCCTTCTTTTGAATATTCGAGACGGAGGAGGGTTTTTTGAAGGAAGTTAATTGCAGGACTTGGAAGATGAGGTTTTGGTTGTTTGGCGGTGTAAAGTTGGGGTGGTTTGGTGACCGGCCGCCGCCATGAGGCGATTTCTGGCGGCGACGTTAGGGTGGCTGCTGGGTGGTCTATGGTGGTCGTAAGGCGATAAAGGGTGGTCATAGGGCGATCAAGGGGAGGGGATACACTGGTGTATTTTGGTACGAGGAGGGTGATAAGTTTGTCTCTGAGTTTGTAGAGACGTTTGGGCATATTTATGGTGTTTCTGGGAAGGAATCTAGGCCGTTGGATGATTGGCTGATCAACGGCTGTGATGGATCTTCCTGGAACGGTATCGTTTTGGGAAAGTTGTATGTGGAATGGGTCGGGGACTAGTGTTTGGGCTGAGTGTTGTATATATTTACAGGGAAAAGGTTTTGGGCCACCCGGGTCTGGCCAAATTGTCGCCAGCCTTGGTGGTTGTATATATATATGCATATATTTTTGTGTTGTTTTATTTTTGTTTTATTTAATTCCCAATTTTATTTTAAAATTCCTAATTAACACAAATAATAAAAATTCAACAAGTTGAAATTAAACAAAAATGATTAAAAATGCCAGAAATATTACTTGCATATACATTTTTTGTATTTTATATTTGTAAAAATAAACCCTAATTAACAATTATTTTGGCAAAAAACATGAAATTAAATCCTAATTGATTTTAAGCATGCATTAATGAAAACACACTGGCACACGCAATGAAATTCTAAAATTAAATCCTAAAACAAATATTTAAAAGGAAAATCATAAACATGAGAGTCCAATAGGAGTAGTCTTAACAGGGCAAAAATCACATGCTCACAGCTGCCCCTCTTTGCGCGAGAACACGAAGAGTTTTTGTGCAAAGACAAGTGAGCGAGCATGAGCGATTTTCGTCCGACCGAGTACTCCGTGGGAAGCATTTTGAAAAATTTCTGACCGAACCTTGCTTCAAAGGTTGCCTGCATATCCTTGGCTATAAAAGAATCAGGTCAGTTCTGGAAATTTTGGTAGCTGGGACTACCAGGAAACTGTGATTTCACTATTGTTGCTGCTATGAGCTCCTTATTACGCCAAAGGGAAAATCAAGGCTAAGCTAGCTAGGCCTATCAACTACGAGTTACAGGATTCCTATCTATGAGTCTCTTAAAACATGATTTTGAGTCTTGGCTAGCTCTTGTAACAGACTCCGATCTGAATCTTGGTTCTCATTACCTCTGTCCGCTTCATCATTTTGAATTCACTTCTTTTGTCCTTTACTTCTTTTCTTCTGTTCTGAGTTGAGACTCATGCTTTCGGTCATTTTGAATCTTGTTCCTTAAGGTGAAACCTGCTCGGACACCAACGCAAACAAACGAATGAAATTTTCTGCCCAGTTTTCACTGGAAAATTTCGTGAGTTATTTGAAACACACATCTAAGCTATTCTTTATTGAAAACAATAAAAATCGGGATTGTGTATCCCTTGGAAAGATCACCAGGTTATGCTGGGATGGAGAAAGGGTCCCTGCTGGGGGGTAAGGAAAGATCCACAGGTTAGGCAGGGATAGGAAGGTCCCTGCTGGGTATACAAGGAGAGTCATGGGTTATGAAGAAATTCCTGGGTTATGCCAGGGGATCCACAGGTTATGCCGGGATGAATGAAAAACTCCTGGGTTATGCCAAGGGAATCCGCGGGTTATGTCGGGATAAAAGAGAATTCCCAGGTTATGCTAGAAAGGTCCACGGGTTATGTTGGGATAAATGAAAATTCCTAGGTTATGCTAGGAAAATCCACAGGCTATGCCAGGGTGAACGAAACATTCCTTGGTTATGCCAGGGAGATCCACGGGTTATGCCGGGATGGATAAAAATCCTAGGTTATGCTAGGGAAATCCGCAGATTATGCCGGGATCGAATGAAAATTTCTGGGTTATGCTAGGGAGATCCACTGGTTATACAGGGATGAATGAAAAAAATCCTGGGTTATGCTAGGGAAATCCGCGGGTTATGCTGGGATGGATGAAAATTCCTGGGTTATGCCAGGAAAAAGCGTGGGTTATGCCGGGGTGGATGAAAAATCCTAGGTTTAGCTAGGGAGATTCATAGGTTATGCCAGGATGAATGAAAATTCATAGGTTATGCTGGGGAAATCCGAGGGTTATGCCGGGATCGAATGAAAATTCCTGGGTTATGCCAGGGAGATCCACGGGTTATGCCGGGATGAATGAAAATTCCTGGGTTATGCCAGGGGAATATACGGGTTATGTCGGGGTGAACGAAAAAATTCCTGTGTTATGCCAGGGAGATCCACGGGTTATACCGGGATGGATGAAAAATCCTAGGTTATGCTAGGGGAAATCCAAGGGTTATGCCGAGATGGATAAAAAATCGTTGGTTATTCTAGGGAGATCCACGGGTTATGCCGGGATGAATGAAAATTCCTAGGTTATGCTAGGAGGATCTACCAAAAAGTGAAGGACCAGAGAGATCCTTTTGACTATGCTGGGGTTGAGGGGAAGGAACAACCCTTAAGTTATGTTAAGGATAGGGTGGCGTCAACCTTTAGACTATGCTGGGGAGTAGAAAGTGTAGGGAATGAATCCTCTGGTTATGCTGGGGATGTGGAGAGGAACTTCCTGTGTTATGCCGGGAGTGAAGGAAGCAGACTTCTTGGTCTTATGATAGAGAGGGTGGAATGCAATCCTTGGTTCATGCCGAGGAAATCCACAAGTTGCACAAGGGGAAACTAAGGATTGGAATCTCTTGCTATCATGCTTATTTACGAGTTTGCAGGAAAATGAAAAGAAAACTTCCCTTTTGTTATTGACGCAACACCATCTTTGGTCCCTATGCCAATCCTTTGGTTGTTTTTGCCCCATGTTCCTTCTGTTTTTCTAGGTTGCACCTCCGTCTATTATAGTTTAGAAACAAAACGAACTGTTAGTGAACAGTGATTGGTTTTGCGGCCTTGCCACGCTTGATTTTAGCTTCCTTCCAGTCAGAGGACAAAACCCTTGACTTCCAGTCTTTGCCTTGTAGGTTGGCCAGAGGGTCCTCATTTTCGGGTTGGCTTTTGTTTTCTGGGCCTTCTGTTATGGGTTTTATCCCGACTTTCATTTTGGGCTTGCTTTTTGGATTTTTGATAAGAATCAACATCATGTTTTGCTTAAAACCCTCCGATTTTGCTTCACCTTCATGGACCTTTGATTTTGAATTTCCTTCCTTTTATTTTCCTGCTTTTGAGGCGTCAACCGTCATGATCAGCCGGGATTGGTTAAGTGCGCTTGACGATGCCGGGTAATCCTTTTGTTCTTGCCAGGAGAAACCCGTAAGACCAACTCTGCTACCTTTCTTAAGGAATAGTCAAGACATCAAAGTAAAAGTGGAAAGGAATGAAACATGGATTTTAGAGAGGTATGTTCCTTTTGGAGGGAAGAGAGGGAACTTATCTGGAAATATGAGTCGGTTTTAAATGGAAACGACATGTTTTTTGGACTTAATACCTGGACCGAACCTATTTATGCTTTCTGGTTTGAGCTCTTTCAAGATAAAAGAAACTGATTCAGACTTGGGCATCAATATTTCCTCTTTTCGACCAACGGCGCCATTTGCGAGTTTTCGCCAATCTGCCTCTCTCATTTCTCTTCTCCATCGCTTGATAGCGCTCTTTGCGAGTTTTGCTAAACAGACTCTGTCATTTTGTTTTTATCTACTCGTCGTCTCCTTATGGTGCCAGTAGGTATTCATCGATAAGACTCTCTCATATTTATTTTCTCTCAAAATTTTGAATTGTGGCGAATCCCAGCAAAGGTATTTTCCACATCCCCGGGGGTCTATGAATTTTGAACCCTTCGGATAGATTTGTAACCGAACCAATACAGTTCTATCCCAGTTTTGAGTTTCTTGGGTAATGGGGTTTTTATTTTGATATGACTGAACCTCAGGGAGAGGCTGCCTACGTATCCTTTCGGAATCAAGTCAGACGTAGTTCAGGAAGTTTTTCTAAACTAGTTTGTTTGTATTCTTCTTCTTTTTTTCTTTTTTTTCATTCCGAGTTACAAAGAGTGTGATGGTAGTGGGAAAGCAAAGCCTTCGTCATTTCAATTAACGGGGTCATTGCTGTAGGGGTGTCAAACATAATACCTCTTTACTGCATCTGCATTTACCGATGCCTCGAGCTCGTCTCCTTCAACGTCGCCCAAGTACAATGCTCGTTTAGGTAATATATTTCTGATAATGTATGGACCTTTCCAATTTGGAGAAAATTATCCTTTGGCTTCCTAATGATGAGGAAGTCTCCGTCTCAATACCAGCTGCCCGACTTCGAAATTCCTGGGGCACACTATATTCTTGTAAGCACGGGCCATTCTTTGTTTGAACAACTGCCCGTGGCATACTACAGCCATTCGTTTTTCATCAATTAATGCTAGCTAATCCAAATAGGTTTTGACCCATTCATTATCTTTAATTTCTGCTTCGACAATCAGTCGGAGCGAAGGTATTTCCACCTCGGCGGGTATTACAGCTTCAGTCCCCTAGACCAACAAGTAGGGGGTGGCTTCTACTGATGTACGTACTGTGGTACGATATCCAATCAGTGTGAAAGGAGGCTTTTCGTGCCATTGCCTCGAGCTTTGAATCATCTTCCTCAAGATCTTCTTGATGTTCTTGTTGGCCATTTCGACTGCACCATTAGCTTTGGGCCGGTAGGGAGTCGAGTTTCTATGTGCTATTTTGAACTATTAGCATATCTCTCCCATCAGCCAACTGTTTAGATTAGTTGCATGGTCTGTAATGATAGTAGCAGGGATCCCAAAACGACAAATGATGTTGGAATGCACGAAATCTACCACCTCCTTCTCGGTAATAGACTTAAGGGTGGTGGCCTCAACCCACTTTGTGAAGTAGTCAATGGCGACCAATATGAATCTGTGTGCATTTGAGGCTTTTGGCTCAATCAGCCCGATGACATCCATGCCCTAGGAGGCAAATGGCCAGGGTGCTGACATAGGATGCAATTCATTTGGTGGTGCATGAATCAAATCACCGTGCACCTAGCATTGATGACATTTTCGGACGAAGCTGAAGCAGTCTTTTTTCATAGTCATCCAATAATAGCCAACTCGGAGTATCTGCTTTGCCAGTACATAGCCTTTCATATGGGGTCCACACACTCCTGCATGTACTTCGTGCATAATTCACCCGACTTCCTCGGTATCTACACATCTCAACAAATTAAGATCTGGAGTCCTTTTATACAAAGTTTCACCACTTAAGAAGAAATTGCTTGCATGCCGTCAGATGGTTTTCTTTTGTTCTCCGATGGTTTGCTCGGGGTTTTCCTGTGTTTTTAGGAATCTCAAAATGTCATAATACCAAGGTTGTGTGCTGGGCTCTGCTTCGGACGTATTGCAATACCCATGCCTTTCTTTGATTTGGATTTGTATAGGATCAACTTGCCGTTCCTAGGGTATGGTAACATGGAGGCCAAGGTTGCAAGTGCATCTGCTAACTCATTGTGTCAACAGGGAATGTACCTGAATGGTGCCAACCTGAACTGTTTGATGAGGTCTTCCACATGATGTCTGTATAGGAGGAGCTTAATGTCTCTTGTCTCCCATTCTCCTTTAGCTTGTCGGATGATCAGATCGGTATCTCGCATGATTAGCAATTCTTTGACATCTTGGTTAATAGCCATGTTCATGACCATGATCCAAGCCTCATATTCAGCTGTATTATTGGTGCAGAAGAACTAGAGCCTATCTGTAGCTAGATATTGCTGACCTGTGGGTGAGCTTAAAATTGCCCCAATCCCTACACCTTTTGCGTTTGCTTCTCCGTCGAAGAACATTTTCCAGACAGGGGTGTCTTCAGCTGCTACTTCCAACGAATTCACTTCTTCATTAGGGAAGTAGTTGTTTAAAGGCTGATATTCGTCATCAACGGGGTTTTCAGCCAGATGACCAGCCAATGCTTGAGCCTTCATTGCCGTACGAGTGATATAAACTATGTCGAACTCGGTGAGTAAGATTTTCCATTTGGCCATCCTCCCTATGGGCATTGGTTTTTGGAATGTGTACCTTGGTGGATCCAACCGGGTTATGAGGTACGTGGTATGATCTTGTAGATAATGCCTTAACTTCTGAGCCACCCACGTCAAGGCGCAACAAGTTCTTTCTAACAGTGTGTACTTGGCCTTGTAACTGGTAAACCTTTTGCTAAGATAATAAATGGCCTGATCTTTCTTTCCCGTGGCATCATGTTGCCTGAGAATACAACCAAAAGAGCCTTCCAAGACTGTTAGATAGAGAAATAATGGCTTTCTTGGTTCTGGTGGAACTAAAACTGGTGGATTGGACAAGTATAGTTTGATTGTGTCAAAAGTTTCCTGGCACTCAACTGTCCACTTAACTGCCGCATCCTTTTTCAGTAGCTTAAATGAGATCACATGTGGAGGTCAACTGGGCGATGAATCGACTGATGTAATTCAATTTTCCCAATAGACTCATTACATCCTTTTTATTCCTTGGTGGGGGCAGCTCCTGAATGGATTTGATCTTGGTTGGATCCAATTCGATGCCTCTTCGGCTGATGATGAATCCCAGAAGTTTGCTCGATGGGACTCCAAATGCGCACTTTGCCGAATTTGATTTCCAGTCATATTTGCGTAGCCTTTCGAAGAACTTCCTCAAGTCCTTTACATGATCGCCCTGAGTGTCAGATGTGATAATCACGTCATCAACATATACCTCTATTTCTCTATGCATCATGTCGTGGAAGATGGTGCTCATAGACCATATGTGTGTTGCCCCGGCACTTTTCAATCCAAAAGGCATAACTTTGTAACAATAGGTTCCCCAAGGTGTGGTAAAGGCGGTTTTCTCAACATCTTCCTCATCCATCAACACTTGATGGTATCCTGCGTAGCAATCTAAGAAAGATTGAATCTGATGCTTGGCACAGTTATCGACAAGGATGTGGATGTTGGGTAGAGGGAAGTTGTCTTTGGGACTCGCTTTATCTAAATCCCTGTAGTCCACACACACTCGAGTTTTTCTGTCCTTCTTTGGACCCGGAACCACATTGGCCAGCCATGTGGTGTACCGAACCACCTGTATTACCCCTGCTTCAAGCTGTTTTGTAATCTCCTCTTTGATTTTGTCACTAAAATCAGGTTTGAACTTCCTTTGCTTTTGTTGGACCGGAGGGCATTCAGGGTATCTGGGCAACTTATGAACCACCAAATCCATACTCAAACCAGGCATGTCATCGTAAGACCATGCAAATACATCTTTGAATTCCAACAAGAGTTGAACCAATGAATCCAGTATTCCTTTATTCACATGGATGCTTATTTTAGTTTCTTTGTTCATCGGGATTGCCCAAGTTAACTGGTTTAGAATCATTTAAGTTAGGCTTAGGTTTGTTTTCAAAGTGTTCCAACTCTCGGTTGATTTCTTTAAAAGCCTCTTCTTCATCGTATTCCGGTTCTTGGTTTCACAGATGGGCATCAGGTTTGGGTCGTGGCATGAAGTCCACGAGCATGTCATCTTATTTAAAGCCGCATTATTGGGACTAAAAGGAAAGATGAAAAATAAAATAAAGATAAAAATCAGAGAGAGACAAAGAGGTGTGAATGACAAAATATTGATTTTATTTCTTTATACTTGTAAGATAACAGGGTTTACAATTGAGATTTAAAGAGCAAAAGTGTTGAAGAAAAACAAACAACCGATCTACACCCCGAAATAGCTAGTGATGTAGGAAGAGGTAGCAAGGCGGGACTACCGAGCCTCCCGCCTGACTGGAAAAGGTATGGATTTCCAGCTTTGAAGTTTGCATCTGGTCCCATGTAGAGCACTTTGACGGCGCTTGAACCTTCTCCTGGTTGGACCATGTTGACCTCGTATAGTAGCTCCCTAATAGCCCCGCAGATCCCATCAATTTCTTCTGCCGTGAAGGTTTGTCCTTCTTCCTTAAAATAAAATTCCTTAGCATAACAAAAAGAAAAACTAATATAAAAATAATGTAAACACAACTAACCTTGAACGAAAAGTATCTCACTGTACTTTGGCTTTATAAATATTTTGTGCAGGTGGGATAGGGGTCGTGGAAAGGCCCATCCCTGGCGCTTTCGTTGATTGGCCCAGGTGATATCTTCTGAGGATGGATGATAGCCCAGTCCAAAGAAAATTTTTGCGACAGGCAAGGCGACCGGCTCAGTTATGCCTTATAGGGAGCTTCCGAGTCCCTTTCCTGGTTTAGAACCTTGGCGCGTCATTTCCTTTGCCACCATAATCGAAGCATTCGACAGGAAAGGCTGGGGGAGCGGCTTGCCCTCTTCATGTTGATCGGCTACGACGACTTAAAAATCTTGATAGACTATGTGTTAACTTCCTTCCTTGGCTTCAAGACAGGGGACGTAGGGGTACCGGTAAATTGATTGTTCGTCCTCTCTATGAACTACAATCCCCTAGTTTTCATACTAAAATTTTTGCACTTGGTGCCGGGTAGAAGGCACTGCGCCTGCTGCATGAATCCACGGCCTCCCTAGGAGGTAGTTGTAAGAGGTGTCCATATCCAACACCTGAAATGTTACTTCGAAGTCGACCAGACCAATGCTGAGCACAAATTCAATTTCACCTATGGTTTCCTTTATGTCTATCGAAGGCTCGGACACATACGTGTTAGGACGGATCCTCTCTGTCCCAATCTCCATTCTCTGCAAGGTAGACAATGGGCATATGTCTACTCCGGAGCCTTCATCGATCATCACTCTTTTGACATAATATCCATCACACTTGACAGTGAGGTCAAAGCACTGCTGTGAGAAGCTCCCTCTGGAGGTAAGTCATTCTTACTGAATGAGATCTGGTTAATAGCGAAGAATCTCTCCGTCATTTTCTCTAGTTGCTCTACAGAGGTCTTAGTCGGTACATAAGCTTCGTTCATTGTTTTGGCCAACACTTGCTGATGCTTGGGAGATTTCATCAAGAGTGACAATAAAGAAATCTGATCAGGGGATTTCTGGAGCTGATCCACCACTTCGTGCTCCGGCATTTTCATTTTCTGGAAGAAGGCTTCTGCCTCCTCAGCATTTACTGGCCTCTTCGGCAGGAATCACCGTTTTGGTAGCGGCGTTCATCTCTTCCATATCTGAGTATTTTTTTGTGGGATAACCTTTTTGAGCTTCCCCAAGGACTTCTTTTCCCTTGTATGTAACTATGGTTTCCTGATAATTCCAGGGGAAGACTGAAGGGTACTACGGGCTCATTCAGCACTGGTGGTTTAATGGATCCCCGTACCACATAGGCTTTCTTGGGTATATATTTGGTTTTTTTGAACTCAAACCTTTTTGGGGGGCTCAAAGTGGGCTGCTTTTCTTGTCGCCCTCGTGGGATGTAGAGTATTGTTTCCTTAGTAGGGGTCGTCTTAGCTTTGATCTCAGCCTTCTTTTCTGCTTCTGGGCATTTGGCTTCATTCATTTTCTTTTCTTCAATATTTTTTGAGGTGACTTTTTGTTTTCTGTCTGCCTCGGCGATGGCTACGATGGCTTTCAGGGCGGGATCAAATTCTTTGTCCTCGCAGATCATTCCGATGACCGGCCCATTGTTGTGAGCCGGCAACGGGTAATCAGTTACATTTGGGACCTCTTTATCTCATAATACTATCTTCTTTTGGTCTATAAAATCTTCCACTACTCGTTTTAAGGTCCAACAATTTGCGATGTCATGTCCCTCTGCCCCAGAGTGGTAAGCACAATGTACGCCCCTTTGATAAGAAGGTGATTTGGGGTTTGGTCTGTTTAGAGGAACAAGCTGTAGGAGACCTACGTGGACCAACTTTGGGAACATGCTGGCGTAGGATTCTCCTATTTGAGTGAATTTCTATCTCCTGTGTGGCTCCCTGGGACGATAATTATTTTGCAGAGGGCGGGGATTGTAGTGATTCTGAGGAGGCTGATTTCTTGGGGCTTGGTTTCTGTTGTTCTGCTACTGTGGCCAAGCAAAGGGCTGAGCGTTCATAACTGCATAGGGTTGAGAGACAAAGTGCATGTCTTGGTGAGGATAATAATGTTGAGGTTCCCTTTCAGAGAATGCATGCCTGTGAGCGTGATGTTTCCTCATCCCGGAGGCTGCCATGGATTCTTCCTCTTTTTTCTTATTTATCGGGATTCCTCCCGCCCCTCCTTGTATGGCCTGGGAGGTGGCTCTTATGGCAGATTGACTCAGAATCCTCCCTGTTTTGAGGCTACTCTCTACCATCTCCCTAATCATAATTGCCTCTACAAAAGGTTTACCCATGACCGACATCATATTTCGAAAATAGTCTACCTCTTGCGCTTGCAGAAAGACGGTGACCATCTCCGTTTCATCCATCGGAGGCTTTACTGCCGATGCTTGCTCGTGCTATTTAATAGCATATTCTCTGAAGCTTTCAGCAGGTTTCTTTTTCAAGTTGGCTAGGGAATTCCTAGCCGGGGCGATGTCGATGTTGTACTGGAATTGCCTTACAAAGTTTCGGGCGAGGTCATCCCAGATGTGCCATCGGGTAATGTCCTGGTCTTTGTACCATTCGGATGCAATGCCCACTAAGCTCTCCGTAAAATACGCTATCAAGAGTTCTTCCTTCCCACTGGTTCCACGTAGTTGATTGCAATACTTTTTCAAATGGGCGATGGGATCGCAGTGGCCATCGTATTTTTTGAATTTCGGCATTTTAAGCCCCAAAGGAAGATGTACGTGTGGGAACATGCACAGGTCTGAGTAAGATACACTCTTCTGTCCACTTAGTCCTTGTGTGTTCTTAAGGCTTTGTTCAAGACTCTTCATTCTCCTTGTGATTTCATCTTGTTCGGGCGCTTTGGAGGTTTTATCTTGCATAGGGGTAAGTTCGTATGCTGGCTGAGGGTAGTTGTATGTGGGTTACGGGGGAGGATCGTTTTGGTAGTTAGGAGTCTGGAATGTAAAAGCTGTGGGGTCAAACATGGGCCTTGGTACCGCAGGTTGTGTGGTAGCTGCGCACGGAGGGGTCGTGAAGATGTTGGGAACTGGACAAGATGTAAACATAGGAGCGCGGGTTTCAGAGGGCGCCCCGACAAAGTTTGTTGCCATGGTGGCTGCCCTAGGACGATATTCGGGTGACTGATAGGAATGGTGGAGGTACCCCCTGACCTAGGAAAAAGCTCGGGAAATCCGGGGATAGCACTTGGAGGCTCCTTCCCATTTGTCCAGGCATCCCGCATCTCCATCACTCGAAGATGCAGGATCCTGTTTTCTTCAGCCGTTGCAGATTCAAAGGCTGGTATTCCTGTAATTGGGTTGTCCTCTAGGATAGAGACTGCTGGTAGAGTCATTTCGGTCGACATCTCTATGTTTCCCTTTGACCTAGTGAAGTATTCATGTGAAGCCAGCTTACCGCAAACCAATCACTGTTCTTAAAACACCTGAACTGGACACTGGAATTCAGCAGTTAGTTCGGGTCAGATAACAAACAGGAAATCACACGTTGGGTATGATACATCTATGCAGATAATGGGTTTCTATATGCTTGCAATGGTCGCATGTATCATCCCGTCGTTTATTCCAAATTTCCTTTTTGTTAGCTACCTCTTATTCCCCTTCTTTTGTTTAGCTTCTTTTTTTTTCTTTTTATTAAAGAATACGGTCGAATCCTATAGAGATTGCCCACGTATCATGACTTTGCATGAATCAGACCGAGCGTTTCACAACTGAATATTTTGAGATTTTCAATTTTTATAAAGACATAAACTTTGATTACATACGTAAGCAAAATGAAAGGCAACTACCAAACTGTGACTTAATAATTTTACAGACTCGAAAGGTAAGTAATAGAACGTACAGCCTGACTTCTTTTTCTTTTTCTCTCTTTTTCAAGAAAGATACGAGTTTATGAGTACATTAAAACTTCAAATGCTTTTGGAGCTTGCGGGGCATCGTCCGGCCTTGCCGCAGGTTTGCGCGCTAAGCTTCCCTGGAGATAGTGGAGATCTTCCATCACTTGACAGACAAACGTCATGGAAGCGGCAAAAACATAGATTTTTTCATGTCCTCACAGTGATTGCACTTCGTGGTAATATATTCTGCGATTGCCCGCACCGTTTCTCAGATAACCCTTTTTTCTTGTAGTAGACGCCCTACTTGCTCAGCTCGTGCTTCTAAAGTCCGTTCAGCTGCTTGATTCATCTTTTAGAACTACCGCAAATCTCTTTCAAGTCCCGCTATTAGCGTATAGCAATGCTCTCTCTCGGCTTTGAAATCCTTGGCTTGTTTGGCCATTTTGTTTTCAGTTATCACAACCCTCTGTTTTAAACCAGCGCTTTTATTGCCACTTCCTTCTTTTAACTGCTCCAGTATGCAGGCTCTTTCTTCTGCACTTTTAGTTCGTTGCTTTCGAGCCCTCGACAGTTCACCCTCCACCTTATTCAGGTCGAACCCGTATTCAGTTACTTTTCATAGAAGGTTTTCTATGAGTTTTTCATCTTTTGTACTCATTGGAGGATTTTTGTGGTTGCCTTCATTTTATGGATCTGGGCTCTTAGGGCTTCGTTTTCTTTAATCAATACCTTCTTTTCTCCCTCGCTGGTTGCAGCTTGCAGGCTATTTTCAAATTTCAATTTTTGAATTTTCTTTTCCAGCCTCATTATAGTAGCCCTGTATTCATTTTATTTTGCTAACCAATCCCACTGCTCTTGTGATGACTCAGCAAATTCTTGGAGATGGGGTCTCTTTGCCGGTCTCCCAGGCTCTATATCTCTCTTATACCCGCCAACATACCCTGGTGCTACCTCACCCTTAGATACGTCACATACTCGAGTATCAGCTGCCAAATATTGGCACTCACTCCAGATTTGGTGTACAACAGCTTCGGGTAATTGACCTTTCGGGCTTATCTCAACCACATGTCGGTGAATATCCTCATCTCTGGGGATTATTTGGCATCTACCCAATTTTCTGAGTACTCTATATGGCATATAAGGCTGGATGCTTCGGACGCCCATCAAAAGAAAATGAGGTCCGGTGGCGGGCATATATACAATTTCGTCCACGGAAAGCTGACCAAGTGTCCATTCTAATTGATTTACGGTGATGACCGGAGATGTGCCACCCATTATGCGACACCCTCTGGTAATTTAAACCCATCGACTATGTTGTCAAATTCTTCTATGTAGCCTTTTGTTGGCAATCTGTAATTTATGAACCGAGGCCGGTGGCATATATGCTCAATCAGCCAGATTTGTAGCAGCAAGTTACAACCCTTAATGAAATCTCCTCCTGCTTTACAGATGGTAAGGGCTTGGAAGATATCAGACAGGATCATTGGAGCAAGAGTACTCTTTGCTTGGGTCATCAAAGTACTAACGACCCCTGCTGTCCGTATGTCGATGTTCCCGTCCTTTTGCGTGAATGCAAAAAGACCCAAGAAAGACACCATGAACGCAAAGCATCAATGCTCCTCTTATTTGAGCCGAATACCCTTGCCACAAATAAGATTTTCAGGGTTGTCGAATTCTGCAATGTGGCCATATCTTTGGTATATAAATTGCAAGGTGCAAAAGCCAGTCAATAAGTCGGGATTGTGAACTTTTTCTGTTGATTTTCAGGGTATAGTAATTTATGCACGGCGAGGGCTCTGGGTGCGATCAAGTATTGATGTCTCAAAGGGATTTTATGGCTCCCGATATATCCGTACATTTCTTCTAAAGTCGGGGTTAGCTCAAAGTCCGAGAAGTGGAAGACGTTGTGGGCCGGGTCCCAGAAAGTGATTAAGGACTTTATGATGTCTCCCCTGGGGTTAATTTTTAATAAACCATTGAGGCTTCCCCAGATGCGCGTCGACCTTTTTCTGTCTTGCTTCCCCGAGATCATTCCACCATAGCCGCAGCTCCAAGGGAATTTTGTTTATCTTGTGCTCATTCTGCACATTTGTTAAGGTGAATTAGTAGCCTCAAAACATTAAAACTGAAATTTTATGAAATTTATTTTAAAACCAGGACCGGCTTTGCAAATACGCCTTTCAACACTTCGGAGAGAAGGTTTTCCAGGCTATGCTTTCTTGCCAGTTAGAATGAAATTCAGAGGTGGCTGTTTGTGCAAGATCAGCCTTCCGGCTTCCCTTGTGGTAATATTCATTTATTACCGGCAGTAATGACACAAGCCGACTTATTTCAACATAAGTGAATAAACTCATACATATTTGACATTTTGGAAAATGGGTTAGATTGGGTCCCCAAATAATTAAAACCCGCTAATATTGTTGAAAAACTCCAAATCCTTTTTTTATTTTGTTTCTTTTTTTGGTTTTGTTTGGAAAAATCCGGCAGCATTTCGGCGCTATTTTAAACATTGGTTTTATAAGTGATCACCATAACACTGTCGTTTACCTCAATTTATTCTCTTTTTCTCACAACCGGTCAACATGTGAATCCAAAGCAAATAAATGCACAAGTAGCACATAAAATGCATCAAGACGATCTTTTATTTCAGGGCACCTGTCCTAGACGGACCCAACCCCTGTGTTGAGTCCCCTAAGTCAAACGCATGATGCAAATAAACGTTCCTAATAGGGATTCGGCATGAGGTTTCGTTATAATAAGTTCAGAACCTCGGTACAAGACTGTGTACCCGAGCGGACAACTCGAGTCGAGGAGGGTGCTACGTACATGAAACCAAAAGGCCCTCCGGATTAGTAACTAGTCTAGCCTCTTTTCTTTATTTGGGTAGGACACTAACAGAATAGGGAGTCTCAACCATTAAGCATATCCCCGTAGGTGAGAAGTGAAGGGTTTTTCGTAGCAGTTTATATATACAATTCAAGTGAAATCAAAGCGGTAAAGTATGTGGCGTTTAGCACAGAACATGTAAACGAATCAGAAGAAGCCAAATATAATATATATTCTAAGCTCGAATTCTTGAACCCTGAACCAGAGATTCTGGGTTCGATCCCCAGCGGAGTCGCTAGAGCTGTCACACCTCCTTTTTTAACTTACACGTGACGACCCCGAAAGATGACACGTGTATAGGAGTTTTTCCAATTAATGTGACATTATTCGAAACGTGATTAATTATTTATTCAAGGGTCGCCACTTGGGATAGGTTTTACTTTTGGTGTTCCAAGTCACCGGTTTATTTAAAATCTCAAATCGAGGAAATTTCGACTGCCCAATTGGAGTTTGCGAACTAGAAATTCATGGGTAAGGAATTTTGTTGACCCAAGGGAAGGTGGTAGGCACCCTCGGATCCCGTGGTTCTAGCACGCTCGCTTAAACTTATTATAGGTGGCTAAAATATGATTTCTCATACATGTTCAAACCTATGATACAATTTGAATTATTAACCGCTTTTGATATATATCTTTTAGGAAACTTGCAATGTCATTAAAATACATCTCGAATTGCGTCGCATAAATGCACACTCAATTTTAGATATATTTCAACTCCATTGAGATTCGGAATTGGGTCA
The DNA here is from genome assembly GCA_034376525.1 of Nicotiana benthamiana. Classification (NCBI taxonomy): domain Eukaryota; kingdom Viridiplantae; phylum Streptophyta; class Magnoliopsida; order Solanales; family Solanaceae; genus Nicotiana; species Nicotiana benthamiana. The sequence goes on from CM067332.1 coordinate 99,769,035, forward strand.
CATAAATGTGCACCCGAGTTTAGGAAGATATTTTAGTAATAAATTCGTGCCTATTGCAACTACGTCTTAAAAAGAATTCGTGGGAGGCCGTGAAATTTGCTAAACGACACTTCTAATTTTCTAAATATTTTAACAATTTATGGAGCCTAGTGGTGTTTGATTTAGTTAACAAAGCTCACTTTATTTTATGTAGGCATCCTAAAGCATATAAAATTTCTATTATTCTTGGATCTAAAATATCCTAGTCATTTACTCAAAGATTTTGGGAAATTCAGTACTTATATTTTAGCCTCATTCATGGCTAACTATACATTGGGCTTCGTTTAACTAACCCAGGAGCCTGCGTTGTTTACGCCATAACTGGCAGTTATTGGGCCTTGTTCATGATTGATTTGGGTTTTTATTTCCAGTCAGTCTAGGAATGTGGAGTACCACATTATAATTGGGCCCAGGGTTATTGGACTAACCAATCCCTTTAGGATAACAACTTTTCTTTTTTTGATTATACCACAATTATAAAACAAAACATATACATGAGCATTAAAAAATATGCCAATAATATTTGCAAAGATTATACTAGAAATAATTTTGCATCAAATTTAACCCTAACGTTTGAAGAGATAGCTCAGAATACTCATCATATAGAGTATTATATATGTTCAGCTATCAAATTCCTAACATATGAGACAGATTATAAACACTAAGCTCATTTTTGATCACTCTACTATAAAGTCTACTGGACCTAAGTAAATAAAGTATACAATCCCATCACTGTCCAGATTATACATGTTTTAGTACAAATACCAGAAAATTTTAAGAGAACAAATTAGATTACAACAGGAATTGAAACGAATAAATGATGGAACACTATCTTCTCATTATCTCGACTGCACGTATGTGCTTACAACTTCTCAGAATTTGGATGAGGATTGATACCTAGAATTCAGTGACGAATAAAGCCTATGAGTAAATGAAAGCAATCAACAAACAAAGCAGCAGCCAGTCGAACAGTAAACTCCCAGATTTTAGGAAAGACTTTTGAAGGGATCAAAATTCCACAGGAATAAGAACATCACTAACAACTTCTCCAGAATATAGAGGTATTTAATATGTGTGTATATATCTCAATTCACTCCAATTTCAAAAGAGAGGTCAGCTCGAAAATATATTCTAGAAGTCAGAAAAATCCTACTCTCAAAATGTTGAGATTGCCTTTATAGTGAAGCCTTAGGGCAACACTTTTTCCTTATTTTTCCTTTTAGTCCCTTATTCAGCTTTCAGTTTTTCCTCAATGGTCCTTAGTTTCCTTACTTGCACCTCAAGTTTGAGGCTGAAATTATGCCTAAGTCCCTCACTTGAATGTTCTAGGGGTTGTTACAAGATTCTTTCAAGCTCAAATATCTTTTATACCCCTGTTTCCTTTCCTAATTAACTAACCTGAAGTTTTAACCTTGATTTTTTCATTTGCTTTGGTCAAACTGATCCTGGTCAATTGTGTTTAAGTTTTGGGCCAAATTTTAGTCCGGACTAATAGGCTTATTAAAAGTTTAAAAATTAGCCAATGCTATTCAAGTTTTAGACAAGTATCTTAATGTTGATTTTTCCGGAACCAAACATCATTCAGGATGAACGTTCAATGTCAAAAACCAATGAATTAAAATGACTAGAAAAGGGAAACCATCCACTGATGCTTAACTTACCGAACTAACCCAATTAAGGTACTCAGTAAAACTTGAAAGAGCGAAATAAATAAGAGGAATTGAACACTCAGTTCATGAATAAAATCAGGAAACTAAAGGCTGATATAAGCAATTAAAGGTTCATCAAAAACATATTAGCCTAATACATGCAAATACTTAAGATTATAGTTACTTATGAAATGAAAAACAACTACACAGCACAAGTAAGCTCCGAAACTATTCAGGATCTCAGGGTGAAACAAATGAAAAATAGGAGACAAGGATCAATATCCATAACAAATCTGTAGGCAAAAAGATCATGCAAAATTTCAGAGCCAAAAGGAAAATATCAATTAGTCACATGCAACACTACTCAGAAGATTATAGAAGGAATGAATCCACAAATAATATCCGGAGAAGGCACATAACATAACAAAAATATTTTAAACTGAGGCCATGGCGAACATGTAAAAGTTAACACGAAACAACAAATTTAAAGAAAAGACTTAGGCAATCAAAAAATGAAAACAGGGTACTTAGCTTGTATGCATGGAACCCTGACTTGAATCCATTCGTTGGTTTCTGGCCTCTTTTGGGAGGTTGTTAACCTTCTAGGGCAACTGGCATTGCAGGTAATGGGCTCAGGGGTTCAGGAGTGAGAACTTGTGATTCTAAGACCAAGTGAGGTCTCAGATCTGAACTTTCTTGGTGGATAGTGGTGTTTGAGGGTTGTGGGTGGCATGGATGGGGAGGGGAATGAACAGGGATTGTCTGAGGTGAGTTTGACAATAATTCGATGGGGTTTGAGCTTTAGGGGTAGCTTTCATGTCGATATTCGAGGCGATGGAGAGTTGTTTGAAAGGAACGGACTGCAGGACAAGGAAGGGGAGGTCTAGGTGATCCTATGGTGTAAATTTTGGACGGTTTGGGGTTGGGTCGCCGGAGACGGTGGTTCCGATGGCCCTTCTTTTGAATATATGAGACAGGGGAGGGTTGTTCAAAGGAAGTTGATTGCGGGACGGGGAAGAGGAGGTTTTGGTGGTCTGGTGGTGTAAAGTAGGGGTGGTTTGGTGACCGGCCACTCTCGTGAGGCGATTTCCTGCAGCGGCATTAAGGTGGCTGCTGGGTTTTCAAGGGTGGTCATAAGGCGGTCAAGGGTGGTCATAGGGCGGTCAAGGAGAGGGGATACACCAATATATTTTGGTACAAGGGGTGATAAGTTTGTCTCTGAGTTTGTAGAGACGTTTGGACATATTTATGGTGTTTCTGGGAAGGAATCTGGGCCGTTGGATGATTGGATGGTCAACGGTTGTGATGGATCTTCCTAGAACGGTGTCGTTTTGGGCAAGTTGTATGTGGATTGGGTTGGGGACTGTGTTTGGGCTGAGTGCTGTATATATTTACAGGGAAAAAGGTTTGGGCCACCTAGGTCTGGCCATGTAGCCAGCCTGGGTGGCTGTATATATATGCATATATTTTTATTTTGTTTTCTTTTTTGCTTTATTTAATTCCAAATTTTATTTTAAAATTCCTAATTAACACAAATAATAAAAATGCAACTAGTTGAAATTAAACAAAAATGATTAAAATGCCGTAAATACTACTTGCATATATATTTTTTTGTATTTTATATTTGTAAATATAACCCTAATTAACAATTATTTTGGAAAAAAACGTGAAATTAAATCCTAAATGATTTTAAACATGCATTAATGAAAACACACTGGCACGCGTGATTAAATTATAAAATTAAATCCTAAAACAAATATTAATAGAAAAATTCTAAACCTGAGAGTCCTATAGGAGTCGTCTTAATAGGGCAAAAATCACATCATCACAGTTTTTACACTAATTGACCCACTTCAAACTTTCTTGGACGCACCTTCTTGTTATATGCTCTGGCCGTCCTCTATTGATACAACTGGCTGTGGCACACCGCTGCCAATCATTTCTCATCAATCAAGCTTATTGCTTCAAATGATTTCTATCCCATTCTTCGTCGTTGATTCCTGCTTCAGCCACGATCCGGATGGTGGGAATTTCAACCTTCATCGGAATTACTGCGTCTATGCCATATACCAACAAATATAGGGCTGCCCCTACCGAAGTGCGGATGGTAGAGCGATAGCCTAATAGTGCAAAGAGCAACTTCTCATACCACTGCCTGGACCATTCCACCATTTTAGAAAGTATCTTCTTTATGTTCTTATTAGCTGCCTTGACCGCTCCATTCGCCTTGGGGCAGTACGGGGTGGAGTTGAGATGTGTAATCTTGAACCGCTGACTTACCTCTTTCATCAAGTGACTGTTGAGATTTGCCCCATTCTCGGTGATGAGGATCTTGGGGATTCCAAACCGACAAATAATACTTGCGTGCACAAAGTCAACTACTTCTTTGTTTGTTACTGCTTTTAGGTTTTGGCTTCAACCCATTTGGTGAAATAGTCAATTGCAACCAGGATGAATCTGTGTCTGCTAGAAGCTGGTGGCTCGATGGGCCCGATGACATCCATGCCCTAAGAAATGAAAGGCCATGGTGCAGACATCGTATGAAACTCAGATGGCGGGGAGTGAATCAAGTCTCCATGCACCTGACATTGATGGCAGTTGCGCACGAAACTAATACAATCCAGCTCCATGGTGAGCCAATAATATCCCACCCTGAGAATTTTCTTCGCCAAAACATATATGCTCATGTGTGGCCCGCAGATGCCAGCATGCACCTCATTCATGATGGTTGTCGCCTGCCCAACATCTACGCATCTTAACAAACCAAGATCCGACGTTCTTTTGTATAATATTCCTCCACTGAAGAAAAACCCACTTGACAAGCGACAGATTTTTCTCTTCTAGTCACTCGTGGCTTGTATTGGGTACACACCCTTCTTGATATATTCTTTGATGTTGTGGAACCAAGGATCACCGTCAAGCTCTTCTTCCACCATGTTGTAATAAACATGTTGATCTTAGACCCGAATATGTATCAGGTCAACATAAGCCTTGTCCGGATGATGTAACATTCACGCCAAAGTAGCCAAGGCATCAGCAACCTCATTGTGAATTCTAGGGATGTGCCTGAACTCTATTGACCGGAATCGTTGACAAAGATCATGCAAGCATTGCCGGTATGGTATGAGCTTTAGATCTCTTTTTTCCCACTCCCCTTGAATTTGGTGCACCGGGAGGTCCGAGTTTCCTAAGACCAAGACTTCCTGGACACCCACGTGTGCTGCTAATCTCAAACCTAAAATGCATGCCTCATATTCTACCATATGATTGGTGCAATAGAAACAGAGTTGAGCTGTGACTGGGTAATAATGCCCTTTTTACAAATGAGCAATGCTCCTATCCCGACACCTTTCATGTTTGCAGCCCCATCAAATAATAATTTCCATCCTGATTTCTCGCCCCATTCTATTTCATCAATATGCATCACTTCCTCGTCCGGGAAGTATGTGTTTAAGGGCTCATATTCTTCGTTTATCAAATTTTCAGCTAAGTGATCAGCCAATGCCTGTGCTTTCATGGCAGTCCTAGTCACGTAGACAACGTCAAACTCGATGAGCAAGCTTTCCACTTCGCGAGCCTTCTGGTGGGCATGGGCTTTTGCAAAATGTACTTCAATGGGTCTATACGTGAGATGAGATAAGTAGTATATGATGACAAGTAGTGCTTTAACTTCTGGGCTACCCACGTCAAGGCGCAGCATGTCCTTTCAAGATGACTATACTTAACCTCGTAGGCCATAAATTTCTTGCTGAGGTAGTACATGGGCTGCTCTTTCCTCCCGGTGACATCGTCTTGACCCAGCACGCATCCAAATGAGTTGTCTAAGACTGTCAAATATAAAATCAAGGGTCTTCCTTGTTTTGGAAGGACCAACACAGGTGGATTCGACAAATATTCCTTTATCTTATCATAAACCTCTTGGCACTTTCCTGTCCATTTCACTGCAACATACTTTTAATAGCTTAAAAACAGGCTCGCAAATGGTTGTGAGTTGAGCAATGAACCGACTGATTTAACTCAATCTTCCCAATAGACTCATCACTATATGTTCCTCGGTGGCGGTAGTTCTTGTATAGCTTTGATCTTTGATGGATCTAGTTCAATGCCTCGTTGGCTGACTATGAACCCTAGCAACTTCCCTAAGGGGACCCCAAATGCGCGTTTTGCCGGGTTGAGTTTGAGGTCATACCTGCGGAACCTCTAGAAAAATTTCCTCATGTCTTTGACATGATCGGATTGCTTTCTGGACTACATAATCACATCATGCACATAGACCTCAATTTCCTTATGTATCATATCGTGAAAAGTTATTGTCATTGCCCTCATGTATGTCGCCCGGGCGTTCTTCAAACAAAAAGGCATGACCATATAGCAATATATTCACCATGGCGTGATGAATGTTGTTTTCTCCGCATCTTATTCATCCTTTAAGATCTGATGGAAACCTGCATAACAATCGACAAACGACCCGATCTCATGCTTTGCACAATTGTCAATCAATATATGAATGTTTAGCAGGGGGAAGTTGTTCTTCGGACTTGCTTTATTAAGGTCACAATAATCGACACACACCCTGGTTCTACCATCCTTCTTTGGCACGAGCACGACATTAGCTAACCAGGTGGGATATCGTGTGACTCGGATGACTTTTGCCTCAAACTTCTTGGTCACTTCCTCTTTGATTTTCACGCTCACATCAGTTCTCAACTTTTGTTTGATGGGAGGACAAGCTGGGTCAGTAGGCAATTTGTGAACTACCAAGTCAGTGCTTAATCCGGGCATATCCTCGTAGGACCATGCAACGACATCTTTGTATTCAAGCAACACTTCAATTATCTCTTTCCTAATTTGTGGCTCCAGATGGAAACTTATTTTGGTTTCTCTAATGTTATCTGAGCTCCCTAAATTTACTGCCTTTGTATCACTCAGTTTTGGTTTGGGTTTCTCCTCAAATTGGCTCAACTCTTTACTAATTTCATCCCATGCTCCTTCCTCGTCGTACTCTGGCTCCTCCTCATGCTCTATTTCGTGATTTACTATTTCTGAAGAAGATCGATTCTTAAGACTGGGCCGAAGAGTCCTTATGCATGTCAGATCATTGGAATCAGCATAAAAATAACTGTACAAAAGAGAAAAGAAAAGGAAGTAAAGAAAAATAGGAACTATTAGCACTGTTGGAAAGGAAATTACATTTCATTAGAATCAAAAGATAGAGTTTACACATCCAAACAGACGGAAATAATAGCTGAATTAACAACTCTAGAGCTAATCCAAACTAGACTGAAATAAAAATCTAAGCTGACTACCACTACTCCCTACGGGTGGGAAGAGGAGTGGTTTCCCAGTTGTTGACTTTTGCGCATGCTCCCACAAATTGCACATCTTTCCTGCTCGATCCTTTTCCTGACTCGACCATATTTACCTTATTGAACAACCTTTCTAATCCCTTATCCAAATCCCCATCCGCGTCGATCAACGGACTGGGAATCCTTGGAACTGGGCACTTGCTAGTACTGGGCTTGACAAATGATCTGGACAACCTTGGGATGGGCTTTGGGATGGCCCAGGCCCTCTGCTTTAACTTTCTGGCTCGCCTTATTTCCGCAGTTGTAGGCTTGAACCCTAGACCAAAAATGTCCACTTTTTTGGGGAGAGACACAGGTTGCACGATGCCTAATAGAGAAGCACCCAACCTTTTGCTGGGCATGAAACCATTATTCAACATTTCTAAAGCCACCATGACTGACGTGGCTGCTATCCTTGGAGTTGTGACAACTTCTCCTTCTGAGATCTTCTCAACTGACACCAAGTTGAATACGTGGTAGACCCATGGACCTTTGCTATCTTTAGATTCAATAAAAGGTACAATAACATCACCTGTAACACACTGATTATCTTCACTGTGTACCACAATCTCTTGTCTATCCCATTCAAATTTGACCATTTGGTGCAAAGTAGATGGAATTGCCTTGGTTGCGTGAATCCAGGTCCTACCCAACAATAGGTTATAAGAAACTACCACGTCTAGCACTTGAAATTCCTTGGTGAACTCAACGGGCCCTATTGTCACTTCCAGCACTATATCCCCTACTGAGTCTTTACCTCCGCCATCGAACCCCGAACACAAATGTTATTCTTCTGGACCGTTTCATTCTCCATCTTTAGCTTGATCAATGTGGAGAGTGAACAAATATTTCCATTGAACCCGTTTTCAACTAGAACCCGGGTGACCACAGTATCTTCACACTTCACAGTCAAATAAAGGGCCCGATTATGCTCAGTGCCCTCCATGGGCAGCTCATCGTCAGAGAAAGTGACTCGATTTACCTCGAATATCTTGCTTGCAATTCTCTAAATGATTCACTGTTATCTTGTCAAGGACGTGTGCTTCGTTCAAAATCTTCATCAACGCTAGGAGGTGTTCATCTGAAGGGATTAGTTAGGCAATAAGTAGATCTGAGTTGTAGTCTTCCTCAATTGCTCTATGGTGGAGTAGTCCTGCATTTTCATTTTCTTCAGGAATTCTTTACCTCTTCTTCTGATACAACTTTCTTCACCGATTATGGGTTATCCTTAGGGATCCTACTTTTCCTCAACTCCTCAGGGGCGAAGTATCTCCCTGACTGAGTTAAACCCCGGGATTCACAAACCTCTTCCCTAACTTCCTTCCCTTTGTACATCACTACTTCTTGTTCATATCTCCAAGGAACGGTTTTTCTATTGACGACTGGCGGTTGGATTACTGATTTTCGAATGACAGGCTCTATGCGAGCACCTTCCCAAGTTTTCTGTCTGTTTCCTTTATCTTGATCACTCACTTCTCACTGCTCATACTCTCAATTGACTAGACTTCCCTGGATTTGATCATCATTACTATCTGTGAGGGCGTTGTAGGCTCTCCCCCTTTCTCCACGATCTCAATCATGTTGGTCTCATGATGGGTCGGCAATGGATTTTGGTTGATGATGGGTGCCTTTGGAGCCTGCACTTCAATCTGGTGGGAGTCAATAAGTTCTTGGATAGCATTCTTCAAATGCCAACACTTTTCGGTATCATGCCCCGGTGCACCGAAACAGTATTCGCAGCTAACAGAATAATCTAGATTCTTCGAGGGAGGATTTGGCAATTTTGCTTCGATTGGTCTAAGCATATTCAATTGTCGCAGCATGTGGAATAAACTAGTGTAGGATTCTCCCAATGGAGTGAAAGTCTTCTTTTTCTGCACTCTTTTACTTCTCAAGATTGGATTGGCTCGGAAAGGGGGTTTCGGGGGTTGTTGGTAGGCTCTGGGAGGTGGATAATGATTTTGTGGAGTTGGGTAGGTATTTTGTGCGGCTAGCGCATGCCATTATGTGTGGGCGGGAGGTTGGGTATACGCTTGTGCGTGATGGACTGAGAAGCAAGGTTCTAGCAGTGGATAGTAATATTGTGGTGGGCCGTATGGAATGTGTGGTTATGTTTGGTGGTGAGGACGGGGTTGGGTGTAATTGGATAGGGCCCGAGGGCTAAACCAGGTTCCTGACTCAACTCTTGCTACTTCCCCCTTCTTCTTCTTTCCAAATGTTCCCCCGACTCCACCCTGGATGACCTGAATGGTCGCCTTGATTACAGAGTAGCTCATAATCTTGTTGGATTTGAGGCCTTCCTCGACCATACTCCCCATTTTAACTACCTCATTGAAATATTTACCTACTTCTTATACCAGATGCCCAAAATAGGTAGGTTCCAAAGCTTGCAGGAAATAATCTACCATCTCGCTCTCCTTCATTGGAAAATCAACCCTAGCTGCTTGTTCTCTCCACCGGAAACTGTATTCCCTGAAACTCTCGTTGTGTTTCTTCACCTCTTTTGTCAAAGATCGATGATCCAGGACAATTTCGAGGCTATATTGAAAGTGACAGGCGAACGCTTGTGCCATGTCATCCCAGGTGTACCACCGATTGTGATCCTGCCAAGTGAACCACTGCAATGCCGACCCACTTAAACTATGGCTAAGGTATGCCATTAGCAATTCATCTTTTCCCCCTGCTCCTCTCATTTTGCTGCAAAGCCCCCTTAGATGCGTGACTGGATCGCCATGTCCATTATATAATTCAAATTTAGGCATCTTAAAACCTAGAGGCAACTGCACGTCTGGAAGTAGACAAAGGTCCATGAACGCCACGCTCACCTGGCCATCTAACCATCGCATGTCCCTGAATGATTCTTCTAAAGTTCTGACCTTCCTGAGCACCTCCTCTTGCTCAGGATTTTTGATTGGCTTTTCAACTCCCGCCGGGACTTCGAGACGGGGAGCATAGGAGTGTGGTTTATGGGCTTTGTAAGCAGGTTCTGGTGGATAGTATTGGTTGTCGTAAGTTTGAAGCAGGGGCTCACTTGATGATATATTGAGTGCGGGAGGAGGAGGCACCACATAAATGGGAGCAATTGGTGGAGAGGGATGAGGAGCGGCTTTGGGTAGTAGATCTGGGGGTGGTTGAGAGGTCATACCATGGTGCTGCGAGTAGATAGGAAAACTTGAGGGTGGATCAGCGGTGGACTGGTCATGAGCTTGGGCCAGTGGTGGAATGGAGGTTGGGTTAGCAGGATAGGTTGGGGTGGTTGTCCTCTCGCCCATGCCTGGTACATCTTGGCCATTTGGTGTTTCAGCTTTTACATTTCCTCTTTCATGGAATTAACATCCAATTCCTCTACTTCTTTCGAGGGGTCAATAATGCTCACATCGGTTTTCTGATTAGTCATGACTCGCTTGCTCTTAGACCGTGTGTTGTAGGAGTGGTTGCCAGAATGCTGCAAGTACTAACACCTGTCTAGTCTGGATGCAAAACACCAAAAACATGTTATTGGTTAGATTTTGACATGCAAGCGGCCATATATTGGGGGGTCAATGCACCTAAACAGTGATTGGTTACTACATGCATCGGTTTCTTGCATCATCCCGGCTTTTATTTTCTTCATTTGCAATGCCCTTTTTTAGCTTTATTCTCTTACCCTCTCATGTTTTTTTGTTTTCTTGTTTGTTTCTTGCTTTTCCTATGCTTTTCTCTCCTATTCTCTCCCTCTTCGTTTCTTTTCTCTTTTCTTTTTCTTTATTCGGTTATAGTCGAATCTTATGTAGATTGTCTACGTGTCATGACCCCGCATAAATCAGACCGAGCGTAGTTCTGGCAGATAAAAAGTGAAGAAAGAATAAAATATTTTGGAATTATCAATTTTCGTAATAACAAGCTTTGGTTACAAAGACTCGAAAACTGACAGATTTAAACAAGCAACTAGCAGACTCTGATGAAAGATGAATTACAGACTCGAATAGCAACAAACTTTGCTTAAGAGAAAATACAGACTCCAAGGCAACAGACTTTTAAGGAAAATACAAACTCAAGAAATCACATATACATTAGGGCTTCAATTGCTCCTGGGACCAGTGAGGCATCGTTTGGCCTTGCTGCGGGTCGACTAGCTAAATCCCCCTGCAGGTGATGGAGAATTTCCATTACGCGGTGAACAAAAAGTGTTGCGGTGGCAAAAAACATAGATCTTGGCATATCCTCACAGCTGCTACACTTCATTGCGATGTAATGGGCGATCCTTCTGATTCTCTCTCGTATGGCAGCTTTCTCTTGTAGTAAGCGCCCAATCTGCTCAGTTCTGGCCCCCAAAGTTTGTTCGGCTACCTGATTTTGTTCTTGAAGTTGTTGAAAATCCCATTTCCATTGCGCCAGTGCTGTGTAACAATGTTCATTTTCAATTTTGAACTCTTTTGCCTATTTAATCATTTTATGATGACCCTTTTCTTTAATCCCGCAACCTCACTGTCGAACTCTTCTTTTAATTGCGTAACTAGACGTGCTCGTTCTGCCGCATTTTTGGCCAATTGTTTTCGAGCCCTGGCTAATTCCCTTTCTGCCTTGTTCAAATTAAAACTGTATTTATTCACCTTCTGTCTCGGGCTATCTATAAGTTTTGTGTTCTTGGCACTTCGGACGTGGTTTTCTGCTGCTACTTTCATTTTTTGAATTTGGGTCCGAAGGGCCTCATTTTCTTTGACCAGCTTCTTCTTTTCGCCTTCATTTGCGGCGGCTTGTAAATCTTTTCCAAATTGCAAATTCATGACCTGCTTCTCTAGTTTGCCTGTTATAGCCCTATATTCATGTTTTTTAGCCAACCATTTCGACTACTCTTGCGATGTTTCAACGAATTCGTTGAGATGGTGCCTTTTGGCTGGCCTCTCGAACTCAATTTCTCTCCTGTACCAAGCAAGGTATCCTGGTGACACTTCGCCTCTGGACCGAACCCGTACACAAGTGTTTGCTGTTAGGCATTGGCAATCATTCCAAATCTTGTGGACCGTTGCTTCGAGGAACTAGCCCATCAGGTCTTATCTCGACTACCTGGATATTGAGATCTTCGTCTTTAGGCACTATCTGGCACCTCCCCAGCTATCTCAACATCCGATGTGGGCAATAAGGCTGGATGCTCCTAAGACCCATTAGAAGGAAGTGAGGCTCTGTTGCCGGCATGTATATGATATCTTCCACAGACAACCATCCCAGTATCCACTCTATTTGACCGGCGGTGAGAGACCGAAAGTAGGATATCCATCCTGTTACTCCTTCGGGAAAGCTAAGCCCTTCGATCCTTGTGTAGAATTCCTCTATATGAGTTTTCTTCGCTGACCATAGCTCATAAACTTGGGATGGTTACATATATGCTCGGTCATCCATATTTGCAACAACAAATTGCACCCTCGAAGAAATCTTTCCCGGTCCTGCAAGCCGTGAGAGCACGGAAGATCTCAACTACTATCATAGGCGCGAGTGTGCTTTTGGCTTGGGTGTGTAGAGTGCTGACAACCCATGCTATTTTTACGTAAATATTCCCATCTTTCCTTGGAAATACTAGGAGCCCTAGAAAAGCCACCATAAAAGCAAAACGTCTATGTTCTTACCATTTGACGCGGTTTCCTATGCTGCATATTTTGTTTTCTGGGTTGTTGAACCCCCCCTATGTGACCATATCTGCTATATAGGAATGAAGAAGTACAAAAACCTGCTACCAAGTTCGAGTAGTGTACTACCTGCTTATCTTTAGGGTATCTAAGAATCTATTCACAGCTACAATTCTTGGGGCAACCAAATACTTGTGTCTCAAAGGAAGCTCAGCATCCCCAATGTACCCGGCTATTTCTTTTAGGGTCAGGGTAAGTTCAAAATCTGAGAAGTGGAACACATTGTGCGTCGGGTCCCAACACGTGACCAATGCTCTTATGATGTCTCTCCGGGGTATAATCTCCAATAGTTCGAGAAGGCCTCCCAAATATTTCTTGACATCGTCTTACCCTTCTCTACCTAGATCATTCCACCATAGCCGTCCAAAGGGATTCTGCTTATGAATGAGAAAGGCTCGTTTTGGATTGTGCTCATCTTGTACATTTATTTGAGGTGATTTAGTAACTTATGTTTTCATTCCATCTAACTCAAAAATCAAAATTGACCTCCCTCTTCTATGAAAGTTTTCTAAAACCAAAACCCACATTTGCATATACGGCCTTTCAACACTCTCGGAGGAAGATTTTGATGTTGTGCCCGCTAATTGGCCAAAAATAAAAACAAGGTGGCCGTTTGTGCAAAATAAGCCTTCCGGTGTCCTTTTCGGTATATTCTTGACAACAACGACATCGCCTTACTTATTACGACAACATAATGGCAATTATTCAATTTCGGCTATTTTCCTTTTTATTACTTTCCAAAAAAGGAAGTTGGACCCGATGGGGGTTGCCTACGTATCTCACACCCTGTGAGAATCAAACTGGCGTAATTCGGGCAAACAAAGCTATTTCTTAAAACAAGACTTGTCTTTCCCTTTTTCATTTCATAAAAACAAAACTATTTTTTTGAAAACAAGGTTTTTCTCTTTTTCTTGGGCGAATAAAACAGACTCCCTTTTTTCCTTTTTTTTTCTTTTTTTTTCTTCAAAAATTTGGCAGAGCTTCGGCAGTATTTGGACATTGGTTCTTCTAAAACAAGTGATTAACTCTCCTTACCTGTAAATAGCCCGTCAGCATGCAAATCCAAAACAAATAAATGCACAAGTAGGATGCATCATGATGGTCCATTATTCCGGGTACACCTGTCCTAGACGAACGCAACCCCCGTGTTCAGTCCCCTAAGTCAAATGAATGATGCAGATAAGCGTTCCTACTAGAGATCCGGCATAAGGTTAAGTTATTCTATGTTTAAAACCTGAGTATTTGTTTTAGACTGTGTACCCAATCAGACAATTTGAGTCGAGGAGGGGACTACGTACCGGGGACCCGCAAGATCATCCGGCTTAGTAACTTGTCCATGCCTCTTTATTATTTCAAGTTATGACACTAATAGAATAGGGAGTCTCGACCAGCGAGCACATCCCTAAAGATAAGAAGAGAAGGGTTTCGTAACAGTTTATTTGAACAGTTCAAATAATATCAAAGCGGTAAAGCATCATTTGCACATTAGGTCAACATGTAAAAAAAATGGATAACAATAAATCCAAATGCAACAATTATTCTAAGATCGAATTTTGAAACTTGAAGCAGAGATTCAAGGTTCGTTCCCCAGCAGAGTCGCCAGAGCTGTCACAACACCTTTTGATACTATAGCCCCGCGAAGGGCGTAGATAAGGGAGTTTTTTTTAATTAAAGGACACCAAAACGAGATTTATTATTAAAATTCATGGTCGCCACTTCGGAGATTTATAGTGTCTCAAGTCACCAGTTTAATCCCGAATCGAGGAAGAGAATGACTCTGTTTAACAGTCCGCGAACCAGAAATCCGAGTAAGGAATTTTGTTAACCCGGGAGAATGTTAGGCATTCCCGAGTTCCATGGTTCTAGCATGGTGGCTCAAGTGTCATATTCGGCTTGAATTATCTGATTTTAAACAATTATGAACCCGTGCGCCAACTTTAACTTTAGCCGCTTTTATTATTATTTTTAAGGAAAATTGCAATATCGTTAAAACATGCCCCAAACCACATCATATAAATGCACCCGTGGTATTTGGCATATTTCAACTTCATTGAGATTTAGTTTTGGGTCACATAAATGTGAACTCATACTTAGGAAGGTAAAATTATTAAAGATGCGCCTAAAACGACTAACATGCTATCATCTTTGTGGGAAGTTATGAAGTTCGCTAAACAGCATGTCCCGAACTTCTAAGTGTTTTAATATAAGCATTTAAAGAGGGCCGCGCGATTTATGGGTTTCGTTTGGCGTGCATACTTCATTTTAGTATTTGGAAGGTTAATCTAAAACAATATAGGATTTTCTATAAGATTTGGCTCTTAAGAGTTTAACTAGATTGGTGTTACCAACTGAAATTGGTAAAAAGCAGCCCAGGAACCAGTGTTTTGGGCTTGTGACTGGCCCAATAGTATATGAACCATGTTAAATCTGGGCATGTATAAATGTTTAACTCTAGGAACTATAACAACCCAAACTCAAAAAATCAATTTAAACATGAGGAAGCTTATCAACTCTAGTAATTAAAACCACTTAATACCAAATTTAATCAGGTTACATATGAATTTAATACTAGATGTTTATAAACAAACAGTCGAATTACACGATACATATATTGAAAAGTAAGATAAAAGATACATTGCACAGGTAACAACGAATTGACTCGCGATATACCACTGGAAGTAACTCATGTCAAGCTAAATTACACAACCAGTCACTTAATCAATAGAAATTGTAAGACTACATGTGTACTACTACTATCATTTTGGTCAGAATTCATTTAAATTTCCACTAATCAAAATACTCATAACTGAAAACAAGCTAACGTATGAAGGAAAAGGCAGTCCAGTTATACAAATCATTTGAAGTCCCCATTCACCAAATACCAAATATTGCTACTACATAATCTATCATGACAATACTACATACAGAAGTAAATTAATAAATTGGCGTGGTTCTCAGTTTGTCTGGCGAACAATATCAATATGAATATAAAAGAATTCAAACAACTTGAGTACTCAAATAAGCATGTGACTTTAAATAATAACTTCAATTACAAATTCTTTAGCCTTTGGCCCTTGGAGATGAAGCAAATACCTAGAATGAAGCAAAAGAGAAACACCTATTAGTAGGCAAATTAGAGGCAATAATAACAGCAAACCACCAATAGATGCAATAGTAAACCAGACTGGAAACTCAGAATTGAATAGGAGAAATTATCACATAAACCGGGCCATGATTTAAAGCTAACAACACCAGTAAACCGACCAAAACAGCCTCCAATGTACTCCAAATATACTCAAAATTGAATCCGACCAAGCTTGTGAAATCTCAACACCTCAAGCACATGTTTTTCAGATCATTTTTTTTGGTAATTAAGCTTTTTCATTAATCACCCATGAAGTTGCATTACAAAACCACAGTCAAGCGTCAACTTAGCCGACTGTCTAATTGCTAACATAATAACTACATTTACTGTCCTAACTGTCTAGCTTCTACTATATACAAAGATGCTGTAATAGTTGTCTAATTCTAGGGGTGCCTCTAATATTACAGTTGTACACTATGTGTCTCAATATAGCAGTATTACATCGATAAGTCTTGTCGAAAACTCTTGCATTCCTTTCCAGCCAGATAGCATATGCAACTTCAGCTGCAACCATTTTGAAAATGGCTGCACGGCATGTTCGTCCCCTGGCTTTGGCAATCAACCATTGCATCTTCTGGTTCTAACTGCCACTAGGTGTGTATTGTTCTTGTAGCCAATTCATTACTCTTCTCCATAGATCCACAGTGACAGGGCATTTTATGAGGAGATGGTCTCTTATTTCAGATTGGATTTGGCATAGAGGGCAGTACTGCTCAATTCCCATTCCCCAGCTATGTAGTCTGTCCCTGGTTGGTAGTCTGTCTTGTAGGGCTAGCCAGAGATTGAACACTGCTTTTGGTCTGGCTTGGTTCTGTATAATTAAGTTCTTCCATGGGACTGGTGGCACTTCTTGAAACTGCGACTGGTACAACTGTTTAGTGGTGCATTTCTGATGTCTCCAGTTTTGGATCCTTTGTAGGGTATCCCTGGATTGGATGATCTTCTTAACCATCCAGCTGGCTTGAGCAGGGATTGGTATGGTTTCGAATGTCCTGTCTTTGATATAGTACACTGTGATCCACCTGATCCACATCTTATCCTTCTTATGTGCTATGTCCCAACAGGTCTTTGCAATGGCAGCCTTGTTCCATAGTTTGAGGTTGGTTAGGTTCATTCCCCCTATTGACTTTGGAGTGCACATTCTGTCCCAGGAGATGTGTGCTTTCTTAGTGACAGTATTCATCCCAGACCAAATGAAGCTCCTGCAGATACTTTCAATCATTTTGAGAACTTTCACTGGGAAGATAAACAGCTGAGCCAAGTAAGCTTGAATATCAAAGATGATAGATTGCACTAGCTGTAGTCTTCCAGAATAGGACAGGGTTCTGGCAGTTCAAGAAGTGATCCTGGCTGTGATTTTTTCCACTAAGGGTTGCCACTGTAGTAGGGTGATTTTCTTGGTACTCAATGGTACTCCCAGGTATTTGAAAGGCACTTGGCCTAATTCATAGCCAAGATGGTTAAGGATCTGTTGCTGCACAGGTGTTCGTACTCCCCCAAAGTAGACTGAGCTCTTGTCAAATTGGCTTTGAGACCTGAGGCTGCTGAAAATTGAGAAAAACAGTTGGATAATGCCTTGACAGAGTTGAGGTCTCCCTTAGCAAACAGTAACAAGTCATCTGCAAAACAAATATGTGTAATTCCCAGTTTTTTACATCTGGGGTGGAATTGGTATGCTGGATCATTTTGTAATTCTGTGCAGGCTCTGCTTAAGTAATCCATGACCAAGGAAAAAAGGAATGGGGACATGGGGTCCCCTTGCCTCAATCCTCTAGCTGCAGCAGATGGAACTGTTGGCTCTCCATTGACCAGGACTGTGTAGCTCACTGTTGATATACACTCCAGAATCCATGTTGTGAAAGTGCTAGGGAATCCTATCTGTTCCATGACTTACTTTAAAAACACCCATTCCACTGAATCATATGCTTTCTGGAGGTCTATCTTAATCATGCATCTGGGCGAGATGTGCTTCCTGGTATAGCTTTTAACAAGTTCATGGGCTAGGATGATGTTGTCCTGGATTTTCCTACCTGGAATGAAGCCTGCCTGAGCTTCATTGATGAGGCTGGCCATCACCTTCTGCAGCCTATTAGCCAGTACTTTGGATATGAGTTTGCATAGAACAGCACAACAAGCTATAGGTCTATACTCTTTGATTGAAGTTGGTTTGGACATTTTAGGGATAAGAGTAATGGTTGCACAGTTGATTGATCTGCACATTTTTGCTGAGTTGAAGAACTGCTTAATGGCCTTGGTGACTTGGTGACCTATGATGTTCCAGCTCTTTTTGAAGAAGACTGCATTGTATCCATCTATTCCTGGTGCTTTGTCATCTCCAATAGCTTTGAGGCTGTCTGTTATTTCTGTATCAGTAACTGGGGCATACAGTTCCTGTCTTTGCTGTTGGTTCAGTTTTGGGCCATTGGACATGTACAGTTGATTGATGGCAGGTAGTGTTGGTTTAGCAGTGCCCATCAGTGCTTTGTAGAAGCCCAGTATTTCTTCTTTAATCTCTGTTGGTGTAGTCAGCTTGATGCCCTGTGCAGTAGTAATTTCATGAATCTGCTTCTGCTGACTTCTATCCTTCATTGCTGCAGTAAAATATTTGGTGTTGGAATCCCCCAATTGTATCCACTTTTATCTTGCCTTCTGTTGCAGGACAATCTCTTCAATCAAAGACCATTTTTCCAGTTGCAAGATCAGTTCCTTCTCCTTCTATTGTAGTGCATCACTGTAGGCCTGACTCAATTGTTTTTGAATGGTTCCCAGTTCCTGTCGAGCCTGCTCAATTCGAATTGTAATTGTTTTGAATTCCTTGCTATTGAGTGTCTTCAAAGGAGTCTTCAGGGCTTTAAGTCTGTCCCATATTGATCTCATGGTATCTGTCTTCCCCTCATGCCAAACTGTTGTCACAATGTGTTGGAAATCTCTTTATTCAGCCCATACATTGAAGAATTTGAAGTGCCTCTTTCCTTGCCATGTGAATGGTTTCAGTGTTAGTATCATTGGGTTATGATTTGAAATTAGTGGTACATCATACTCAGTGACCACCTGATTCCAGGTGATCCTCCATTCATAATTGCCAAACACTCTGTCAAGCCTGCTCCATACTCTGTCCTCACCAGTTTGCTTATTAGTCCATGTGTAGTAGTCACCTCTCCAGGGTAATTCAGTCAGTCCACTAAGCTGTAGGCAATTGTTGAAGTCCACTGTTTCTTGTAATCTGACTGACTTACATGACTGTCTGTCTCTGTCACACAAGATTGCATTGAAATCCCCTGCTACAACCCATGGTTCTTTAATTCCTTTTGCCAAATTTAGTAGACTGTTCCATAGAGTTCTTCTCTGCTCCAGTCTATTGAATCCATAGACCACAGCGAGGAAGCAATTCAGGTCCCCTATTCTGCTGGAAACCCTGCTGTGGATCAGCTGGCTTTCTTCCAGAACACTAGTGACTGTGAAGATCTTTGGGTTCTATAAGATCCATACTCTGCCTTTTTCCCATGAGACATAGTTAGTTAAGACACCCCATCTTGGTGCTAATAGGTTAGCAATTCTATTAGCATGTGCTTGTCTAACTTTTGTTTCTACTAGCCCTACTAAGTTAATGTTATGTTTCCTAATGTATTCCCTAAATTCCTTCTGTTTGTACCTCTTATTTACACCCCTTATGTTCCATACTAACCACTTCATTGATAAGATGTTGATGTAGTGTTCCCAACCTCCCCTGGAGGTTCATCTCTACTATTGGACACTGCTGCAAACCTGTTACTCACAATTATGGGTGATGGGGGGGGGAAGTTGATACTGTTGAGTGCTGGGCTATGTGTTTGCTTTCCTTTGTCATTGCTCTTATCACTCCTCTGGTTCTGGTCTGATTTGGAATGCTGCTAAAGTTCAGTAGGCTACCTTGTTGGTAACTGTCTCTGGATAACAGGTCCCTTAATTCTCTATTCCTGGACTGGTTTGGGCTTCCAAACTTGTGTAGGCTGTTTAGGTAACTGCTTTTGTAGATTGGCACAGTTGTGTCCGATGTTTGACATTTCTCACAGAATGAAGGCTTCCATTCATATTCCATATCTTGAATAAAACTCTTCCCATTTGGATCCATTACTGTTATTTCTGTTGGCAGGGCATTGGTCACAGTGACTTCAATGAGCATTCTGGCATAGGATATCCTTGTCTGTTTTGCAGTACATTCATCAGGAAAGATTGGCTTGCCTAGCACACTAGCTATTCTACTGAGGGACCTCATACCCCGACATGACATTGGTAGTTTTGGGAATTTAACCCACAGTGGTATTTCAGTCGGAAACTCTTCTGAAAAATCAAACTCAGGTGTCCACTGTATAAGAATCATAGGCCTATTGGCTATTGAGTAAGGGCCAGCACAAAGTACCTCTTTAGCATCAGCTATTGTCTTGAATTTAACAATGTAGTAACCCGCTTTATGGTAGAATAAGTCAGGTTCAGGAACATGGGACCAGTGATGGTCTATGAATCTTCTCATGGCATTGAAACGAGGACCGTCTCCGAGAATGTATACAACTAAGGCACACTTCCATTTGGCTTCTTCCTCTTCCACCTCTGCTCTTTCCAGTTGTACTATGGGCTTTCCTTCAACTAGGTTTGGGGCTATGTAATCGAGTGCCATACCATGGGTCGCGAACCGATTCTTCAGGAAAAGTGTTGACCAGGCCTTCTTGGGTTCTTCTACTGTGGTTGTGGCAATCTCTGGTTGTTCTTCAGTTAGTGTTGCTGGTTGCATGGTCGGCTCCGTCACGGGTCCTGCTTCGGTGATA
The DNA here is from genome assembly GCA_034376525.1 of Nicotiana benthamiana. NCBI lineage: Eukaryota > Viridiplantae > Streptophyta > Magnoliopsida > Solanales > Solanaceae > Nicotiana > Nicotiana benthamiana. The sequence continues at coordinate 99,789,678 of CM067332.1, forward strand.
GTCGGAGAGGTTGGAGTATCTTCAGCCTCTGTTGTCACTATTGTCTCTGTGCGCAAAGTTTCAGTGACTATCTCCACCGGTGGCGCCATCACTTCCATGGCGTCTAGGGTTTCCTCCAAGGACAGTTTCTGCTTCTCCTTCTCAGTGTTTTTCTCCAAAATCAGTTGATTAAGCTTGTCAAAGGTGTCAATTGTGATTTTCCGTGGTCTTCCCCTTCCTCTGCTCCCGCCTTTCGCCATCGCGACCCGCCCGGCGTACGTTCTGCTAACGTGCGCCGAGAGAGATGAGAGAGACGAAACCTATGATATTTTATAAGTTTTCAGATCATTTTACTCTTATTAATCTAACAATCCAAATTAGTGACTGGGAATTGTACTATTCTGAAGAGACACCCTAATGGAACAGTAGTTTTTTGAATTTTTAACCCTGGGAAATTTTCAAGATTGATTTTGAAAATTTTAGGGAATATTTGGGATTTTCAGACTTCAACCCCCGCCCCCCCCCCCCCCGAATGAAGGCATTAGGATGCTTTTTTTATATCCAAAGCCTTAGGGCAACCCCTTTATTTGTGTTTACCCCTTAGTCCTCTTCTTATTTTTTCAAATTTATTCAATTAGTCCCTAAATTCTTAACTTGTTATCCAAGTTATATCAATTAACATCTGAATTTTACCTTTGAATCCCATTTTTGAAGCTTCTTAACTTGTCATAAAATATTCCCTAGCCCTCAAAGGCCAAAACTACCCTTCATTTGATCTGAATTTACCAAGATGAGCAGTAAACTAACCTTCTAACCTCTTTTAATCCTAGTTAGAAGTGACTACAGGTAACTCAACACTCAATTATACCTAACCAATCCTGCATTACTCAAAACTTCATAACCTGTGTTGAACCAGATTTGAGTCTGATTAACAAGAACTCTAAAGCCTAGTGTATCAATAAATCAAAAGACAATTAATTAAAACAAAATGAAATGCCAAATGGAAATAGTAATATCCTAAAGTGATCTTCAATCACTAAAACATGTTATTTATGAATCGACACAGAACGACTCAGGAAAGCAACAATCAAGCTTGACTAATCATAACTCATGAGTCTAATTACTCAAAGCGAAACAAAGAACCACTTATAGCAGGTAATAGAGGATTGATTGAGAATTAAAATTAAACAGAGGAGCACAAATCTGAGTGAACCAAACCTAAAATTCTAAATGAAAGTTAACAAAGGGTAACTAAGATCACTAACAAGGCATGCAAGAACAAACACTAAAATAAAACAACACCAAGATGAAGGAACAAGAAGTTGAAAAAGGAAACTTAGCATTAATGACAGTCGTAGTACAAAACTATGAACCCTTGAGATTCTAGGGGTTTTGGCCAACATTTGATTTAAAATTTGGGAAGATCCCTTGACATTCGAAGGAGAACGATTGGGGATTTAAGAGGAGGAGTGTGAGAACAGAACAGGGTGTGAGTTTGGTTGGATTTGGAGGGATTTGGTTTTTGACCGGAGTCTTTGACTTGATATTCGATAAGATCCAGTAACATTTGAGGGTTATAGGTTATGGATTTATGGAGAAGGAGATGAGGAGGTGCTGTGGTGTAATTTTGGTGGCTATTGGAGCCGGCGCCGCCGTGGACGGTGGAACAGCTGTCGTGGACGGCGGAACATCCGCTCCTTCAAATGATTATTTAAAGACTTTGGCCAGTTTTTGAGGGATATGGGTTACAAAAATGGAAAGAGGAGGTCAAGGGGAGCAACTGGTGTTAATTTGGAGTCGATTGGAGATTGGCCAGCAGCGGCGGCGATTTCCGACCGGAGGTAGACAGTGGAGGAACGGTGGTGTTACACCTGTGTATTTTAGGGTTAAGGGGACATGGTACGAGGTTCTTGGGTGGGGGGTGATATAGGACAGTTATATAGGTGTTATGCCCTCATATTTCAACCGTTTGATCAAAGCACATCGACGGCTCAGATCGTGGGGCGTTGAAACGGAGTCGTTTTGGTCATGGGAGTCCTGGACGGGGTAAAATGTTGGGCTGACGGATATTTTGAATGGGTCTTGGGGTTTTGGGCTAAACAATGGTTAAAATCAGGGTCCTCTAATTTGTTATTTGCCTCCCTAGTCTTTTAATTCTAATTTTAAACTCTTTTATTTGTTTTTCTTCTTATTTTTTTATTTACTTAATTACCTTTTTATTTGTTTTTATTTTCAGGTTTTATCAAATGCAAAAATAAGAAGGAAATGACGAAATTTAAACTTTACAATTAAAAATAGTTAATTTCTAAAAATAATCTAAATCCCAAATTTAAAAAGAAAACTAAATAAATGCAAAAAAAATCATTTTTGTTATTTTTCCTTATTTTTTATAATTTCAAATGCTAATAAACCAAAGAAAACATAAAATTGGATCCTAAATGCGAACGTACTATTTTATATTTTTTATGAATTATACCAATTTAAAATGCATAAAATGTAAACAAACACAAAACCAGGCAATTAATTCCTAAAAATGCAAATAATATAAGAAAATTCCTAATTTTAATGAATTCTGAAGGAATATTTCAAACGAGGCAAAAATCACATGCTCACACCACCTACAATCCACAAAAAGAAAGAAAAACATACAAACCATGAGCAAAAAAATAGGAAGATATAAAAGTCCCTAATCTGGGTCACTAGGGGTACTAAACAAGTTCAGCAGAGGTAGAATCTAGGAGTCCTAAGGCTAGGAGGAACTAGAAGGTTGGGATTGGGTTTGGAGAAGATTCAGTATGTTCTGAAGAATTCTATCCTTCTTCTACTTTTATTTGACAAGCTCAGATCTGAGACCAGCCCTCTCAACTTCCACTTCAACAACACGTGCCTTGAGCCTAGCTATTTCAGCATCCTTGGCTGCACATTCCTGAACGAAACTCCTAACCTTGCCGTTGATGGGTGTCTTCTAGGATAAACCAGGTTCATTTGAGATGGAATTGACTGGATAGTCACAAGCAAACAGTGTATTGATGCCAAGGTATTCCTTGATTGAGACCATTTCCCATTTTTTCAAAGGCATATTTAGCTTGTACATAACTATGGTTAGAATAAAACCATATGGAGTAGCATGACCCTTAGAGCCATTTATGACCATGTCTAGCAGCTTGATAATGAAAGCAGGTTAATCCTTTGTTCCTTTTTGGTTGAACCTGAAACCTTCTTCCTATTCCTTCGTTTAACTCTTTCCTTCTTCTATTCAATTTTCCATTGAGGGTAGTTTTTGATATGGTGATCAGTCTTACCACACTTGTAACACCCTTCATTGGTTTGATTCTTGGGAATCCTTGGTTTATTGAAATTTGTGCCTCTTGAAGAGCCATTTCCCCTCATCAGGTACTTTTTGAAATCTGTTGTGATCATGGCCACTTCATCATCCTCCAGATTTGAACCTTCAGCTATTCTGAGAGACAAACTTCTTTCCTTATTAGGTGCATCCATCATGGTTTGCCTTCTCAGTTCATAGGCAGTGAGGTATCAAATCAGTTTATCCAGCTTGAGGGTAGCAATGTTCTTTGATTCCTGAATGGCAGTCATTTTGCTTTCCCAAGTCACAGGTAAGAGTCTTGTCAAGATTTTCTCAACCTTGTCGTCTTCAAGGATAATTCTCCCAGGAGATTTAAGTTCATTTGTTAGTGTTGTGAACTTTGTGTACATCTTCTGGATATATTCTCCTTTCTTAGTGTTGTGAATCTTGGGTACATCTCCTGGATAAATTCTCCTTCTTTCATGCTGAAATTCTAATATTGAGAAATAGCAGTTTTCCGCTTGATCTATTTACTTGAGAAGTTCCTTCACGAGCCACTTGTAGAGTGTCCTATATTTCCTTTGCAGTAGTACAGCCTTGAATCATGTTGCACTCATCTGGACCCAGTCACACACAATCCATTTCTTAGCCTTGGCATTTTTCTCCCATTATTCAAATCTTCAGTAGTGCAATCAGCTCTTGTCTTTGGAACGTCCACTCCCTCCTCATTCTTCTTTGTAGTTGCCAAGGGACCATCGGTAACTATATCCCAGGGTTCATAGTCCTCTCCTATAATATGATCTATCATCTTGTTCATCCACCAAGAATAGTACTGACCATTAAAGAGTGGAGGCCTAGCAGTAGATTTCCCTTCCCAGCTTCCAGGTGGTGCACTCATCTTGATCTTTCCTAAGGTGTTAGCCTCTTCAAGGATAACCCACTCTGATATCGATTGATGTTTTAAGCGTCAATGCCAAACAAGATGGGGGTGATTTGTGTGGTACCCAATTTTCGCTTAACTTCTCTATAGAAGAACTTGGTTCTTCTAGGTGTTCCAACTACTACTGTTTAAATACTGACAATAAAGAACATAGAGATTTTTACGTGAAAAACACCTGGCTAAAAAGGTGAAAAAAACACAACCTACTACTCAGTAGGATTTTCCCAAACTTCCACTAAAATCACTGAGCCAAAACAACATTTACAAAAATTCTTTGTAAACATAAGGATTAACTCTAACTCCGTTGTGGCATATAGCATCAACTGCTGCGACAACTTCAAGTTAACTCTAACTTGAAAACTTTAGGTACCTAATACAATGGCTTCTATAAAAGCTGAAAGGTGCAATTATAAATTACCTACTACAATTGAACTAGAATAATAGATAGACACAATGGAACTGGTTCTTCTATCTCGTTCAAGTAGCTTCAAGAGTGCACACTCAAATCTCACATAAATTGCTTGTAAAATTGCCTTGTTTTTTTGCTCTCAATTTAGTATAACTTCTGCATATGTGCAATGCCTGTAAAAGGGAACAATCGTTATTATTTAATAGGTTAGTAATCAGAATTTGATTGAGACTCAATTTCTGCTCTTCTATCGTAGAAGAGTTCCTGATGATATCAAACTATAACACTATCTTTATCCTGGATTGTGTTCTCTTCATATAAGGAGACTTTCTCTCATTATCTAATATGCAACCTTTTCGATCAGATCGGGAGATATTGCTGCTTGATTAGTAGGACCTTATCTCCTTCACGCGCATCTCACATGTATAGTTTGATCATGAATGTGCTTCACAAGATGGACCTGGTCCATGACTAAGTTCTTCTGTCATTCTTCAAAACTTCACATGTTCTTGGGCCAACAGCCCTACCAAGACTGGAGCTGTAGTTACCAGATTTAGTTTGCAGGCTGAACAAGTCCCTCAACATGCAAGCAGATAGTGCTATAACATGTTGACTAAGGCCTTAAACTTAAGGGGATACATATATTATATGCATGATTATTCTCTGTTCTACGAGAAACATGTATCCTCCAATGTCTTTGTAGTAGTTTATGTTGATGATGTCCTACTCACAAGGACTAATTCAGAGGAAATTAATTAGCTCAAAGCTTTCTTACATGAGAAATTTAGAATTAAAGATTTGGGTCAATTACACTATTTCCGAGGACCAGAGGTTCTTTACAAGGAAGATGGCATCATTATCTCACTGAGAAAGTTTGTTTTAGATCTACTGAAAGAGTATTAATGTCTTCATTCAACTAGCCTAAACTCTCCTCTTAGACCAACAGTGAAACTGAAGGCCAAGGAGGGTTCTCCCCTGATCTAACATTTTATAGGAAATTGGTTTGAAAATTAAATTTCTTTACCAAAATTAGACTAGATATAGCATATGGGGTCCAACATTTGAGTCAATTTGTGCAAGACCCAAGGGAACCCCATCTATATGCAAATAACACATATTGAGGTACATCAAGAGAGATCCTACCTTGGGTTATATTTCAGCAATACAACTAACCTTTCCATTACCGGTTACTGTGACTCTGACGGCAGCTTTCCTTAATTCTAGGAGGTCAGTGTTTGTCTACGTTGTTCTCCTAGGTGGCAGCCCTGTGCGTGGGAAGTCCATGAAACAAGAAACCATCTCACTATCCTCAGCAGAACTAGAGTATAGAACACTTAGGAAGGTGGTTGTTGAACTAGTGTGCATGCACATGTTATTTGATGAGCTCACTATTCCTTTCTCCTTGCCCATACCCGTGCGTTGTGATAGCCAGTCTGCTCTACAAATTGCTAGAAACCATGTGTTTCATGAGATAACAACGCACATTAAAGTGGATTACCACTTTGTGTGCATCAAGCTTCAGGAGGGCCTTATTTCTTTGCATCATATTGGCACTGGAGAGCAACTTATAGATGTCCTTATTGAATATCTCACTGGGTGAACATTCTTTTGTCCTTGGCAAGTTGGCTATGATTGCCTCACCTTCAACTTAGGAAGGGGAGGGGGTGCATTGAGATTTTATTCATACTTGTACTTATATACCTTTGTTGGGTCAGTAAAGCACTAGACAATTGATTAGTTAGTGGAGTTATCTTAGCTGTCACATTTGTTTTGTTTTGTCTTTTTTGGCCACTTATGTGTATAAGTGTACAGGATCAACAATAGTTAGTTGAGTTTCATTTCCAAAATCAAAGACTCCCTATTGTTCATCTCTCTCTCTCTAGAAAGTCCGGAATCTTCCATTCGATTTAAAAGCAAAGATCGCAATCTTGACAATTATGACAAGTTGATATAATTTAGTGGGAACATCAGAGGTAGGTAAGTATTTACCTATTAAAGCACACTATTAGCTAGAGTCATATTCTAACATAATATTTTAAAAGGAGGGTGCTTGAGTTGAGGCGTTTTACTTCTGACGAGGAAAAGTGTAAGCCCCGAAACATGGGGCGTAAGTCCTACGGATATTTAAATTTTACGAATTTCAAAATTTTAAGGTATTATAAAATAAAAATAATTATAAAAATTACATTAAATCACAAAATTATGATAAATAATCTATTTAAAATATTTATAAATTATAATTCAACTATAAATAATACAAAAAGTATGATATATATATATATATATATATATATATATATATATATATATATATATATATATATATATATTATAATATGCAAATTAGGTGCAACGTCGTTACAACTCAAATACCAAAAGTAATATATTCGAACAGAAATTTTATATGTATCTCTTAAAGAGTAATGAATCTTGAAAGAATTTCGATATTATAATTTTTTTAAAGTACTTATTTTATTTAATATGTTTTCTATTTTTAAAAATTAAATAAAAAATATAATTCACAATTTAAATATGATTTTCTAGTATTATTTATTTTTAAGTTTTAACAAGCTAATAAAGTAACACATAATTCACCATACTATATCATGATAACTAATTATTTGTAAATAGTTTTTTTTGGTAATTAAGGCTTTTCATTAATCACCAATGAAGTAACATTACAAAACCACAGTCGAGCTTCAACTCAGCTGACTGTCTGAGAAATAACATATAAACTATTTCTACTATCCTAACTACCTAACACTACTATATGCGAAGGTGTTGTAATTGTTATCTAATTCGTGGGGTACCTCTAACATTACAATTATACACTATGTCTCTCAGTAAGGCAGTGTTACATCGAAATATCTTGTTGAAGACTCTTGCATTCCTTTCCAGCCAGATAGCATATGCAAATTCAGCTATAACCATTTTGAAAGTGGATGCTTAACATATTCGACCCTTGACTTTGCTAATCAACCACTGCATTTTCTTGTTCCAATCAGTACTGGGTGGATAGTGTTCCTGCAACTAGTTCATTGTTCTTTCCCATAAGTCCATAGTGATAGGGCAGGTCATTAACAAGTGATCGCTTGTTTCAGGGTGGATTTGGCATAAGGTGCATTGTTGATCAATACTCATTCCCCAGCTGTGCAGTCTATCCTTTGTTGGTAGTCTGTCCTGTAGGAATAGCCATAGATTGAAAATTGCTTTTGGCCTTGCTTGGTTTTGTATGATTAAATTCTTCCATTGGACTCTTGGCATTTCTTGCATCTGTGACTGGTACAATTGTCTAGTCGAGCATTTCTGTTCCTTCCAATTCTGGATCCTTTGAAGAATATCTCTTGATTGGATGATCTTTCTAACCATCCAACTTGCTTGAGCAGGAATTGGAATGGATTCTATTGGTATGTCTTTGATGTAATATACAGTGATCCACCTAATCCACAGCTTGTCCTTTTTATGGGCTAGATCCCAGGAAGTCTTTGCAATGGCAGCTTTGTTCCAGAGCTTAAGGTTAGTTAGATCCATCCCACCAACTGATTTTGGGGTACACATTTTGTCCCAAGAGATGTATGCTTTCTTAGTTACAGTATTCAGCCCAGACCAAATGAAACTCCTACAAATGCCTTCAATCATTTTCAGTACTTTCACAGGCAATACAAATAGTTGTGCCCAGTACGCTTGGACTCCAAAGATGACAGACTGCACCAGTTGGATCCTCCCAAAGTAAGACAGTGTTTTGGCAGTCCAAGAAGTGATTCTGGAAGTGATTCTTTCCACTAAAGGTTGCCATTGCAGTAGTGTGATTTTCTTGGTGGACAGTGGAACTCCCAGATACTTGAATGGCAATTGACCTTGCTCAAAGCCAAGGTGGTCGAGGATCTGTTTCTGTATAGGCATTGCTAGCCCTCCAAAATAGACTGAGCACTTGTTCAGATTGGCCTGCAGTCCAGAAGCTGTAGAGAATTGGGAGAAGCATTGGGATAGTGCCTTGACAGTGGTAAGGTCTCCTTTGACAAACAACAACATATCATCAGCAAAGCACATATGTGTAATGCCCAATTTTTTGCATCTGGGGTGGAATTGGTATGCTGGATAATCTTTTAGTGAATTGCATGACCTGCTTAAATACTCCATGACCAAGGCAAATATGAAGGGGGAGATGAGGTCCTCTTGCCTCAGTCCCCTGTCAGCAGCAAAGGGCACAGTAGGCTCTCCATTAACTAGCGCAGAGAAGCTCACTGTTGAGATACATTCCATTATTCATTTGGTGAAGGTGCTAGGGAAGCCAATATGTTCCATAACCTGTTGTAGAAAAACCCATTCAACTGAATCATATGCTTTCTGGAGGTCTATTTTAATCATGCATCTGGGGGACACATGCTGTCTAGTATAGCTTTTGACAAGCTCATGTGCTAGGATGATGTTGTCCTGGATCTTTCTACCTGAGATGAATCCTGCCTGAGCTTCATTGATAATACTTGCCATCACCTTCTGCAGCCTATTAGCCAGTATCTTTGAGATGATTTTGAAGAGCACAGAACAGCAAGCAATAGGCCTATACTCTTTGATTGTAGATGGTTTGGACAGTTTAGGAATGAGGGTAATAGTTGCACAGTTTATTGGTTTGCACATCCTAGTTGAGTTGAAAAATTGCTTATTGGCAGTGGTGACTTGGTTGCCAATGATGCCCCAGCTCTTTTTGAAGAAAACATTATTATATCCATTTATCCCTGGTGCTTTGTCATCTCCAATAGCCTTGAGTCTCTCTACTATTTCTGTATCAGCTACTGCATCACATAGTTCCTGTCTTTGTTGTTGTGTCAATTTTAGCCCATTTGACATATACAGTTGGTTTATAGCAGGCAGATTAGTTGCAGAAGTGCCCATCAGTGCCTTGTAGAATCCCATGATCTCCTCTTTGATATCTTCAGGTGTACTAAGTTTGATTCACATTGCATTGGTCAATTCAGTAATCTGGTTGTGTTGACTTCTCTCCTTCATTACTGCAGTGAAGTACTTAGTGTTGGAGTCCCCAAGTTGTATCCATTTTGCTCTTGCCCTTTGTTGCAGAATACATTCCTCAATCAGTGACCATTTTTCCAGTTTTAGAACCAGTTCCTTCTCCTTCTGTTGTAGGCCATCAGTGTAAGCTTGACTCATCTGTGCTTGTAATGTCCCCAGTTCCTGTCGACACTGTTCTATTCTCTGTGAAATTGTCTTGAATTCTTTGATATTCAGGGCCTTCAGAGGGCTCTTCAGGTCTTTGAATTTGTCCCATATTGCTCTCATTCTGTCTACCTTTCCATCCTGCCACACTCTTGCCACAATCTGCTGGAAGTCCTAATGCTCAGCCCAGACATTAAAGAATTTGAAATTCCTCTTCCCATGCCAGGAAGATGAAGTCAGTGTCAATAACATGGGATAATGGTCTGAGATTAGGGGTAAATCATAATCAGTAACCACCTGGTTCCATTTGATCATCCATTCATAGTTGCCAAAGACTCTATCCAACCTACTGCATACTCTGTCCACACCAGTTTGTTTATTTGTCCATGTGCAATATTCACCTCTCCAAGGTAATTCTGTCAATCCAGCTAGCTGTATACATTTGTTAAACTCTAGAGTTTCAGGCAGTCTGACTGGCTTGCAAGATTGCCTATCTTTGTCACATAAGACTGCATTGAAATCCCCAGCAACAACCCATGGCTCTTGCATTCCTGCTGCCAGTGCTTGTAAACTACTCCATAAGGATCTTCTCTGTTCCAGTCCATTAAAACCATATACCACAGTGAAGAAACATGTTAAATCCCCTGTTCTGCTGGAAACCCTACTGTGAATCAACATGTGAAATCACTAGTGACTGTAAAAACTTTTGGCACCTGAGACATAGTTTGTTAAGATACCCCAGCCTGGTGCTAGTAGATTAGCAATTCTACTAGCATGTATTTGCTTAACCTTAGTTTCTACTAATCCAACTAGGTTAATGTTGTTTTTCCTTATATATTCCCTAACTTCTTTCTGCTTGTACCTTTTATTTACACCCCTTATATTCCACACTAACCACTTCATTGATAAGATGTTGATGTTGATCCCCCTACCTCCCCTGGAGGGTCATCTTTACTACCAGAAACTGCTGCAAATCTGTTACTCACAGTGATGGGTGACAGGGGTGGGAAATTGGTGGTGCTAAGTGCTGGACTCTGAGGTTGTTCCCTTTGTCACTGCCCTTATCAACCCTCTGGTTCTAGACTATCCTGGCTTCATGATGAGGCCTATTAGGTTCACTATGCTGTGTTGAAGGCTGCCTCTGTATTGGCATAGCAGGGCCCTTGGTTCTCCAGTCCTGGACTGCCTTTGGCTTCCACACTTATGTAGGCTGTTTTGGGATTTGCTTCTGCTGCACTGCACAATTGTGTCCTACTGTTTGGCATTTCTCACAGTAGGAAGGCTTCCACTCATACACCACATCTTGAAGAAACTTCTTCCCATTTGGATCCATAACCCATATCTCTGTTGGTAGTTCTTTGGTGACAGTCACCTCAATGAGCATTCTGGCATAGGAAATCCGTGTCTGTTTTGTGGTACATTCATCCGCAAAAATTGGCTTTCCTAATACACTAGCAATTCTACTAAGAGAACTCATACCCCAGCAAGACATTGGTAATTTTGGGAACTTCACCAACAGTGGTATTTCAGTCGGAAATTCTTCTGAGAAATCAAATTCAGGTATCCATTGTTTGAGTATCATACGCCTATTGGCTATTGAGTAAGGACCAACACAAAGTACCTCTTTGGCATCAGCCACTGCCTTGAATTTCACAATGTAGTACCCTTCATCATGATAGAACAATTTTGGTTCAGGGACATGGGACCAATGGTGACTGATGAATCCCCTCATTGCGTTGAAGCCAGGGCCATCGCCTAGGATGTATACCACTAAAGCACACTTCCATTTGGCTTCCTCCTCCTCCACCTCCGCTTTTTCCAGTTGTACCATGGGCTTTCCATCGACTATCATTGGAGCTATGTAATCGAGAGCCATACCATGAGTCGCAAATTGATTCTTCTGAAATAGTGTTGACCAGCTCTTCTTAGGTTCCTCTAATACGGTTTTGGTAGTCACTGGTTGATCCTCTGTTGGCGTTGTTGGTTGCATGGTTGTCTCTGTCGAAGGAGCTGCTTCCACTGTACTCGAAAGGGTTGAGATCCCTTCGACCTCTGGTGTTTTTGGTAGTTCCATAGTCGTTTCTACCAGAGCATCTGGCAGTTCTGTCACTGTCTCGGAAGCTTGATCAACAGCTTCCATGGTGTCTAGGGTTTGCGCAGAGGTGAGGTTCTGCACCTCCTTCGCACTGTTCTTCTCCAGAATCAATTGATTCAGCTTGCCAAAAGTATCAATCAGGATTTTCCGCGGTCTTCCCCTTCCGCGACTACCACCTTTCGCCATTTCCACAAGCTCGGCGTACGTTTGTAAATAGTTACAAGTTATACTGAGTTATTAAATTAATCAGTATTGTATCTCGTAAACGCGAACAAAATAATATTTAGAAAAATAATTATTAAAAAATTTGGATTAATATAATAAATACATAACAAAAGTTAATAAATAGATACTTTTAGATGAAAGATTTATTTAAAATCTACTATTATAGCAGTGTTTGTGGATAGCATGCAATAATTTTTATTTTAACTATATCATAAAATACTCTCAACTTAATAATTTATGATTAAGAAAAAAATAATTTTGAATAGTCAACAATCTAGTAAGAAATTTTGAGGAATTACAAGGTTAGTTACATACAATTGCATAAAGTTCTATTAGGCTAGCCCAATACGCTAGGCATTGAATGTTTCGGGGGCATAATTCCTGATGACTGAAATGTAAATCTCACGAAACTAAGCCTCACACATAAGTCCAAGGGTATTTTATGAGTGTTTCGCCCCTGGACAAGTCCCAAATTTTGCCTTTTATAACAGAGTTCTAACCGACAGTCTAAGTTGATTCTTGTTTTGGAAGTAAACCTTTAAACCAAGAGTATTGGTTCATCCTATAACGAAAACATTACGCTTTCCATTTAACAAGCATCAAATATACGTCTTTAATAAACTATCAAAGCAATCGGGAGTTAATGTAAATTGTTACAGCTTCATCTGTGACTATCAGTTAGTTTTTCTGCATCTACGACTAGCGATTTACCATACGCTAGAAGCCTACCTTAGGCAAAAGGTGTGTGGTACGGGGAAAATATTTTTCGAAAAATGTTTTATAATTATTTTTTATTTGATTGATTTAAATATTTTGAAAAATATTTTTCTTATTAATTTATTTTCTTTCAGTTGGAGAAAAAAATTTTCCTTATCAAGAGAAGGAAAAACATTTTCCATAGTTCCTTCTCAACCTTTCCCACCCTCACTAACCCACCCCACCCCCTCTCCAAAAAAAGTTTTTTATCTTAATTTTTTTTTGCAATTTTAAATTTCTATTTTTTCATTTTTCTGCACTACACCCATCTCTGGGACAAAAAAAATTTTTTACTTCTTTTTTTTTGATAATCTAAATTACTATTTTTTTCCGTTTACTGCCTTCCCCCCCCAACCCCGCCACCCACCTCCTCCCCCCTCCCCCCGGAAATAAAATATTAAATATATTTTTCAGTTTTAATTTTATTATTTATCGGTTTAAAGGCTTAAAATTTTACAAGTTCCAAAATTATGAGTTCGGAGGTTTATGTATTTGGAAGTTTACGGGTTAAGAAAATATAAAAGTTTACGCTTTCAAAATTTTGCAATTTTATAAGTTTAGTGGTTCGAAAGTTTATGAAATTTATGGATTCGAAAGGTTGTTGGTCTGAAAATTTATGGCTTCATGTTTATTATATCTAAGTTATTTATGAATACTCTTGAGAGGTCATTTTCGATAATTTGCATACCAAACACCGAAAAATAAATAAAATTACTACTTATTTTTCAAGAAACATTTTTTGGAAAATATTTTTCACGAAAAACATTTTCCGTTATACCAAACACAACCTTATTCAATGAAAAAGCACTCAAAAATCAAAATAAAGGAGATTCTCATCTGTTACAATTTGCAAGTAGACAAAATTCCATTCAATCTCTTCATTCTTCTATATATTCTTTTTTTTTCTTGGGAAAACAATATGTTGACAAGGTTATGACATTTTATCCTTTAACATGGAGAATCCCTCAAATTCGTGCTTAACAACTCAAAAGAATACATTCGAATCACTAGTTTTTGAATATTCGAATGTTATCTCAGAAAATGGAAAGGATGCAATGGATGCTATATCATAGAAGTGACCACCATATGGCGTTTTTATTTAGGCATTGCATCACAAGTTACGTTGGTTTTCATTTTATGTATCAATAAAACAAAGAATTGCATGAGCTGATGATCCTAGGAATGGTATATCTGGTGGAGGACATATTCCTAAATTCATCTTATATATGATCTTTTTCTTTCTTCTACGAATTTCGTTGAATATTTTAATCCACCTATTCAGTAAAAGGTGTCAATTTTTCAAAGTAAATAATTATTCAGTCGTTTGGTTGGAAAGAAATTATCCAGGGATTAGTTATTTCATTTTTTCATGGGAATAAAAAAATATTACAATCCCGAATTACAAATTTCGGGATAAATTATATACTGTAATTGTCTCCCAATCAACTAGTGTAATTTTATTGAGTTGTTGTTGTTGTTTGTTTTTCCCAACTAAATATTTGATAAATTTTTTTAAAATTTAATCCCGTAATTAATTATTCCTTATCCTTCCTACCAACCGAGCCTGAGTTGTCCAAGTTGATGAAGGAATATCACGTCGATTTTTTAGAGATTGAATATTTTAACTTTTGGCTTCTAAGTATTACTTCTAGGCGAGGACTATATTTCAAGGAATTGACATTCATGTTACAAGAAAACATTGAAGATTAAACAAAGAACAATTGCATGCATGGCAAATGTCACCAGCTAGGTTGGTTCGGTTGGAGCACGTACTGTTCCAAATTTCTAAATTTAATTCATTTGAATTTTCGAGTTTAATTTTCTCGAATAAAATAACAATAGAAAAACTAAACTTAAAATTGTAGGTGGAGTTAGACGAACATTTAGTGGAAAGACCCTAGATGCTCTTAAAAACACCAAACTTGTAGTTTAGTTTATGCAAGGCCGTGATGCTGTTCCTCATACAATAGAGATGTGGATTCAATTTTTATTTTATTTTTTATTTTTTAATTCCTCACAATTTAAGAGGATCTATAGTGTTGTGGGTACAATTACTTCTCACTATTAAGTGATTTTGATATTATTTAATAATTTATTATTGTTGCAGATTTATAATAGCGTTACATCTTATTGAGGTAAAAAGGAACTATATATTAATGTGACAATTATCTTGAACCAACATTTCAACAGGAGATTCAACGAATTCATAGAGTTTTTCTATCTCTTGATTTATTCTCCCATTGTTTCATGTGTGTTTGTTAGGTAATTATGATATCTAGAGTTGGTGGAACCTATTATTGTTTGATTGTAATATAACCATTTTCAATATGATGAATCTTGGTGTATTGCTATTTGTTTAGCTTCGTTCTTATATTAATAAATTTTTTTTCTTACGAGAACACTATCATCGTGTCATGTCCATTGATAGTATATAAATTGATCAATAAATAATTAAAATAGACTAGTTTTAAAAATAAAAGTCAAAAATGATATTCAAGAACATTGGTTGTCTTGCATGACAAAATTGATTTGTATAAGTTTGAATTTTCTTACATGCCACGTTTGATTATTTTAGTATGCCAATGTTGAATTTTTGGTGTAAGATTTCAGTATAAATAGGTTGTAGAACTCATTTGTAAAATCATCCCAAAACTTATATTAGAAATTACAAGTGTAGTATTGTATGCTTTGAGTTTGAGTTAGCAAATATATTTTTCTTTTTCGGTATTTCATTTTTCGGTTTCAAATCGCAAAGTTTATTTCCGAGGAATCATTAATTTTTTTTGGTATCAGAGCAACGTTGAGTGTTGTGAGGTAGAAAAATATTGAATCATGTCGTCTAATAACACGATTCAATTTCATCTTGCAAAACTCACCGGGAAAAATTACAACAATTGGTCAATCCAAATGAAGGTATTTTTCCGATCTCAAAATTTATGGGATTTGGTGGAGAGCGGCTACACAGAGGTAGCTAATGCAGTTGCGTTCGAGGCTATGAAAAATGAGGAGAAAGAGGTATTAGTTGAAACTTGTAAGCGGGATCAGAAGGCATTATATGCCATCTTTCAAGCTGTTGACGAGCTGGTATTTGAAAGAATATCAGCGGCTGAGAGAGCTCACCAAACGTGTGTTATCTTGCAGAAAGCCTACAAAGGTAATGAACGAGTGAAGCGGGTCCGATTGCAGACGCTCCGGGGCAATTTCGAGTCATTGAGAATGTCAGACTCGGAAAGTGTTGCCGGTTATTTCGACCGAGTGCAGTCCATGGTGAATCAGTTGCGGTCCAACAGGGAAGTGTTGGATGAGCAGAGAGTAGTAGAAAAAATACTACGAGTCTAACCGCAAGATTTGACTATGTTGTAGCGGCCATCGAGGAAGGCCAAGATACATCAACCATGTCAGTTGACAGGTCGTTGGGTTCATTAAGTTCTCACGAGCAGAGAATGAACCAGAAGGATGGAACCTCTCAACCAAAGCAGGCATTGCAGAGTAATTTCGTACCAGGAAGTCGTGGTGGCAATAGCGGTCACAGGCGCAATGGCGAACGAGGCGGCAACAGAAGAAAGGCAAATAATTCTTCTGGAAGGATCTTCGATAAATCAAAGGGCAGATGTTACAACTGTCAAAAATTTGGACATGTTTAAAAATGAATGTCCAAATTATCAAAACGGACGGTCGCAGCAGGCACACGTGGCAAAAGCTGGTTAAGATATGGGTCTAGCATGTGACGCTGGTGAACAAGTGGCTAGAGGTCCAGTTGTTTGGTACCTTGATAGCGGGTGCTCGAATCATATGTACGGGCGGAAAGATCTATTTTCAAATTTGCACGAGTACGAGGGCGGAGAAGTGAACTTTGGGAATAAGACGAAGATTAGTGTGAAAAGCAAAGGTGACATCAAAATTAAAGCCAAGGATGGCAGCGATGTTACTATTGCAGATGTTTTCTTTGTACCTGGTCTTTTCTGGAATCTACTAAGCGTTGGCCAACTTTCAGAAAAGGAGCACCAGATTCTCTTTCAAGACGGAGTTTGCACCATCCGGAGCAAAAACAAGAAGATGATTACTCAGGTAAACATGGCGAAAAATCGGATGTACTCGATCAGTCTCAATAAAGGAGTGATGAACTTTCAAGCAGTGGCGACGGATAGCAACTGGCTATGGCATCTCCGATATGGCCATTTAAAATTTCAGAGGGCTGAAATTATTGTCCCAAAAGAAAATGGTGACAGGATTACCGGTGATCGATGCTCCTGATCAGCAGTGTGAAGGATGTCTTCTTGGGAAGCAGCACAGAGATTCTTTTCCAACTGGAAAATTCAAGACATCAAAGAAACCTTTGGAGTTAGTGCATACAGATTTGTGTGGCCCAGTCGAGGTGGAATCTCTAGGAGGTAAGAGATACATGCTTGCTTTTGTAGATGATTGTACCAGAAAAACTTAGGTTTATTTTCTCCAAGAAAAATTAGAAGCTTTTTCAAAATTAAAAGAATTTAAAGTTTTTGTTGAAAAACAAAGTGGCTTTAATTTGAAAACTCTGAGATCCGATAGAGGTGGTGAATTCACTTCTAACGAATTTCAAGAGTTTTGCAAAAAAAGAAGGAATTCTTCATCAGTTGACTGCCAGTTATACACCTCAACAAAATGGTGTGGCTGAAAGGAACAACAGGACAATCTTTGAAATGGCAAGAAGCATGCTGAAGGGGAAAGGTTTGCTGAAGGAATTTTGGGCAGAAGCTGTTGCCTGTGCTGCGTACGTGTTGAACAGGTGCCCGACAAAGATCGTGAAAGGGAGAACTCCATAAGAAGCTTGGAGTGGTAGTAAGCCGAATGTTTCTTCATTAAGGGTATTTGGGTGCATAGCTTATCCCCATGTTATAGATAAGCGGAGAAAGAAGCTGGATGATAAAATCCAGAAGTGTATCTTTATTGGGTATAGTGAAGTCACGAAGGGTTATAAGTTATATAATACAGTCACGAAATAATTGATCGTCAGCAGAGATGTTCGGTTCGCTGAAGATGAAGCATGGAGCTGGAGAAAGAAAGATGATGCTGGGAGAGGGATACTGATCTAGTCAGAAGAGCAATATGAGGAAGATATCTCAACACCTGAACCACCAGCTAGTGATCCTCCATCTCCTCAGCCAGCTGAACAGGTAGAACAATTACCGCGTTCGGGTCGAACGAGCATGCCACCAGCTCGCCTCAATGATTATGTTGTCACTAAAGACAATGAATGCAATGATGACATCACAGATGAAACTCTAGTGAATTTTTGTCTTTTTGCAGGTTGTGATCCAGTGCATTATGAAGATGCAGCAGGTGACGAGAAGTGGATCAAGGCGATGAATGAGGAAATTTATTCTATCGAGAAGAATGACACGTGTGAGTTAACTTCTTTGCCTAAAGGAAAGAAGCCAATCGGTGTCAAGTGGTTGTACAAGACAAAGTACCGACCCAACGGAGAAGTGGACAAGTTCAAGGCAAGATTGGTGGTCAATGGCTACAAGCAGAAGCTGGGAATTGACTACTACGAGGTTTTCGCACCAGTTGCCAGAATGGATACTATACGGATGATAGTAGCCATTGCAGCCCAACACAGGTGGAAGATACATTAAATGGATGTAAAGTCGGCGTTCTTGAATGGTTTTTTGGAGGAAGAAGTCTATTTCGAGCAACCACCTGGATATGCCAAGAAAGGACAGGAGAACCTTGTGTACAGGTTGAAGAAGGCATTATACGGTTTGAAACAGGCTCCACGAGCTTGGTATACGCGTATTGATACTTACATGTTGGAGGCAGGTTTTCAGAAGTGTCCTTATGAGCATACACTGTATATTAAGTCAAAGACTAATGGCGACATTATGTTTGTCTGTCTTTGCGTTGATGACTTAATATTTACAGGAAACTGTGAATTTATGTTTGCTGAATTCAGGGAGGCTATGACAAGTCAGTTTGAAATGATAGACATGGGGCTGATGTCTTACTTCTTGGGCATAGAAGTGCAACAGACTGAAGATGGTATTTTTATTTCTCAAAATAAATATGCCAGAGATATCTTGTAGAAATTCAAGATGGAATCAGCAAATCCGATGAAGACTCCTGTTGCAGAACGTCTTGAATTAAAGAAAGAAGGAACGGGTGATGCGGTAAATCCTACTTATTTTGAAAGCATTGTTGCTAGTCTACATTATTTAGCATCAACAAGGCCAGATATTATTTATGGAGTAGGGATTATCAGTCGGTTCATGGAGACACCGAGCCAGTCCCATTTGCAGGCAGCAATGCGGCTTCTGAAGCACATTAAAGGTATCCAGGATCATGAAATTTTCAATAAATATTCTGACAAGTGCAGACTTGTAGGATACACAGATAGTGATTTGGGGGGGGTGATACTGAAACTTGGAAAAGCACTTCCGGTTATGTATTCTTTATCGAGGGAGGCGTTTTTTCGTGGTCTTCAAAGAAGCAACAAGTAGTTGCTTTATCTACAGCTGAAGCAGAGTATATGGCAGCAACCTCTGCAGCATGTCAAGCAGTTTGGCTTCGAAGAATGCTCGGTGAGCTGAACCACGAGCAAGATGGTCCGACAAAGATTATGTGTGATAATACGTCAGTGATTGCATTAGCCAAGAATCCAGTATTTCATGGCACGAGCAAGCATATCGGGATTAAGTATCACTACATAAGAGATCTTGTCAAGAATGGAGAAATCGAACTTAAGTTCTGTGAATCAGAAGATCAGATAGCGAATATTCTGACTAAACCGCTGAAGGCAGAACATTCAAGTGATTGAAATTGATGCTTGGTATACATAAATTATTTTGATCAATTTAAGTGAGGCTGTTGAAATTATATAAATCGATCAAAAAATAATTAAAATAGACTAGTTTTAAAAATAAAAGTCAAAAATGGTATTCAAGAACATTGGTTGTCTTGCATGACAAATTTGATTTGTATAAGTTTGAATTTTCTTACATGCCATGTTTGATTATTTTTGTATGCCAATGTTGAAACTTTGGTGAAAGGTTTTAGTATAAATAGGTTGTAGAACTCATTTGTAAAATCATCCCAAAACTTGTATTACAAATTACAAGTGTAGTATTGTAAGCTTTGAGTTTGAGTTAGCAAATATATTTTTCTTTCTCGGTATTTCATTTTTCGGTTTCAAATCCCAAAATTTATTTCCGAGGAATCATTAATTTTTTTTGGTTTCTACAATGTCTTCCATCATGAAGATTGCAACATATAATCTATTTAAAACCCAATCAAACAATGAAAGACGATTTAGAAAAAGATTCACTAAGGCAAAATATTTTTCAGGAAGAATATTTATTATAAGAGCATTTTACGTTACACTGAACACATCGTGAAAGAATTGTATGGATTAGAAAGCATATATGCTATGAAGCATATTGCAAAAAACGTGCACCCTTTCTATGAAGATTACAATAACCAAAAAAAATATTGGCCAATTGATTTTGTGGCTCTTTATATATATATATATATATATATATATATATATATATATATATATATATATATATATATATATATATATATATATATATGTTGTTGGATTTTGTTATTAATAATAAAAGAAGTGTGAATGGAAAATAGTGGAAAAAGAAATGGAGGGAAGTGAAATTTCAAATGAGTTTACTTTACTAATACACTTTATCCTATGTTGGTAGAAGAAAAGAAAATCTTTGTGTGCATATACAGAGACGCTCATCTTTTAGCTCTTAAAGAGTTAAGAAGAAGGCAAGCATCGCACCGTCGCCGTCGTCGCTCGCTCGGGTTCGGCTTCGATCAAAGATTGATTGATTAATCTTTTTGGACAAATTCTTTTTAAAAATTTAATTAATGAATTAAATTAAATTAACAAAATTCAATTTCCACCTGTTGTGACTGTTTTGAAAGGTTGCGAACTTTTTCAGAAACAATATCAAACATGTTCCAATAGCTATGGCTGTTTTGAAAGGTTGCAAACCTTTTCAGAGATAGTGTCAAATGGGCTATAAATATTCCTTCAAATCCCAGAATATTTACTAACGAAATTTTTTGATCTTCTTCTTCTGCACATAAAATTCAAGTGTTTTACAACCTTCAGTGGTACGCTGTTCATCGGTATTTTTGGTACGAACACTCTGGTGAGTTAAATTGTTCTATCCTGGGAGGATATATTCCAGAACCTCGAGTACTTGAGGGGAATAATTTCCTTAAGGATACACTGTATTCGGTGGGCTCGATTTATTCCTCTACTATTTTCAGAATTTATTTTGAAGTTCCTATATCGTTTTCAAATTTTATTTTGATATTCTAGTTCTACTATCTTTCTGTTTCTGTTTTTCAGAAAGTTTATTGTTTTATTATTTTTACAACAATACAGTTTTGAGAACAATCTTAAGGAAATTACTTTATTATAATCTGAATTCAGTTTGTGAAGATTAAAACTTGTGTGGTTTTCTACTCCGTCTAAATTTTACTATTCTGATTGAAAATATAAAAACTTCATCAGAGTATTAAAATTCAGAAAATGATTTGAAGAACATAAAAACTTCATCGTTTTCTGTGAAATAGTATATAAAAATTTCAGTTTTTTTTACGTATTGTTTACTGATTATAGTATAATTTACTATTCTGGTTTTGCCATTAATTAAACTGTTCTGTTGTTGACCATGAGAAATGGCAATTGATAACCAAAATCCTTCGGTGACTATTGCTGCAACTACGATAGCCTCGTCAAGCTGTACTGATGTTCCTCCGGCCGAGAAACCGGGGAAATATTCTATAGCCAACTTCAAAGGATGGCAGCAAAGGGTGTTCGTCTGGCTTATCACACTTGGTATCCAGATATTCACTAGTGAAGAGCCTCCAGTGCCTGCCGCGAAGAGTTGGTCACAAAAGCCCTGATTTTCGTCTCCCGAAAAAGGATAAGAAATAGGGACAAGCCAACATAGTGGAGAAGAATGACGACATTGATGATCTTTGTGCAATGCTTTCGGAATGCAACCTAGTTAGAAATCCAAAGGAGTAGTAGATTGACTCTGGAGCCACTGGACATGTTTGTGTTGTCAAAGAAGCATTTGTAACTTACTCTACTGCTGGTCCCGAAGAAAAGATTTCCATGGAAAATAATGCAACAACCAAGATTGAAGGTTATAGGAATATATTCCTGAAGATGACTTCCGGCAAGGTGTTAATTCTCAACAACGTTCTTTATGTTCCTACTATTAGGAAGAATTTAGTTTCTGCTTCTTTACTTGTAAAGAATAGATTCAAATGTGTATTTGTTTATGATAAAGTTGTTGTAAGCAAGAATGAAATGTATGTTGGAAAAGGCTACCTTACGGAGGGTCTATTCAAACTCAATGTAATGGTTGTTTACAACAACAACAACAACAACAACAACAACAACAACAACAACAACAACAACAACAACCCAATACAATCACACAAGTGGAGCCTGGGAGGGTAATATGTATGCAGACCTTACTCCTACCCTGAGGGGTAGGAAGGCTATTTCCAGGAGACTCTCGGCTTAATACAACAAATGATTTATGGCATATTCATTTAAGACATGTCAATTATAAAACCTTGCAGAAGTTAAATAATTTAAAAGTATTGCCTAAATTCGAGTGTAATAAATCGAAATTTCAAGTATGTATTGAATCTAAGTTTGTAAAATATATTTATAAGTCTATTGAAATGAATTCAAATCCTTTAGACTTAATTCATGACACTTGCGATATGAAGTTGACACCATCTCGAGGTGGGAAAAAGTATTTATTACTTCTATTGACGATTGCACTCGATATTGTTATGTTTATTTGCTTAATAGTAAGGATGAAACAGTTGAAGCATTTAAGCAATACAATAATGAAGTGGAGAATCAAATGAATAGGAAGATCAAAATGATTAGAAGTGATAGAGGTGGAGAATATGAATCTCTGTTTGCAGAAATATGTTCGGAATATTGAATTATTTGTCAAACTACTCCATCTTACACACCTTTATCCAATGGAATTGAAAAAAGAAAAATTCGGACATTAAAGAAAATGATGAATTCTTTACTAATAAGTTCCATATTACCGCAGAGTTTGTGGGGAAAAGCTATCCTTACAGCTAACCGATTACTCAACAAAGAACAAAGTACCTCACACCAAAACGCAATCTATTCCATATGAAAAATGGAAAGGAAGAAAACCCAACTTGAAATATTTCAAAGTGTGGGGTTGTCTAGCAAAGTTACTAGTTCCTTCACGCAAAAGGTTCAAATAGGACCAAAAATAGTAGATTGTGTTTTCATTGGATATGCTACAAACAGTAAAATATGTCGGTTATTGGTTCATAAATCCGATAATCCCGACATTCATGTTAATACAGCAACGGAATCAGATAATGGTGAATTCTTTGAAATAATCTATTCGTACAAAACTAAATGTGAGCCATTAAGTGAAAGACCTAATCGACCTCAGGAAGAACCAAAGGAAAATACTCCAAGTATAGAATATCCAAGGCGTAGAAAACATCAAACAACATATACTTTCTTTGGACTATATTTTGTGACATTCTTGCTTGAAAATGAGCCTCAAACTTTTAAAGCAACTATGTCGTCTCTTGATTTAGCATTTTGGAAAGAGGCAGTCAATAATAAGATTCAGTCAGTTTTGGATAACCATACATGAAAGTGGTTAATCTTCACGAAAATTGGTTGATCTTCCTCTGGGAAATAAGCCTTTAGGTTTGAAATAGATCTTTAAATGGAAAATTAAAGTTGATGGCAATATTGACAAATATAAGGCAAGACTTTTTGTCAAATTTAATAGACAAAGGAAGGCCTTGATTACTTTGACACTTATTCGCCAGTAACAAGGATAACATCTATTTGGGTGTTACTGGAACTACTGGCCGTGTATGGTCTTGAAATTCATCAAATGGATGTTAAAACAACTTTCTTAAATGGAGAATTGGAAGAAGAGATTTACATGGAACAACATGAAGATTTTGTGGTACCTGGTAAATAAAAAAAAGTGTGCAAACTTGTTAAGTCGCTTTATGGACTTAAACAAGCACCCAAACAATGACATGCAAAATTTGACAAAACAATGTTTGCAAGTGGATTTAAAATCAACGAGTGTGACAAATATGGTTATATTAAAAACACTCCAGGTCATGAAGTCATTGTTTTTTTATATGTTGACGACATGTTGATAATGAGAAAATTTTTGTGGCAGATATAAATTCTTGAAAGCGCATGTTGGCTAGAAATTTTGATATGAAAGACTTAGGAGTTAGTTGATGTTATCCTAGGAATCAGAGTTCATAAGACTCCACAAGGAATAACATTATCACAATATCACTACATTGAAAAAGTACTTGATAAGTTCAAGTATTTTGATATCAAAATTTCCAATACTCCCATTGACGTGAGTTATGCACTTCAAAAGAATGAAGGTGAAAGTGACTCACAACTGGACTATGCAAGAGTATTGGAGAGTTTGATGTATTTCATGAATTATATGCGACTAGATATAGCATGTGCTATTAGCAAACTGAGTCGGTTTATATGTAATCCCAATCAAATATATTGAAAGGCAATGAAACAAGTTTTGGGGTATCTGAAACATACCAAAAATTATACTTTGCATTATAACACATATCCCTCAGTGATCGAGGGATATAGTGATGCAAATTGGATTACCGGATTATTTGAAGTTAAATTCACGAGTGGATATATTTTCACAATTAGAGGTGGAGCAGTTTCTTAGAAATTATTAAAACAAACATGCACCACCCGTTCTACAATGGAATTTGAATTCATAGCTTTAGATAAGGCTCATGAATAAGCAGAATTGCTCTGGAATTTCTTGGAAGATATTGCATGTTGGCCCAAACCTTTGGCACCTATTTGTATATATTGTGATAGTCAAGAGACAATAGGTAGGTGATAATAGGCTAGATACATGTAATTTGGCAATTTTTTATGCCCCAACTTAACTATGTTTCACTGTGATAGGATAGTTAAATTATAATAAATTGGATCTAATTGTGAATTACATGGTTTGCAAGAGCGAGCTGCGTGTATGAGGACTTAGAACTGTAATTGGAGCTAAATTGAAGCAAGGGAAGCCCTTGGAGCAGAGTATGTGGGAAGAAGAGAGAAAGAAGGGCTTAAATGAGGACCTAGACTAGCACGTCCACTGGCGCGATCGCACTAGCCTAGGAGTTCGAGGCAGAATGGTAGGCCATATGCGCGATCATTAGCGCGACCGCATTAGCCCAATTTCGAAAAAATAAAGTTTAGGGGTAAACTTGGAAGTCCGATGGTAAATCCACATAAACTATAGAAGGTCCAGCTCGTCCACGGGAAGATTATCAAGGTTTTCATAGCTTAGTTGAAGTCAATGAGAGGCAAGAGGCAAGGAGGATAATTCAACATCGGGTTCTTCCTTTCTTCCTTTTGTATTTTGCCATTTGTGATTAATTTGGCTTTTGTTATGATGAACACTAGTATGAGTAGTTAAATATTTAATCTAGGGTTTTGATGGAACCCATTGAAGGATGAACTTCTTGTTATGTTAATATAGTTTTCCCAGTTTAATCTCTATTTGTTCAGCTAAATTCTTGTTGTAGTTAATGGACAGGATCCTCAATTTGTTATGCCTATTTAGTGCGCATAACTTGGGAGAGAGTGCATATTTTGGTAATTGTTGAACAATACCACTCCCAAAGTATATGAGGGATCAATAATCGAGGGTTTAAAGGTGGGGCTAGGGATATGAAGCCTTGGGTGCAATCTAAAGTGAGTTGTAATAAATAAAGCAAGCTAGCGTAATATGGGAGAGTGCGTCTAGTAAATTATCATGATTACTCAGGAGAGATTTACGGTAATAAGAGTGCTCATGACTAGAAGAGACGATTAGGCAATTCTATGTGAAACATAGCCGGAAGGAATTCAATCAATAGGGGAAATCATAATATCAAATCCTTCTTTTAATTGCTTACAACTTAATTATTGTTAGTCTTTATTTGCTTAATTACAATTAGTCTAAGTTAGTAGAAACATCCTAAATTGTTATTCAAAACATTTGGGAAGTTGATTATGTAGAATTTTGTAAGTCTAACGAGAGTAATTGATAGGTTTATTCATTGTGGGTTCGACTCTGGGCTAAATACTCAGATTATATTTGCAACGTCCGCTTAGTCCTTTGTATAAGGCAGAGTTGGGCGTGATAAAATTTTGGTGCCGCTCTCGCGGAATTAACGGTGTTATTAATTACAATTGAAAAAAAATACAAAAATTCTTAGTGTATTCAAGTTTCTCTATACCCAATCTATACATTGAAATTTTAACGTTTGTTGACGTGGATGTACAGGTTCATGCCTAGAAACTCATCGAGCTGGTGAAGTATTTGAAGCAATATCAGATCCCGAGAAACTTTTCAAGGCTTTAAATCGGGCCATCCGGAAAGATAAACAATAACAAACAATAAAACAATTTGAACCAGGCATGGGGAATCACATAGTAGACCCTGTAGAAAATCACTCTATCTATGATATGTTTGCTTTTGTTGTATGAGCATGATTTTCAGGTATAAGTTTTGATGAATGACAAACAATGAAGTCAAGTGTCAAACAATGATATTATATGACAAACAATCAAGATTGAATGCCAAGAAGCATATTGATGAACGGATTGCAATGGAAAAGCCAAAGACGAGCTCAAATGTTCAAGACCAAAGACCCAAGGTGTAGGTCGTTAGGTAGAACAAATGTAAGAGCAACGCTTAAGATATCTCGTCTTTTGGCTCAACATAGGTTCATCATAAATATGCATAGAATCTTTTTATTAAATCATATTTATCATAAACATATCTTATTAAATCATATTTATCATAAACATATTTTAAATACTTCAAACAAAATGATGTTAAAGTTTTCATCTTAACCAAAATGGTTTTGTGAAGTAAGTTTTCAAATCTGCCTCAGAATAATCGATTATACGAAGTGCATAATCGATTATGTTATAACAGTGGCCAAAGTGTTTGAACACTGCCACAGAATAATCGATTATACAAAGTGCATAATCGATTATGTTATAACAGTGGCCAAAGTGTTTGAACACTGCCACAGAATAATCGATTATACAAAGTGCATAATCGATTATGTTATAACCGTTGCCAGGCGTTTGAACACTGCCTCAGAATAATCGATTATGCAGTATCAGATAATCGATTATTCAGCAGAAAATCAGAGAATAATCGATAATCAGATTGTGAATAATCGATTATCTGGGCACAAAATCAGCATAATTGATTGCCAATTAAGCAACGGACATACACCATTTTTCACCTATAAAAAGAGGTCTTTTGAGCTGATTTGAAACACACTACACCTCCCAATATTGATATACATATTGACATTATTTGAGCATCATTTTAGAGCTTTTGTTGAGCCATTTGAGAGACAACTTTGAGTTGTTCATAGAGCTAAATTTGTATCTCTTTATCTACTCTTTTGAGAGAGTTATTGTTGTAAAAGAGAAAGGTGTTTGAGAAGAACATATCTTCTCATTGATTGTCGGGTTCGCTAAGTACCCTAAGTCTTAGTGGTTGAAGTCTTGTGGTGCGGTATCCACGAGCAAGGTTGAAGTCTTGAGGTGCGGTATCCTCGAGCAAGTTGAAGTCTTGTAGAGTGTACATCTACGAGCAAGTGTAACGGTTTGCTAAGCACCCATAAGCTTAACGGAGTTAGTGGAATCTCGAGAGAGTCTCTCGGGGACTGGACTAGCCACAAGTTGTGGTGAACCAGGATAAATCGGTGCGTTCTTTCCTTGTTATTTTAATTACCGAATTTATTTTATTCCTGCAATTTTAATTCCGCAATATTTATCAATATTCTTGTGCCGCACTATTCACCCCCCCCTCTAGTGACGGGCATAAATCCTAACAGACCCAGCTGCGCCGGTAGCACCACTAAGGCCAATAGCACCTCTTGTGCCAGAAGCTGTGCTATATGAATGGGCACAACCCACAACAGAGAAATTGGCCACAATAATTTTAGTCCCGTAGATACAGGCTGAATCGCTTCAAATCACAAATAACATGTTGCACTTGTTGCTAAACAAAGGACTGTTTTTGGGGTCACAAGTCAAAGATCTTCAACAGCACTTGAAGAATTTCCTATCAGTTCGCAAAATCCAAAGGCAGCCCAATGTAACTCGGGTAGCAATCAAGCTGTTATTGTTTCCATTCTCAGTGATAGGAGCTACCCAGACCTGGCTAAACTCACTCCCCATTAATTCCATAACAACTTGGGAGGAGTTAGTCAAGCAATTTGTGAACAAGTTCCACCCACCCAACAAGATTTCTTAACAAATTAATGAGATTTTGAGTTTCAAACAAAGACCAATGGAGACCCTGCATCAAGTATGGGAATAATTCAAAGGGATGCTGGTCATATATCATCGCCATGGTATTCCAGATCTGATATTGGAATAGCAGTTTTACATGGGTTTATCAGATAGAGTGAAGGATAATGTTGATGCTTCAGCTAGTGGAGCATTTTTGAGCAAAACATGAAGAGAAGGCCAAAGTCTACTTGACAAGATGGCATAGAATTTGGAGTGGACAACCAGGAATGCACCTATCACTCCAATAGTTCACTCGGTGCCCTTAGATATATCCAACACTTTTGCTGAAATCATGGCCACGTTAATGACACAGATGAGTATACTCACCAAAAAGGTGGAAGAGTTAGGGCAGAAAGAGCAGGTACACATTGTAGATACTACCAATGGGGGCTTATGCACATCTTGCATTAGTTAGCCAATTGGTAACCAGTGGAATGCAAAAAATGATCATCATCACTACCCTAAGGACATGAATTATGTGTCTAATTATGGAGGCAAGAGACAAGATGGTAAAAATTGGGGCCAACAAATCAGCCGTACATTCCAGTCCAGACACATTTCAACAATGGAAATATAGGAGGTATGAGACCTCCCAATAATATGGTGCCTTATCAAATGCCATAGGGATACAATAACCAAAATCAGCATGAGGAGTATCATATTCTTCAGCAACAGCATGGTGGACGGCAAGAAGATGAGTTTGCTAGACTCGAGGCAATGATGCAGCAGGTTATTGGGTCAAATACAAAAATAGTGAAAGAGTAGATGTACATGATTCGGCTATTAAGAATATTGAAGTATAGATGGGCCAGATTTCGATGTCCTTAAATAATCGTCCTCATGGGACATTACCTGTAGACACTCAAATAAACCCAAAATATCAAAGCCCGAAGCAGCTGATGGAAGTGAGTCTACGTAATGGCAGAGATGTAGACTTGGAGCAAAAGAGGGCGTGAGAAAGTAGACAGGCTGAGACACTTGTACTATTTCCCACTAAGCTAGACGAGTCAACGAAACCGACTAAGGTGACAGTACATCCTGCCTAGGAAGAACAGAACATACAAATCAAGGCTGAGAGAGAAGCTGAGACAACCCCTGAACCGGTAGTTGATGTGGTAGCTGAGAAAGAGAATACCCAAATCATTGGGAAGAAAATACCTCCTTCACCATTCCCACATAGGCTAGACAAGTACCAAAAAGAGGAACAATACAAGAAATTTTTGGATATGCTGAAACAAATCCATATAAATATTCCATTGGTAGATGCGTTGAAGGAGATGCCTGGTTATACAAAAATGATGAAGAACTTGATTACCCGAAATTTCAATTTCCAAGACTTGGCCACAGTGACGCTGACCTAGACCTGCAGTGCGGCAGTGACGAGACTGATTGCTGAGAAGTTATCTAATCCACATAGTTTCACACTTCCATGTACCATTGGTGATTTTGCTTTTCCCAAAGCACTGTGTTATTTGGGGGCCAACATAAACCTTATGCCATTGGCAATCTATAAAAAGTTGGGGATTGGAAGAGCTAGACCCACTTCTATGTTGTTGCAGCTGGCTAACAGGACCGTAAAAAGACCTTCTGGTATTTTGGATGATGTGTTGATTCAGGTAGGAAAATTTTTGTTCCCTACAGATTTTGTGATTTTAGATTGCAAAGTGAATGAAGAGATTCCCATAATTTTGGGGAGGCCGTTCTTGGCCACTGGGAGATCTCTTATTGTTTGTGAGACTGGGGAGCTCAAGATGAGGTTGAACGATGAAGATATAACATTCAATGTGTGCAGAAAACTATGATGTGACCATGTAGATTCGCCAATTGTCCTCTTATCGATGCCGTCGATATAATCGTAGAAGCTGATGATGAGATGATGACTATTGAGGACCTTCTTGCTACATGTCTGGAAAAATTAGATTAGGTGAATGGGAAAGAACTGGCAGTATGGGTTTTGGCATTAGAGGGCAGAGGGTTATGGATAGAACTCTTGAATTTGAGCCCATGTACTTAGAAAACAGAGAAATTCCTTCCCTGAAGCGTTCCATAGAAGAACCACCAAATCTAGAATTGAAGCTACTGTCCGCCCATCTCAGGTGTGAGTTCCTTGGACCTAACTCCGCATTACCTGTTATTATCTCATTTAGGTTGTTAGATGTGCAGGCACAACAACTTTTGCAGGTACTCAAGGAGTGTAAGACTGCCATTGGGTGGATCATGGCAGACATTAAAGGGATTAACGCAGCCTATTGTATGCATAAAATTTTGTTGGAAGAGGGATACAAACCTTCCAAGGAACACCAAAGAATGTTGAACCCCAACATGAAAGAAATGGTGAAGAAAGAAGTAATAAAGTGGTTGGATACGGGAATCATTTCCGAATCTCTGACAGCAGGTGGGTTAGCCTGGTATAATATGTGCCTAAGAAGGGTGTCATGACGGTGGTCAAAAACTATAACAATGAGCTTGTCACGACCCGGATTTACCACACTCGAAAGTCGTGATGGCGCCTACTAATGTGAGCTAGGCAAGCCAATCCTTTAACTATTTATCTCATTATCCAATTATTTCTTTTTAGCAATTATAAAGCGATAACATGATAACAACGAAAATTCAAATTTAAGCAGAAGACAACGATAAAATATATGACGACTATATCTATTACAAATACTTAAGCCTTAACCACCCAAAACTTGGTGTCACAGTCTCACAGACGGTCTAAGCTTTACTACATACAAAAGTCTGAAGAACTATAGTACACGGTCTCTGAATAAAGGGGAATGAAACAAGAAATAAGGATAGAGGGAGAAGCCAGGGTCTGCGGACGCCTGCAAGTTACCTTGGATCTCCATATAGACTGAAGGTAGCCTCCACATTACGGTCCAAAAGTTGCTCCTGGACCTACATATAGTGCAAAGTGTCGTATCAGCATAACCGACCCCATGTGCTGGTAAGTGTCTATCCTAACCTTGGCAAAGTAGGGACGAAGCTAGGACCAGACTACCAAGTAAACATGTGCAATTATAAAATATACAGCGGAAAATAAAACAGAATAAACCAATAAAGGTGGGAAGGGGAAACATGCTTAGGAGAATAATAGGTAAAAGCAGAGTATCCAGAGAATTATAGGGAACCAAAATCCAACTACTAACGAGGATAAGAAAAACAAATGCGTATTTCACTTTTAGTTCACATCTTGTTGGAGGCGTGCAACCCGATCCCATTTCTCATATCTTGTGGTAGGCATGCCACCCGTTCCCATTTCATTTATCTCATGGAAGGCATGCCACCCACTCCCATTTCATGTATCTTGTGGTAGGAGTAAAACCCGCTCCCATTTCATTATATTTTGTGGTAGGCGTACCACCCGTTCCCATTTTATTATATATTGTGTTAGGCGTACCACATGCTCCCATTTTATTATACCTTGTGGTAGGTTTACAACTCACTCCCATTTTATTATATCTTGTGGTAGGCACACCACCCGCTCCCATTTCATGTATCTTGTGGTAGGCGTACCACCCGCTCCCATTTCATGTATCTTGTGGTAGGCGTACCACTCACTCCTATTTCGTGTATCTTGTGGTAGGCGTACCACCCTCTTCCATTTAGAATCCAACAATTATCACAAGGAATCCCGCCAAGGGAACAATGAGATCACACAAACATCTTGGCAAAGGAACATTGATATCTCCACAATATCCCGGCAAGGGAGAAACACCTATAACCTAAACTTGCTACAACACCTAACTACCTCGGCTATAACCAAACTTTTCACAACATCTAACTACCTCAGCTATGACCAAACTTGTTACAACACCTAACTACCTCTGCTATAACCAAACTTGTTCCAACATCTAACTACCAAATCTACAACCATAATCTTTACCCAACACAAAGAATCATCAACCTAAGCATCTGTAATATCAATTAAGAATATAATGCAATGGAACCACAACTCAACAATAGCCCAGCAAGGGGCAACATAATGATCTCTTCTCTTTCTCACTTTTACTTCACAATTCACTTCACAACTCGAGCTAATGTCCTAGAGTTTCAATTATCACTTGTACTTTCACAACTCGTTATACAACTAGAGCCAACGCTCCTCAACATTCACAGGCCATAATTCTTTCCACAACTTTACACAACAAATAAAAATCTTCACAAAGGCATGAATAATACAACGAAGTAATGAAAATCATAATATAAGACTCACGGTCATGCTCGACAGTAACGTATAGATACTCGTCACCATGCCTATACGTTTTACTCAACAAGAAACAAATAGCAAATAGGACACAACTCCTAATCCATCAAGCTAAGGTTAGACCAAACACTTACCTCGAACTTCTACAGCCAACTCAAGCCTCAAACACTGCTTTTCCTTTAGAATTTGGCTCCAAATCAAATGTATCTAGACATAATCGACTTTATAATATCAATAAACTCTAAGAAATTCAATTCCAATGCCTAATTATATAGCTTCTAATGATTCTTCTCAAAAATCCAAAAATCAACCCCAGACCTACTCGGTCAAAACACGAGGTTCGAACAAAAATGCGATCACCTATTCACTCATGAGCCGGAATATATAATTAGTTCCAAAATTCGACCCCAAAACGAGGTATAAATCACAATTAATCAAAAATCCCTAACTCAACCAAAATCCTTAATTTTTTAACCTTAATCGCATGTTTTAGCCTAGAAATCTAGTGGGTATTAATTAAAATGGAAGAAAACAAGTTAAAGATTACTTACTAAAGATACTATGGTGAGGAAATGCTTCAAACATTTACTAAGAGCTTTAGAGAAGTAGAGGTTTATGAAAATTTATGAAAATCCCATAAGTGTTCCGTTTTTTAGACTTAAATTAACTAGGCGAAATTACCCTTTGCGTTCGCGACAAGCTCATCACGTTCGCGATGAGTCACACCTGAATACCTTCATATTCACAATATTGAACTCGCATTTGCTAAGCTTTAACCCCTCAAGCCCTCGCGGGCCAGTGGCCGCGTTCGCGTAGAATAATTGAGAACTCCCTCCCCATGCCTATTGCCTTACGTATTCGTGAATACTTGGACGCGTTCGCGAAGGGTACTCCAACCTCAGCCTAGTGTTCGCGTCTCAGGCTTCCCATTTGTGAAAAAAGAAAACTGGCACTTGGGATTTTTGCCTTACGCGTTCACGAGTGGGACCACGTAAATGCGAAGAACAAATTCCCTATGCACTGAACAACAAAATCTGCAACATTTCTTAAGTCCAAAAACCTTCAAAAACACATCTGAAACACACCCGAGCCCTCGGGGATCCTAACCAAAAACACATACTAACTCAATTATATCATATGAACTTAAACGTGCAATCAAATCACCAAAATAACACCATTAACAATGAATTAAAATTCAAAATCAATGAAATATTTCAAACTTCTTAAACCTCAACTTTTGCAAATTAGATCCGAACACGTCAAATGACATCCATTTTTCATAAACTTTTACAAGATTATCTTAAATAATATTTAAGAACTATACCGGGCGCCGAAACCAAAATACGGGCCTGATACCAACATGTTCTAATCACATTTCATTTCTAATTCCTTTTAATAATTTCATAAAATAATTTTCTTTAAAAAAAATCATTTCTCGGACTTAGGACCTCAAAATTCGATTCCAGGTATATGCCCAAGTTTCATATTTTCCTACGGACCCTCCGATACTGTCAAATCACGGGTCCAAGTCTGTTTACCCAAACATTTACCGAAGTCAAATTTCTTCATTTTACAATCAAAATTTATCATTTTTCCCAGATTTTCACATCTAGGCTTTTCGGCGACGTGCCCAAATTGTGTATGCAAATTGAGGTGATGCTAAATGAGGTTTTTGCAAACCCTTGAAAACAAAAAAATTAAGTTAAAGCAAGTGATGACCTTTTGGGTCATCACAGAGCTGATCTCTACATGAACCGTCACGGGCTGGAGAATTTGCATGGACTATAGAAAGTTAAATATGTCTACCCGGAAAGACCACTTCCCAATTCCCTTCATTGATCAGATGCTAGACAGATTGGCAGGGAGGTCTTACTTCTGTTTTTTGGATGGGTACTCAGGGTACAATGAAATTTCCATTGCGCCAGAGGACAGAGAAAAAACCTCCTTCACTTGCCTATATGGCTTTTATGCTTTTCGAAGGATGTTGTTTGGCCTATTCAAAGCACCTGCCACATTCCAAAGGTGCATGATGGCCATATTGGCTGACATGGTAATGGAGGTATTCAGGGATGATTTCTCAATGGTGGGGCACTCATTCGATGAGTGTCTTATAAATCGGACTCGTATGCTTAAACGATGTATTGAGACTAACTTGGTTCTTAATTGGATATGTGCCATTTCATGTACAATAGGGCATAGTCTTGGGACACCGGGTATCAAGAAAAGGAATCAAGGTGGATCTTGCTAAAGTTTACGTAATAGCAAAGTTACCACCTCCAACTTCAGTCAAGGCAATCAAGAGCTTCCTCGGCCATGCCGGCTTCTACCGGAGAATCATAAGAGACTTTTCAAAAATTGCCAACCCTCTTTGTAAGTTATTAGAAAAAGATCACCCCATATTGTTTTCTGATGATTGCAAGGCAGCATTCGAGGAGTTGAAAAAAGAGGCTGGTCACAACACCCATCATTGTTGTCTCCAATTGGGAGTAACCATTCGAACTCATGTGTGATGCCAGTGACTATGCAATAGGGGTAGTGCTGGAAAAGTGGAAAGACAAGCTAATGCATCTAATCTACTATGCCAGTAGAACGCTGAGTGGAGCCTAGATGAACTACACTATGACTGACAAGGAGATGTTGACTGTGGTGTTTGCTTTCGACAAATTCAGATCATACATGACCGACTCTAATGTAATTGTATACACTGATCATGCAGCTCTCAGGTACTTGATTGAGAAGAAGGAGTCTAAACCGCATTTGATTCATTGGATGTTTATACTGCAAAAGTTCAACTTTGAATTTCATGACTGTAAGGGCACAGAAAACCAAGTCGCTGACCATTTATCACGACTTGAGGGAGCTGAAAATTTAGTTGAGGTTGAAGATATTCTGGAAACCTTTCCAGACGAGCAACTGCTCGCTTCAAATCTTGAGGAAGTGACATGGTATGCAGACTTTGCTAATTACCTGGCAAGCGGTATAGTTCCCTATGACCTCTCCTCTATATAAAACAAAAAGTTTTATCGTGATTGCCACATGTATTATTGGAATGAACCTTATCTATTTTGAATATGTGTTAACAATATGATCCGGAGGCGCATCTCGGATATAGAACAATATTCTATTTTGCAAGCATGTCACACATCGGCATATGGAGGGCATTTTGGAGGAGTCAAGTGCTAGAGGCCAGTTTCTGTTGGCCAACAGTGTTTAAGGATGCAAATCTATGGGTGAAGAGCTGTCATGAATGTCAGCAAACGGGGAACATTCCCGTTACTATGAGATACATATGAACCCAATTCAATAGGTTGAAGTGTTCGATGTCTGGGGGATTGACTTCATGGGCCCCTTAGTCAGCTCCTTTGGCAAAATGTACATACTTGTTTCTGTAGATTAGGTGTCCAAATATATGGAAGCTACAGCATTGCCCACGAAAGATGCAAAAGTGGTGGTGGGGTTTTTGAAGAAGAACATATTCAGTCGTTTTGGGACCCCGAGAGCTATTATCAGTGACAAAGGCACCCATTTCCGTAACCTAGCCTTCGAGAAGTTGCTAGCGAAGTATGATGTATGCCATAAGGTGGCAACACCATATCATCCACAGATTAGTGGACATGTGGAAGTGTCTAACCGAGAGATAAAGAGTGTATTGATCAAGACGGTAAATGCCACAAGAACTGATTGAGCAAAAAAGATAGATGATGCCCTTTGGTCTTATAAAGCTGCTTCTAAAATGCCGATTGGTAAGTCAGCATATATGTTGGCGTTCGGGAAGGCCTACCACTTCCCAGTGGAACTTGAACATAAATTTTGGTGGGCACTGAAACAGCTGAAGCTAGACATTGAGGTTGCGGGCACAACGAGAATCACTTAATTGCATGAGATTGATGAGTTCAGATATATGGAATTTGAGAGCACAAGGTTGTACAAGGAACGAATGAAGAGTTTGCACAACCAGAACATTCTTGAGCGATATTTCGAACCCGGGACAAGTTATTGCTCAATAACTCAAGATTAAGGCTATTCCCGAGTAAGCTCAAGTCTCGATATTTTGGTCCATTTTCAAGTGGTTGAAGTATTCCTTTCAGGGGTTGTAGAGATTGCCTTAGAGAAATACTCTCATACGTTTAGAGTTAATGGGTAGAGATTGAAGCTATATGTAGGCATGAATGAACTAAAGGCAGTGTTAGAGGTCCACCTGACGGAACCTCAAAGGTCGGGAAAGCCTTAAATGTTCTTGTCTACATCGTGCCACGATGTTAAATCAAGTGTTGCATGGGAGGCAACCCATTGATGTGTCATAATCGTCATGCCATGATATTATCTAAGGCACTGGTTGGGAGGTAACTCGATGATAGTAGTAGTGGTTAATTTTGAGTTTTTGGAATTACTAACCAATACAAGTGAGCTTGGCAGGTGATATGTCTATCTGAAGTGGAAAGAACAGGTGAGAAATATGAAAAATCATGCCCAGGAGTGCGCCAGCGCTACAGGCCGTGTATATGGGCAAGTATTCTGCCTCAACTCTAAAATACTAGCGCGACCATGCTACTAATCGTCCATGTGAACGTGCTATAAGCGCGACCACACTACTGATCGCGTATGTGAACATGCTAAAAGCCCGACTGTGCTGCAGGTCACGCTAATGGCTGCACAAATGGCTAAATGTTCTGCCTGGACTAGCACGGCCGCGCTAGTCTAGCCCAATCTGAAGCATATTTTATTATTTTAATTTCCCCTTAACTTAAAAAATAGTGGTTTTTATTTAAATTTTTTATGTTAATTTTTCTTTTTCCCTCTATCTAATTGATCCTCCACTCTTCAAACCCCAATCCCCCCAATGCTAACATAACTCAAACGAACCTTAACCCCTTCTTCTCCAAGAACTCCATCTTCTTCATCCCCCATCTTCTTCATATTCCCATCCCACATCCCTAAGTTTCAAGCACGCATCCCCCTTTTCTTATTCGTTTCTCCTCACATTCTCTCGCTACATGTATTCTTTCTTGGTACCATTTTTCTTTTCTTTTTTTTCTTTAGATTTTCATTTTTTTTTTGCCTTTTGTATTTACATAGTTTGTTTTTCTTTTCTTTTCTTAGTCGTAATTTGTAGTATATATTGTAGTATGTGTGGGTGGTAAGGTTGGCGGAGTTGTATCTTGAATTTGTTGTGATTTTGGGAATATTGCGGTGGTAACATATGTGAAATAGGTTGTACGTTTAGAATACCCGCAAAGTGTTTGTGTAAATGCCTCAGTGAGTATAATTGTGTAATTGTGACCAATTATGCGTGTGAAGTCTTAGTAACCGAGTTGCATTACAATTCTATTTTGGGTTGTGCTAATGTAGTCCCTTTTTTAAGGTATTATGGCTCTATCTCAGAAATGCTGCACCACTGGTGCCTCTTCTAGTAGTCAAGCTGGATTGTCCAAGGTGCGCAGGTCAAATCATGCACGTCCCATTGATAGTAACAGATTTGTATCTGCCAAGACGCATGACCGCTTTGTGGATAAGGCCTCTAAAAAGCCAATAAAGGAAGGAAGCATTGATGTAGGATCGGTCCAGGTGGGATGCCCTCACATGTATGCTGAACTGA
Organism: Nicotiana benthamiana; assembly: GCA_034376525.1. Taxonomy (NCBI): domain Eukaryota; kingdom Viridiplantae; phylum Streptophyta; class Magnoliopsida; order Solanales; family Solanaceae; genus Nicotiana; species Nicotiana benthamiana. Next base: position 99,827,779 of record CM067332.1, read on the forward strand.
TGATGAGGGGTTATAAACCTTCATTAATGAGCCGCTGAAGGGAACGTGATGGTTATCAGTGAGTTTTACGCCAATGTGAAAGAACATGTGAATGACATCGTAACTGTGCACAGAAATGCAGTAAATGCCTCTATTGAGGCCATACGGACAACGTACCAGCTGCCCTCTCTTGTGGATCTGTATGATGATTATTACGAGGGGTATGACAGGTCACACGTAATAGGCGAGGTTCTTCGAAACAATTTGTGTACCCGGAAAGGAAGTTATATGGATGAAATATGGTGAGAAGTTTCACTCTGCGACTCTAACCTTTGAAGCAAAGTGCTGGTTGTATATTAATAACAATCGTCTACTTCCGTCTTCCAAGACTAAAAAAAAGTTAATGGCCCTCGAGCGGCTCTAATTTGGTGCTTTATTAATAGTCACAACTTTGACGTGGCCAAAGGGATTCATGAGGAGATGTTCATTTGTTGTCTGGTGAAAAAGAATGGTTCTTTTCTTCTTTAGTTAGTAAACTATGCCAGTTAGCTCGGTTTTCGAAAAATATTAATGTAGATGGGAGAGTGCCAAGAGACCACAAGTTCTGAGCTAATAAGGTTACTATTGGTAAGGAGCCGATGTCAGCAACTGGTGATGCTAGTAGTGATTCTGATTACTCTGAGGATAAGGAGGTTGAGCAGGAGGATGTGGGGGCCGAGCCACAAGTCCATGAGCAAATTTCAATAGTTGTAGCACCATCTAGGACTGCAACACCATCTGGAACTGCTTGGGTTACCCGTTTCACATTGTTGGAGCAGGAGGTGGCTGTTTGTGTACCTCAGTCACTGACTTGGGAACACGTTTTGACGCGGCGGCTGATCGGCGGGTGAAATTAGAGAAGAAAATTTTAAGATGGTTGAGAGCTCTGGGTTGTGCTTGCAATTTGAACCCAAATACGGTCTCCGATCAAGTGTGATCTTTGAGGGAAGTACCGTTACCTCACTATTCTTTATCTTGTATTCCATGGGGACATGACTTCATTTTAAGTGGGGAGTTACTTCAATGTATGTATGTATATGTAACAATTTGACTGTTTGATGTTTCTTTGTTTCTTCTTGATTGTTTTTGGTTTTTTTTGAGTAATAGTACGTTAGGTAAGCATAAGGTAGATAAGTTGACTTGTCCCGATGACGGATCTTGTTCGATGGGGTTCTTGAGTGTCTAAGTCGATGTAAAAAAATAGGAATATGGGGACTCTTCCTGATGACGGTTCTTTGAGACAATTTTTTGAGGAAAGCAAGTCTAAAGAAAATACCAAAAAGTTTTTTTTTAATTTTAGGTAGTGTAGTAACTCCCCCTTAGTTTTTCTTTGGGCCACGATTCTTTTCCAAGGGTTTATCTTGAACCGAGTGTAATTAGTTTTATTTATTTTGTTTTTAGTTTTTAGTGAGTATTGATGGGCTACGAGCTAAAATAGAAAGAGAAATCCTTGGCATTGATACACCTGAACACAATAGACACTAGAGTGTAACGCTTAGTCTCAGTGGTTGATTATTGCTAAAGTGCCTTAAAGTGTGTATTTGTAATTGACTTGAGTACTCAAACAAGAGTGTCTTGATAAGCCAATATGGAGTGATCATGTTCCATGTGTGCAAGAGTTGTACTATATTCTGTGATTTACATTTGATGCCTAAAACTTGCCTCGTGTGTTTGCAAAGCAAAATAGTAGCTTTATTCAATCTTAGAAGTGATATAGGCATTTCTTTGTTACTCTAGATATATAAAGTAGTCCCACCTAAATGTAATACAACGTAGTCAACCCCGTTGAGCCTATAACCCTGTTTCTTTGGTAACCACATTGTGAACCTTACCCAATTATTTGAGTGACCATATGTTTGAACTCCTTTACCTTCCATAAGCACTTGAATGGTATTGAAATTATGTAAAAGCAAAAGTGTGGGGTGGTGATTTGGTTTTTGAGTGGAACCGATGAAATAGAGGAAATGTGCAGTGCTTGGAAAAAAAAGAATAAGCACCACTTAAAAAAAGAAATGAGTAAATGTAGTAGTTTATAAATGGTGGTTTGTTACAATTTCACCTAATGGAGCGGGAGGTAATAAATAAAAATGTGGTGGAATGTTTGGTTGACATAAGTATCGTTTTGAAGGTTAATGTGATTGTATTATAAGTGCTTAGGGATGTTAGTCACTATATCCAAATATATCTTACCCATCCCTAAGTCGACATTACAATCAAGTGTAGTCCATATTGATCTTAGACTGAATGGTCTCAATTAGTAGAGTAGTACACTTCGCGCAAGCCTATGGTGCATCATTGTGGCATGTGAATGTTCTTTTTTAGAGTGAGCGAATTTTGTTTATCTATGTTCCGAATTGTTATTAATATTAATATTAATATTTGTGGAACTACTCTTTTGTGTGATGTGAGAGCATGTGATTCACGAAGGAAAGGCAAGTCTTGACTTCTGTATAGAGTAATTTGAGTAAGTATGAATATTGCACAGTATATGAGAGTCGACTTTTGGGGCAAAGATTGCTCACTACTAGGAAAAACTTTGGTGATTTGTTCTTGGTGTGATACGTTAGGAAAAAAGGCTTAGTGAAGGAACCTCCATAGAGTGTGGTGGATTGCTCGAGGACTAGCAATGATTTAAGTGTGGGGTGTGATAATAGGCTAGATTCATGTAAGTTGGTAGTTGTTTATGCCCCCAGCTTAACTATGTTTCACTGTTATAGGATAGCTAAATGATGATAAATTGGCTATAATTGTGAATTGCATGATTTGTAGTAGCGAGTTGCGTGTATGAGGACTTAGAATTGTAATTGGAGCTAAATTGAAGCAAGGGAATCCCCTCGGAGATGAGTCCATGGGAAGAAGAGACAAAGAAGGGATAAAATGAGGACCTAGACTAGCGCGCCCACTAGCACGTCCACTAGCACGACCGGCTAGCCCAGGAGTTCAAGGCAAAATGGTAGGTCATATGCACTGTCATTAGCGCGCTTATTAGCGTGAATGCGCTAGCCCAGTTTCGGAAAAATAAAGTTCAGGGGTAAACTTGAAAGTTTGGGGGTAAATCTACCTAACCTATAGAAGGTCCAACTTGCCCAAGGGAAGATTATCAAGGTTTTCATAGCTTAGTTGAAAGCAAGGAGAGGCAAGGAGGATAATTCAACCCAGTTTAATCTCTATTTGTTCAACTACATTCTTGTTGTAGTTAATTGATAGGATCCTCAATTAGCTTTGCCTATTTAGTGTACATAACTTGGGAGAGAGTGCATATTTAGGTAATTATTGAACAACACCACTCCTAAAATATATGAGGGATCAATAATCAAGGGTTTAAATGCAGGATTAGGGATAACGAAGCCTTGGGTGCAATCTAAAGTGAGTTATAATAAACAAAGCCAGCTAGTGTAACTCGGGAGCGTTTGTCTAGTAAATTATCGTGATTACTCGCGATAGATTTACGGTAATAAGAGTGATCATGATTGATAGAGACGATTAGGCAATTCTATGTGAAATATAACCGGAAGTAATTCCATCAATATGGAATATCATAACCTTAGATCATTCTTTTAATTGTTTACAACTTAATCATAGATAGTATTTATTTGCTTAATTACAGTCATTTCTTAGTCAGTAGAAACATCCTTAATTGTTATTCAGAATGTTTGGGAAGTTAATTACATAGAATTGCGTAAGTCTAACGAGAGTAATTGATAGGTTAATTTCTTGTGGTTCGATTCTGAGCTAAATATTCAAATTATTTTTGCAACGTCCCCTTACTTCTTTTTAAAAGGCATAGTTGGGCGTGATTAGTAGGGAATGGAACGTTATGTATCACGGAAAATCTCGTCATATACGACGGAGACACAATATCATTATACAACTACTCTCTAGTGGTGTTATCACAATTGACTACGCAAAGTCAAGAGATAACGTGTTGGATCCACTTACAAAAGGCTTATCTAGATAAGCAGTTGAAAGATCATCAAAGGGTAGGCCTAGGACAAGTCATCATGGTGGTAATTCTACCTAGAAAACTGGAGATCCCAAGAGCTAGGTTCAAAGAGATCAAATAAAGTTATGAATGACGGTTCAACATTGTCAAATAACTCAACCCATTCTCGTGATGAAGACAATTTTAAAAAATGAGGTAAAATATTAAGGATTTTTGATGAGTTAGTAAAGCTTAAAGCTTTTTAAATAATTTTCTAAGTCTGGCAGGATATGATCAGATAGTGTGTCTTTAGGATTACACGTTTAAGAATCACCTATGTGAGTGTGAAGTGTAAGCCGCTCCAAGGGGAATGAAAGTAAAGGCCCATTCTCCAAGCACTCATGAAATTAGGTGGTGTTCATGGTTGAAACGAACACAACCGTGAGAACTATAGATGGTTAAGGATTGATTATGTGACTTATGTTGTCTAGGTATACAAAAAATCTCGAAGGTTCAAAGATATCAAACTCTACTGATTGACCGAATATATCCAATATAAAGTTCACTACGGAAAGTTCAAAGGAAAACCTACTTATCCAGATGCAATTAATTCTTGCATGAAAAACACACACATGCCCGTGCATTCCTTTAAATTTATAGCCATTCCCCATTCATGTGGGGGATTGTTGGATTTTGTTATTAATAATAAAAAGGCGTGAATAAAAAATGGTGGGAAAAGAAATAGAGGAAAGTAAAATTTTGAATGAATTCGCTTTACTATTGCACTTTGTCCCTTATTAGTAGAAGAAAAGAAAATCTTTGTGTGTATATAGAGAAACTCATCTTTTACATCTTACAGAGTTAAGAAAAAGGCAAGTCTCGCACCGTTGTCGTTGTCATTCGCTCAAATCGGCTTTGGCTTTAGTCAAAAATTGATTGTTTAATATTTTTGGATCTTTTTAAATATTAAATTAATTAATTAATTAAATTAAATTAAAGAAAATTCAATCCGGAATAACTCATGACCCATAACCCGGTCTGATCCTATTTATTTTCTTTTCCGGATTATTTTAAATCTGTTTGTTTCAATATATACCCACCCGTTTCAATAGCTATGGTTGTATATGAAAGGTCGCAATATTCGGTGGGCTCGATTTATTCCTATACTATTTTCAAAATTTATTTTGATGTTCTAGTTCTACTAACTTTTTTTTTTCTATTTTTCAGAAAGTTTATTGTTTTATTAATTTTACAGCAATACAAGTTTGATAACGTATATATAATTTTACAGCAATACATGATAATTAAAAAAAGGAGAAAATGGTCAAAATTTTAACTTCAAAATTGAGAAACTTTTGTCACGACCCATTTTCTGAACGAATCGAGACCGGCCCTCGATCACTAAACATGACCGAGCGAACAATCTCTACTTATCAAACCTATTACAACTCCAAACTTAATATGTAAAAGAAAATAATACTCGTACCAAATACTTTAGATCAATTCAAATGTATAAATAAATCAACTCCAAGACTTTATTTGTAATAACTACTGAATTACTGCTAAGTTATTATAAAATAACATATGAACCTCAACCCAATGACTATGTCTATGAAGACTCTACTGATAAACTGACGCATTGCTCAAGACATGAAATTTCCTGGCCAGTTCTCTAAGTAAACAAAGAAATAACTAAGTAACGACGACTCAAAAGAATACTCCACGAACAAAAGCGGAGCTCACCAATAGCACTGGAAGGGAAGGAAGTCCTAACTCGTAGCCTGCTCGCCTGCAAATCCGGTTCCTACATTGTACCGCACACTAACGTAGGTTCCCAAAAGAGAACGTCAGTACCATCCATTGTACTCAGTGAGTCTTAACAACAGGGGCGAAACTTTAATAACATATATATTATGAGAAAAGGTTCTAAATGCATGTAACACACAAAGCTTATAAGAATAATTCTAAATATTTCCATAATAGCAGTTTATGAATATTTTAAAAGAAATTCTTTTCTTTTTTCTTTCTTATACAAATAAATATATATACTTCACTTTATACTTTGGGAGTTCCAACTATCCTAACTTAATTCTGTCTTAGTCACCGTGTGATCGGCACGGGTTCGATCCCAACCTGATCGAATAGGCTCAATCCACGAGGTGCCACTCGCTTCATGATTCTCAGCGCTCATATGTCATACCTTAGCATGGCTAAGTAAATTCTTATCAATGAGACCCTCGGCTGGTGTGCTCCCTACTTTGTCACAAGTAATTTCAGGAAGCCAACTCCTTAGTCAGGACCCTCGGCCTGTACGAGGACCCTTTCTCAGAATAAAGGATACTCCCGAAAATCTTTTCTTTCTAAAATGTCTTCTTGTGACTTCTCAAGTCTAAATCTTTTATTCATAGAATATCATGTACATACTCATGTTGGTATCCTTAAATGTAAAGCATGTCATAAGAATGAAATAAATATGTAAAAATATTTCTAAAACTTCTTTCTTATTCATAAATTTTTAACATGAAAATAACTTATAAAAATAACCCAAAATTCTGAAAATTTAAGCACACATATCATAATAAGTCATCTAAAATATGATCTTTGACTTCCTATGCACAGCTTACCAAATAATAAACCACTACGCCTGATTGAAATTTCATCAGAAACGTTTGAAAATCCCTCTATTCTCAATGTAAAATAAGAGTAGACTAAATTTATATTTACAAGACTAGAAGATGCAGCGAGAATGGAGTTGCTGCCATTAGGCGTGAAAACACTAAATTTTGCTAGAACAATTTTAAGTTAATAAGTACTCACTCGCTCCAATTAAGTAAATATAAACTCTTTTAAGAAATTTATCAAACACCTTGTATGCGTGCTTTTGTGAGTTAAACCATTTTAGTAAAGGGTTATATCAACTCACCTTAAAACTTCTCGAGCCAATGCGCAGGCCCAAGTCCAATTGACACCAGTCCAATAATCGATTCTACAATCGGTGCATTTTAATCCATTTTAAAGTACTAAACTTAACTATAAAATATATTGATAATATAGAGGAAGAAGTAAATTAGCTAATTCAATTCTTACCTATAATTACTGTAGAGTAATTGACAATGTAAGATTTTACATACCTGAGTTTAAGAATAAGTGAGTTATGAAAAACCCTAGGATTTCTTATTTTTCGTTGCCTGCGTGCTCTATTTCGTGAGCGAACATAACATAGTATTCTGTTTTTCGTCTAAGGCAAAAGCCTTCGCCCTTTTTGGAAGAATAAGAACGGGGGTTCTGTTTCTCTTTAAGGCTTAAAGCCTTTATTTTCCAATAGCCCTTTTATGGGCTTTTAGTCCCCTTTCTTTTTTTGTTTTGTTTTGTTAACTAATATCTTGTTATACTTATATTATCTTATTATACTTATTTTAAATCATTAATAATATTATATTAGTAATATTTCCCTAATTGTATATCTAATTTATATATATATATATATATATATATATATATATATATATATATATATATATATATATATTTCACTATAGGAAAAAATAAAAATAATTGTAATAATAATAATTTAGTTTTATAATTAGCGTATTTTGAAACTTTATAAATTTGAAGAGTTTTACCATCTTCTCTCCTTAAATACATTCATCCTCGAATGTTGCTAGGCCTTATTCTTAAGCTCACATTCATTCCTTAGGTCCTTGAACTTCTTAAGTTGTTCTTAGCACTACTCACTTTTCCAAGGGACTCAAAATTTTTGCTAACTCCCTAAATTTTCAAAAATTTCGACAAAGTTTCTCTTGTAAATTGGACTATCCAGAAAATTATCTCTGTCACAAATACGACAAATACACAAACAACTACCATAACAGGCCATTCATAGGCACCATACCCAACTCATAAATTAATTACTGACACTCCGGCATGGAGGTACCACAATAACTAACAAGAATCTAAAGCACAACACTGTAGCAAAAGTGAATCACTTTAATGAATAAATATACTCTGGCATAAGCTAAATCACTACGACAACTAAATATAATCTAGGAAGAAGATAAACACTTGCTAACTTGTATTTAATAAACGAAATATAAATGTCTAAGCCAAACCTAGGTTCACATACCTTGTTACTCAAATAAATAAGGATACTTCTTCCTCATATCTAACTCGACCTCCCACGTAGCTTCTTTTGAATCATGATTACTCCACAAAACTTTTACCGATACTATATCTTTTGTTCTCAACTTTCTTACTTGTCTACCAAGAATTTCAATAGGTACCTCTTCACAAGTCAAATCTTCTTTAATTTCTATGGTATAGGCAAGTATTATATGCGACTCATCATGAATGTACTTTCTAAGCATAGACACATGAAAGACAGGGTGAATAGAGGACAACTCAATGGGTAGCGCTAGATTATAAGCCACGTTTCTTTTCTTTTCTAGAATTTCATAAGGTCCGATAAATCTAGGACTAAGTTTCCCTTTCTCACCAAACCTCATAACTCCTTTCGTTGATGGAACTTTCAAAAACATCTTATCACCAACCATGAACTCTAACTCACGATGCCTCTTGTCAAAATAAGACTTTTGATGACTCTGAGCTTCTTTAATTCTTTCTCTAATTAGCTGAACTTTCTCCATAGCTCACAAAAAAATTCTGGACCGATCAACGGTACATCTGTTGGTTCAAACCAACCCACCGGAGACCTACATATCCGCCCATACAATGCTTTATAAGGAGCCATACCAATGCTGGCCTGATAGCTGTTATTGTGAGCAAATTCTATAAGTGGAAAGTGATCATGCCAATTATCTCTAAAATCTATAACACACGCACGCAACATATCTTTGAGAGTCTAAATGGTCATTTCTTCCTGGCCATCAGTCTGTGGATGAAAAACGGTGCTTAAATTTGACCTTCGTACCTAATCTTTTCTGAAATGCCTGCCAAAAATGCGCTGTGAACTGAGGGCCTCTGTCAGATATGATTGAAATTGGAGTACCATGCAATCGGACTATTTCTTTGATGTACAACTGCGCATACTGCTCTGTGGAGTCTGTCGTCTTTACTGGTAGGAAATGCGCGGACTTTGTCAATCGGTCTACAGTAACCCAAATTGAATCATGTTTACGGTATGTGTGAGGTAGACCTACTACGAAATCCATATTAATCATCTCCCACTTCCACTGTGGTATCTCTATGTCTTGAGCTAGGACACCAAGCCTCTGATGATCGGCTTTGACTTGCTGGCAATTTAAACATTTAGCCATATGATCTGCTACTTGTTTCTTCATGCCTTTCCAACTATATAACTCTTTCAAATCTACATACATTTTGATAGCACCTGGGTGGATAGAGTACCTCGAACTGTGAGCTTCCTCCATTATGGCCTTCCTTAGACCATCTACACCAGGCACACATAACCGATCATTCAACTTCAAAACTCCGTCACTTCCTAGAGTGAAAGTAGTGATTTCTTTGCTTTTGACTCCTTATTTTTATTTCAATAAGTACGGATCTTCGTCTTGCTTAGCCTTAACATATGTAACAAGGGAGGATTGCACTAAGACATAAGCAATTATATCTCCTTCTTCGGTCTCATGCAATCTAATTCCATCATTTGCTAGTTTTTGAATTTCTCGACCCAAAGATCGCCTTTGTACTGCAAGATGGGCCAAGACACCCATTAACTTCCTACTAAGTGCATCTGCTACAACATTAGCTTTGCCCGGGTGATAAAGGATACTGATGTCATAATCTTTCAATAGCTCGAGCCAACTTCTCTGTCTCAAATTTATTATTTTTTGCTTGAAAATGTACTGGAGGATTTTTTGGTCTATAAACTCATCATAATGCTCGCCATAAAGGTAGTGTCTCTATATTTTTAATGCAAACACCACTGCTGCAAGTTCCAAGTCGTGTGTGGGGTAGTTCTTTTCATGATTCTTTAACTGCCTGGAAGAATAGGCAATAACTTTCCCATTTTGCATAATAACACAACCAAGGCCCACCCTGGAGGCATCATAATACACTGTGAACCCACCAGAACTTTTCGGCAAGGTTAACGCAGGTGCAGTTGTAACCTCTTCTTAATTCTTGAAAATTCTGCTCACAAGCATCTGACCATTGGAACTTAACTGCTTTCTGAGTCAACTTAGTTAATGGAGCTGCAAGTGAGGAAAAGCCCTCCACAAACCTTCTATAGTAGCCAGCTAACCCCAAGAAACTCTTGATTTCAGTTGGCGTTGTCGGCCTAGAACAGTTCTTGACTGCTTCAGTCTTCTAAGGGTTTACTTTTATTCCTTCACTAGATAACGCGTGGCCTAAGAATGCCACTGACTGCAACCAGAACTCACATTTTGAAACTTGGCATAAAGCTCATTCTCCTTTAAGGTATGCAAGGCTATTCTGAGGTATTCTGTATGATCTTCCTTGCTCTTAGGGTACACCAAAATATCGTCTATAAACACAATAATAAAGGTATCCAGGAATGGCTTGAAAACTCTGTTCATGAGGTCCATGAATGTAGCTGGAGCATTTGTCAACCCGAAGGACATCACTAGAAATTCATATTGCCCGTAGCGAGTTCTAAAGGCTGTTTTAGATATATCTTCTTTTCTGATTCTCAACTGATGGTATCCCAACCTCAAGTCTATTTTTGAAAAGTACTTTTCACCCTGAAGTTGACCAAATAAATCATTAATTCTTGGCAGTGGGTATTTGTTCTTAATGGTAACTTTATTCAATTGCCGATAGTCGACAAACATTATGAGAGACCCATCTTTCTTATTGACAAAAAGGACCGGGGCACCGCACGATGAAACACTCGGCCTGATGAAGCCCTTGTCAAGAAGGTCTTTCAACTGTTCTCTCAACTCATTAAGTAATGCCGGAGCCATCCTATAAATAGGTATAGATATGGCCTGAGTGCCTTGCATGACATCAATGCCAAAGTCTATGATTCTTTCGGGAGGAATTCCGGGAAGGTCATCTGGGAAAACTTCTGGAAATTCTGTAACAACTGGCACTGACTGAAGAGATGGTGGTTCTGATTCTGAATTAATGATGTGAGCCAAATAGGCGAGACACCCCTTACCGATCCTTCCTTGTGCCTTAAGGTAAGAAGTAAACTTACCTACAAGCAATGCTGAACTACCCTTCCACTCTAAGACCTCTTCATTTGGAAATTGAAACCTGACTATCTTGGCGTGCCAATCTAACATGGCATAGCAGGAAAACAACCAATCCATACCCATGATCACATCAAAATCTACAATTTCTAAATTTATGAGATCGGCTTTGGTGTTGCGACCTAGGACTGAAACTATACAACCTCTATAGACTTTAGTGACTTTCACTGACTCGCCAACTGGAGTAGATACTAGGAATGGCTCACGAAGTTATTTAGGTTCTAGTCCGACATCAATTGCAAAGTATGGAGTCACATATGAAAACGTTGAACCTGGCTCTGATACCAAGTTTGTCACAACCCATTTTCTGAACAAGTCGAGACCGACACTCGGTCACTAAACATGACCGAGCGAACCAGCTATGCTTATCAAACCAATTACAACTCCAAACTTTATATGCAAAAGAAAATAACACTCTAACCAAATACTTTCGATTAATTCAAATATTTAAACAAATCAACTCTAAGACTTTATTTGTAATAACTACTGAATTACTGCTAAGTTACTATAAAATAATATCTGAATCTCAACCCAATGACTATTTCTATGAAGTCTCTACTGATAAACTGACGTACTGCTCAGGACATGAGATTTCCTGGCCAGTTCTCTAAGAAAACAAAGAAATAACTAAATAAAGATGACTCAAAAGAATACTCCACGAACAAAAGCGGAGCTCACCAATAGCACTGGAAGGAAAGGAAGTCCTAACTAGTAGCCTGCACGCCTGCAAATCCGGTTCCTACGTTGTACCGTAGACCAATGCAGTTTCCCAAAAGAGAACGTCAGTACCACCATTGTACTCAGTGAGTCTCAACAACAGAGGCGAAACTTCAATAACATATACATTATGAGCAAAGGTTCTAAATGCATGTAAAACACAAAGCTTATAAGAATAATTCTAAACAATTGCATAATAACAGTTTATAAATATTGTAAAAGAAATTCTTTTCTTTTTTCTTTCTTATAAAAATAAATAAATTTACTTCACTTTATACTTTGGGAGTTCCAACTATCCTGACTTAATTCTGTCTAAGTCACCGTGTGATCGGTACGGGTTCGATCCCAATCTGATCGAATAGGCCCAATCCACGAGGTGCCATTCGCTTCATGGTTCTCAGCGCTCATGTGTCATACCTTAGCATGGCTAAGTAAATTCTCAACAACGAGACCCTCGGCTCGTGTGCTCCTTACTATGGCACAAGTAGTTTCAGGAAGTCAACACCTTGGTCAGGACCTTCGGCCTGTACGATGACCCCTTCTCAGAATAAGAGATACTCCAAAAAATCTTTTCTTTCTAAAAATTCTTCTCGTGACTTCTCAAGTCTAAATCTTTTATTTATAGAATATCATGTACATATTCATGCTGGTATCCTTAAATGTAAAGCATGTCATAAGAATGAAATAAACATGTAAAAGTATTTCTAAAAATTCTTTCTTATTCATAAAATTTTAACATGAAAATAACATATAAGAATAATCCAAAATTCTGAAAATTTAAGCACACATATCATTATAAGTCATTAAAAAATCTGATCTTTGACTTCCTATGCACAGCTTACCTAATAACAAACCATTCCGCCTGATTGAAATTTCAACAGAAACACTTGAAAATCCCTCTATTCTCCATGTAAAATAAGAGTACACTAAATTTATACTTACAAGATTAGAAGATGCAATAGGAATGGAGTTGCTGCCATTAGGCGCGAGAATACTAAATTTTGCTAGAACAATTTTAAGTTAATAAGTACTCACTCGCTCCAATTAAGTAAATATAAACTCTTTTAAGAAATTCATCAAACACCTTGTATGCGTGCTTTTGTGAGTTAAACCACTTTAGTAAAGGATTATATCAACTCACCTCAAAACTTCTCGAGCAAACACGCAAGCCCAGCCCAATTGACACCAGTCAAATAATCGATTCTACAATAATCAATGCATTTTAATTCATTTTAAAGTACTACCCCTAATTATGAAATATATTAATAATATAGAGAAAGAAGGGAATTAGCTATTCAATTCTTACCTATTATCACTGTAGGGTAATTGACAGAAAATTTTACATAGCTGAGTTCAAGAATAAGTGAATTGTGAAGAACCCTAGGATTTCTTTTTTCTGTTTCGTTGCCTGCGTGCTCTATTTCGTGAGCGAACAGAACATAGTGTTCTGTTTTACGTCTAAGGCAAAAGCCTTGCCCTTTTTGGGAGAATCAAAATGTGGATTCTGTTTCTCTTTAAGGCTTAAAACGTTTATTTTCCAATAACCCTTTTATGGGCTTTTAGTCCCTTTTCTCTTCCTTTTTTGTTAACTAATATCTCGTTATACTTATAATATGTTATTATACTTATTTTTAACCACTAATAATATTAAAGTTATTAATATTTTCTTAATTGTATATCTAATTATATATATATATAGGCAAAAATAAAAGTAATTATAATAATAATAATTTAGTTTTATAATTAAGTATATCTTGAAATTTTTATAAATTAGAGAAGTGTTACAACTTTATTCTTCATTAAACTTTTACCCATGAAGCTCAAACTCGAAAGCAATTTTAAACCAAAGTTAAAAGTACTTGAAGGTAAACATCATAAAAGAATTTAAATATGTGGAGTAGGCAAATATAAACTAATTTGGTAACTGTAATAAATGTACGAAAAATAAAAAAATTTAATCGAGGGCAAAATTAAGCAATTTCTGATTGCATAAGGCCAAAACTAACAAAACTAATCCATGAAATAATCTCCAAATAGTTCGGTCTCTCTCTCACTCACTCACTCACTCACTCACTCACTCACTCACATACACATAGCAACAGCATTGAGTCAGTCCACCGGTGGGCGGCGAAAGAACAATGGGGAGGAGAGTGGTTTCTTCGCAGCAGCTCCAATATGTGCAAAGACTCCACAAATATGGCCCCATCCCTCAACTCTTCTCCTTCTCCCTCCACTGCAACGTCTTTTCAGTAAATCACTACCCTCCTCCCACTCCCGCAAATCGAAGAACAAGAGAATTGAAGACTTATGGTGTGTTTGGCATGAAAGAAAGCGTTTTTAATGTAAAATATCCGAAAAAAGGAGCCGTTATATCACTTATTTCTCATGTTTGGTTGGCGAGTGAAAAGTTCTTTCCCCAAAATTTTTTTTATAGTGTTTGTTTAGAGAGTAATTTATTTTTTAAAAAAATAATTTTTATACTACTTTCCTTACCCCTTCCCGCAAATCCCATGTCTCGTGTGCTCCCCGTCCCCCTCCCTCTCCTAGCCCTAAATACCAAACGTTTTCAAGACTCTATTTTTTTCAAGAATGTAATTGTTTTTTTAAAAATTCACACAAACCCAAAAGGGAATAATGTGCTACTTTACCTTTTCTTCAAAAATAACATTGAAATTTGTGTTACATAGTAACTAAAAAGAAGATACTCTTTTCTTAGTTGAAAAAAGAAAGTACTTTTTCTACAATATCAAAAAAAGTATTTTCATTTTGTTAAAATAAAAGAACATACTTATTTTGTTGAAATAAAAATACTTTTTACTATATTATTTAGAAAGTATTTTTTTTTGCTGAAATAAAAAAAATTATTTTTTTACATCATGAAAAGAAAATAATTATTTTTTTGAAATGAAAGAAAATACTTTTTGCTACTTCATTTTGTTGAAATGAAAGAAAATACGTTTTCTATATCATAAAAAGAAAATATATTTTTTTGTTTAAATGAAAGACAATATTTTTTACTACATTATTTTATTGAAATGAAAGAAAATATTTTCTACATTATGAAAAGTACTTTTTTATTAAAAAGAAGATATTTTTTACTACATCATTTTATTGAAATGAAAGAAAATACTTTTTCAATATCATGAAAAGAAAGTACTTTTTTCTTGAATATGAAAGAAGATACTTTTTACTACATTATTTTGTTGAAATGAAAGAAAATATATTTTACTATATTATTTTATTGAAATGAAAGAAAATATAGAAAGTATTTTTTTTGTTGAAAGGAATGAAAATACTTTATTACATCATGAAAAGAAAATACTTGTTTTTTTGAAATGAAAGAAAATACTTTTTGCTACATCATTTTGTTGAAACGAAAAAAAATACATTTTCTATATCATAAAAAGAAAGTATTTTTTTGTTTACATGAAAGATGATACCTTTTAGTATATCATTTTGTTGAAATGAAAGAAAATATTTTCTACATCATTAACAGAAAGTACTTTTTTTGTTAAAAAGAAGATATTTTTTACTATATTATTTTGTTGAAATGAAAGAAAATATTTTTTCAATATCATGAAAAGGAAGTACTCTTTTTTTAAATAAAAGAAGATGTCTTTTACTACAGTATTTTGTTGAAATAAGAAACATTTAAGCTAACCAACCATGAGAAAATTTGAAACTAGTTTCATGCCAAACACATCCTTAATGCCAATTACCACTGGGCATGAGCGTGAAGAACTTCAGGCTGAGCTTAAGGTATATAGGGCCTATTTGGTTTGCATTCTGAAAATAATTTGATTAGGTAACTTATTATTTTAATCTTTTGATTAAGAAATTTTCAGCTTTATAAGCTGATAAGTCATTTCTTCATTAAACGTGAGTTTTATGTAGAGGTGTCAACCGGGCCGGGTTGACCCGGGACTGGCACGGACCGGCCCGGTCAAACCCGGCCCAGACCGGACCGGTTTATAGCGGGGGGGGGGCTGGGTTAGGGGGAGGAAAGGGGTTAGGACGTTAGGCGATTCCGTCCAATTGACCCGGACCGGACCGGCCCGGGAAGGAAAATTCCGGGCGAACCGGTCAACCCGGACCGGTCCCCAACGGTAAAATTTTTTTTTTTTTTTTTTAAAAAAATTTTCTGAAGACATGGGGCCCACTTGACCGTTGGCAACGGTCCAGCACCGTTGCCCAACGGGACTTTTTGCATTTTTGGCCAATTTTGAGTTTTTTTTTGTTTTTTTTAAATTACATTATTAACCCTTCTTAAAATCTATAAATACCCTCCCCTCTTCTTCATTTCCTCACTCAAAATTATCTATCTCTCTCTCAATTCTCAAATTAGCAAATATCAATCACTCTCTTCTCTTCAATTTTCAAGAATTCATATTCTACTTTCATAATTTTATTGTCTTTATTTTCCCGAATTTAATTTATCGTAATTTCTTATTTGGAAATCGGCATTCGAAGCTTGATTCTTGAAGTTCAAGTGTTCAACATTGAAATACTTGCTTGACGTTTGTTCGTGGTAACACCGGATTTGCGTAATCAAGTGCTCAATTTATTGTCGAATTCGGTGCACTCTCTCCAACTCTTTCTCTTATTTAATATTTTAATTGCATATTTGATTTTAGCTTATATATTAATTTTTCCAATATGTTGAATGCTGCTAAAAGAGCGTGTAGAAAAGTTACTGGTAGGAGTGGAAGTGGAAGTGGAAGTAGTAAAAAAAGTCCTATAGCTTCTGGTAGTAATAGTAATAATGAACCAATAACACATGTTTCTGAATCATCGCCTAATTTGCAAGATGTAAATATTGATTATGAACAATTACACCACGATTTCGGAATAGAAGATAACGAAATTGGAATAGAAGATGAGATACCACCTACACCTACTAGTGGAAATGTTGGTAGTATTGGAGTTGGAGTTGCTAGTGCAACAAGGGGTAGAAGACCACCAGTCGCTCAAACTTCTAAATCTAATCGTAGAAAAAGAAGTCCTGTTTGGCAATTTTTTGATGAGATAGAAGATAGTGATAGAGTTAAGTGTAGACTTTGTAATGAAACGTTTAAACATTTGACCGGAGGTAATTTAGGGGGGACTGGCACACTTATTAGACATATGCAAAAGTATCATCCTATAGAATGGGGAAATAATGGGGATGGAAGTGCAACAACACTTAACCCTACTACTGCAGGTCTCCTAAAATATGATAAAATGAGGGATCGAGAGGAATTAGCGAAAATGATTGCTTTGGGTTGTCTACCTTTTTCATTTGCTTCTTCCTCTTATCTTGTTACGTATATTCAAAGGATATACAATCCTATGTTTAAAGGTATCCCTAGAAGTACCTGTAGATCAGACATCTTTAGACTTCACAGCCAATATCAAACATACATACGTTATTTGTTTAGTCACCTTCCTTCTAGAGTATGTCTAACTTCTGATATTGGCCATGCTGTAAATGGAAATGATTATTTAACAATTACATGTCATTGGATAGATGACAATACTTGTATGCAAAAACGTATTATTGCTTTTAAATATGATGAAGATCAGAGTCATACTGCTGCATTTATTAGTAGTACAATTGTTGAAGTTGTCGAATTTTATAATCTAAACCAAAAAGTTTTGTGTATGTCTTTTGATAATGCTTCAAACAACAATGCTGCAGTTTCAATTTTAAAATTGAATTTACATCTACCTCTTGATGATATTTTTCATGTTAGATGTGCATGTCATGTTTACAATTTAATTGTTAAAAGTGGGCTCGATTTATTTTTACATGAGATTACTCTAGTTAGAAGAGCAGTTGGAGTAATTCAGGGAAATAATAGACAATCTAGAATAAGAGAATTTAAGAACAAGTGTATGCAATATAACCTTACACCTAGATTCATGCCCAACGAAGTAGTTACTAGATGGAATTATACGTATATATTTTTAAAATGTTGCTACAAATATAGATTTCCAATAACAGAAGTTGCTAATGCACATTGTACTTATCCTAGGCGTATGTTAACAACTGATACCTGGGAGGTCATTAGTGATGTGATTAAATTTTTACATAAATTTTATACTGCTACTGTTGTGTTTTCTGGGGCATATTACCCAACTATTACTTTGGCTTTAGTACATATAGCTGAAATTTCTTTGCTACTATATGAATTTAAGAAGAAAGATAGATATACGGATGCTGTTGCAAGTATGCAAGCAAAATTCAAAAAATATTTCTTTCCAATTCCTCCTGTTTACTTAATTGGTGCAGTTTTAAATCCTTCAATTAAAATGTCTGATTGTCAACAATTAATGAATGCTTTATACACTTATATGGAGATTGGGCCCACTGAAAGCCCAAATTTGTATGAATCTATGAACCAACTAAATGAACATTTACAATATCTATATACTTATTATGCAACTCAATGTGATAATGCTCGTGCTTCAACTGCTGCAAATCCCACTATGCAATGTAGCACTTCTAATGTAGTCGAAGATGATGATGAAGGCATTGATAGTTTTAATATTTTTTCAACTTTTTCTAACACTCAAAGTAGTAGCAGGAATATAGATGAACTTCAATTTTACTTGCAGAAGCAAAAGGAGCCTCGCACCAAGGAATTTTCACCGTTAGGCTGGTGGCATGAAAATTCAAAGCAATTTCCCGTTCTTTTCGCTATGGCGCGGGATGTCCTGAATGTCCCAATTTCCACTGTTGCATCCGAGAGTGCATTTAGCCAAGCAAGACAACAACTTGGAGACACACGGCACTCATTGGGAAGCAATGCTTTGGAAGTCTTAGTGTGTCTAAGAGATTGGATAAGATCTGAACGAAGAAATCAAGGAAAGGAAGATCTTGATAGCCCGGAAGATGAAGAACTTGGAGATATATTAACGCACGGAAACCCATCCGAATTTAACTCTCCAGAAGAAGGTCATTCGGTTCATATTAATTTTGAAGAACTTTCTATTGCAATGCAAACCATTTGATGTAAATTGTAAACTAATTATGATACATTTTAGTTTTGAAATTTTGAATTTAAGAAATAAAGTAGCACTTGCAATAAGTGCAATTTTTTCCCCATCTTTTGTTGTGTTCATTCAATTATTACAAAGTATTAATATAACTTAATATTTATACTATACGTAATTCCAAAAAAAAAAAAAACCCGACCCGGCCCGGCCCGACCCGGATCAACCCAGCCCGTTAACAACCCACCTCTAATTGAACCCGGACCGGCCCGGACCCGGACGGGTCAGAAAAATTGGACCCGGACCCGGCCCGGCCCACCCGTTGGTCACCTATGGTTTTATGTACAGTAAATGATGATCGATTTTGATGATGGAAGTGGTGGGTTTAATCGAAAATACTGATTAAGCAAGCTAAAAGAATCCAAACCTTAAATCTATAACTGGAATCAGTATGTAGAATTGAACACTTCTATTATTTTGATTGAAGTGATTTTTCTTTTTTATCGAGTATTAATATTTACTAATTTACGAAAAGATGTTCTGACTGATTGGATTTTGAATTTAGGGGAGAGATATCTTGGAGATGGATCCAGTTGGACCATTTGGTACCATGGTTAGTATTTGTTCAACTTTTATTTTACATCTTGAAGTAATTCTTTTATTGGATATTAATATTTGTGGTGTTCTGAGAGGTTAAGATTAAGAACACAAGATATGAAGGTTTCTTGTAGTTGACTAACATATGCGCAACTGTTGAACTGTAGGTTACATGTGCAAGATTATTTAGTGTGTGTGTCATGACAGGTAAGGTTGATCTGCAGACCAATTAGGTGTTGGTTAGACTAGAGTGAGTAACCCAATTCAGTTGTGACCTCTTGAGTTCAATCCAACACATTGAAATGGGACTGCATAAACCTAGAGAATTAGCGCATGTGGTTGAGCGATTGTGGCTACCTTAAATTGGAGAATACTGAGCTTGACCGCCTTTGAAGGAAAATTCATTTATGATACTTCACGCTGTCAAACGGGTTTATATTTTATTCATCTATAAAAGTCCACAACTCTTTAATATTGGTGACTTCGATTAGCTGAATACATATTCCCTTGCCCCGAGTTAACTCATACTTGATTCTATTTTTTGGACTTTAACAAAAGCAGTATATATTTTCGAGACAAATTCTATGGTGAAATACCTTCCAACGAAAAGTGAAGTGTGCAGGAGCTTATTCTTTAACTTCACTGCTTTTTTGTTTCCCGTTTAATGGGCCTTAGGGGGTGCAAATCCGAGTAAGTCGAGGCCCCAATAGGGGTACTGGGTAGAAAACCAGGAAAAAATACTCAAAAGATAATGACCAATATGTATGTTGGACATTTGATTACAATCATCATTTATGAATCTGTCGCAGTGTGATCTCTTTCTTGCTTGAGATACTGTATTTTTTGGGATGTGAATCTAACGTCTCTTCTCCATAGGACATGTGATTCCAAAAACTGAGTATGCTTCTTTCACATTCATGGAACGTATTGTCCGCTTTGGGCCTAGGCTCGCACGGATTTGTCTTTCGGGCTTGCATTGACAGTGGCGGATCTATGGATATAGCCGTATAAGGGCGGGTCACGTGAACCCATGCTCCTCTCCTAGGCTATGTGCATCATTGGTTAGTTTTTGGTAAATTATATTTTAATGTGTGCCCCCATGCTCGATAGAGCACTTTAGTGTACTGGCTAATGTGTGCCCCTTTGACTCTTAGGTTGACGGATCGAAACTCATGCCCTTTTGTTCAATAAAAATCTTTTTACTTTCTGTTTCCTTTCTTTTCTATTTCTTTAATTTTCCCATTTGTTCTTTTCTCGTTTAACACTCTTTGAGAGGTGCAAACCCTCATCAGCCTGTTCTTTGTCATGGGCTTTACATTTACCCCTTTCCCTCCGGGATTCAGCGTCCTCGCTGAGGTTTTCCCTACTATCGTACTGAGGGAGATTCGACTTTGATACTATATTTGTCACGACCCAAGCCCCCATGGAACGTATTGTCCGCTTTGGGCCTAGGCCTAGGCCTGTACGGATGTCTTTCGGGCTACGCCACACGAACCCAAAAGCGTGCGTACCATATGAACTTGTGTCATGCCTTATAAAGCTCTTCACTTTCCCCTCCCATTCCGATGTGGGATTCGTCTAAGGTGACATGTGCACCCTTTCTTCAAAAGCTAGCCTGTCTAGAAGTCTACCGGTCCTGCTTGACCCCACTTCATCAGCCCGTCTTCTGTCATGAGCATCACAACTTCCCTCAATGTGAAAATTATGTTGCCGAGGAAGTCTTTCCATCATTTTATAAATATTTCTCCATATTCCACACCCAAAAGGAGGTGCAATGTTTTGTCTTCCATACCCCTTTCAAAATTTCACACATTTCTGCTATCAGCTTCCTCCATAGAGCGTGCTCCTCAATCCTGAATCTCCATAACCATTTTTCTGATACGACCTTGTTGAAAAACATAGAGATCTTTCATCCCAAGACACCCCTCCCCCCAATTTCGTTGGAGATGTAACGTCCTCCTAGTTGACTAAGAGTAACTTCCTAGCCCCCATTTGTGGAGTCTTATAGGAAGTTCCTTTGGAGCCTTTCCAATTTACCTGTGATATTCCTTGGTGTGGCAATGACATAAAATACATAGGGATGCTCGATGGCGTCTACTTCCTTCAATCCTTTTGATATATACCTCTTTTGATATGATGCTAGCCTCTTTAAACTCTCTTAATCACCGGGCTCCATGTTGCTTGGTCTTTATTGGGAGCGTGCAAAGGTAAGCCAAGA
The DNA here is from genome assembly GCA_034376525.1 of Nicotiana benthamiana. NCBI lineage: Eukaryota > Viridiplantae > Streptophyta > Magnoliopsida > Solanales > Solanaceae > Nicotiana > Nicotiana benthamiana. Next base: position 99,849,419 of record CM067332.1, read on the forward strand.
TAAGTGGTTGGAACTTGGAAGAGCTCCAACTGTATAATCGAGCACGTGTGCTAATCGTGCAGTATTATCCACTTCATCTTGTGGAATAATCTGACACTTCTTGAGGCTGATCTAGGGCTTGCACTGCCTCGTACCACATAAGAACCCTTCCAAGAAAATTTAACTGGTAAATTTCTGCTTCACACTAAACAGAAGTGTCATCTGCGGACACGAGATGTGAAACCCTTGTCCCCTGATTGTTGCAGAGTAGTCCCTCAAGTGACCACTTATCATAATTCTATCCATCATTGTAAGTTTTCCCAATACCAAGATGAATAGCATGAGAGGCAACAAGCTCCTCTGTCTCAAGCTCCTCGAGCTGCTAATGAAACCCCATGGGCTCCCATTTACTAGGATCAAGAGTGACAGTTGATATGCAGAACTTGGTTCACTTTCTCCTCCTAATTCTGAATCTCATCTTCAACATAATATAGTCTAAGAACTCTCGATTCATATGATCATATGCCTTCTTAAGATCCTGTTTACTCACGATCTCCGACTCTCCCTACTTCCTTCTGGAGGCAACCACTTCGTTTGCCAGCAACGCCGTGTCTAGCATTTTGTACAAACCCATTCTGAGATGTAACACTGTCTCGTCCAACACTTTCTTCAATCTACTAAAAAACTTCTTAGATATTATCTTGTAGATTACTTATAAGCCTATAGTCCTTAATATTCGTTGCTCCTTTCTTTTCCGATATGATGGCTTTGAATAATGTGCCGAGACTTCTTTCGAATTCTCCGGTCTCTCCTTTTCTTATGAGACATTAGAACCAGCTATAATTTTTCTATTTTCTGTGAACTTTAATCAGTTCAATGTGGACCTAGTTTAGTGATGCAAAAGGCATCCCTGCTAGGATAGTTAAGTTCACCTCCAAGAATTAACTGCTAATACAAAAAAAAAAGAAAAAAAAGGAAAAAAGAAAAGAAAAAAAGGAGCTCTGTAATGACTGTGATGGTGATTACTTCGGATTACTGCCTCTGTTCTATATCTATTGAGGACAATCAAAATTCAAGGGAGACATTAGTCTCTCAATTTCTTATTACACATAACTAACAATTTTCTGCCAACTCTTTAATGTCACTTGCTTGAACAATACAACTCCACAAGAGTATATCTGGAATCTGGTATAATATTAGATATCTACTTTAACTATCTTTTGTGGAAGTCACTTTATGTAGCATGACTTTAGTACTTTACTCAGCAACAGCATGTTTTAAAGTATATTTTCAAACACAACAACAACAACAACCCAGTATAATCCCACTTAGTGGGGTCTAGGGAGGGTAGCATGTACGCAGACCTTACCCTTACCCTTGGGTAGAGAGGCTGTTTCCAAATAGACCCCCGACATCCTTCCCTCCAAGAACTTTCCACCTTGGTCTCGGGGAGACTCGAACTCACAACCTCTCGGTTGGAAGTGGGGGTTGCTTACTATCAGAGCAACCCCCACTTCCAACCGAGAGGTTGTGAGTTCGAGTCTCCCCGAGGCCAAGGTGGGAAGTTCTTGGAGGGATATTTTCAAACACACAAGAATACTAACTGAACTATACGCCTTTTCCATAGGAAGCACCTGCAGTTGTTAAGTCTGTCTATGACAAAAGAATAGTTGGATGCCCTGGTGCTGAAGGAGGTTGGTTAGCTCTTCGTTTTTTTCAAACTGGTGTTTTTATTTGGCTATGAACAAGGGGGGCCTTTTAGCTTTCTTTTTCTCCCTCCCCTGCTTTTCGTCTGCATACATGAACATAAATGTACTGAAGAAACTTCATTTTGCTGAATCTCTTTTGGCCTTTTCTTTTTAACAGAAGATGAGCGATGTGGTCTGGTTTTGGTTGGAGAAACGCAAGCCTCACGTGTTAGGATTTATGCCCGTCACTAGGGAGGGGGGTGAATAGTGCGGCACGAGAATATTGATAAATATTGCGGAATTAAAATTACAGGAATAAAATATTCGGTAATTAAAATAGTAAGGAAAGAACACACCGAATTTATCCTGGTTCACCACAACTTGTGGTTAGTCCAGTCCCCGAGAGACTCTCTCGAGATTCCACTAACTCCGTTAAGCTTACGGGTGCCTAACAAACCGTTACACTTGCTCGTAGATGTACACTCTACAAGACTTCAACTTGCTCGAGGATACCGCACCTCAAGACTTCACCTTGCTCGTGGATACCGCACCACAAGACTTCACACACTAAGATTGAGGGTACTTAGCAAACCCGACAATCAATGAGAAGATATGGTCTTCTCAAACACCTTTCTCTTTTACAACAAGAACTCTCTTGTAAGAGTAGATAAAGAGATACAATATTAGCTCTATGAACAACTCAAAGTTGTCTCTCAAATGGCTCAACAAAAGCTCTATAATGATGCACAAATTATATCAATATGTATATGAATAATGAGCGGTGTTGTGTGTTACAATTAAGCTCAAAAAACCTCTATTTATAGGTGGTAGAAGTAGTATGTCCGTTGCTTAATTGACAATCAATTATGCTGATTTTATGCCAAGATAATCGGTTATCAGATTTGGATAATCGATTATCAGCTTACCGTTACAAAATCGGAAGCTGATTTAATGCAGGATAATCGATTATTGTGATATGCATAATCGATTATGTTGTTACAGTGTTCAAAAACTGGCAACGGACACATGATAATCGATTATGCAATTCTGATAATCAATTATCCTACTCTGCGTAAATTTCCAATAAATGGAATTTCCCAGAATAATCGATTATCACTTTTGCATAATCGATTATTCACAACTTACTTCAAAAACCATTTTGGTTAAAATGAAAACGTTAAAATCATTTTGTTTGAAGTATTTGAAATATGTTTATGATAAAATGATTTTATGCATATTTATGATGACCTATGTTGAGCCAAAAGACGAGATAACTTAAGCGTTGCTCTTACATTGGTTCTACCTAACGACCTACGCCTTGGGTCTTCGGTCTTGAACATTTGAGCTCGTCTTTGGCTTGTCTATGCAATTCCGTCGTCAATATGCTTCTCGGAATTCAATCTTGATTGTTTGTCATATAATAACGTTGTTTGACACTTGACTTCATTGTTTGTCATTCATCGACTTCGTTGTTTGTCATTCATCAAAACCTATACCTGAAAATCATGCTAATACAACCAAAGCACACATATCATGGATAGAATGATTTTCTATAATTTCCCCCTTTTTGATAATGACAAACAACAGGAGATATGCATATCGGATTCACCCTAAATTCATGCTATATCTCAACATACAATTCATGCAAACAATTCCCCTCAATGATAATTCCCCCTCAAATAAGGCATGCTATAATGTCGATTCATTCCCCCTTATTTGATGCATATCGCCTAATTTCTTCCCCTTTTGGCATTAGCAAAAAGGAGTATACAAAGGCTACTTTTCCCCTTTCGACACTTCCCCCTTTTGGGTATACCAATTGTTAGTGTCAAGAATAAAAATAGAAAATATAATGAGGAATATATATTGATGATTAAAAATCATACCAACATAAAATAATACCAAATGTTAGTAAAAACATACCAACCATAATAATGGTTATTTTTAGCAAATCATATATCAACTGTTAATTTTTAACACACCAATAGTTGTATTAAAAAAAACATGAATCATTTATTTTTCAGAATATACCAACTGTTAATTAAATTAAATGTAATATTCATCAAAACATGAATCAATCATTAATATTGATACCAATTGTTATTCAAAATAAAAGTTATCAAAACATGAATCAACAAAAATAATTAATATCAATTGTTAACAAAGATATATTAATCGTTAACACATATCAACTATTTCGTTTTTATCAAAAATGTGATAACTAACCGAAGTTCCCCCTTGATGCAATAAGGTTTCGTGCTTGGTGCATCTACTACGATATTGTAGTCTTCAAGCACACCTGCAAACGTAACTAAAAATAGGTTTTCGGTACCCAACTGCTTTTGGGTCCTTGGGGGTTAGGCAAATAATAATCATAGCCAAAAGATAAATCTCTATGTTTTGCAAAGCATACGGGTGCTATGTGTCCTACCCGGTTGCAATAATGACATATAACATTCGGGTTGTGCATATCTCTTGGTTGAGCCAAAAACGTTCTAAGTGATCTAAAGTCGTTATTCCTAGACGTATTGCGATTCCTAGAGTTATTTCTAGGTGGTCTAAAATGATTCATTTTAGACTCATTACCAAAATTCCTAGAGTCGTTTCTAGGTGGTCTAAAATGATTCATTCTAGACTCATTAAAAAATTCCTAGAGTTGTTTCTAGGTGGTCTAAAATGATTAATTTTAGACTCATTAGTGAAGTTCCTAGAATTATTTCTAGGTGGTCCAACCTCATTTCTATCATCCTTTCTATTATTCTTCTTAATTTCTTCACTTGTTTTAGGATCATCTACACTACGTTTTTCTAGTGTGTTCCTAAGTTCTATGTTCTCTATTTTCAAAGAACTACAAGAAGAACAATTTGAACTTTGATCAATTGAAGAGGCTTCATTCATCTCCTTAATCTGATTTTTAAGAACACTATTATCAGTTTTTAAAAAATTATTTTCTTCTTCTAAAACTTTGATTTTATCCTTGGCCTCTTTGGCGATTTTTGAAGTCTTTTTCAATTCACCAAGTAATTCTTTAAAAGCTTCTTGTAATTCTTCAAAAGAGCAAGAATTAGAAGTACTTACCTCTTGTTCTTCGTTGGCCATGAAGCATACGGCAGTCGTTTCATCACACGAGCGGTCCGAGTCCCATGTCACATGCTTTTGGACTTGAGGTGTACCTTTATAAATGGCTTCAAGTTTATCCCACATTTCTTTGGCGGTTGTGCAATAGGAAATCTTTCGATAGTCATCCGGATTCACCGCACAATATAACATATTGATGGCCTTGGCATTGTATTCATTCTTCTCCTTCGGAGCCATGGCTTCCCCAACTTTCTTTGTCGGTGTTTCACCGTTCTTGATGATTTGCCATATGCGAAAGTTGCTTGATTGGTTGAAGATTCTCATCCGCTCTTTCCAATATGTGTAATTTGTTCCATCAAATAGTGGAGGCTCAATAGTAGAGTGTCCTTCGCTCATCATTCCTGCGTTCAACATTCTCAACAGAAAATATATATCGTTCTCTCAACCGGTTAAGGTTTTCAGAGAGTTAGGCTCTGATACCAATTGTTAGGATTTATGCCCGTCACTAGAGGGGGGGTGAATAGTGCGGCACGAGAATATTGATAAATATTGCGGAATTAAAATTACAGGAATAAAATAAATTCGGTAATTAAAATAGTAAGGAAAGAACACACCGAATTTATCCTGGTTCACCACAACTTGTGGTTAGTCCAGTCCCCGAGAGACTCTCTCGAGATTCCATTAACTTCGTTAAGCTTACGGGTGCCTAACAAACCGTTACACTTGCTCGTAGATGTACACTCTACAAGACTTCAACTTGCTCGAGGATACCGCACCTCAAGACTTCACCTTGCTCGTGGATACCGCACCACAAGACTTCACACACTAAGATTGAGGGTACTTAGCAAACCCGACAATCAATGAGAAGATATGGTCTTCTCAAACACCTTTCTCTTTTACAACAAGAACTCTCTTGTAAGAGTAGATAAAGAGATACAATATTAGCTCTATGAACAACTCAAAGTTGTCTCTCAAATGGCTCAACAAAAGCTCTATAATGATGCACAAATGATATCAATATGTATATGAATAATGAGAGGTGTTGTGTGTTACAATTCAGCTCAAAAGACCTCTATTTATAGGTGGTAGAAGTAGTATGTCCGTTGCTTAATTGGCAATCAATTATGCTGATTTTATGCCAAGATAATCGATTATCAGATTTGGATAATCGATTATCAGCTTACCGTTACAAAATCGGAAGCTGATTTTATGCAGGATAGTCGATTATTGTGATATGCATAATCGATTATGTTGTTACAGTGTTCAAAAACTGGCAACGGACACAAGATAATCGATTATGCAATTCTGATAATCGATTATCCTACTCTGCGGAAATTTCCAATAAATGGAATTTCTCAGAATAATCGATTATCACTTTTGCATAATCGATTATTCACAACTTACTTCAAAAACCATTTTGGTTAAAATGAAAACGTTAAAATCATTTTGTTTGAAGTATTTGAAATATGTTTATGATAAATATGATTTGATAAAATAATTTTATGCATATTTATGATGACCTATGTTGAGCCAAAAGACGAGATAACTTAAGCGTTGCTCTTACATTGGTTCTACCTAACGACCTACGCCTTGGGTCTTCGGTCTTGAACATTTGAGCTCGTCTTTGGCTTGTCTATGCAATTCCGTCATCAATATGCTTCTCGGCATTCAATCTTGATTGTTTGTCATATAATAACGTTGTTTGACACTTGACTTCATTGTTTGTCATTCATCGACTTCGTTGTTTGTCATTCATCAAAACCTATACCTGAAAATCATGCTAATACAACCAAAGCACACATATCATGGATAGAATGATTTTCTACATCACGAGTGCCCCGTCTGTTCCCAATACTTCAAGGGAGGTCAGAGTACTATCTGCAGATGCAGGAATCCTTCTGAAGTGTTCAAGAAACATTTTACTGATATTGGATTGTTTTACAATGCACCTACACAAACTAACTAGTTGATTTGATATTTACAGCTAGATGTTGTTGGGCCTGGAGGGCCTCCCGATGGGCATGGAGATGACCACTAAGTTGAGTTATAGGTTTTAGCATTAGAATAAACTCATTTGAGGATGAGGAGAATATTGACGACTGGAAAACACAGGCTGTTTCACACTTAATGAAGAGGTCGAACTTGAAACTTTAGCTAGTGAATCTCAGTAAATTTACATTGATTTTTAACTTCCATGGACTAGTCATACCAGAGGCTGGATTTTCTTTTAACCTGTCCATATTATTCTTAAATAATGATTGGTTATTTTTTGTGCCAATTTCAAATGTTTTACTAGCTCATACTACTGCAGTAACTTCTTTACGTACATTTGATTATATGTTTGATTCATGGTTGTGAACTGTGATAATCATATCTATTCATCATTGTAATGTTGTTTCTTTAATTCCCAACTGAGCAACATAAGTGAAATAGGTTAAATCGCTACCTATGAGGCACCATTCAGCTTCATGTTTCTTGCACTTTGTACGTTGTTTAAATGCCCGTATCGTTAAATTTACAGCTTTTGGTGTCTTGTCCTGTTGCAACTGATTTAAAGAGCATAAAAATGTCTAAGAATGTGCTATTGATCCTTTTTAAGTGTATTTCACTACATCTAACTCATTTTTGCTTGATAGAATAGAACCTTAATGTATGTTGAGGACTATAAATTGTTATATCTCCTTGCCATGGTATCGATATTTAGTACCAAAAACTCTATAGGTCCAAGAGAAATTTACTGCTCACTCAATGCGTCAACGACCTTAGAATTTGATGAGGTTGGTATATTTTGGTGATTCATTAGTTGTCAAACTTGGTTGTCAAATGTCAGTTGGCTTAGTCCTTGGATTGATGTGAATTGTGATCCTAAGACTGCATATTCTGTTGCTGACTATGTCTTCTGACTAAATTACAATATAGGCAAAGAACTATGTTATCATCGAAATCTCATTTATTAGAATTGCCGACGATGCCAAATATCCATTTCTTTAGCAGAGACTAATTATATTGGCTACTTATGCAACCGAATTTGTTAAATATCCTGTTGGTTGAGATTCCAATGATAGAGGCCGTTATCGGTGTTGTCATATTATATAGTTAAGTTGAAGTTCTCATGCCCCTTAGTGAATTAATGGCAAGTATGAGGGCACGGGAGGCAATTTCTGAATGCCTTAATGAATTACAGTCTGAATCCCATGAAAAACAGCAGAAAGCTCTGCTAAACTTAGCTTCAATCACAAAGGTGAGCCCTCAAAATAGGAACTTGTTAGCTCAATCAGATGGTTCTATTTCTACCTTGCTCAGCCTATCCATGTCTCCCTCCTCTTCAACTATTCAACTCCTCGCGCTTTCCATTCTCTTCAACCTCTCACTCAATCCTAATCTCAAGCAGTCTCTAGCAGACATGGATAAGATCCTGTTTCTCAACTCTGTGATCCTATCTTCAACTTCAGCTGAACCAAGTAGGATAGCAGCATCACTTCTCTGCAGTTTGGCAATGTTAGATAAGAACAAGGCAAAGTTTGGAGTGGATGGAACCGTTGAGGCTCTCGTTAAGGCAATCTCGAGACCAAGAGGCCCTGCTTCCCATCACTTTCTGAGCACGTTGGCTGAACTGGTGCAGTTTCATGGGAATTGCACGGTAGCTGTCCGAGCGGGGGCAGTTCCGGTTCTGATTAAATTAGTAGAAAGTTCTGATTGTGAGGATCTTGTTGGAACATCACTGGCAATACTCTGCTTGCTTGCAAGATTTGATGAGGGACTAACTGCTTTGAAAGAGAGAGACCAAATTGTGCTATCAATGTTGGAAATTTTGAAGGGAAGGTGCATGTTGAGTAAAGAAGGAGCTGCTGATATTCTACTCCGTTTATTTGATGAAAGTGAGAGATGCATAAGAGATGCTCTGAGGTTGCCTGAGTTTTCATCTGTGCTAGCTGATCTTTCTGTTAGAGGGTCAGTGAGAGCTCGGGAGAAGGCTAGTTTACTCATGAAGAAACTAATGGAAGCTAACGTGGATATTGTTTATGGCGATATTGGCGACAAAACCACAGCATATTTACAATGGTAGGAGTACCTGCAAAGCAGAGACAGATACAAGAAATGAATTTGATGGTAGTTGTTCAAATTTTAGTGATTTTCCGCATAAAAATTTATGTTTCGTAATAAAAATATTTAGTTTAGTTGAACCCGTTATAGTGCATCAGCCCCTCCATGTCGGATGTTGTGTGAGTTTACTTCATATGTACGTTCGTGTACACTTTGTCCATCAATCAAGCAATTCATGAAGATTCTTTACAATTTTTAGAGTTACAAAGAAGACCTAAAAAGCTAAACTTTTATAGCAAGGTATTTCCTCATCAGGCTAAAGTTTGCAACAATGCTATTTAAATATGAATGATTAACTTCTTAAAAGTTAACACAAGTCTCATACAGAAAAAAGTTACGCACTTGAGGATAAAGTTTCAAACAAATAAAGTTTACTTACTTTCAAAGCGAGCATAACTCTAAATATTTAATAATTAATTGAATTTGTTGGTATATATGACGAATAGTTTAAATCTCGCGATTATGATAAGGTACACGATTTCACTGAGGAGATTGCTAAACAGTTTGATATGATGTCCAATGGTTTGCGTGAATTTTCCAAAATAAGATATTGTTGGGAATACATTAATTAAAGGGATTTTTACATAAATATATCATATAGCAAACTTTATTATCATTATTGTGTCTTGTTTGGTTATTATCCGCATATTTCATGTTTTCTTTACCAAAACTATACCAAACTATATCTGGCTGAATTTATAGCCTAAAATAGCACCAGATTTTAAGCTTCCCAATTAATATTTGATTCTGTCCCAATTAAATGATCTTTTTAAAACGTTAAAAGATCTCAACCCAGCGTGAATCTCTCAGTTTTAATCTCCCATACCTAGCCATCAGTTTCGAAAATCTCTCATTCTTCTACATCAAATACCGAAAATCAGAATTTACAGCGTGACAGTCAATCAAATTGTAGTTCTTCCAGATTTCAGTTTCGAAAATCTCTCATTCTTCTACATCAAATACCGAAAATCAGAATTTACAGCGTGATAGTCAATCAAATTGTAGTTCTTCCAGATTTCAGTTTCGAAAATCTCTCATTCTTCTACATCAAATGCTGAAAATCAGAATTTACAGCGTGATAGTCAATCAAATTGTAGTTCTTCCAGATTTCAGTTTCGAAAATCTCTCATTCTTTTACATCAAATACTGAAAATCAAAATTTACAGCGTGATAGTCAATCAAATTGTAGTTCTTCCAGATTTTTTAATAGAGTTCTTATACTTCAGTACCGAGATTCTACAATGTCTAAAATCCCGATAATGCTGAAATCTAATGGTTATTGGGATAACTATGGCAGATTCCGAGATTTTGAAGTTGATGCCATTTTGGTAGATGATAATGCAAGCTACAGAATTCTCCAGTCTACAATTGCAGAACAATTATTGATTGATACAATGCATAAAATTGTAGAAATAAAATACATTATGAATGATAATTGTCCTCCATTGCAGATTAGGAATGATATGGGTGTTCGTGTATATATGGAAACGAAAAAAGAGAATAAAAACTTAGGTTCGTATCCCTTATGTATTAGTGTAAGAGATTTCAATAAGGAATTGGCAATCACCAATGAATGCATCAGTACAGATATGTTTGATTCGAAAATGCTGAGATTTTTGTATTCTCTAATCAACTACAATTTGACGACATTATAACAGTGTAGTTAGGTAGTATTTATATAAATCAATGTAGTTAAATTGCCTATATTCTCAATATATATTTGTATTTAATAGTTAATCTTATTTTACGACTACAAATTGTAGGTTCTATTTTGCCCTTGGCATATGCTGTTGTTGATTCTGAAAACGACGCGTCTTCGAGGTGGTTCTTTGAACAAATCAAGGAGGCATATGGTGAAAGACCTTCAATGTGTGTTGTCTCAGATAGGCATGAGAGTATATCAAAGGCAACATCAGTTGTCTATCCGGGCATGGCACACTACTTTTGCATGTGGCATATATGGACAAAGATAAGGTCAAAATTCAAGAAGGCACATCTACAATTACATAAATTGTACTTTGCTAAAGCACGGTCATATACTCTGGATGAATTCAATGAAAGGATGATGAAGATTGAAGAGGTAGACCCACGTGTATCGTCTTACCTATATGATAGTGGCTATCATAGATGGTCAAGAGTACATGCAACGGTGAATAGAACTTTTACTATGACGTCAAACATTGCGGAGTCGTTGAACGCTGTAACAAAAGAGGCAAGAGAGCTGCCAATATTTGATCTATTTGAGTATATGAGGACTATTCTAGAACGTTGGACAAAAGAAAAGTTATTGAAGGCAAAGGGTACTTTCACATTACTTGGTTACAAATTCAACAAAGAATTGGAAGATAACAATACATTATCCCAGAAACTAAAGGTAATATATTCTTGTTTGGTGCAGGACAAAAAACAAAAATAGTAGTAGCTGCTGCAGTGTTTCCAGTTTGTAGTTAAAATATAGTCAAAATGTGGGTAAATGTAGTTAACGTTTATATATAGTTTGTTTGTAGCTGATTTGTAGTTAACTGATTGTTGCTAACATAGTTAACTGATTGATTTATTATTATTTTCTTTTTGGTCTTGAATTGTAGGTGAGGGCTTCAACAGATCATATACATACTATATTAGATGGTGTGAAGCGGTACATTGTATGTTTAGAAAACAAGAAATGTAGCTGTGGACAATTCCAACTTGATGAACTTCCATGTGCCCATGCATTGGCAGTATTAAGGCATATGAATGAAAGGCCGGACAACTATTGCTCTCCGTATTACACAACGAAGAGCCTTCTTCTTACATATGAATTGTCAGTTAATCCTCTTCCTGATGAAGCCAAATGGGATGTTCCACAACATATTTGGATGATGTAGTAAAGCCACCAGCTGGAGATAAAAGGCAGCCAGGTAGACCTCACAAGGAAAGATATAAAATATTTGATGAAATAAACTCAAAGAAGTACAAGGTGTCATGTGGCAATTGTGGAGGTGAAGGGCATAACAAAAGAACTTGCAAGAATGCGCCGAAAAAGAAATGAATATAATGTAGCTAGAATAGTTATTCAAAATACATGTTAGTGATCCCAAATTATCGGAATTTATTGTGTAACTGTTCTACGTTTTGACGATAATAAAGAAGTATAATCATATATTTGAGTAATGTAAACTGTTGGCAGATTGTACTTATAATATACTGTAAGTGTGTTCTAAATGTATTACTCGGAATCACCTAATGTGAATTTGTAGTTTAACTGTATCTCATATTAGTTATATGCAAATGTAGTTATATGGAATTTTAGTTATATGTAGTTCAATTTTGTAGTTATATGCAATTTGTAGTTTAATTGTAGTTATTTGTAGTTAATTGTAGTGTTTAAGAAATATGTCTGAATAATGTATTTTATTGTATCTACTGGCTTGTATGTGTAGCTGAAAACTGCAAATGGAATTTCAACAAAAAAATTCATGATTCTTCTTTGTTCAAGATAAGAAGTTTTAGCCGAAAACACAACAGCTGCGAATGGACGAAACCTTCATACAGCGCAAATGTACTGTAACAGTAGTTTGTAGCATTGTCATTCCAATTTGTAGTTATATGCAATTGTAGTTATATATAGTGCAGTTTTGTAGTTATATGCAATTGTAGTTAATTGTAGTCATTGTAGATAAATAATTCATTTCGACAATTATATAAAAATTGACAGTTATATAAAATGGCAACTGAAGGTATTATATAAAAGTAACTCCAACATTAATGTATACGATAAAAATTGTATATGCTATTAGATATTAGATAGCTAGAATACTCGAGTATTAGACAAAGCTGTTACGGCAAATATGCTATTAGATAGCTCGAATACTCGTGTATAATGTATTAAAAAAAATTTCATTACAACCAAAATGACTTAATGATTACATTGTTTTCCAATCCAACTACTAAATATGAACAATATAGTCTACTCCTTCTTTCGTTGAACTTTAGTCCTCTCATTCTTTGCCGGTGCACCCTTCCTCCTTGCAAGCCTGCCAGTAACCTTACTCTCACTGATTGAACCATCTGTTAGCTTCTTTGTGGCGTAGTCCCACAACAGAGCTCCATATCGTCTACGGTATTTTTCAATATCAGTAAGATCTTTCTTTGGAAAAGACAAATCACCATTGCTAATATACTCCGCAAAAGCAGCCACAAATACACCACAATCCCTGTAGAATATGAGAATTTTTCATTATATACCAAACGATAAAAAAAAATTAATTAAATATATAGAAAGGGAGATTAGTTTTTTACAGTGAGCCTTCCTTTTGTTGTGGAATCTCAGAAACCATCCATTGTATGTCGAGAGGGTCTGTAACTGGTTTCTCTATGTATGACTTTGTAGTCTTGAAGTCAATGTCTTTGCGTTTACCATAGAAACCAGTGCATGGCAAATAAAGAGGAATAATGACTGAAAATTTGTCAACCAAGGTTTGAACAGTTTGGTTACACTTTGCCCTCACCAATGAATCATAAACATAAAGTTGCCGGTCCTTTATGTCAAACACTAACAACAACCAATGAAAGTTCTCTACAAGATTAACAGGCATTAGCACATAGTTCACTAGATCCCATGCTACATTAGCAAGAATTCTATAGCCCATAATATATTCTCCAATATCATCCTCGGCTTTAACAACAAAATTCCTTTGATCCATTGGAGCAGTAGTGAACTTCTCGTATATTTTTTCAATTTTTATCTTGAACAAGCAATCGGTTGTTATAAATCTACTTTTGATGTTGGGGTCATATTTCCCCTTTTTTCTCAGATAGTACATTATAACATCAATGTGCTGAAAAAGTAAAAGTGCAATTTACAATAAGTTGTAGTGTAGACAAATAACATCTACAAAATAACTACATATTAAGTACAATTGTAGTTAAACTGTATTTCAGTTTAGTTATATGCAAATGTAGTTATATTGAATTTTAGTTATATGTAGTTCAAGTTTGTAGTTATATGCAATTTGTAGTTTAATTGTAGTCAGTTGTAGATAAATGTAGTTTAATAAATATGTCTGAATAATGTATTTTTTTAATAACTACATATTAACTACAATTAGACAAATCAGCTTGCTTGACTATAACAGTGAGCCAGCTACCAGAGATATATGGAGGCAAACTGCCATTAGTTCCTATTCATGAAGCCTAAGCAATTAATTACATTTAAATATAATAGATAAAGACAAAACTACAATTATAAACTATATACTTACTATACTATTGATTACTTGTCCGGGGTGAGCAAAGGCGTAGAACCAGTCCTTCTTATCAATTTTTTCGCAACCCAAATCCAACCAAGGATTGAGATGGTTATCCTTCTTTGAATAGAAGTCTTTCCTCCTGTAATAATAATAGAATTAAACAAATAAAAAAAATCAGAAACATTTACAATTTCAAAGTCTAAAAAAGGTTCAAAGATATAGAAAACAAGTACATACAGACATGGTACATTTAAGCACCATACCTCCTAGATGCTTTGTCAGTTCCATGGTATAACTAGGTTGTAAACCTATCTATTAGTTCAGGATCAACATCTTCACCAATGAGACTTGCGAATGGGTGCTTTAGGTAAAAAAATTTTGGCCCAACAGACGTGCTGCCTTCAGTACTATATAGTGGAGTGAATGATGATCGTGCATGTTTTCCGAGTAACCTTGTTCTTCCGTGATGAACATGGGTTGAATAAACTTGTATGGGCTCACCATACGTGACCATCTGTGATAGGTTTTCCGGAAGTTCAAAATCATCCAATGTCACACCTTTCTTTTCAATTCCTCCAGGCATAACTCCAATCTCCTCTTCTTTTTCAAGGCATTCATGGACAACTTCAGTCACAGTTACACCATGAATTGGTGACTGTGGAATGTTGTCTTCAACATCTGCTACAAAAATAATGCAATACTTAAAAGCATTATAACAGTGTATAATCAACTATATTAAAAACTACATTATTAAATAATACCTTCTTTTGCTACCTCAGTTGCTTGTTGGAAGTCATCATACAAATCAACTTGTTGTTCAACATGTTGAGGAGAAGTGGGAGCTGAAAAGGAAAGTTAATTATTTATTAGCAATTCTTGAAGTTTGTATATATGTATGTAGGAATTATGTAGATACATGTTTTACTGGTGCTTGCACGGAGTTGAGCACCAACATTGAACTAAAAATATTTGTGTTTGTCTGCTTGATTTTGTTCGTTATATTTGTTGAACTAGCAGCAAACTACATTTTTTGAGGAATGTCTGAGAATGCTTTATTGTCATAACTATTATATAGTGTTAGAATAAATTATATTTAAATTCTTACCTTTGACTCATCCAATTCATTCCTCCTGTTGACATCATTCATTACACTTTTCAAAGATTCATCTATGAACTCTCGAAGTTTTGAGAGTTCATCAAAAACATCCTTCTTTAACTGATCTAACTTTCCATCAACCTAAAAAGTAATTATGTCTACTAGTTGGTAAGAATATTCTATTAGTTACACTTAAATAAAAAGAAACTACAAAGTAGCAGGAATGAATGCAAGTGGTACTAAATAATGACTACACAACTGTATTTTCTCACAGTACCTGCTCAAGCTTCTGTTCCAACTTCCTGATCTGGCTACTGACATATTCCATGTCATTTGGAGAATTAGCCTCTTCAGGTTCAACTTTCGGAGAAGCAGCAGTTGGGACTTTTGATGGTTGACCAACCTCTTCATCTTCATATTTAATCTTTTATGGGAGATTAAGCGCTCCAATATCTTCCCCAGATGCAACCATGTTTGAGAACTAAAAGATGTAAATGACAGTTAAGTCAATTGAAAAGAAAATTGTAGATGTAATGTAGTTACTATAACAGTAATTGAAGAATTATACAAAGGTTGAAAAGAATACCTTGAGCCACTCAGGCTTGATGATTTTGTCTTCAAGGACAGCTAATCAAATCTGTCCCTTTGTAGATGACCATCTTAAAATACGAGGAATGGAGTCAGAGCACCGTGTAGCAAGCTCGGTACTGACAGAAGAACAACACTCGTATAGCCACACTTGTAAGGCTAATGAGCATCCCCGTATAGGATAAGAATGGATGTTGGGATTGAGACGATGTCTGACAGATTCAACAACATGCTTGAAGGATTTTGTACCCCATGGGTACGACTCAAAATTACCACTCTCTATAAGAAAGAACGTAAACTTGTCTATCAAACTAACATTGTCCTAATCAGAAGGACAAACAAAGAATTCAAACATATACAGGATACACAACTGTACAGCATCCAAATCATTTGTCCATGATTTGGATGTAACTACATTTCTCAGAAGCCATTTCTCGACCCGAGCTTTGTTAGGGAAATATTTAGTCATTAAATGGCTAACATAGTTAGAATTATATCCATAGTCCGAGAAATATTGACACAATTAAAACCAGTAATCAAACAAAAATCTCTCAAGGAAAAAATTAATTTTTGTCCATTTAAAAGAACAGAAAAGTAGTTGTCAGTAGATTTTGATAACTCATACTTCATTAGAAGATGAATTGACTGGTTCTGCATGCAGATTGGGGGCATATCTAATAAATAACCAAAACATATTTTCTTGAAAACACGTAATTGGTTTGGGTATAGTAATGCCTTTATCTGGCTAGGTATTGTTGGATCGCACAGGCGGTGGAATCGGATCACACCATAATCAACATTATGTTGAGCACAGTAAGGTCCAT
This sequence comes from Nicotiana benthamiana, assembly GCA_034376525.1. NCBI lineage: Eukaryota > Viridiplantae > Streptophyta > Magnoliopsida > Solanales > Solanaceae > Nicotiana > Nicotiana benthamiana. The sequence goes on from CM067332.1 coordinate 99,866,007, forward strand.
TCTGCAAAAAAAAGTATATTAATTGTGGTTAGAATGACGCTAGATTTCAGCATTACAAGATATAATGTAACATATCATAAAACTACAATTTTAACCTACAAACTACATTTAAACTACATTCTAACTACAAGTTATTTTACAAAAAGTATAACTACAATTTACTTTACAAATTACAAATCAACTACACTGTAACTAGATATATACCCTAACTTTTAGTCACAGTTGCAAATAACACAATAAAATTGCAGAACACAGATCTACTACATTGTGAAAGACTATATGAAACTACATTCTAACTACAAGTTATAGTACTAAAAGCATAACTACAATTTACATATATACCATGTCTTTTAATCACAGTTCCAAACAACACTATAAAATTGCAGACCACATATCAACTACATTGTGATAAACTACAGTTAACTACATTATAACTTCAAGTTATTTTACAAAAAGCATAGCTACAATTTACCTTGCAGACTACAAGCAACTATACTGTAAATACATTTATATAATGTCTTTTTATCACAGTTCCAAATAACACTACAAATTGCAGACTACAAATCAAGTACACTGTAACTATAAATTTATTGAGCATGTACAATGTAACTACTTTTATACACTGTCTTTTTATCACAGTTCCAAATAACAATACAAAAACTACAATTAACTACAAAATTGAGTCAATAGTATATTTTGCCAATTAATTACAAACTGACTACAAGTAACTACAAAATGACTACAATTAACTACAAATTTCTATAAACAAACCTACTATGCAATAATACAGTACCTTTTGACAAAAAACACTTAAACACCAAAAAAATACTTGCATACTATTTTTTGGCAAAAAATATTAAACTACAAAACAGTGAGGAGAAATAAAAAATGTTTACCTTCAATGAAATTTTTTGTGGAACCAATTTTGTAGGTTTTTTGGAGGGTTTCTTCTTTTTTTGTTTTGAGGGGGATGGAGACACCTTTTAATTTTTCGTGGTTTGAAATTTGGGTGAATCTTTCACAAAATCATCATCATCGACCCTCAAGTTTTTCCCCTTTCGCTTAAGTTGTTTGTCGGCTTCTATTTCTACACTGGTAGCATCAACATCGTGCAAATGCTTGGTTCGCATTTTAGCACGGATTTGTCTTGGCGATGCAGGAACTCTATCTTTTCCACTTGCATGGACAGATTGTTGATTTTTTGGTGGTGATTTAGGTGTTAAAACACCCAAATCAAAAGATGGAATATCAGCTAATTTTTGTCTTTTTGGAGTACTAGCTTTTTTCACCATTTTTGACTGTGGATACGATTTTAGTGACTGAAACTGTGGTGGATTGAGAAAACTTCTCGAACTGAAACTGTGCAAGGTTCGATAATGGCGGATGAACTTCAAGCAGAGAGAGAGAAATCGGTTTTGTAGAGGGTTTCTGACTTTGATAAACTTTTAGGGACTGAAACTATGGTGGATTGAGAAGAACTTCTCGATCTGAAACAGTGGAAGCTTCGACAATGACGGATGAAATTCAAGCAGAGAGAGAGAGAAATCGGTTTTGGTAAACAAACGGGGGGGGGGGGGAGGGTAATTAAAAAAGGGGAGAAAATCGTGGGTTTTGTTTGTAGGAGAGAGAAGAAACGTGTAGAATAAAATCTGAGAAGATACACAGTTCCACAAATTATGCCTATTAATAATAAGTTGATAATTAAAACTTAAATAGAATTTTGGTACAAAAATTGAAAGTTGGTATGCTTAAATATAATAAACACAAACCTTAAACATGGGTGGTAATAATGTTTGCTATATGGTATGTATATATAAAAATCCCTTAATTAAAACAGACTATTTAGTATTTGAATATTTTCTAAGTGGATCACTATGATTACGTCCTGAATTAAGTTGTTTCAAACTTTGGTACCCCATATAGTTGAATTTTGACACAACTGGAACGAGGTAAGAACGGGCTCATTTATTTGTGAAACACAAGAGGGTTTATAAACGGGGCAAAATATAAAATTGGCTGGTCGGTCCAAATTAATTGTATTTTCTAACAAAAAGAAAAAAATCTGTATAATATACATATATGTATAATTATCAATTATTATTTTTTAGATTATATATTTCTCTTATAAACAGGGCTAACTTCTAATTTTTGCATGCTTTACGGAGTATTTAACCTATTTTCTAAGCAAAGAATTTACGTGGTGTGACCCTAGGCTTGCATGGTCTTTAAAAAATGTCCCCAATTTTGACTTTGGTGTCAAAATAGTCCATGCATGTGTATTAGGCGACCAAATGACATATACTCCCTCTAGATATAAGGATATATCTTTTTATTTATCTAAGTTCATTATGTGAGAACTGAATTTATGCAATATGGTAGAATTCACAAGTAATTTAAATATATTGGTAGATTTACTTTAAAGTCTATCGTGTAGTCATAGTTATAAATTTGAATAAACAATTAGTTATCTAGTAGAATACTCTACCAAATGAATTTATAGTGATATGATTAATATAGTTAAAAATTCTGCCTTTTTATTATTGTTGTACACAAGTAAAACAAAAAAAGACAACCAAATAGAGTAAATGTAATAAGTTAAAAAGTTACCACTAGTGAAAAATGAAAATCATGATGATTTGGTATTGTTTACAAGACAAGTAAATAGAATAAATTTAATGAGGTACCATTGGTGAAAACTAGAAATCATAACAATCTAATAGAGTTTGTAAGACAATCTGGTAGAACAAATGACAAAAGTTTAATAAGGTATCAATGGTGAAACATGTCAATCCAGTAGACTTTAGTATAAGTTATTGTCCAACTAGATATTTAGGTTGAATAAAGCAAAAAATGCTACCAATTTATCATAACTTGCATGCTACCTTCTGAGATGTAGTTTTTCTTCTTCTTCTTAATTCATAATTTCGAAATTATGAAAATCTAGTAGTGTGTGTTTTATGCAACATAAAGTCCCACTAATTTGCGATAACTTGCCTTTCACCTTAACGACATGTATTTTTCCTCTTTATTGTTAATAGCTTTGAAATTGTGACAATTGTTTAATCAAAAAATAAAATTTTAATCGAAGTTAGAATTTAGAAAAACACGGGTTACTGATAATCAAAAGAACGTATAAAAGGAAATAATTTAGGTAGCAAAGAGTATTTCAAGAGAAAAATAAGTAAACCAAAATATATTCCAATGATTTCGTGTCCTGATCAGACGTCTCCTTTCTATAGGTATCTTGGAGATATACGTTTTGCCCAAATCATAATGAGGCTATTATGAGTAATTAAAGACATTGAATGCTACATTATATAATCATTACGTTCAATACAAATTCTCTAACGTATTCCACATTTAATATTTATTAAATACCGTATCTGCTCTCTTTTCTATTATCAGATTCATTCTTTTTGACCCTCGGATATAAATGACTTAAATAGGTATGGGCGCCGAGTTATTTGAATAACTACCCGTGCCTCTTCTTCAGTCATTTGCTCGTACCTATTGCAGCTCGTGTTTCTTAGCTAGTTGTAATTCTTTGTCCATTCAATCAGTCTACGTATCTTGACATGTTTTTTATATTTAAATATAATTTTTTCCCAATATAGATAGTCCCCCCACTTTCCGTTTATTCATTAGTTGAATACTTGGGAAGTGGATTCCATTAAAAGAGAATTTTTGTCACTATTAATGCTATGACAAAACTGACTTTCAATTGTCGTTTTCATTTAATGCTCCATACATGTGTTATTTTTCTGTTGGTTCTGCAGTTTGTAGCCATTTTCAAGGCTTTTCTTACGGCTCCACTATTCTCGAAGTGCCAGTTATTATTATTATGGTTCTTCCATCATTGCACTTTTACTTTTGGCAGTTGCTTATTAATATAAATATTTCACTTTTCTTTGTCTTTTACTATATAAAGCTTTTACTGAACATTTTATTCCTCAAATATTTGTTTACTTCTCTCTTCCTCATAGCATTCTTCTTCGCCATGTCTTCACCAAGTCCTAACCCTAGGAGAGTTCCTATTGTTGATTCTTTTCCTAACACCCCCATTAGGAGTAGAAGGGGAAGTAGACTTTGTAGCTCAGGATCTACTCGTAGTGGTTCTTCAATACCTTCTTCTAGCTCTGGTCCTTCTTCTAGAACCAGAGGCTTCCTTTCTTAGAAATCTTCTTGTAGGAGTAAAGAACCTTCTGAACCATTGCGTTAGCCCTTAGTGGAGGAGATAGTCCCTACTGAATTTTCCTTTTATCATGATAGGGAATCTCTTAGGAATCGGGTTTCTACTTTAGATCGTGCTGATGCTTATCATATTCAGATTAAAGAAATTTTGATTCCTATAGTTCGTAAAGATTGCCATTGAAGTAATGATTTTTCAATAATTATTCCTAATCCAAATCAGAGAATTGCCTCTTATTTAACTGGGTCCTCTTTTGTTTATACATATCTTTTCACCTTAGGGTTCAAACCAGCTATCAACCTAGTTATTCTTGAATTTTGGTGTTTCTTTAATGTTTGTTTGGGTCAAATTGGCCCAATCATATGGAGAGTTGTTGCCTGTTTGAGGCATTTAGCCAATACAACTGGTGTTTTCTTTACCTTCCCTCACCTAATTCATCTTTACTCCCCGATGATTTTTCACAATGGCATTTTCACATTAGTAGCCAAGAGTAAGAGGGTTTTGGTGAGCCACAAAGATGACAAGGACCATGGCCGGTATGCCCGATTTATTGGTACCCCCATTCTAGGCTTAGTGGGTGAGGATAACGTTCCCTTCCCTGAGAAGTAGAATTTTGCACGTAACTCTTTTATCTTTCTCGTGCCTTTTTTCCTGTAAGTCAATCACCCTCTCTAATTTTTCCTCTTTCTTTTTTAGCAACCATGGGAGTTATGGAGGATGTTCCCAATTTTCGTGGTTGGGTAGATAAATTGCTGAAGACCGCACAAATGGATGGTAGGTCTTAGAAAACACTTTCTAACCGTTACAGTTGGAAAGTAAAGACTCATGGTAAAAGTTTTTATTTCTTTTGCACGCATATATATATATATATATATATATATATATTTTTTTTTTTTCCTTCTATGCTTTAACTACCATCCTTCTTTTTATCAGGATTTTCTATTCGAGGAGTTACTGCTGAAGCAGTTGCGACCTCTTGTGTCTTCTTGGGAACCCGTATCTCTTTAGAAAGAGCCCGAGAATAGTTTGGGGTTCTTCTTCTGCAAAAAGGAAAGCTATTGAGGAGGAAGAATCTAAAGAAAGAAAAAGATGGTGATTCCCTGGTGACGAGAACACGAGCTAGGAGACGCATCGTTTCTGATGACGAAGCTGAAGTTTCTCCTCATATTTCCGTTCCTCTTACCAAACCTGCTGAAACTCTAGTAATAATTCCTGACAATGATGTCCTCCACATAATACTCGTGAGTCTTTTGATCATCTCTTCGTCAGTGGTTTTGGTAGTGGCATTTTAGGGACTGTTTTAGATGAAATACCTCTATCTTCTTTTTTGACTATCATGCCTATGGTTCCTCCTTTACCATCTCCATTTGTTTCTTTCCTTTTTCTACTGTTATCACATCTTCTACCGCTCCTTTTTTGTCAATTCCTCCTCCCATAATTCATCATACGGAAGGGGGCTCTTCAAGTAGAAGTGGCGCTATGAGGAGGGTAACTATTGAAGTTCTTGCTGATAGCAACCTTTTTAGGAAGTCGTGTTAAGCGGACGTATGCCTGGAGCCTTTAATTGGCCCAATTGAAAAAGCAAAGCTAGAGAGCCATAGTTCCTTTACTCTGATGAACGATATCGTGCATGCCACCTTAAAGGTATTTTCCTCCTCTTTCTTCTTTACTTTGTAAAAATTTTTTATCTTTGAAATTCTTATTTTCCTTCCTTTTTTAGGCCAATCTCATTGGCACGAAAATGATAAATAGAATCCCCCTCTTGGAGAAGGTAGCACGTGACTCCGAGAAGATAGCACGTGATTCTCAACTGGAGGCAATCAATTGGAAGGAACAATTTAAAAGTGCACAAATTGATGTGAAAGACTTACAAGAGAGCAAAGGTATCTTAGAGAAGCAGGTGCGGGCTTTAACTTCAGAGTTAGAGATTGTAAAAGCTTCCTCAAGCTAAGCAGAAAAAGAGAAAGAACGTCTCAAATCCACCTTCTCAGAACAACTATCTAAGCCTATTGAGGAGATCAGAGAGTTGAAGGCCCTCTTAAGTTAAAAAGAAGTTTATGCAGGGGAGCTCGTGCAAAGCTTGACTCAAGCACAAGAAGACCTTCAAGTCTCTACTGATAAGGTGCTTGCTTTAGAGAGCTCCCATGCTTCTCTTCAAACTTCATATAACTCCGCCTTGGATTAAAATAAAGAGCTAAAAAATGAGATTGCTGATTGGGAAAATGATTATAAGATCCTTGAAGAAAAATCTGTTGTTGAGGTAAGTTACGCATTTTTGAATTCACATCGTGATACCCTAATTGAAGCTGGTAAAGAAAACTTCAACCAGGAGTCAGAATTCGCTAAGATCAATGAAATTATTTAAAAAGCTCAGCAACCTCAGGATTTCCCTTCTCCTGTGGCTGAAGCTTCCGTGAATGTTGAAGTTGATTTTGGTATTGTGACTCATTCAAGCCCAACCGAGCCTACTGCTGAAAGCCAAGTTGAACTAGCGACTGCTGATGTACCTACCCAAATCGAGCCTGTTACTATTAATGCTTCCGCGTCAGTTCCACAAACTTCTCAATGACCAACTTTAATGACTTTGTTTTTATTTTCATTTTGAAAAATTGTAATCAAACCCTTAGCTTTATTTGAGGGTTGATTTTTGGAGATGCAAGTCCCCAAGTCTTTTATGGGGTGATTTGTATAAACAATTTCTTAATTTTATAACTAAGTTCATGCTTAGTCTTAAGTTTTCTTATTAAGAAGTTCTTCATGTTAGTATTTCAAACTTCTGTTATGTTTACTCTTGCCTTTATTTTTAAGGACTTACAGAATAATTTTGCATTTTTATTCTGTGAAAATGCTTCTGTTGATCTCATGGCTAATTAACTTAAACATGAGTTTATAAAAGAGGGCCCTTTTATATTTCGACACTTAATGAAGAAGACGTCTCAACTTCATAATGGTGTTATCATATGATAAATGAAATAGGAACACACATGTTTCTTTGAAATAACTTTAATAAGTTTTGAATAATACTTGACTAGTTTTGAATAATATTTTACATGTATTTAAGGTACATCTATAACTTTCTCATAACTGTTTTTCTAATAACAGATTTTCACAAAAGAAGAATAATAGACACGGGGGTTTTCCTTATAACCGTTTCAGTACATAGCTTTACCCTAACTATAGTGAAATTTTTATTTGGCCTTAACTCATGGCTCCATCTTGTGACTTTGTGTCTTTCTTTATACACACTTGTGACTTCGTGACTTCTTTATACACACGTCTATGTATTTTATATAGTCCTCCAAATATTTGAGTATTGAAGTATGAAGCCTCAAGCACTTGATAGTTTCTTTCATTTGGTCCTTTCCTGAAAAGAAAAAACATACGAGACTTGGAGGTGCGATCATAGATGAAGACTGCTTAACCCGTTTAAGTTTCTATCTGAATAAATATAATCATAGGCAAGGAATTTTAGGTTATTCCGTGTGCCTTACAGGTCGTGACTCATAATTTAGTAGGGGTTAGCTTTTTGTCTATCATGTAAAATCATTAGTAAAATTTAAATAATTTAAAAATTAAATATAAAATAACGATACTTGACCGTGAGTATTCCTTAGAAATAGTATCTATCCAAATGAGCAACATTGCAATGTAAATGTAGTATCTTGCCATCCATTCTCTCCAGTTCATATGCTCCTTTTCCTGCTATATCACGAACTCTGTAGGGTCCTTCACATGTTGGACTTAATTTACCTACATTAGTTGCCTTTGAAGATTGAAAAACCTTTTTAAGCACAAAGTCACCCACCTTTGAAAAATCCGAGTCGTGCTTTTTGGTTGAATATCGTTCTATGGCTTGTTTCTATGCTGCCATTCTTATTAGTGCAGCTTCTCTCCTCTCTTCGAGTAAATCAGGATTGACCCGCATCTCCTCGTCATTTGTCACCTGTGTGAATCGTGTACTTAGCTCTCCTATCTCAACTGGAATTAGAGCCTCAACTCTATAAACTAATAAAAATGGTGTTTTTCCTGTGCTTGTTTTTACAGTTGTATGATATGCCCATAAAACTCTAGGTAACACTTCAGGCCAGTTACCTTTTGATTCCTCTAATCTCTTCTTCGGATTGTAGGTAATAACCTTGTTTGTTGATTTCGCTTGCCCATTACCCACTAGGTGATAATGTGTAGATATAATCCTTTTAATTTGCTAACTTTAAAAGAATTTAGTTATTTGAGATCCTATAAATTGAGGCCATTATCACACACAATCTCCTTTGGTACACCGAATCGGCATATGATATTCCTCCAAATGAAATTCTTGACTTCCTTTTCTTGTACCTGTTTAAATACACCTACCTCCACCCATTTAGTAAAATAATCAGTGAGTATAAACAGAAATTTTACCTGTCCGTTTTCTTGTGGTAATGGACCCAAGATGTCCATTCCTCATTTTATAAATGGGCACGGTGTGATTAGCGGATGTAATAATTCTGCAGTTCTATGCATAATGTTGCCGTAATTTTGGCATTTATCGCATTTAGCCACGAAACTTTCTACTTATTTTTCCATTTTAGGCCAATAATTGCCCGCTCTAATAAGAGTTCTTACCAATGATCTTCCTCCTGCGTGATTCCCAAAATGCCCCTTATGAATCTTTCTCTCATTACATACTCTGTGAGAAGGTTCGAGAAATCTTGCTAAGGGTCCACCGAACATTTTATGATATAAGTTGCGCTGCTTTAAGCAATACCGAGCAGCCTTGTTTCGAAGCACATGAGCTTTCTTCTTATCATCAGGAACGGTACCTTACTGCAAAAAATCAACAATCTCATTCCTCTAATTCCCAAGTTAAATTATTAAAATTTACCTCATTCTTATGGGGTTGAGAATTGAATGAAATAAATGTATAACTGAGGCGTTTGCATCGCTTGCAACATTAGCTGTAGACACGAGGTTAGCTAAAGAGTCCGCTTCAACATTTTCATCCTTTGGTATTTATGTAAATTTCCAAGTTTGAAATTGCTTTATCAAATCCCGTATCTTTTTTAGGTACTACTGTTTCGTTGTTTCCCTGGTTGTATAAATACCCAGCATTTGATTAACCACGAGTTGCGAATCACTATTGATTATAATATGATTTTTGCCAAGTTCTTGTGCTAATTCTAGACCTGCAATCATAGCCTCATACTCTGCTTCATTGTTAGTTATGAAGTTACATTTAATAGCGTGTCGAATGGTTTCACCCGTAGGTGGTACCAAAATAATTCCTAAACCTGCACCTTTTACGTTAGATGAACCATCAGCGAATAAAGTCCAAGTTCCTGAGTTATCTCTATTTAACACATGTAATTCTTTCTCTGCTTCTAATTGCGTGCCTTAGCTAAAATCAACCACGAAATCAGCTAATACTTGTGATTTTATAGTAGTCCTAGGTTGGCATGTGATATGGTATTCACTTAACTCTATAGCCCACTTAGCCAGTCTACCTAATAACTCATTTTATGTAATATATTTCGTAAAGGGTATGTAGTTACTACAACAATAGGATGACACTGAAAATAAGGTCTTAACTTCCTAGATGCCATGATTAATGCAAGTGCAAGTTTTTCTAACTAGGGATACCGCGTCTTCGCATCTAGCAAAGATTTACTAACATAATAGATGGGGGATTGTTTACCTTGCTCTTCCCGGACCAAAACATCACCCACCACTACTTCCGAAACAGCAAGGTAAATAAGTAGTTTTTCCTCTGCCTTTGGTTTTGCCAGTAAAGGTGGATTTGATAAGTACATTTTCAAATTCTTAAGTGTCTATTGACATTCTTCAGTTCATTCAAAATAATCCTGCTTTTTAAGGGCTGAGAAGAATTTAAAGAACTTCTCCGATGACTTAGAAATGAATCTCCTTAAAGCTGCAATTCTCTCTGTTAATCTTTGAACTTTTTTCTTGTTTGGAAGTATATCGGGGATTTCTTCAATGACCTTGATCTGTGCAGGATTTACTTCAATAGCACGGTTAGAAATAAGAAAACCCAAAACTTACCTGATTCAACACCAAATGCACATTTCTCAGGGTTTAACTTCATATTGAATTTGCGTAAAATTGAAAACGTGTCAAATAAATGTGATATGTGATCCTTTGAATACTGAGTTTTAACAAGCATAATCATCTATATATATATTTCCATGGATTTTCCTAAATTCTCCTGAAATATTTTGGTAACTAACATTTGATACGTTGCACCTGCATTATTTAGTCCAAAGGGCATTACCTTGTAATAATAAGTCCCCATGTCTGTTATGAATGAAGTTTTTCTTCATCCGTTCCATTTTAATATGATTATAGCCTGAATATGCATCTAAAAAGCTTAATAGCTCATGACCTACAATCTCATCAATCAATTGATCTATGTGTAGTAGTAGAAAAGAATCTTCAGGACAATCTTTATTAAGATCAGTGTAATCTACACAAGCTCGCCACTTACCGTTCTTCTTTGGAACGACAATAGTATTAGCTAACCAGTTAGGATACTTTACCTCACGAATGGAACAAATTTTTAGATATTTTGTACTTCTTCTTGAATCACCTGATTCTTGAAAGTTCCTTGCTTTTTTTTTTTCTTTTGTTTGACAGGAGGGTACGAGGGATCGTCATTTAATTTATGAGTCATCACCTCCGGAGGAATCCATGTCATGTCAGAATGGGACCAAGTAAATAAGTCCATGTTAGTTTTCAAAAATTCAATCAACTTACCGCTCATACCTTGGCTAAGATTAGCCATGACGTAAACTTTCTTATCAAGATATTGAGAAAATAACACGAGATGCTCTAATTCCTCTATTGTGGTTTTGATATTTTCATTCTCTTCTGGTTCTTGAATGGTATAAGGTCTTGAGTATATATCTGTTTGCCCTTGTTCAGTTGAGGTTTGTGTTGTGGTGACCTCAACTGCCTTCTGTGGTTGCTATATTACCTTCATTTCTCATGCTTGTATCTGCAATAGAGTTGATCGCGCTGGATGTATGTTGATCCCCATGAGTTTGACAGATTCCCCATAGCAATGGAAATTTAATAACTTGATGCAAAATTGAAGGTACTCCATCTACTTCGTGGATCCATGGTCTCCCAAGAATCATGTTGTAAGCCATATCCATATTTACTACCTGGAACTTTGTATCTTTTATGACACCTTCGGCGAATGTGGTGAGTGTTACCTCTCCTTTCATGACCACACTGGAATTATCGAATCAAGATAGAGTATGGGACTTTGGTATTATTTTGTCTTATACTTACATTTCACGCAATACTCTTAGCAAAATAATGTTTATGGAGCTACCTGAATCAATCAAAACTCATTTTACATTAGTATCATATGCAATTAAAGACATTACCAGTGCGTCGTTATGAGGTATTAATACACCATCTGCATCTGCATCATTGAATGTAATATTGTCTTCTTCTAAGATGTACCGCACCTGTTTCCCGTGGGTAATTGTTATTTTTGAAATCTTGTTAGCTTCCATGTATGATATACCATTGATGTCTTCACCTCCACTTATAACGTTGACAGTCCTTCTGGGGGAAGGTGGTTTTGGAGTCTCTTGCCTATTTTTCATGTAAGCTTGCTTGCGTTTCTCACTGAACAACTCAGTGAGATATCCTTTGCTTTAATAAATGATCAACTTCACTTTGTAAAAATCTGCAGTCTGCTGTTTTATGTTTGTGGTCATTATGAAACTCGCACCAATGATCAAGGTAGCGCATGTTTGGATTCTATCTTATTTCCTTCGACCATCGAACCTTATTTTCCATGCTTCTAAAAATAGCTACGATCTTAGAGGTGCTGACGTTAAAGTTATAGCCACCAAATCTTTCTTTTAAATTTGTATCATCATCTCGTGACTCGAATTTGTTTCGCTCGTTCCTGAATTTTGATGAAGAACCCGATTCTCTGTTTATTGATCTATGATCGTACCTTTATCCTGTCTTGATCGTGAGTCCTTTCTCACAGGTTCCATGTAAGGCTCATATCTATTTTTACCGGATCTTTTTTCCGTCTCCTCACGTCTCGAACTTGCCTTTTCTTTTTGAATTTGTGGTACAATATCTTCCTCAATCCTCAGCTTCTTTCTATACCTGTCATAAACTTCATTCCATGTTGTAACTTGGAATTCTCAAAGGCTTTCTTTGAGTCTCCTTGTAGCTTTCGAGCTTTTTTCATTAAAATTTCTTGTGAAAGCTATAGCTGCCCAGTTGTCAAGTACATGTGGCAATGCCATTCTTTCACGCTGAAATCTGTCCATGAATTCTCTTAGCAATTCTGAGTCTCCTTGCTTAATCTTGAAATTATCTTCCATTCTTTTTTCCACCTTTGAGCTCCCGAGTATGCTTTGATGAAAGAATCTGCAAGCTCAGCAAAATAATTTATTGAATTTTCAGGTAGAAGAGAGTACCATATGAGCGCTCCTTTAGTGAGTGTTTCACCAAATTTCTTGACCAATACAGATTCAATCTCCTGCTTAGTCAAGTCATTTCCTTTTAAACCCGTTGTGAATGAAGTCATGTGGTCTCGTGGTGTCATGGTCCATCATATTTTGGAATGTCTGGCATTTTGAAATTCTTTGGAATTGGAAGAGGAGCAACACCTGGCTTCTAGGATTATTGCAAATATCGATCCATATCTACTCCTTTGAGTAAGGGTGGCACTCCGGGTATCTGCTCTATGCGCTCACTTTGCTCCTTGAGCTATCTTTGCAAGGTTAATACTAAGTTTTGTAAATCAGAATTACCATATTACCTGGTTCCCTCTCTTGTGATTCACTAGGAGTTCCTATGCTACCTGAGTTAACAAGTCCAAAACGAGGGTTTTCCAAAGTGTTATTATTTGAAATGGGTGCAGGGTTGCAACAGGTAATTGGTTAACAAGCGCTTCAACAACATTATTGACTTGAGCAGCAATTAGTTTCTGCGAAGCGTCATCAATAGCTTTGGCATTCTCAAATTGAGCATGCTCATTTATTTGAGACCCATCAGGGGTTCCCTCACGAGATTGTCGGGGAGAGCTTTGTGGAGTAGGAATCGAAGTGTTAATATCCTGTGATCTCCCTAATTTTGTTATTTTTCTTGGTTTCCTCAAGTGTTGTCATTGTTGTTCGACATAGTTGATCAACAAGAAAAGTTAAGTGAGAGAAAAATAGATTATCAGATTCTCGGTAACGGAACCAATTTATTTAACCAAAAAATAAAATTTTAGTCAAATCTAGAATTTAGAAGAAACGGGTTATTGATAATCAAAAGAATTTATAAAAGAAAATAATTTAGGTAGCAAAAGAGTATTTCAAGAGAAAAATAAGTAAACCAAAATATATTCCAATGATTTCATGTCCCTACAATTGATCAGATGTCTCCCTTTTATAAGTATCTTGGAGATATACATTTTTCCCAAACCATAATGAGGCTATTATGAGTAATCAAAGACGTTTAATAATACGTTACATAATCATTACATTAAATAGAAATTTTCTAATGTATTCCACATTTAGTGCTTATTAAATACCGTATCTGTACTCTTTTTGTATTGTCAAATTCATTCCTTTTGACCCTCAGATATGAATGACTTAAATAGGTACGGGCGTGGAGTTATTTGAATAACTACCAGTGCCTCTTCTTCTGTCATTTGCTCGTATATGTTGCAGCTCGTGCTTCTTAGCTAGTTATAATTTTTTTACCATTCAATCAGTCTATATATCTTGACAAGTATTCTTTATATTTAAATATACATTTTCCTAATACAACAACCCGATAGAGTTTGTATGTTATGCAACATTATATCTATCTAGGTTAGATACAACATGATCACAACTAGTGCATGGCATAGTTTATCAATTTTGGTTGCTCTTGCCGCCATCTTCGCCGCTGAACCTTAGGGTATTTTAGTCAGAATTTATTTCATTAACGTGCGTCTATACATCTGGGGAATATTTCGACAATATTGTCAATTCCGAAGACAAAATTTCAAGACATCTCAAAAATTTCCTTTTACGTCAATCTCCTTTTTTCTAAGTTATGAATTGAAAATAAAAGTAAGATTTTGTTGACATGTTTGAGAGATTTATTCTTAATCACTACAATGAGAGAGTTTCATATCTCTACCTTGAATTTTTATGGCTGGAAAAAGGTGTTATATTATGTGCTAGGGACAGATGACCGCGAATTCAAGTTATCGGTGTAAATTATCACTTATGTCGTTCGATAAGTAAGTAAAAAAAATTAGTCAATTCCCAAAAATATTTGTAGCCTAAAAATATTAAATATTTGCTTTTTTTAGTGTGTTGTTCGAATAGATTGGGTACGTCTTAAGGAGTTTAAATCTCAGTTTTAGGATGAGTTGGTAGAGTTTTTAGGTGATTTGAATAAAAAAATTTGAACTAGAAGAACATGAAAAGATAATATGTGTATCACACTATGTATACATGTGTATCATATCTATATCAAATGTGTATCACATGTATATTTGTATACCCACGTGTGAGATACATGCGTGACACATGTTTAATACATGCGTCGCAGAAAAAAACAAGACTCAATGTTAACTACGAATTTTGATACCAGTTCACCTCCAACCTTCCTCAAATTTTGTATACTCATCTATATGCTTTCAATAAAATGCAACCATGCCCATTGAAAAAGGTATCTTTTTAAGAATTTCATCACCTTGTCTGCTACCTCTCGAGGCCCCTGAGATAATCGAGCTCGAGGTCCCTGCTGCTCCGGCAACATTGGTTTGGTTCATCAATTCTTCTTACTCAAATCTAATATTATTTGTATATTCACTAGTATTGAAATAAATCACATATCTTTAAAACTACAAATCATATTTAATTATTGCTCACATTTTTCGAGGTAAACAGTTTGGCGCCCATGTGGGCTAAAGATAATAGTGATTATTTAAATGATAGTTTTCTGATAATACACATTACTCTTCACACTTTATCTTCTCAAAGATTCTTTGATTTCAGGCTAAGATATGTCCAGCACACAAAATGCACCTGCTGATAATAGTTAGGGGCTCAGAGAAAATAACGGAATAGGGGTCGCTGTATCACCCATAAACTCTGAGGGGGTGCCAAATATGGAGCCAGTTGATATCAGTTCACATAACGCTCTAAACACGGATACAGGCACAGACCCCATAAGGAATGCACACAGGAAGCCCGAGTCGAAGGTCAGGAAACATGAGGAATGGAAGGAGGAGGACTCAACCTCCAAGTAATACTCGAGATGCTGCAAGCTTAGAAAGACATGATCTCTCAACTCTACAGTCATAACAGAACTCCAAACACCACCGAACCAGTGAACACCCGTCATACTGAACCAACACTTAAAAGGCTCGATGAAAGTGGCTCAGCGACCGACCCCACAATCATGAAAATGCTTGAGGAACTGACTAAAAGGATTGAGTCAGGAGAACAGAAGATAGAAAACACCAATAAAAAGGTGAAAACTTATAACTCTCAGGTATCACACCGGGAGCACCTCTAGTTTTGAAAGGTCTAGATGCCAAAAAATTCATACAAAACCTTTCCCCCCAAGTGCGGCTCCAATGCCCATTCTCAAGAAGTTTTGCATGCCCAATATACAAAATATAAAGGATACACTTGTGGAATCAGAGGATATAACTTGAATGACGATGAAATAGAGTAAGTATTATTGAAAACATTCAGGGAAACACTATCAAAAGGAGCTATGATCTAGTATCATAGCTTAGCTCCTAGCTTTATTGATTTATTTGCTATGTTGGTGGACGCCTTCGTGAAAGCACATATCGGGTCCATAAAGGTGGCAAAATCGTACGTCTTCAAAATACAACAACGGGATGAAAATATGCTAAGGGAGTTTGTGTCCCGGTTTCAGATGGAAAGAATGGAATTACCACCAGTCTCCAATGACCGGGTAATTCCATCCTTTATGCGAGGTTTGAATGAAAAAAGCTCGATTACATCTTGATAGCTAAAGCAAAACTTGATCAATATCCAGCTGTGACATGGTCGGATGTGCACAATCATTGCCAATCAAAAATTAGGGTCGAGGACGACCCATTGGAGCCCCCTGGGGCTTAGTTCATTCTATCAAATTTTAAGCCAAGCCCTCGAGGGACATAGATCGGGGATCAACATTCAACGAAGAACGATATCAATCATATACCGATTGAAGGAAAAACTTCCATAGCCACAACACGCCTCGGAACGATCAAGAAAATGACTAAGGTCAAGGTTCTCGAGGACTCATGAGCAATAACGCCGATGAGGTCCCTCGATTATCAGAGTACAACTTCAGCAGAGATACATCAGGGTTTGTCTCAGCTATTGGGAGAATCAAAGATACTAAGTGGCCCAGGCCAATGCAGATTGATTCCTCCCAAAGGAACCCAAACTAGATGTGTAATTATCATGGCATACATTGTCATAAAATGGAGGATTGCAGGAAACTAAGGGAACAAGTGGCTAGGTTATTAAATGAGGGCCATCTTCGAGAATTCCTAAGTGATCGGGCTAAGAATCACTTCAGGGAGAGAGATGCAGGTAGGAAGAATGAACCCAAAGAACCTCAACATTTAATTCACATGATCATCGATGAGTCGACATCCCATATAGACCTATATTCAAACGTACTGGAGTATCCATCACAAGGGAGAAACAGACTCAGGATTACTTGCCCGAGGACACCCTCACATTCAGCAAGGTACGACATCGAGGCCTTATCTTAGCCTCGTCGTGATGCACAAGTAATTTCAATCATTTTATATAAAGTTCAAGTTAATCGTGTTCTCATGGATCTAGGTAGTTTGGAAAATATAATCAGATCAAAGGTCGTGGAGCAGCTCGGACCGCTCGATCAAATCATACCAACATCTCGAGTCTTGAATGGCTTTAACATGGCCATTGAGACAATGAAAGGAGAAATCATCCTCCTAGTCAACGTTGCTGGAACCATACAAGACACCAAATTTCATGTCATCGAAGGTGACATGAGGTATAATACTTTGCTTGGAAGTCCGTGGATCCATAGCATGCGGGCGGTGCCATCGAGAATTCATCAGATGATGAAGTTCCCGACAAAGAAGGGCATGAAAATAGTAAATGGAGAGAAGCATGCAGCTAAGGAGATGTTCGTAGTCCACGACTTGGAATTCACATCGAAAAAGTCGAAGGACGAACATATGGCCAAATAGTAATCATAGCATGTGTCCTCAGTTGAGCCCAGAGGACAGGTGTTCGATGAACAGGTGGAGGAGGATGAAAAAGAAGATTTCCTCACCCCCCGAGCCTTTGTTTCCCTAGAGGAATCGGATGCGCGAAGTCCACGGTCGTAGAACTCGAGAAAGATATATTGATAGAGCATCTTCCAGAACAAAATGTATACCTGGGGACGGGGTTAACCCCAAAACTGAGGAAAAAACTCATTCTGTTTCTTATTAATAATATTGATTTCTTTGCTTGGTCCCACTTAGATATGATAGGGATCCCACCAGAGATAACTACCCATAGACTAATTGTTGATCCCAAATTTAAACTGGTGAAGCAGAAGAGGAGACCTCTGTCCGAGGTAAAGCATGCATTCATCAAAGAAAAAGTAACCAAATTTCTCAAAGTAGGATCCATCAGGGAAGTAAAATATCTCGAATGGCCAGCTAACGTGGTGGTAGTCCCTAAAAAGGGGAATAAATCTAGAATGTGTGTAGAATACAAAGATTTGAACAAAGCATGCCCTAAAGATTCTTTCCCATTGCCCAACATCGATCATTTGATCGATGATACAGCCGTCCACGAGATACTTACCTTTCTCGATGCCTACTCCGGGTACAACCAAATTCAAATGAACCCGGAGGATCAGGAAAAGACTTCATTAATCACAAAGTATGGTACGTATTATTATAATGTAATGCCATTCGGGCTAAGCAATGCAGGAGCCACATATCAATGCCTAGTTAGTAACATGTTCGAAAATCAAATAGGAAAATCCATGGAAGTTTATAGTGATGACATGCTAGTTAATTCCCTGCACGCGGAGGACCATTTGACCCATTTGCAGGTGATGTTCGAATCCTAAGAAAGAACGACATGAAGCTCAACCCCGAGAAATGCACTTTTGGAGTCGGTTCGAGCAAGTTCTTGGGCTTCATAGTGTCGAACGTGGTTATCAAGATCAACCTCGATAAAATCAAAGCTATCGAGGAAATCACCATAATTAACAACGCAAAAGATGTGCAACGGTTGACCGGACGTATAGTTACCCTAGGCTGATTTATCTCGAGGTCATTAGATTAGAGCCATCATTTCTTTTCCCTACTCAAGAAAACGAACAACTTCACATGGACTCCGGAGTGCCAACAAGCCTTGTAAGAATTAAAATGGTATCTCTCAAGCCTACCCCTGCTCCATATTCCGAAGGAGGATGAAACATCCTACTTTTGTCTAGACGTGTCCAAGGTAACGGTAAGTGGCTTGTTGGTTTGAGAAGAGCAAGGTACGCAATTTCCTGTCTATTTCGTGAGTCGGACCCTATGAGATACTGAAACAAGGTACCCACATTTGGAAAAGTTAGCTCTTACATTAATAAGCGCATATAGGAAATTAAAACCATATTTTCAATGCCATCATATATGTGTACTGACTACGTACCCACTTTGAAATATCTTGTATAAACCTGAGTAATCAGGTAGATTGTCTTAATGGGCCATTGAACTTGGAGGATATGATATCGAATATCAGCCTTGAATGACAACCAATTCTCAAATTTTGGTAGAATTTGTGGCCAATTTCGTGCCTACCCTTGTATCCGAAGTAGAAAAGGAACCCTTGATAAAAATAGGTACTCATCGAGGGTATGGACCCTTTTCACACACGGTGCCTCGAATGTGAAAGGATTCAGACTCGGCATCATTTTATAACTACCTAGGTGTAGTGCCATTAAGAAATCTATCAAGACTTCTAAATTGACTAACAACGAGTCCGAGTATGAGGCCATGATTGCAGGTCTCGAACTAGCCAAGGGCCTTGGGGCAAAAGTTATCAAGGCAAAGTGTGACTCCTTTTGGTAGTAAATCAGGTAAATAGGAGCTTCGAGGTTTGAGACGATCGAATGCAGAGGTACTTAGACAAACTTCATGTGACATTGCACCGCTTCAAGGAATGGACACATGACCATGTACCTGGGGAGTAGAATGGCGAGCCCGATGCACTTGCAAACTTGGATCATCGATAGAAGAAGATGATATCGTCTCGGGGACTGTCGTCCAATTATCAAAGTCCATGGTCAAAGAAGGACATATAGATATTAATTCAACAAGTTTAACATGTTATTGGAGGAATAAGTACATCGACTACTTGAAACATGGGAAGCTCCCCGTAGACCCAAAAAGAGTCAAGAACACTTCGAGCCAAAGCATCTCGATCCTCACTTGATGAAAATGGAACGTTGTACAAAAAAACCTTCGATGGACCACTGGCATTGTTCTTGGGACTCAAGGACACCGATTATGTAATATGGGATATCCACATGGAACCTGTGGGAACCATTCTAGTGTAGACTCTCTAGTTTGCAAGGTGATCAGAGTGGGGTATTATTGGGATAGCATGGAAAAGGATACCAAGGAATTCGTTCAAAAGTGTGATAAATGCCAAATATTTGCACCGATCCATCAACTTGGTGAAGAACTCCATTCGGTCCTATCCCCGTGTCTATTCATGAAATGAGGGATGGACATCATCGGCCCCCTACCAATGACACCAGGTAAAGCTAGATCTTTTTTATGACTGACTACTTCTCAAAATGGGTTGAAGCACAGGCCTTCGAGAAGGTAAGAGAAAAAGAAGTCATCGACTTCATATGGAACCATATCATATATCGGTTCGGAATACCCGCCGAAATAGCACGTGTCAATGGGAAACAGTTCCTCGGTAGCAGAGTAACAAAATTCCTTGAGGACCATAAAATAAAAAGGATCCTATCAGTACTTTACCACCCAAGTGCAAATGGTCAGGCTGAGTCCACAAACAAAACCATCATTCAAAACTTAAATAAAATGTTAGGTGATGCAAAGGGTAAATGGAGAGAAGTGTTGCCCGAGGTGCTATGGCCATAACGAATTGCATAGAAGTCGAGTACAGGAATACCCCATTTTATTTAGTATATGGATCCGAAGCTTTGATCCCATTCAAAGTTGGGGAAGCTAGCGTCAGGTTTCAGTATGCTACCGAGGACTTAAATCCCAAAGCTATGAATAATTCTATCAAACTACTTGATGAAAAATGTGAGGATGCGTTAATTCGGATGTCCGTACAAAAACCAAGGATCAAAAGGTATTACAACAGAAGGACGAACCTTCAATATTTTGGAGTCGCATACTTAGTCCTAAGGAAAGTCACTCTCAACACTCGAGATCCAAATGAATGGAAACTATGCCCCAATTGGGAAAGACCGTACCGTGTCCTCGGAGTCTTAGGGAAAGGATCCTACAAACTTAGCACAATGGAAGGAGATAAACTACCAAACAGTTGTAATGTATCGTTACTCAAACGATATTACTGTTGAGGTATGGCCTTCTCCCCTTTCCAATTGTACCTAAAACTAACTCCTTGCAGATGTTCGATTAGAGATATCGAGGCACGTTTTAGCTCGAAGACCTTGGGTTTTAAAGCATGTGTTGCACTCTTTTTCCATTGGATCAAGTTTTATCCCAAGTTGGTTTTTTCGGTAAGGTTTTTAACGAGGCAACACATATATGCTACCTAAGGAACATTCGAAAAGTATTCAAGGCTCATTTTTAATCAACCTCGAATACTGGGGGGGGATCATCCTTGGAGGTTATATTTTTTAGGAAGATACTTATTGCCTAAGAGGGCCTCGATAGGAGAAATTTATAATGGGCCAAACAGTCAAATGAACCATGTCCATATAGGATAGTCAAGCTCTGACGGCAAAACATATACGCATGTATCAACTATTTAAAGAAGCATTTTGATTATATCAAAAATACTTTGTATCTTAAAGAACTTTGCTATCATACGAGCTCCAAACTTACAATCCTACGGGAAGCGGCATAACGGCCAAAGCACCCCGAAATACTCGGGGATTGACACTAATAGTCAATTCATCCAGGTCACCAAAAGTTCGGACTCATAATACCTCAAAGAAGCACCCCTTGAAATAAAGTCCAAGGCCAATATACTCAGGGACTAACATTTTGAACAACTTTGGAAAGTTATCGAGAAACAAGTCCAAGTGACAAACCCGAAGGCTATGACCATACTAAAGACTACGGTCACATAATGTGTATGACCAAAATAATGCGATTCGGAGACGTCCGACTCCCTCTATAAATTTAAGGCCTTCAAACATTGAAAAACCGGTTACGTCAGGCTAACCCAGGCAAAAGAAATATATAAAGGGCTTCGATAAATTCGTCCCCCAAAAAATCAAAGGGCATCGATAAATTCAGCTCTCGAATAATCCAATGGCTTTGATAACACCATCCTTCGAACAAACCTCAAGAGATATTTGATTATATCTACACAAACAAAATGACTAATAAGGCTCTTATACATTAAGCCTTTGAAAACCCCAACGGATACAAAAACATATGCTAAAGCATAACTAAAATTTCACTATCTTTTAGCCGAAATGAGAGAAAAATTATATAGCCATTTTAGATGCCGAAACGGCCCAATTCAAAAAGACTCAGGGCCAATTTTAAAATAGCCTAATGGACGATATACAAGTGCCCAAGGGACATATTCAAAGAGTTATAAGGCCAAAAGCTTATGGGAGTCCGAATCTCGGTTCTCATTCACCTCGGATCCAAAGGCCCCACTGTTCCGAGATCACATAAAAGTGATTTTAAAGCTTAGCTCGAAGAACATCTAAAAACTTAAGGGGTAGATCTTGAGCAATAAAAATCTAAGGATTTATTACTAATCTAAACTAATACTCGAGCTAAGTATTTGAATCATCAGAATTTTCCACAAATGGGGAAAAAATAACATTCAACACGAGTTGAGGATAGAGCAAAAAGGTACTTTATATTCATATGGTAAATTTACAAATCATATTTACAACGCTCACCAAGGGCCCTTGCACAAAAAGAAAGCTTAATCTATTTTCTAGGTCACACCATCGGGAGCATCGTCTTCAGAAACTGCATCTTCAGCGGCTCTATCTTCGGGATTCTCCTCTTCTTTGGGAAATTCTTCTTCACTTCCTCATCTCGGAGTCACTCAGCATATCCTCATCATTGGAGAAGACAAAAAACCTAGCATCATTTTCCTGCTTTTTCCCCTTAGCTATCTCCCCGGCGAGGTTAAACCCACGGGATGAATTTCTTCGAGTCACCCTTCAGGGTTGGCGCTTAGACAATTCATTTCTCTATCTTCCCTAGTTGGAGTCGTTCCTCAACTCAGCTTGAATGTTTGTGGCTTCCCTAAAGTATATATCAATAGATTTATCAACCACATTTTTGCCTTCTCAGCTTCGGCCTTAGCTTGTATAGCTTTAACCTTAGCCATTCAACTTCGGCCCGGGCTTTATCCAGCTCCCTCCAGCCCCTTGACTTTCCTTGCCTGAGCCTGACCCTTTGCTTCAACGCCTCAGAACTGAGCCCCAACCAAGGCCAGTTGGGTTGTAACAGCTTCCTTATCGGTATCAAGTTGATCTATGATCTTCTTCCACTAATGAAAATCAACCAGAACTTGATCTACCTCTCCCTCGAGCTGCCCAATCATATCCAGCTTTTGCTGCAGCTGAGATATCAAAGTATTAGGCCTATAAAGTAGGTCCAAGAAGTCTGTACCTATTAAAATCATAGCTTCCTACTCATTTAGCTTGGACTCACTTTTTTGAGCTTTGGCAAATGCAGTTCGGAGATCCTTAAGCTCTTGTTCCGTATGGATACAGAGGAGCCTCAGGGCCTTCTCTTCACCTAAAACTTTCTTGAGCTCAGCCTCACATTGTCTCACTCAACTCTAAACTTTGTGATGGCCTATACATGAAATTGAGACATATCAGTCCAAAGGAAAGAAAGGAAAAAATTGTGATACTAAAGGTAAGTACTTACTTGGGGAAGGAGATTTTGAGCCTCTTCAAAGATAGTGGACGTATCATTCAGGTCATTGGCATCCTCAAGCCCAACATAGAAACCTTGAAAAGGATCATCCTTGATGACCATGCTTGGATCGAGCTTACGCAGAGCGATGGCTTCTTTAATTTCCCCCTCGAAATAAGTCAGCAAAGAAAGAGAATGACCTATTGTCGCAACCCCAAGCTCGTCACTTGGGGCATTGTCATTAGCTTTAGGGGTCTCAACATTTACCCCCTCCGGTATAGTTGTTAAAGACGGAGAGACAATATCAATCTTTAGAGACGCAGAAGCCTTGCCTATTTCTTCCTAGTCCAAGTCACCAGTGCGGACTCTTCATCATCCGGGGAATTATGGGCCGAATCTACACCTGTTTGAGCAAATATTTTTGTAGCTTTTGAGCAGGGGTTTTTCTTATCTTGAGGGTCCTCGGGCTTCGAAACCCTTTTCCTTTTAATGTCCTTCTTGGAATTCGGATTTAAAGGCTTGGTCTTTTCCCCGGACGGAGCCGGCCTCATCTCGAATGCATCACCAAGATCTGCATAGGTAATAAGTGCGAGTAAGTTAAATACCTCCAATATATGGAAAGTAGTTGAAACCATTGAAAGGCACTTACCATGGTTCTGGGCCTCCCACTGTCCCCTCGGTAATTCACACCACTTTCGCTTATTGTAGGAAGAAGTGACAGCTAGCTTTCAGACCCAATCCTTGAGGTTGGGTATCGCTTGGGCCGCCCAAGCATTGGCTGCCAAAATAAGGATACCAACATTATGAAATATGAAAATAGAATATGAATTGGTACAAGGAATACAAACTTCGCTTATGGTTAAAGTTCCACCTCTACGAGAAAGACATTTTACCCTTTGGGATGACGTCCGAAATCTTTACTCTGACAAACCAGCTCATCCGACTCCGATATCTGGGTTTGTCAGTACTGGCAAAGAAGGATTTTGTTGTTTTGCACTGCAACTTGATGAGCCCTTGAAATAACTGAGGAATTTACAATCGAATCAGGTGGCTGAAGGTAAATTCCAAACCCTTGGCCTTTTCAGAAATATACCGCAACATGATCACAATACACCAAAAGAAAGGGTGAATCTGACCGAAGGTGACTTTATACATTTTGCAGAAGTAAATCACCACCGGATCAAGGGGATCCAATGTGAAGGGTTAAGTGTAAGCACTCATAAACCCCTCCACATGGGTAGTAATGCTTTCGTGAGGGTTCGGGATCTGAACCTCAACCTCATCTCCCCAGCAACATTCCCTCTTTATATCCTTGATAAGCTTATTCGATATCAAGCTAATATATCGAGATGCGTGCTCGCAACGGCCTTTTACATCGAGATGATTCTTGATACTGAAGTCTTTTTTAATAGTTTAATTATCGGGGGTAATTTCCTCAAGTGTAGGTGGCACCACCAGTTTGGCCGAACGAGAATCAGAAGAAGACAATGCTTTATCCTTTTTGGGAGCGTTTTGGAAGTTTTAGCCATGGTTGTAAGCAAAATAATAAGGATTTCACTGGGATGTGGTGTTTCTGACAAGAACTTGGCATTTTGCGACGCTAAAAGAGGCTGAGAAAATGGGTGATTAGAGAAAGAGATGAAGATGGAAAAGGGGTGAAGAAACAGTAAAATTATTTACTTAGAGAAATCGCCTCATATTTATAGGAGTGCAATGACGGTTCGGCGGCACTATTGGCCGACCGATACTGGCATGCATTCAATGTTTTTGGGGAAGTGGATTGACAAGACGTTTTGGTCACTTCGAATGCTTAAATCACGGGTATGATGTCATCATAAAGGACTTCGGGAATCCAAATCATTTCATATCATTTCATTCTAAGAAGCGTGGGGACTATTTGTATGCGGTAGAAATTGGAGAGCTCATATATATGGTAGAAATCGAAGAGCTCGATTTCGGAGACTTGATTACACTCCGAGCCCGAGTTCAGGAAGCTCGAAGTAAGAATCAATCCATGACCTGATAAGTTCACCTCAACAAGAAAATCAGGGACCCGCCATGATCAGCCTCGAGGGAAGTACAATTTCTAGGAAACTCAAGAAATAGCAGAAATTTCTTAAGAACACGTGGTTCAGAGCATAAATTATAGGAAAGGATTTGTACGACATACTACAAGTCCATACTAGGTTGTTATACAGCTGTACCAATAAAATTCTTTACCGTAATTGTGTCACGCCCCAAAATCGAGGGGCGCGGCCGGCGCTCAACCGAATGAACTCAACTGAGTGAGCCTGCTAGATTTCATTCTACCCAAACTAGTTCATGAATAATAACTTCATTCATAGTTTACAAAATATTACAAGTTACAAGTTTAATGAAAAACATGCTTGTTAAATATTAACATTTATGGTCCCGAAGCCTAACATCAACTACTACCCACAAACAGTCTACGGAGCCTCTAAGTACAATTGAAGAGAAATAGGGAAATGCCAGCAAAAACGCTTCAGCTATACCTCAAAACATGATGAGAACCGGACAAAAGATGTATGACATGACCGCGAGATGGAGTGGGGCTCACCAAGCCTGCTGGGAAGAGAATACTGCTATCACTGGCCAATGCCTCTCGCTGTAGAGCAACCTATATCATAAAATGATACAACGCTCCTGGAAAAAGGGATGTTAGTGCCGTCGAGTAGCACTAGTATGTAAGGCTAAAAGTCCTCTTTTAGAATAAAATAACCATACAAACAAAGAAACACAAAATAGTGAGCCAAAGTCACCAATATACTAGCATCCAACTTGAAACATGTAAATATTCTAGTTTATGAAAATAACATATATAATTGTTTTGGTTGGGAGATCACTAGAACCGATGTAACTTATACCACTGTCTTTGTTAGCGCGGAGTCCGATCATGACTCGATCGGCTAGGTCATCCCTTTAGAGACATGTACCACAATGACAAATTTCTAGTTTCTGAATTTCCAGTTTTATGATTCCCAGCACAATACCACCATGTATGCAGCATGGCGTCCGATCACGGCCCGATCGGCTAGGCTGCCTTCCCACATATGTCGTGTGGGTGACCATTACCAATTTGCAAATGTTACTAAATTTATCCCAATTAAAGGGAATAGCCACAATTTCACCAATATTTCAATTTCATCCAAATCACACTCTACTCCTACACCGGCATTTGTAGTTTCATGTGTGGGCCATATGAGCCACCCTTCCTCGATATTGCAAATGATACTCCCAAAAGAAAATCTTGATTCGATTTAATATTTCACACAATTGTATTATGAATACAAGTATACAAATGTAGTATAAATGCAACCATGCTTACCTCAATAACTTTCATAATTATAGATTTTATCAATGTTCTCAATCTCTCTCATTAACAATATCTCGTTGGCACCTTGGGCCTTTCACAAGGTTTCTATTTATCGTGGCACAAAGGTCACATATTATTTTCATATTTTTATCTCCTTTACTTCCAACTATCACCAACAAATATGAATACACCAAATATTTCGGAATATATATATATATATATATATATATATATATATATATTCGAGTTCAATAGTAATAGAATCATCAATCACATGGGATTCTTCCCAAAGAGGGACATGTCAACTAACAATTGAAATACACATTGCATTATCAGCAAGCAATCACCTCAGTTATCCTTAAATTATTCCTTTCTCATTTTAAAAATTGTACAATTTCAACATTGGAATGTATAAGGGCTCGCATTGTAATGTATGTTTTTAAATAGGCAATGTAATATCTAGAATATCCATTTATGGGTTTAGTTCGGGTACAAGACCCTTAGGTCATCCTATTCTTGAAGCTAGTTCATAACAGTTGGGTCGAGACTTATTTCATAATTTGTTTCACATTTTCCCGTTAGATTCATTTGCAAACATCTTTATAGTTTATCAGCAAATAAAGACATTCAATCAATGCATTTAGTACATATAAGAGCAGCTAGGGGTATTAAACAAATTGAAATATGCTCACCCAATTAAGATACTAACCTTCGTTTAAAGTGACTCAAGGCTATACCATTTTGGTAGGCAAATCACACCTAAACTTACGAAAACAATATGGAATTCACTTCCGAGAGAGAAAGTTCAGCCTACATACCTCGATTGAGCTTCCCTTGCGGGAACATGACAAATTGAACCACAAATTAGAAAGGTGATCATAGTTCTAGCTCACTTGAGCATATTCTCAAATACTAAGTGTGCATTAAATATTTTAAAACCATTTTGTGAAAGATCCTATTATCCCTCATCCCATCACTAGCTCAAGACCTAACCAAATACTTTTAAGAACTCATGCATGCAAGATATCCTCTTTCATCCACATTAATTACCCTTATAATGGTCTATTCTAGTTATACCTAGTCAAGAGCTTGGGGTAATAGAACTTACCTTTTAGGAAGAAGACCCAGATGACTTTCTTGACAAATCTTCAAAGCTTAAGAAAGATTTTTGGATAAATATTGGTGAAGAAACCCTTCTCCCTCAAGGACCCCCCCTCTCTCTTTCTCTATAAATGCATAAGAAAATACCCCTAAAATGAAGGGTGGTGTGTAATATATCGACATGGAGTCGGGTAAGAAAATTAAAAATTTGGAGCGCTGAAATAGATCTACGATTGCATAATGGACATGCAGTCCGAAAAATGGACTGCAAAACACTTCCCCATAACTGGACACAATGGTTGAATATGCAACAAGAATGTGGTCCGCATTCACGTTCTGCGATCGCATAATGCACCGCAGAACTGCTCTTCGCAAAATTCCAAAATAATTATGCGACGACTATGCTGTCAACAATTTGATTATACGATCGCATATTTGACCGTATAGTTGACTTCAAATGTTGCCAATATACTGACTCACTCTGCGGCTGAAATACGGTCCGCATACTTGATATGCAACCACATTATTGATCGCAAAAGTGTACTTTTCTAGAAAACATAATTTGTTGACTTTTTAATGCATAGCTTAGTCCAAAAGGGTCTGAACCGTGGCGTTATGAATCTCTAACATATATTACTAACTTGGCATTACGAGATCTCGTGTTTTGAGTAAAAAATTTCACGGGGCCTTTCAAATTGGAAATGTACTATATTAGGGTTTTCCCCTCCTATATAAAGGGGGCGCCCATCATTTGTAAAGATCATCTCATTCACTATAGTGGAACATCCTACTCTGCTTTTCTCGTTTATTGTGCTCTACAACTATTCCTCAGCTTTTTACTTTTACTTTATAGTTCATACTTAATTGCTCTTAGCTCACCTCGATGCCCCTGAGATAATCGAGCTCGTGGTCCCCGCTGCTCCAGCAACATTGGTTTGGTTCATCAACTCTTCTTATTTAAACCTAATATTATTTGTATATCCACTAGTATTGAAATAAATTACATATTTTTAAAACCACAAATAATATTTAATTTTTACTCATATTTTTCGAGGTAAATATTTTTATATGTGATTGGCTAGTTTTGGTAAGTGTATAATTAATAACTAGAGGTTGGTAAGTTAGGATTTTATTTGAGATACTTTTGTAAGATTTCCTTTTTTTAAATGATTACGACTCAGATAAAGAATTTATACTGGCCTTTGTCAAGGTCTCCATTACATATGTCTATCGTAAAATATAACATAGTCTAAAAAGTGGTGTTCGAACTCATTCCGGTACCCAAATCAGTAATGTTATCTAAAGCAACACATAAATTATAAAATTGATGTCACAAAAGCAATTAAGTAAAATTTCAAAGCACATGATATGGATCTTGATTCTCACGATATAAAATTATAAGGCTTACCTAAACCCCATCCTCCTCAGATCTCTGTAAGATTATACTTAATATATTATTATTGCTAATGTATAGAACTACAAGTTGCTTATTCGTGAGTTATGACTGGCGTCTGGTTGGTTGAACCATGAAGAAAACCCTGTATGTTATGCTAAGACAACTAAACAAGCATAATAACCTAATAGTACAAAACACAAAGGTTGAGATAAAACTGTTCATGCCGGTCTAGTATAAAAAAATATCACTCGATCTCATGCTTAATAAATAACCTAATTAATTGAACAGTTCAAAACACAAATGACGTCACTCTAGTCATCTAAGTGTGCTAGCACATCTAAATGTTAAGCTACTATTAATATTAGAACTTGAATGTAATTATTTAATTAGTAGCCACATTTTCTGCAGTTAGTCAGTTACGCTGTTAGTGCTAGTTTTGTAAGTGGCTAGTTTGGTAAGTAGTTAGTTACATTTTTAATTAGTGTCAATGAGTAGTTTGTATATATGTATAGGTGCATAACTATTTCCTAATTCAATTCAATGAGAGTGTTTACTCTCATTCCAGAAGATATCGAACCTTTTTCTCCTTTATCTCTCTTAGCTTCATGACATACAACCAAGGAGGATAAGCTCTAGCTCAAACACTCTCTTCGATAATGCTCAATTTTGTCATGGTATTAGAGCAAGGCTTCATCTACTAAGGTAACTTGTGCTCTCCTATATCGTTTTCTCTTCAATTCACAATTGAAATTTTAGGTCTTTCTAGAAATTGTCAATCACTATTCTCTCTTGTGAAATTCTGTTCGAAATTGCATTTTTTATTGTGATCTCATTTGACTGTAAACAATTCATAGCAGCTTTAAGTGTTCTCGAAGGTTCTCTATTGAATTATCGTTTCCAATCTTCGATTCACAATTTAAATCAATTGAGATCTATAGTTTAAGTAATGGTTGAGGATAATGTAAACAAAGACACTTTAGATACTTTAAGTCTCCTATACATGCATCTGTCAGAGAGTGCAGGTTCTATGCTAGTTCCTGTACCATCTAATGGCACACAGTATATAGATCATGGAAAAGAGGTGTACTTAGAGCCCTCTCAACGAAAAATAAGGTTGGCTTCATAACAGAGAAGAGCCAGAAACCAGTAATTGGACATGTAAATTTTGATCAGTGGGAGCAATGTGATGATATGGTAACTTAGTGGATTCTAAATTCTCTTTGAAAGGAATTAGTGGGTATTTTATAATATGTAAGTGATGCAAAGGAGTTGTGGCGTTAATTATAAGATAAGTATGATCAAACAAATAGTGCAAAGCTCTATCAACTCCAGAAAGAAATCAATGATCTCAGTCGAGGAACTCTGGATATAACATGCTATTATACTAAGATGAAGAAGCTGTATGGAAGAATTTAAACGCACTAAATGCACATTCACAGTACAGTTGTCAATGCATCTGTGGTGCTAAGGCTAGTATATAGAAGGCTGAGCGAGCCAGAAGACTGATACAGCTTTTGATGGGGTTAAATGAGGTATATACTATCCTAAGAGGGATTGTACTGATGATGAATCCTCTTCCAAGTATTGCACAAGCATTCTCTATCCTTGTACAAGAAGAGAATCAAAGAGAAGTTTGGCCACACAATCAACAGTTGGTAATTGAGTCTACATCACTGAATGCCAATGGCCCAGGAAATAACAGTTTTAGAACCAACTATAATCAACACATGAGTTATTCCTTTGGGTGGAACAATAGCTATGGAAGAGGTTATATGGGAAATAAACCTAGGCAATTTTGTGATTTCTACAAGACACCATGGCACACCAAGGACAAGTGTTACAAAATCCATGGTTATCCATAAAACATAAAGTATACCAGTGGTAATAGGGGAAGAAAAATGGTAGCAAATGTATTTGACAGAACTGACAATGGAGCAGCTTTGACAAATGAAGGGGAAAATTCTTATGAGCAAGGTAGAACCATCCAACAACTAACCAAGGAAAAACATGGACATCTACTGAGCATATATGAAAGCTTCAAGAGTGGAAATAATGGAGACAACTCAAGGAACATCAACATGACTGGTGGTGCTGTTAATTTTGCAGGTATGACTGCTTGTAGCACTTTTATTGATCCAAGTACACAGTCTTATGAGAGTTTTAAAGAGAATGTTGATTCCTGACACTAACAATATGACTTATAACAAAGCCTCTTTGAGTAACAACAAAACTCTTGTTTATCCTTTCCTAGTTTCTTTGCCAAATGGATATAAAATAAGGGTGACAATAGTTAGAGATGTCATTCTCAATCCTCAATTTACCTAAAAAGAGTCTTATATGTACCTAGTTTCAAGTTCAATATGATCTCTTTTCACTCATTGACAGTTCAATTTGATTGCATCATCATATTCACTAAGTTTTCATGTATCCTTCTACATGGCCTTTAACTGAGGAGACTTTTGGAGATTGGTAAAGTTAGAGACAACCTCTACCTTCACTATTCAAATTCAAGAAAGTATCGTTCTTCTGTCATACCACTCATATACAGATCTGCACCTAGTGCATCCGCCTCAGGTAGTCATAGTATCAATAATGTACACTGTCAGCACCATCTTTGTAATTTTGCACCTAGTGCATCCATTCCTCCTCATGCTTGTGATGATAAAAGTGTACAAGTTCCTTTAATTTCTAATAAAACTTCTTCCAACAAAATAGATTTACTGTGCAGTACATGTAGACCTAGTGATAATCATGTGGATCTCTTGTGGCATAACAGGTTAGGCCATGTACCTTTTATCAAGATGAAGGGTATCAATTCCATACCTATAGCCTTTTCAAACAAACAACCTTTTATGTGTTCTATCTGTCCTATGGCCAGGCAAAATAGATCTCCATTCCCATAAAGAACCACTTCCACCACCAAAGCATTTGAACTCCTCCATGTGGATAGTGGGGACTTTATCATGCACCAACTCATGAAAATCACATATATTTCATCACCCTAGTTGATGACTATAGCAGAAGTACTTGGAAACATATTTTTACTAGTAAAAGCAATTCCCTACATGTCATAAAAGCTTTACGTGTAATGGTGCAAAACCATTTCAATACCTCAATAAAGACTATTAGAACTAACAATGGTCTGGAGTTTGTGAACACTGAAGCAACCATGTTTTTTCAAGCCAAAGGGATCTCACACTAGAAAACTTGTCCCTTTAGCCGTCAACAGAATTGTATAGTTGAAAAAAAACATAAGTACCTCTTTGAAACTGCAAAAGTATTGTTGTATTAGTACAAACTGCCTAATAAGATACTAGGGAGAGCGCATCCTAACTTCTACCTGCCTATTCAGTAGATTGTGATCCTCATCCTTCAAAGGGAAATGTCCTTTTGAGGTCCTATACAAGAAGAAACCAAACTATTCATACCTTAGGAGCTTTGGATGTCTATGCTTTCCTACTAACATAAATCCTCACAAAGATAAATTTAAACCAAGATCAACTCCACATATTTTCGTAGGATACCATTTTGGATCAAAGGGATATAAGGTTCTTAGCCTAACTACAAGGAAGATTCATGTATCTAGAGCTGTGACTTTTCACAAAACAATCTTTCCATTTGCATTGCATGGAAACCACACTGATTTAGAATCTAAATAAAACATTCATGTTTTACTTCTCCTCACATAGGACCCAGTATGAGTCATTTTGGTGTTGCTAATCCTACTATCACCAGTAATAGTGAGAGTACACATCATCTGCTAATGTCACCTGAACTTTCATTTGGCAATGATACCAATCCTATCACTCATGAACCTGGTTAACTAGGATACTAAAGCTTCACCACTTAAAATGGAACCTCAAACACATCACCCGAGCCTAGTTTTCACATATATCATCAATAACAATCCCTTTTAGATAATTCACCAAGCTCAATACAATCTGAAAATACCACAATCCTAACTCACAATAGACCCCAAAAAACACTGAAACATCCAAGTTACTTGAAATATTATATTTGCAATGTGCCCACTCTCAGTACCCACTCAAAATACCACTAAAGAACAAGCTACATGAATTGGTCATAGCTTACCTTGCAGTTTTTTCTTTTCACACACATGTACCTTACTTGCAACCTATTTTCTTAAATGCTCTAAGTGGCAGCGGTCAACATTTGATTGAAAAGCTTTCTATTGACTCGGAACCTGAGTCATATGAAGAAGCAACAACTATATTTGCTTGGCAACAGGCCATGAACCAACAATTTGATGTCCTATACTCTAATCATACATGTTGTCCCACTACATGTAAGAAGGAAAGTAATAGGCTGTAAATGGGTATATAATATCAAACATGAGGCAAATGCAAGTGTTGAAGGATTTAAGATAAACTAGTTGTTAAGGGTTATACCCAACGAGTAGAAATTTACTACACCGAGTCTTTATCTACAGTAGTGAAAACGAATACTGTGAGATTAGTTTGTAATGAAGTAACAAAGAATTGGAATGTTTTTCAACTTGATGTGAACAATGCTTTTCTACATGTAGACCTAAGTGAAGAAGTATACATGCAAGTACCACCAGGGCTGTTAGTAGAGAATAAGAACTTGGTGTGTAAACTCAACAAATCCTTGTATGGCTTGAAGCAAGCAAGTAGACACTAGTATTCTAAGTTGACAAAGGCCATATGCTCTAAAGGATATGTGCATTCTATGCTAGACTATTGTCTTTTCTGCAAGAAGGGGGTAACTCAGTTATTTTTGTAGTAGTATTTGTGGTTGA
Organism: Nicotiana benthamiana; assembly: GCA_034376525.1. Classification (NCBI taxonomy): domain Eukaryota; kingdom Viridiplantae; phylum Streptophyta; class Magnoliopsida; order Solanales; family Solanaceae; genus Nicotiana; species Nicotiana benthamiana. The sequence goes on from CM067332.1 coordinate 99,899,903, forward strand.
TGTCCTCTTATCAAGAACAAATTTAGAAGAAATCAAGCATTGAAGTCTTTCCTACATGAGACTTTCAAAATAAAGGATCTAGGAAGATTACACTATTTCCTAGGATTAAAGATACTATACAAACATGATGCAGCAATAGTCACACAAAGAAAGTTCACAAATGATCTGAGAAAGGAGTTTGAATTCTCACGCTAAACTTCCATGGCCTCTCCACTTAATCCTCAACAAAGTTGAAAGCCACTAAAGGTGCCATACTCACAGACCCCACTCAATACAGAAAGCTAGTGGGAAAACGGAACTTTCTTACCAACACACGACTTAATATTGCCTATGCCGTCCAACATATGAGCCGGTACATGCAAAAGTCCTCGAGACTCTCACCTCAAAGCTTCCATGCATGTACTTAGATATTTGAAAGGTGATAGATATGGTATTTTTTTGTCGAACAAGGGAGATTATAGATTAAGATCTTTCTGTGATTCAGAATGGGCAGCTTGCCCTAAGACTAGAAAATCAGTTAGTGATTATATTGTATTACTTGGAGATAGTCCAATTAGTTAGAAATCGAAGAAACAGTCCACTATGTAACTGAGCTATGTAGATGCAGAGTAGAGATTTGCAAGAAAGGTAGTTGCAGATCTTGTTTGGTTGTCTAAGCTTTTAGAAGAACTAATTGTACCCTTGAGTCTTCCCATTCCAGTATATTATGACAATAAAGCAACCCTGCATATCGCCAAAAATCCAGTGTTCCATGAACAAAACAAACATATTGAGGTCGATTGTCATTTTGTAAGGAATAAAGTCGTTGAAGCATTGATCTCTCTACACTATATCCATACAAACAACCAGCTCAAAGATATACTCACCAAATCCCTGACAGGCATCAAACATTTGTCACTGCTTCACATGTTGGAAATGAGTACCTCCCTTTCAACTTGAGGATGGGGGGGTGTCAAGATTAGAACTTGAATGTAATTATTTAACTAGTAACCACATTTTTCACAGTTAGTTAGCTAAGCTATTAGCGCTAGTTTTGTAAGTGGCTATTTTTGTAAGTAGTTAATTACATTGCGTTAGTGTCAGTGAGTAGTTTGTATATATGTATAGGTGCTACCATTTCCTAATTCAATTCAATGAGAACGTTTACTCTAAGATCTAGAACCTTCTTCCCCTTTATATCTCGAACCTTCTTCTCCTTTATCTCTCTGAGCTTCATAGCACACAACCATGGAGAACGAGCTCTAGCTCAAACACTCTCTTCGATAATGCTCAATTTTGTCAGCTACTATTAACAATTTTTACCGTGAAAATGGTAACGACAATTAAATTTGTAAATGAGACTCTAAGAATGCATAATCTATTTTTATGCTAGTTGTTGGAGTAGTTGATGCTAGGCGTATAAAGTTTATCGATGAAATGCGAACTAAATGGGGGCATTAGTCAAATTGAGGAGCTTGTTGATCGGGCTTCCGACTGGTTGATAGAAGGCCTTGAGGTTGATATCCAGCTCGAGCCTGAGCTGTGGGGGATAACCTGGGAGGGAATAATAGTTAAGATATGATTAAAGAAGGCTCTTTACGGCCAATAACAAGCAACAAATGAAGAACAAGTATGAAGGAAATAATGCTAAGAGTGGCCTCGAGCTAGCAAGAGTGACAAGTTAGAGAGAAGAAATAGAGAAAGAGATATTATTGATTAGTGTGGAATAGTTGGAGCAACAGCAACCCCATACAAGGTGGCCAAGATCCCTTTGATATGGGGGGGGATACAATATATTACATACTGCATTAAGTGTAAGGACGCGGCGATGGGACGGCTGCGCACGATGCTAGACTCTGCTGATACTAGTTGCTCGCCTCGAGAGTTCCCCACCCTCGAAATCTTTGTCGGGTCACACGTGAATAAAATTAAGGGGTGGGAGCTTGACCACGACCCCCTAGCCTCGAGGTACCAATGTGATTCCCGAACGCACTCCAATGGCGAGAAATCAGTCCCTCCAATGTCATTGTATAGAGATAGTCTCCGCGTTTCCTAGAACGAAGTAAATAGGAAACAATCTTGAACTGTCGTCTCGTAGTCATCATTATCATGATGTCAATCATCTAATTTATTTAAATTCCATGTTCTAGAGAATTATGCAATGCTGCTGTCAGGTGCGATTATCGAGGAATCCACGAACTGCCATTGGCTCGGCCTTTCCGTTCCCCAAGCGGTTCCAATAAATGCACCGGCTACTTGAACTTCTTCTTTTAACCCCACTGGGCTCACGAGTCAAAATCCTTTTTCTTTTACACCTTTTCATCCTTTTATAGAAGAATGTTTTACCGTCAACATGGATAGAACCTCTAGGACGGTTCCCTAGCAGAACGACATTGGATCATCATTTCGATCGCCTAGGGAGATAATTAGAGCGAGTCCTTCTTCAGAACAATGTACCCCACCTGACCTTCGGAGCAAGGTGAGGATGGAATGCCGATGGAGCGAGGTAGTGGGGGTGGAGATTCCCAGAACCTATGGTAGTATACTAAACAATAAGGTCGTCTTCTTTTCTGTATACACTTACCCATTCACCCTGAGTCCTGATAAATCTTTTGAGTCCTCTCCCCTAGAGATAGACCCGGTTATTGTTGACTTCTACAACTTATACCAAGTGACACTTGTTCAGATCTACCCTTCTTTTTAGAGGATAGTTTTGATTCTTTGCCATTTCATCGAAGGGGTTGAGGGTGAGACTTTTACCCTCAATCATCTGATCAAGCTGTACAACCCTCGCTTTCATCGAGGTTTAATCAGACTATGTCATCGGTTCAAAAAATATTTTTTTTCGAGCATCAACGAGGGAAAGGATCAAGGATGGATGATCAAGTTTATCAAGGTAAAGACGTCGGATATCATCCAGCCTAGAGGATGCCTTTTTCGGAGAGGTGGAATACCCGGCATAAGCAATTTTTTCCATTTTTCTACTTTTCAACTACTCTTTTTTTCGAAATAATGATTAATTTATGCTTCTTGCAGACACTGCTTGGTACCCAGAGGCGGTTCCAAATTTGTCGGAATGGATCGGGCGATTGGACTAGAAATTCTCGTATCATGTTCGGTCTTGGACCAACCTAGCCAAGACGAGCTGTGTAGCCAAGAATCATGGTTACGTTCATTTACCGTCTATGCCTTGCACTTGTGTTTCTTCCCGAGCCCTTTATGAAAGAGTTCTGCAGTTACTGCATTGGTGCAGGTCTTGGCAAGAATATGCAGATGAGGCCGCCCCCTGGTGGCGAAGTAGGGGCTTTTGAGCCCGGCATGAGTAGGAAGAGAAAAAGCACGGCAGTTGTTGTTCTTCCTTCGACAAAGAAAACGAAGGTACTTGAGAATCAAGCCACTGATGGTACTTCTACTTCAACTTCAGAGGTGAATCCTGACATTAAGGGAGAGGATGAGGATGAATGCCCGCTAGAGCGGAGGATGAAGTCGAATGCAAGAGCCTTGAAGGTGCCTCAGGTGAAGGCTATTAAGTCCGGGATGACTGACTCTGGCCGGCCTCGTGAATTGAGAACCCTAAAAGAGGATATTAATAGCTTCAACTTGTGAAACTGGATTTGATGCAGTTTCCGCCGGCGGGACCGTTGCCATTGGTCCTGAGGGGTCGGGACTCGGAGCCTTTCAGGAACATGGATTTCCTCTTAGGAAAGTTGGCGACATGAACGACTTCGTCGAGTGCTTCCAGGTTTCGTTAGGGGGATTCCAGGATGCTCAAGGGATAGTCAGCGTCACAACGGGGATCTCTCTCCAAGGGGGAGGCTCTATTGCCAACATCTTGGATGGTGCTAGTGATAACGCCGATCTCAATATTCCTAATGCCATCGAACCGACAGAGAAGTTCATACTGTAGGCGACAACCATTTCCCATGCATTTTTTTCGTCCTTGAACATCATTCTTTGTCTTTCTCACCTTTCCTCTATGTCCTTGTGCATGGAGATGTACAATCGCGCCATCCTTCGGCTCCTCGAGCAGCTTTCTTATCATGAAAAGAAGTGCAAGAAAGTAAATTCGAAGCTATAGATTAAGAGACTCGCTCTGCCCGGGGAGGAAACGAATTGGGGGAACTTCGGGCCGCTTGTGAAATGGCGCTCCGAGAGAAGGACAATCGTTTTGCTCAGGTTCTTTGTCATGCTCGTGCCCGACTTTTCATTCCATATTCACACACACACACATACACACACACACACACACACACACATATATATATATATATATAGGTAGAGCAAAATGGCTCATAGATTATTCAACTGAATGCGGAGAGTATCGGGCTGAGGGAGCGAAATAAAATAGCGACTGGAGAGTTGGCGACATCCCGATATCTTCTCAAGGACACTCACATGGAGATAGCTGCCTTAGCCACGGCTAAGTTCGAGGTCGAACAAAATGCAGTTTCTTATCAGGAGGATGCGGCCACAGTGCATAGCATAGCTCATGACATCTCAATACCAGCTGAGCAGAAATTAACCCGAGCTATCAAGCATGGTAAGGCGGAGGCAAAGAGAGAGACCCTAGAGGAAATCAAAGCCAGAGGTATCAACCTATCAGCCGATCTTAAGGAGGCTCATGAAGTGGAGGAAGAACTGGCGCTTTTAGTTGCCCTCGATGAGGGCAAAGATAATAGCGACGAGGAGTAGTCTCCAAGTCGTTTTGTTATCTCTTCCCTTTCCCCATGTATGCGGCCGCCGGGGGAATGGATTATGTAAAGATGCTTTTCTTTTTGACAAAATAAAATAGGGGGTTTTTCATTTTGTCAGCCTTTCTCCTTGCCCTTTTGCTTTTGCCTCTCGATGTTGGCTCTTCGGGGCCTGCTCTTGGATCAACTGCGACCCTAAAAACTTGCCATGTCTCGGACTTAAATAGACAACTCGTCTCGGACTTATGCTCATGATGTCGAGGGGCTCCCTGAGGTCCCACAATTTCTTATGTTACGCGGGGGCCGGGGTGATTCTGCCGATTCACTTCCCTAGAAGAGGGTGACATTGACGCGGCCAGAAAGAATTGGTCCCATTAGGTAGGGGGGCAATTGTTGCTTTGCCCCTATATATTTGTTCATTTGTCTCTCGAGTGGCGAATTTGCTATTTTATGAAAAGGTTGTCTCTTCTGCAGAGCCTGGCGCTTTATGCTAGTCCTTATGCTTCCCTATATCAGAAAATTTTTGCTTAGATCCTTACTTTTCCCCCTTACTTTATTATAGCCATGGATGTTTCTTCAACGTCCGATCACCGGATCGACGGGAATCTCTCATGCGTTTCACATTCAGTTGGCACCAGCGGCTCACCTCCAATATCAGGAGAACGAGGCTCGGGATGCCCTGCCTCGAGTAGAGCTATCACATTGGCGAAACCTCCTAATGTTCTGGGCCATCGCGAGAATGTGTCGAGGATCGTTTCATCAGTAGGGGAGCAAACCCTTGAGATGGTCAGAAAATATTGCGGATGGGGGAAGGCATAATTTTGCAAGTACCTTCCCCAAAGGAGAGCATCATGAGATATGTTGAGGGATCTTTGAGTGTATACACTCATGTTTTCATGCCAGGTTCCCCCCACCGGTTCGTGCTTGATTTTTGTCAGAGATATCAAGTAACGTTGGCGCAGATTCATATCTCCCTTTGGAGAATAGTGTAGTCAATGAGATATTTTGCCGGAAAGGCCAAGATAGAGTTCACCCTTATCCATCTCGTGATGTTGTATCAGCCATTGTGCTATTGGGGCTTGATTTCTCTTTAGCATCAATCTACCCGAGCTTCTGTAGTCAGCAATGAGGAGGACGAAAAATGGGGATGGATGAATAGATTCATTTAGATTCGAATGATCGATGTCATTCATGGAGAATTTTTTCCATTTCCTGAGAAATGGAACTCCATACATATGTGCCTTATATGAACTGTCTTCGCTTCAACCAGAGGTTAGCTCCTTAATGATATTTTTCTGTCCTTTATTTGTAGCAACTCATTGGTTGCCTGGCGAGGTCTCTGATTTAGCCGAGTGGTCTTGTACGCTGGCATCTTGCTTGATTTGTGATAGGCGCCAGCGGCGAGATCTATCAAAAGGGAGATGGGAGGCGAAACATCATGGTAGGTGCCTCAGCATCCTGCTTCCTAAAAATGATTCCTTTTGATTTGACTGTCGTAGGTGCTAAGATTCCTTTCAAAGTAAGGTCATGTCCCCCGAGAGAGGAGGAGAGATTGATGGGCTCGGGATCAAGGTGTGCCAATAAAAGGAAAGATATTTCAGGGTGCAAAAAGGCTTGCATAGAGGCGACTCCATCTCAGTGGTCAAAGAGAAATGATTTGGTTGATTGGAAACCTTATAGAAGTGGTATGCCATCGGACGTTTCTTCAGCCTTCGGCGAGGCTCATCGTTTCGGCCTCATGGTGAGTTTTTTTACCCGTTCTTTTTCTTTTCTTTATCTAGCTTCCCTTTACAAGCCTTTGACAGGCTTAAATCCGAGTTGCTTCAAAGAGAGGCCCGTTGCGGGAGGATTTGGATAGGGATAAATCCCTCAAGCTTCTTTGTGCGGCGAAGGAAAGAGAGATAATTTCCTTGCGGTGTGAGGTGGACCGGAGCCGGACATAAGAACTCTGCCTGGAGAAATAGGTAACATGTATTTCATGCTGGCTTGAACTCCCTTTCAATCTTGGTATCTTGATGTTTTGATATTTCAGTTGAATGACAAGGCTAATGAGTTGGGACAGCTCTTGGGCGAGATTGGTCGAGTCAAACATAAATTCAATGAGTTGCAGGCACGCGCGAATACTTATTTCGCAGCCAAAGAGGGATCTCGGGCCAGGGTTTCAGATCTTGAGGCGCTAATCCAGGCCATTCTCCCAAACGATACTACTGGGGCAAAAATGATCGCAAGACTTTTGTTTGAGCTTTTGAAGGAAAAAAACGGATATGGTGAATGTCGGGCCGAGGTTGTAATCTGTAATACCAAAACGAGATAGAAATTGGCGGCCTATTCACGGAGTATTGTCATTGCAAAAGTTGAGCTGAAGAGGGCTCTTGATCGTGCAAGCAGTAGAAAGGAGAATGTAAGGTGCAGATCCCGGGGGGAAATCCTCGAGGAGATTTATGCAAGGGGCTTCGATCTCTAGGGGGAGATCAAGCAAGCCAACGAGGAGGAATATGATTCCAAGTTCCTTCTGTCCGATGCTGGAGATGGTAAGGAGGAACCACCAGGCCATAGTTGTTGAAGGGGGGAACACATAGTCCATGCCTTCTTCTTGTGTATATAGCTTTCATAATATGTTGTAGACTGAGCTTGCGCTTCATCACCGGTATCTAAAAATAAGAGGGGGGAACCCCACAATTTTATCTTCTGTACTCTTGTTCGTCAAAGTCTCAATCGGGTCGATTCAACCTTCAGATTGAAAGAAATCTATATGGCACAGGTGTTCATTGGGCCAATGACATCGGTTGTTATTTTTGCTTTTGGGCGTATGCATTCTAACCATTTTTGGGTCTAGTCTCCGAGTCGGGATCTGACTCGAGCTCAATCAACCCTCAAGTTTTTTGTGCCTATATGGGTGGATGACGATAGTGCTTACGCCTTGGGTCGAAACGACCTTTCTAATATGTGGCCCAGAGGCTTGAGGAGCAGGCGACAATGGCTCTTATGTCGTGCCCTTAGGCATGTATAGTTAACTATTTTAGATTCGATCTCTGAATCGGGTTACCACTCAAACTCATTTTAGTCCTCAAGTTTTCAAATTTTCAGTTGGCAATAATGGCTCTTACAATTTTGGTCATTATGACCTTTTAGTGTGTCGCCCTAAGGCTCATTTGGTTGGAGACTATAGCTCTTACGCTTTTCCTTTAGGCATATGTAGGCTTTATTTTGCTCTCGTTAAGGTCTTTTTTGAAATGATTTTGTCTAAACCGTCGTCAATTCAAGAAGAACCTCAATTTCAAGTCATTAGCGGAGATTTTCGAGCACCTCAGAAGGTTTTTAGCTTGTAGGCTGAGTAGCTCAAAGCCTTTTGATTTGGAGCTGACATGTTCGAAGCTCATTTTTCCAGTTGAGGGTAACATGTTTTAATAGGTTATTTTGAAGTATATTCGAAGTAATGGCCTTTGATCTGTTATCGACGGCCGGGCGTCCCCGAGTCGCATTAATTTGGATAGTGTAGCCATTTTGACCATAGTCATATGTGTTTGGCCGGAGCTAAATTTTTTATCCCGAGTAATAGTTTAGGCATCTACATCGAGGGTGTGCCCTTTTGGGAGTCTTACAAATGTGATATATAGCCTAAACATCGAGATTGAGTTTTGAGCCTGTAGTAAGGTATTACAAAATTTTCATGCCTATTGAGCTTTTACAGTTTGTCATGCCTGTTGAGGTCTTACAGTTTTGTTGCTATGTAAAATAGATTTGGCTAGACCGAGTCTGCCTGCTTGGGGTTTATGTTCTTGGGTTTTCCAGTGTATAGAAATCGGTGACAGTCTCCGAGTCATCGAGTTTGGTTAGGCTTGAAGGCTGTTACTCATGAGCTTGGAATTGCTTCGTGTAGGCCTTGTCAGCATGGAGTTCCCGGTATGGGGTTGATTACGAAGAAAGTCTGGTAGGCTTGTTGAATCCTCTTCAAAAAGTGCACGGGCGTTGCCTCATTGAAACCTCAGGGCCCTTTGAAAGACTGACCAATAGGAAAAGAGTGCAACAGACGCTTTGAAACTTTCAGGGCCCTTGAGCTAGAGCAGCATCCCGATTGCCTTGTTAGCTGGCCTGCGCAAGAGTTACCGTGAACTAAAGGATAGCGCTTGAGCTGGATTGGCCCTCCAGAGTTTGCACATCCACAATAGGCGCAGTTGGTATTAATTTTTGGGTTGAATCTGCCCTGGATTTATTTGCATTGGGTTGGATCTACCTTGGACTTATTTATATTTGGGTTGGATCTGCTATGTACAATACTGGGTAACTGAGTGTTGAGCATAGTGAGTGAGAACACAAGATAGTGAGATTGAGTACATGAGTTCACCACTCAGATGCATTGTATTTGACATGCATACTTGAGATATATGCATAGAGATATATTTCCTCACGCTATCTGGTTTTGGTGATATTCATGATTTCACCTACATATTGAAATGTATACATAGAGATGTACTTTCCTCATGCTATTTGAAAATGAAATATTTTACTTATTGTTGAAAAGTTTTGGGAAAATCACAGCTTTCAAAATTACTCATATGTTTCTAGTGTTTTCAGTGAAAAATTTTGGATTTACTGTTATACTTTAAAAGAATGCCTATCGTTTGTAACTGCGAAGGAGTTAGGCATCTTATCTTTGAGTTATGTTCTTGTACCATTTTTATTATTTTTATGAAGTGTGGTTGTGTTATTAGAGTTGGACTATGAACCTTGTCTCAACTCGTCACTTCTTTCAACCTAACGTTAGGTTTGTTACTTATTGAGAACATAGGGCCGGTTCTACTCATACTACACTTCTGCACCTTACGTGAAGATGTTAGATGTTGATGTTGCTATGTACAGAGGAAGCTGGATTTGAAGATGTACATGAGTTCTAGTTATGGCTATCACTTGTCCTTGGTAGCTTTAGATTTGAATTCTGTTCCATTACATTTCAAACAGTTTTTGTAATTATTTCTATTTAGTCTTGTAAAATCTAAATCTTGTAAGTTCATAATTTGTACTGTTCATTCTTGGAAAATTTTTTGTATAAAAGTAGTTGTACTATCATTTATTCTCTTAATAAATCTCATTAAATTGGATAGTTGTTAATTGGCATACCTAGCGGGTTAGTTTATGTGCCATCACGACTAGTTAGATTTTGGGCCGTGAAAAATAATATGTTGTTTCTTATCATTGAAATCTAAATCTAACAATACTCCCTTTTTTATGATGACAAAATAACATATAAAATCAATTTACTTCCCTATTATAGTTAACTTTTGTCATGCTGTAGTCGACTCCTTAGATGACTCCCCCTCAGCAAAGCAGTACTTGCTAAATTCTTATAGTCAATTCCCTCTCAACAGGACAACCATCAAATTATTACTACCTGCACTATAATCTCATTTCTCCCCTCTTTGGCATCAGCAAAAAGGATTATATAAACATAGAACAACAGAAAAACATTGCATATTAGAAGTATTGCAAGAAAACTATGCAACCATAAGTGCAATGATAGGCATGCAGATGTAGTGAGAGTTCAACAAAATAAGATCCAATGATTGATGCACCAGTCCAAAAAACCAAAAAATTGTTTTAAACATCAATTTTTTCACAACAAACGACACATAAAGTATGTAAGAATGTTGCAAATAGCCTCTTTCAAATGATCAAAGCTACTATTCGCTGAAATAGACACCCCATTGATTTAGTAATGCACCTAATTAACAGCTTTGACTGCATTTTGCTAACTTGAGAATCTTAACCCTTATCTTTGATACATCATACCATGTTTCCTTGGAGATGGAATGAACATCCCCATTGGTTGATTGGGTGGAGGCAAAAAGGTTTATGATGATGCTTCACTAGTTTTTAATGCTAGTCAATTTCTCCACAATTTCGAGATCACTCACACCAAGATGAGAACTAGAAGCTTTGGCTTTCGATTTAGTTTGAACCGTCTTGATTTCTCCTTCCTGCTTCTTCACCCCTTAACAAAAAATGCCTCATATTGGAAAACACTCTTTAGTTATAAGATTTGGTGCAAAGACAAAGGGGTAATTGGAAATAGAGATGTTATGGGCTTCTAGGAGATGAGTGATAACTATACCATAAGGAAGACTACTGGGGTAATTAATACTTTCAATCATAAAATCTATGACCTAGGAGGACAATTTGATTTTATGCTTGGTCACTAGACAATAAACAAGAAGGTTATCCTATTGAGAGAAAGTGAAGAATGAACCCGTACGAGGGAGAAGGGTTGTTGCTACAAGGTGAGAGAGCACACAAGTTTCAAAACTAACATCACTATGACCTAACTATTTAGGAAGGGAATAGAATAGAGACTCGGCTATGCAATGCTTTGCTTGATCAAAGGTAATTTCAAAATCTTCAAGACATGTATTTTTTAAAAGAATGGGAAAACCAAAACTTACACTAAAAAATAAAGTCAAACATGGCATAATCTAGAACAATGCACTTTCTTAGAACTAAAGATTCCAACTTATCTAGCTTGTTAGAACGAAGATTAGAATAAAACATCCTAACTAGGGATTCATATACTTTATGAGGCGGTAGAAAGAGAAACATTGACCAACCTTGGAATTGAAAAAGATCTTTTACCTTACTGTTAAGGGCTTCCATATCATTCAGACCGATCACTCTGCCATGGGTAATAGGATTCTCTTTGAGGATAATGAAGAAGTTCCTATTTGGAGTATCCCAAAAAGTGATGTCAAGAGGTATCGAGACCGTTCATTTTGAGAAATAAAGTCTTGCTTGGTGGCATAAGGTCTCTAGAAGCTTCGTATAATGTTTCATGACTTGCTTGCGTGGGTGAGTTCAGTTATCAGATGATATACAGTCAATTTGGAAAAAGAATTTTTATTTTAGAAGCTTAAGTGGTAAGAGTTTACCGGAATTTGATTTTTGTGTAAACGACCCCAAAATAGGGTTTTGATGATTTCAAAACCTTCGTATGATGATTTTGGACTTACGTGTGTGTCCAAATTTGGATTTGGAGGACCGTACGGCAATTTGAAGCATTTCGGTGAAAGTTAGAAAAGTTGAAGTTTTGGAAGGTTGAGAGGTTTGGCCAAGATTTGTTTGGTGATATCAGAGTTAGAATATGAGTTAGAGAGTTGGAACAACTCTGTTATGTCATCTGGGACTTGTCTGCAAAATTTGACGTCATTCCGAATGAGTTGATATGTTTCGGTGCGAGTTTTAGAATTTGGAGGATTTAAAAGTTCATTAGTTCGACTCGGTAGAGCTTTTGAATTGTACTACTGGTTTTGGAATTTTAAATTTGTATAGAGATTTGTATTTCAATATTGTCAAATATTAGCTAAAAATTGTTGTTATTTTAGCTAATGATAGGTTTTGCCTAGTCCGTAAGGCTGGGTGCCACCACGACACTCAATAGAGGAAAAGTTAGGTCGTGACAAGTTTGTATCGAAGTCCTAGGTTCATAGGTGTTTTTAGTCATAAAAAATTTTAGTAGAGTCTCGCGGATCAATACGGAGACATTTTTACTTATCTTCGAGAGGCTACAGAACTATTAGTACATGTTCAACTTTTTTCGTTCCTATAGTGCGAGCTTATTAATCTAAGGGTTTGATCTTTTATCATTCTATTCTCTCACAAATGGTGAGGACATGAACTGCAGTTACTGATGAAGCTGCCCTTAGAGCAGGTATTGCTAGAGGCAGGGGCAGGGCAGAGGCCAGAGAGGAACATATGTCGGGCTAGGACACCTACTAGAGTAGCACTTAAGGAGCCACTAGTAGCTCCGATTGGGGGATAGGTATCTGAGGCACCTTCTATTACCCCCGAACTTCAGGAGACCTTAGCACAACTCCTAAGAATGTTTGGTACATTGGCTCAAGGGGTTTTATTGCGGTTGTACCAGCTACTTCATAGACAGTAGGAGGAGCCTAGACTCCCGCTGCTCGTACTCCAGAGTAGCGCGTCTCTGGTGGTCAGGTTCCAGATGTTATGGCAGCATAGCCTACGGTTCTAGTTCACCCTGTGGTTAGGGCAACAACATATAAGGAAGAATAGCTTAGACTTGCAAAGTTTAAGAAGTATGACCCACCTACTTTTAGTGAAGGAGTTGAAAGGAGCAAGTGGGGTTGCTTTTACTATGTTCCAACTTCCTAGAGTAGTACCAGTGTATTCTCCACACTACAGGGATTGTAGAGGCGAGTGGGGTTGCTTTTACTACATTCCAGCTCAAATGAGCGGCATAACATTGGTGGGAGAGTGTGAGTTGGGTAGCCCGGCCGATGCAACTTCACTTTCATGGGCTCAATTTTCAGAGATGTTCTTGAGAGAGTTTAATCCTCAAACCCTTCAGGATGCATATCACGCAGAGTTTGAGCATCTGCTCCAGGGCACTATGCTAGTGTCATAGTATGCCATTAGATTCTGTGATTGGCTAGACATGCACTTGCATTGGCTGCTACAATCAAGGAGCGAATCCATCAGTTTATTGAGGGGCTTAAACATGATAATAGAGTCAGCATGGCTCGGGAGTTGGAGTCAGATGTGTAATTTCAGAAGATGGTAGAGATTGCTCGCCGATTATATGGCATGTGAGAGAGTAATATCAGGGCTAGGAGAGAGAGAGGGAAGTCAAGGTAAGGAGAGAGAGGACAAGGATACTAGGAGGCCTCGTAAACCGGAAAGATCTACTGGTGGTTGGTTTGGAGGCAAGGTATGGCATGGTAGAGGTTTTGTGGGTTAGCTAGTCCAATTTGCACTACAGGCTTCGCACAGTATTTCAAGTGCTCATGGGTCTAGGAGTACCCGTGCCATATGGCTCCATAGCCATGACACTACAAAGGTTGCTTTGAGTGTGGATATACCAGCCACATGGAGAGATTGTCCTAGACTTCGGACAGATGTGTCACAGTGAGGTATCTAAGGAAGTAGAGGGTACCCAAGAGGGTGAGGCCGATCCCGTTGATGTGTTTCCAACAGTAGGTCTAAGGCCACCACACTTGATGAGGTCGTACAGGTATGTTTTTGATTGGTCATAGAAGAGCATCATTCATATTCTATTTTGGTTTTGTAAATCGAGGCGAGTGCCTTATTCGTTGCATCACTTATGGGTGGGTTTCATGATTAGTACTCTATTTATGTGGTTACCATTTTTGAGAGATTCTACAGTGGTAGCCTGTGTCTATCATTTTGTTTTTATTCATTATTGAGAGTTATGAGACTAGAAATGAATTCCTATTGTCCACTACGGTAGGTTTTAATATGATTTCTAAGTGATTTGGATATGATTTGTGATTTAGATGCTCTACATGGGTGAGAGCTCAGTAAGTGTTGTGATTTCATTGGCGGGATTGTATTAGTGGAAAATTTTGGCTTGTATGATGTGTATTATACTTGTGATTCAAACTCTAGGGTAAGACCCCCGTAGTTTCACGTGATTTCATGTATAGAAATCGAGCTACGTGACGCGGTGGAAATTATATCAGGATGAGATCCTTGTTTGTTCATAACTTTGATTCTTCCTTGTAAATTGATTCTTAGAAGGATATTGATCGGGTGTTGTACCTGGTGAGTTTGTTGATATTTCTCTTATGTGTTTCTCCTTACATATTTAGTCATTTTCGTGTTGTGCTTATTGAGTCTTAGCTTGCATTTGGGTTTTGATAATTTCAATAGCTTCGCATGGTGATTTTGGACATAGGCGTGGGTCCATATTTGGATTTGGAGGCCTGTAGGGTAATTTAAAGCATTTTCGGTGAAAGATGAAATTTTGGAAGGTAGAAATATTTGATCAAGAGTTGACTTTGGTAATACCGGAGTCCGAATGCAATTTCGAGAGTTGTAGCATCTCCATTATGTCATTTGGGACTCGCCTACAAAATTTGATGTTATTTCGGATTTAGTTGATAAGTTTCGGCGCGAGTTTTAGAAGTTCGAAGATTGAAAGTTCATGAGTTTGATTCATGGCATAGTTTCGACGTTGTTTAATGCGATTTGAGGCCTTGACTAAGTTCATATAATGTTTTAGAACGTGTTCGTATTTATGGTTGAGATCCTGAAGGCCTCAAGTATGTTTCGGATGGGCTACGGCCCTTTTTGTCATTAATTGGTATATTTGAGCTGATATCGGTGTCCCATTTTATGCGATCGCGCAGGTGAAGTCATGATCACGAAGGCTTGTTTGGTGAGTTGACCGTTTTCCTCTTTACATTCTCACAAATCAGTACGCGATCACAAACTTATGCCTTTTTCTTCTCCGCATTCGCATCCATCGATCCCGTTCGCATAGTACTTTGGTGGGGCAGTGTCATTTCTTCTCTGCGATTGTATGGACTTATTCGCGATCGCATAGTGAAATTATGTGGCAGTCATGAACTCCTCTACGCTATCTCAATTGTATTTCCATGATTGCATGTCCAAATACTTGGACAGAATATAAAAGTACTCTATTCCGAGGGTTAGTCATTTTTAACATTTTTGGAGTTCTAGAGCTCGGTTTTGGACAATTCTTTATGGGTTTTTCAGGCAAATCAATAGGGTAAGTGTTCTTCACCTAGAATTTATTATATTCTATGATTATATCTTTATTTTTATTATTTAATTTGTATTTTGAGTTGTGAAAAAATGGGGATTTTGAAGAAAATTTTCGATATGTAAAATAATGATTTGAGGGACAAATTGGTATTGGAATTTGATAATTTTGGTATAGTTGTTGAACTCGTATCGGAATGCTTGTTTGTATTTTGTAAAATTTGTTGGGTTTCGAGGTGTAGGCCCGGGGGCCGAGTTTGGGTTGATTTTTAATTTTTGATCAAGATTGAAGCTTTATTATCCCAAATAATTCCTTATGAGTTTTATTTACGCTTTGAAGTTATTTTGTCTGGATTTCAACCGTCCGGAGGTTATTCACTCGAGAAGTTCATTTTAGAGTAGCGGCTATTGTCTTCGAGGTAAGTATCTTGCCTAACTTCATGTGAAGGAAATTACCTCTTAGAATTTGAGTCTTTTATGCTATTAGCATCATGTAAAGTCCACGTACACGAGGTGACGAGTACGTGCCTGAGCTTATTTGTGGAAAGTTAACCTTTTAGGGCTCGTAGGTCCTTTATGTTCACTAAATATGAAGTTATTTTGTTATGATTAAGTTTACCATTTACTAGTTTCACCTCTATATGTTTTAATAAGGAATTAATTTCTTCCGGATCGACTTTTATTGCATATTTGACTCTTATGTGACTTAACTGAAGTTGTTGCCTCTTATATTGCCATGCTATTCCTCCCAAATCGCTTTTTCTTATTGAAACTATATTATATCTTCTATAATTGTTCATCCTTAATTAGGGTTATGATTATCTTTTCATTGTTTACCCTTAATTGAATTTGTTGTATCTATTTCGTAATTGCTCAATCCTAAAAGAAGTTTAGTTATCTTATATCTTAGATGGCTTATCCTTGGAATTATTGACTCGTGTTATCTCCGTTGTTGTTGAGTAGTACTTTGTGGGATCATTGTTACACATTATTATTGCCTTGTTGAGGTATTCTAATTATGACTAGTATTATCTATTGTGTTTATTCTTTGTGAACTCGTTCTACCATTTCTTTGTGATCGAGAGCTCTTTAGTTGATTTATTTATCATAATTTTGTGTTGTTGTCATTGTTACTATTGATATGTGCACATGCGGCCAATACAGGCTATGTATGTGGGTTGTGCATATGGCGAGACAAGTTAAGAATATTATTATTCATGTGTGGTGGGAAAAGGCGGTCATTACTTTATTATTGCACACGTGACGAGATAAGGTGGGCTACGTTAGAGATTGATCCGTGATGACGGGTGATGGCCTGGGGACATTCTTGTTGTTGACGCTTGTGTAGTGGCGTACCTACCTGTATGTGATTTATTTGTGAAACATTATGGGGTGTTATAAACTATTTAGTAAGTGTGGATATACACTACTCCCACTACTTTCACCCATGATGTAAATAACCTCCCACTACTCATCACCATTATGATTGTAACTCTCGTACCTCCATAACCCCTCCCCATGATCTCAATTGTTAATGTCATGTTTAAGACAATCATTTTATAACCTTCATATGTAATAGTATAAATAGAGGCATGAAATGAGAGATGGAACATACTTGAACATTTGATGAAATAAGAAAGTTATCTCTTCTTCTCTTATTCTACTTATCTTCTTATTTTATATTGTTATTTTGAGCTACATTTCTTAATACGTTATCAACACGAAGTCTTTACCTCATGGTTGAACACTAATCTTCTCCAAGTTAAGCTCCCACTCTGCTATCCGCAATACTTATGCTAATTATATTCGTTTCCATTACTTTCTTTTTACACTCAAATGCCTATACATTATAATTGGCTATACTAGTTAGTCCTGCTTTTGCATATTAATCTTTTATGTATTTACTGTTTTTTATTTTTTAAATGATGTGAAAATTATTTACTTAATAAAATAGTATTGACTATGATTACAAATTATAGTAGTAGTACCAGCAACAACAACATTTAGTCACAAACGATTTCGCCAATACCTTTTACCCTTATATTTGGCATCTATCAGTAGTTGAAAGATAAGTTGAGATGATGGACTTAACACAGATTTTTATACTATTGTCGTTACTATAAAATGGCAATTCTTAAGACATAGTATTTGAGTAACAACATAATTTATGCTTAAAAGATAATTGTAAAAGATAATATGAAGTTCTTAAATGCTTAACTACCTATTAGGATATTATTTGTTTGGAAATTATTTGTTAAAATAAAATAAATATTTCTTTATGCTATTATCCAAATGATTTCTAATTATTTATTTTTTTTTGATAGTTTTTACTATGTCGAATTTGTCAAAGCTTGAGTTTGTGGCACTTGATATTTCTGGAAAGAATTACCTATCATGGGTTCTTGATGCTGAGATTCACTTAGCCGCTAAAGACCTTGGTAACACTATTACTCAGGGTAATGAGGCATCAAGCCAGGACAAAGCGAATGCCATGATTTTCCTTCGCCATCATTTAGATGAAGGTTTGAAGATTGAATTTTAACAGTGAAAGATCCACTTGAATTGTGGACTGGCCTGAAGAAAAGGTATGATCACCTTAAGGATACGGTATTGCCAAAGGCTCGATATGAGTGGATGCACTTATAAATTCAAGATTTTAAGACCGTAAGTTAGTATAACTCTGTTGTATTTCGAATAACTTCTCAATTGAAATAATGTGGGGAAGTTATGAATGATGAGGATTTGCTAGAAAAGACTCTTACGAATTTTCAAACCTCAGATATGGTGTTACAGCAGAAATACCATGAAAGGGTTTTAAAAGTATTCTAAATTGATCTCTTATCTTTTGGTGGCTGAGCAACATAATTCCCTTTTTCCGAAAATCATGAAGCCCGTCCCACAGGGTCAGCTCCGCTTCCTGAAGCGAATAGGTAGCTAGACGTGATAAGTTTGGAAAAGACAGAATAATAATTATGGCCATGTGAATGTACGTGGGTATGGAAATGGTAAGAGACGATATAATAGTCATCATCGTGGTGGTCATGAAAAACAAGAGAATAATGTGGGTTCTCAAAACAATCCTTCAAGAGGCAAAATCGGTAATGCCACCGCTGTGGCATGAAAGGTCATTGGAAAATTGAATGTCGTGCACCCAAAAATTTAGTCAGGCTTTATAAAAACTCCATCAAGAGAAAGGAAAATAATGTTGGAGCATCTTCTGCTAATGCCCCAGTGGAGTCACACTTGACCTTTAAAAGTAATTTTGATGTTGGGCCTTCAAATAAAAATGATGACAATTCTGAGGCAAATCTTGCTTTGAATGATGATGATTTTCAAGGCCTCGATGATCGTACTCATTTTGGAAGTTGAAGACTTCTTTAGAGATCAAAATTAAAGTTTGATCATTTTACTGGGGAATGCAATTATGTTATTTTTATTTTTATTAGTTTTTTTTTGTCTCGTTCTAAAGTTGTTTTTCATTTTCAAGTAGTACTTAAGTTGTCTTATGTTATCGTTGGTGAGGTTAGTTTTTTCTGTAATTTTCATGATGTACTTTTAGTTTTTTATGAAGAATATAAAATTCTCCAGTTTTCAATTGGATCTAAGATGAGTAATGAAGATTTATGCCTTTTGGATAGTGCTGCAGCTCACACAATATTAAGAGAAAATAATTTTTTCTCTTATTTGGTTATGAAATAGGTTTATGTTAATACAATATTTGGTAGTACAAAGTTAATTGAAGGCACTGAAAGAGTGGCCTTATTACTACATGGAGGAATGATATTAACTATTAATAATGCATTGTATTGTAGTAAGTCTCAAAGATACTTGTTGAGTTTCAAAGCTATTCGACAAAATGGCTACCATGTTGAGACCTATAATGAAGGAAAGATTGAATACCTTTATATTACTACAACAAAAGCGGGGAAAAATGTGTGCACGAAAAAATTACCCGCATTTTCTTCTTGGTTTCAACACACAAATATTGGCGTGGTTGAATCACATGCCATAGTAAATAAAAGGTTTACTACTTCTAATGATTTTATAATTTAGCATTACTAGTTGGGCCATCCTGGATCTAACATGATGCGCAGAATAATAGAGAACTCAAATAGGCACACATCAAAGAATAAGAAGATTCTTCAGTTTAAGGAATTCTCTTGTACTGCTTGTTCTCAAGGAAAATTGGTTATTAAACCATTAGCAGCTAAAGTTGGGATTGAATCCCCTGCATTTCTGGAACGTATACATGGTGATATATGTGGACCTATATACCCTCCATGCAAACCATTCAAGTATTTTATGTTCTTGATAGATGCATCTACAAAATGGTCACATATATGCTTATTGTCAACTCGTGATATGGCATTTGTGAGATTGTTGGCCCAAATAATAAGGTTAAGAGCATAATTT
The DNA here is from genome assembly GCA_034376525.1 of Nicotiana benthamiana. Classification (NCBI taxonomy): domain Eukaryota; kingdom Viridiplantae; phylum Streptophyta; class Magnoliopsida; order Solanales; family Solanaceae; genus Nicotiana; species Nicotiana benthamiana. The sequence continues at coordinate 99,919,522 of CM067332.1, forward strand.
CCAGATTATGCAATTAAGAAAGTTCTTCTTAATAATGCTGGCGAATTTATATCTCAGCCATTTATAGATTACTGTACGGCCACTGGAATAAAAAGTGAGCATCTCGTTGCTCATGTTCATACTCAAAATGGTCTAGCAGAATCATCAATTAAACAACTTCAACTAATAGCTAGGCCATTGTTAATGAGGACAAAACTCCCTTAGTGTGGGGACATGCTATTTTTCATACAACAACATTTGTGTGCATAAGGCCAACTAGTTATCATAAAGTCTCCCCATTATAGTTGACTTTTGGTCAGGAGCCAAATATTTGCCATCTAAGAATTTTGGATGTGCGGTATATGTTTCAATTTCTCCACCACAACACACAAAGATGGGTCCTCAAAGAAGGCTGGGAGTATATTTTGGTTATGAATCTCCTTCTATTATTAAATATTTGGAGCCTATGACAGGAGATTTGTTTACGACCAATTTGCTAGTTGTCATTTTGATGAATCATTTTTTCCAACATTTGGGGGAGAAAATAAACAGCTAGAAAAAGAGATATATTGGAATGTATTATCTTTATCTCATTTGGATCCTTGTACAAATCAATGTGAAGAAGAACTTCAAAAGATCATTTATATGAAAAATATTGCAAATCAATTGTCAGATGCATTTACTAACCTTCAACGGGTTACTAAATCACATATTCCAGCTGTAAATGCTCCAATTCGAGTTGATGTGCCAGCTGGACAATATGATGATGCAAATGAGTCTAGGCCACGCCTTAAACATGGTAGACCAATTGGCTCCAAGGATAAGAATCCCCAAAAAAGGAAAGGAGAAAATGATCAAGTTGATCATAACATGTAGGCAATTGCTCAAGAAAACCTACAGACATAATACTTGATAAGACCTCATAGGAGGTTCTAGTGGAAATGATAAAAATGAAGAGATCTCAATAAGTTATGTCTCTACGGGGCAAAGGTAGAACCGGAATAATGTTGTTGTTGACAATAATTTTGCATATAACATTGCAGTTGAAGTAATGCAACAAGATGAAGAGTTTCAGCCAAAATCTGTCGATGAATGTAGACAGAGAAATGATTGGCCAAAATGGAAAAATGCAATTCAAACGGAATTGTCTTCACTTGAAAAACGTGAAGTTTTTGGACCAATAATAAAACGCTTGAAGGTGTCAAGCCGGTGGGGTATGAGTGGATTTTTTATGAAAACAAAATGAGAAAGGTGAATTCGTAAGATATAAAGCACGACTTGTGGCACAAGGGTTTTTGTAAGGCCTGGCTTTGATTATATGGAGACATATTCTGCTGTGTTAGATGTAACTACCTTTAGGTATCTAATAAATCTGGCAGTCCATGAAAAGCTTGATATGCAGTTGATGGATGTTGTCACAACCTACTTATATTGTTCACTAGATAATGAAATTTTTATGAAAATCCCTGAAGGATTTAAAGTTCCTGAAGCACATAAAAGTTCAAGAGAAACTTGTTCAATAAAGTTTCAAAAATACTTATGCGGATTGAAGCAATCAGGGAGGATGTGGTACAATCACCTTTGCGAGTATTTGCTAAAGGAAGGGTACAAAAATGACCCTTTTTGATCCTGTATCTTTATTAAGAGGTCTGGATCTGAATTTGTCATCATAGATGTGTATGTTGATGACCTGAATATTATTGGAACCTCTAAAGAGCTTTCAAAGTCTATAGAGTGTTTGATGAAAGATCTTGGTAAGACAAAATTTTGTCTTGACCTACAAATTGAGAATATACCAAATGGAATTTTTGTCCATCAATCAACATATACTGAAAAGGTTTTAAAGCAATTTTGCATGGATAATGCGCATCCATTGAGTACCCCAATGGTTGTAAGATCGTTTGATATAAATAAAGATCCATTTCGACCTCAAGAAAATAATGAAGAGCTCGTTGGTGATAAAACTCCATATCTTAGTGCAATTGGGGCACTGATGTATCTTGCCAATACTCGACCAGATATTGCTTTTGCTGTGAGCTTATTAGTAAGATTCAGCTCCTCCCCAACAAGAATACATTGGAATGGTGTTAAGCATATATTTAGATATCTTCGGGGAACCATAATATGGGATTGTTTTATTCTAATGAATTCAAGTCAGAAATTATTAGCTATGTTGATGCAGGTTATTTGTCTGATCCACATAAATCTCGATCTCACATAAGCTATTTATTTACATATGGAGGTACTATTATATTATGGCGTTCAATGAAACAAGCAATAGCTGCCACGTTTTCAAATCATGCTGAGATAATAGCCATTCATAAAGCTAGTTTGGAATGTGTTTGGTTGAGATCAATGACTCAGCATATTCAGGAAATGTGTGATTTTCTTATGAAAAAGGATAATCCAACAACACTATATGAAAACAATATTGTTTGAATTGCTCCACTAAAAAAAGGATACATTAAAGTAGACAGAACAATGCATATTTTACCAAAGTTCTTTTTCACGCATGATCTTCAACAAAATGGTGAAATGAATAGATTCGTTCATGTGAAATTTTGTCCAAATCTATTCACTAAGGTTTTACCAACCTCAACATTTGAGAAGTTGAGACAAAAGATTGGAATGCGACGTCTTCGAGAAATAAAGTGATATTTTCTTGAGGGGGAATAGGATACACATTGCAATCCTTTTTCCTTAGCCTAGAGTTTGTCCCACTGGGTTTTACTGGTAAGGTTTTTAATGAGGCAACAAATAAAGCATATTACAAATATGTGTACTCTATTTCCTTTACTAAGATTTTTTTCCCACAGGGTTTTTTCTTAGTAGTGTTTTAACGAGGCATATTATCTAATTTTCGGACATTCAAGGGGGAATGTAATAAAATATTTAGTAAATGTGGATGTCCACTGCTCCCACTACTTTCACCCATGATGTAAATAACCTTCCACTACTCATCACCATTATGATTGTAACTCCTGCACCTCCATAACCCCTCCCCATGATCTCAATTGTTAATGTCATGTTTAAGACAATAATTTATTAATCTTCATATGTTATATTATAAATAGAGACATGAAATGTGAGATGGAACACACTTGAACTCTTGATGAAATAAGAAAGTTATCTCTTCTTCTCTTATTCTACTTATCTTCTTGTTTATATTGTTACTTTGAGCTACATTGCTTAATATAGGGAACGTTATTATATGTTGTTAATTTTCTCTATGCTTACTGGTTGGTCTGAACTGTATTAGAACACTTGCACAAGCATACACGTAATTAATCACTCCTATCGATTTAAGAAGATGGTTCCCGATATTATTAAGTATTATACACACCCTTGTCTATTCTATGTGAGAATGGTTCTATTGGCATGTGAGTCAGCCGTGCAGTTACCTGTTGAAATGAGGGCACTAGATTCCAAGTAGGGTCCACAAAGTGGTATGCGTGACTAGTGGATATTTTTAGGTATGGTACCTCGTGGAGACTATTGAACAAACCTGGAGTGAAAACGATTATTCTTTTTGAGTTGCTACTTGTCCTTCCTTTATCTTTTTTTATCGAATTTAGACTGTGATCAACTTACTCTACTATGTTATTACTTTTTGGGATTCGTTGCTAATTGATACTTCTATTCCTCATTGCAAGCATTGTACCATTTTTGTCATTATGCATAGTTTTATAGAGATATCACAGTTTGTTAGTTCTCCACTTATACTTGTTTAGGTTATCTTTTCAAGTAGGTATCTCGATTGTCCCTCTTCACTAGTCCACTGAGGTTACTATTGATACTTACTGGCCACCGATGTGGTGTACTCATACTATGTTTCTACACAATTTTTGTGCATATCCAGGTATTTTGGAGTCAGTCGATCGTTAGCTAGATGTACGGATCTTGCTATGGAGACTCAAAGTAAACCTATTGCTACGTTCACCTTCTAATTTTGTATTTACATTGTTTATCCTTATTCTAAAATAGTTGTATTTAGAGACTTTTCTAGCAAACTCGGTAGATCTTATGACTGGTATTATCGATTTTGGGATTGTAAATTTGTATAGAGATTTCTATTTCTGAATTGTCAAATATTAGCTAAATATTATTGTTATTTCAGTTAATATTAGGCTTACCTAGTTTCTAAGACTAGGTGCCATGACGTCACTCAACAAAAGAAAATTTGGGTCTTGACAAAGTTTGAGTTCTAGCCCTTTTTTTCCTATTGAGTCTCTTTAATTAATTTAGAATTTTTGAGGCTCCTTTAAGGTGACGCTAAGAATATCCTGCAATTCATTACATCTACCACAGTTATTAGGTCATACCTCACTTGGTTCACCTCGTGCCATGAAGCAATTTTCAGTATTGTTTTGCATTCATTGTTTGATACATCTTCATTAGTCCAATAACCAGAGTATTTGTTCATATCACTTTCCAAATAGTCATGAAACACATGTTTTCTATTTCCTCATGTTCTGAGCTATCTCCATCACTCCAGCATTCAAATCATTTCTTTTACTGAACCATCTGGAGACTTTTCTTTTAAGATCCGGGTTTTCAGTTTGAAAGTGGCCATACCTTCCAAATTAAAAACACTCCATAAATTTTGTCTTGTTCATTGTATTGTCTGATTTTTCTAGATGATATCCATCCCTTTTTTGTGTTTTTGTATCTTCTCATCAATCCATTCATGTTTCTCTACACCATGGAAATTACTTCTTCAAGAGCTTCTACATCATCATCAATATCGTTATGTGGTCCTTCTGTTGTGGTTTTATAGGTGATTATTTTCTTCTTCCCTTCCTAATGCGTTTTCTTGAGATATGTTTACTCATATGCTATGAGATCTCCATGTAATTCGTCATATGACAATTTATCCAAATCTTGAGATTTAAGTGCAACTACTTTTGTCTTCAAGTGGTGGGCAAACTTCTTAATATTTTTAGGGTTTACCAAAGGCTTTCAGATCGATAATTATTTTGTTAAATCTTGCAAACATTTCGTCAACGGATTCACATTCCTTCATCTGAAAGAGTTCATAGTCGTGAACAAATTAATTTATCCCTGTTTCTCTCACTTTGCTAGTTCCTTCATAAGTGAAATCCAGTTTGTTCCACATTTCTTTGGCAGTATTACAATTTGAAACTTTCTCGTATTATTCTCCATTTATAGTGTCATAGAGCAAGTTTCGTGCCTTAGCGTTAACTTGAACAACAACCATTTGCTCGTCAGAGTAGTCATTTATATCTTCAGGATCAACGTGTGATTGTCCTGCTGCTAGAAGTAGATAGTTTCCTTTTTGATAACATGCCATACTTTGACATCATAAGACTTTGCATAAATTTTCATTCATATCTTCCATTGAGAGAAGTGCAGTCTTTTGAAATATGGTGGCATTACTTGCGATGTCCCTTCTTGAAAAAGTGCTCAAATAGTTATTTGGTTTAACATGAACTTTTTTCACTAGCTGGTAAGCAAAAGATAAATATATGAGACCTGTTTTGGTACCAATTGAAAGTACATGAGAGGGAGGGGGTGTGAATTTAAGTAATTGACTAGTTTACTAATTAGCTGACTTAAAATAAAGATGAAAAATAACTAAAAGCGGAAATAAAATGTAAGAATTAAAGACACCTAGATTTTTATATTTATTCGAATTCAATGTGAATCATATTCTAGTCCCCCTGAGTTATAAGGGTATTCTCTTTTCAAATTTCGTTGAAAGTTTCAGACAATTGTGTTGATGTTATCTCCGAACACCAACTCATTTTGAATCCAAGTATGCTCGTGATGTTTTTGATACAATGTATCACCATATTTTTCTCTCTTTACTCTCTCTACTAATTACACAGTAAACTTTACTAAGATTGCAGTGCTTGTTTAGAGTAAAAACAAAGAGTATAAAGTTGGTATGATAAAAGTATGTGATTCTTCCTTGACAATCTGCATTATTTACTTGAGCTTGCCTTAACGTATCTTTGGCAGATTATTGAGAGATTTGAGATTCCAAGGGAATTGATCATTGGAATTGAATCTTTATGATTCTTTTCAAGGATAAGTGCGGAGCTTCCATAGATGGTACATAACTGCGGTCTTTTCCTTCTTCTACAGAGAATCCCTTATAATTAGTCCTTAAGTTGTTACTTGATCCATGGGATTGATAGCCTTCCTTTTCCACACATATCCTCAGCAATCAGGGTAAGCGCAATTATAGTTCACATTTCAATAAATCTTGGTATACTAATTATCCTAGTTTTTATATTGCTTTAATCTTAGACCTTCCTTTTTTGCCTCCGTTAATAGATCTTTTGCCTTGGTTCTTTTACTCCTTCCTTTCTTCTCTTCATCCATAAATCATTGATAGATTTCTCACTTCCTTCTTTTCATCTTAAGTGATCATGCATATAATAATATGTTTATTTTCATCTTTAGGATCTACATCTAACGATATCGAGTCAGATCTTTCAAATACATACTATTATCTTAGCCATATGACGGGTTCAAAAAGGTGGAGGAAACTTATCTTACATGAAGTTATTGCATGTGTATAGTAGTCCTAACTTATTTATGCAGATAGGGAAAAGTACAAAAAGATACTCGTTTGAAGTAAGTCGTCGTATTTATTTCTTGTAACTACAACAGGCTTCAGTGCATGTCCATCTTTGGTGCATCATTTGAATTGAAATTCATCATTTTGTGGTATAATTTCACCGGTAGCTTTTTCATATTTGACATTCCAAACTTACGTTGCTCGTATCAAAATTTTAAATATCGATAATCTTTTGAATTATCGTAGATATAGAAATCAAGTACGGCCATAAATGATATTTTCTACAGTAGTATATGCAAAAGATTTACATCAAGGGTCTATAAGCTCTAATAAATCGTGGTAATTGATCATATTATGTGCATAATGTATGTAACAAACAACAATGTATATACCAAATGAAATCCAACAAGTGGGATTTAGGAGAGGTAAAGTGTACCCAAGGTAGAGATATTTTCAATGTATCCTCGGTTCTAAAAAATTGATTCCAAAACAGGTTGAAGAAAGAAGAAAAGAAACTATGTCAAAAGTGCTGGCAAAAATAATATGATAGTACTAATAAAAGAATTAAAATAAAACAATACGAAAGTACTTGTAAAAGGAATATAACAATAAAGGAGCTATATCGAAAATATCGTAAAAAAGAATAGTATCAATAACAAAGATGGTAAGTGTCACAGGGGTGATTTATGTCCCTCGAATTCTGCCGGAGGTTAACCTCCGTGCGGCAGTCAAGCCCGGCCTTGACTTATGCCTTTCCAACACTTAGTTTTATTTTAGGGACGTTTTGAACTTAGAATAAAATTAGTTTTATTTTAGGGACGTTTTGAACTTAGAATAAAATGGGTAGCAAAAACAGTAAATAAAGACACACATGATATACAGGAATTTCTTCCCAACTTATATTAATATGTGAATACAAGAATATAATAGCCAACCCCATGGCCAAGACAAATAATTCCCTAATTCCCTACCCCAAAAACGTTTTCCCCACCCTAGGAAATGACTTAGAGGATTTTGCATAACAAAATACACAAAGCTAAGTTCTGCCTTGTCTAGAACAGCCTAGTCACATATTTATAAGGTTTACAATCAGTTGACAAGCCCCAACTAATGGCAAACATGCTAAAAATGTGTAGCACTAAGTCGCAAAGTCAGCCATGATCTAAAAATGTGTCCATGATCATCCATGCTTGAAATGGGCAGTTGTAACTGCTCAACCACCTTGTCATATGCAATATATGTGTTTGAGTTGGACAATTCTTCATGCCCAAGGATGGTATTGTGCCCATCCTTGCCCTTTGACATTGCTCCACTCCAATGCCATGATTATACCTTGTTGTCCGCTGCTTTAGATGCACATGCCCATTGCCTTAGCTGGATGCTTTGTCAAGTCGCCCCCAACTTAACCAAATCTGCCCGCATCAATTGTTTTTGCTTGTCCTGCACTGCCTTGCCTTGTCTTGACATATCTTTGAACCTGCTTGACATGGCTTTGCCTTGCTATTATTTTGCAAACCCACACGCCTAAGTAAAATGCACCTTGCTTCCGTTCAAAGTGCGCTTGTCAAACCTCGCATAGTCCGTCATGCTGAAATGCCCGTCATGATGTTGTCCCAATTTTTAGGTTGTGTGCCAAGTTCATTATGAAAATACTTTTCACAGCCCACACCTACCGAGGACCTTTGTCAAGGGGCTGACAAACCACCCCCACCAGAAGAATTTGTCATCCTCGACGAAGCAGCTTCTGCATTTTTCAGCACCACCATAGGCCCTAAATATGATGTTGCCTACTCATGTTCTTCCTCGTTCGGCTCATCTTCACTATTTTCTTCAATAAAAAAAGCTAAAAGCCGTTCACTTCATGGAAAGTCCCTCGCCATGTGTGGTCCTTTGCAAATAAACAGCCATCAACTTGGTGATTCGTCCCTTGTTTGTCAAAGGTCCAGCATCTAGCTTTTCCTTTCCATTTCTATTGCCATCAATATCATTACCCTTATCGTTTTCATTTTTCCTCCACTCTTTTGCCTTTTACTTGTTCCTGTTTTTGGACTTTAAAGTAGTAGAGAAATCAGAACCATCTTGTCCCAACCGAAAATCACTCAAAGCATCAGCAACAACAATGGCGCTAGGAAGGTCTTTCACATTCTGCCTTCGTAGTTCCATTTGCGCCCACGACTGCAACCTGTAAAGGAAATTATGCAGCTTGTCTTCCTCAAACATATTGCTTATATCCAGCATCAAAGAATTGAGTTCTTTGACATATTCCCTGGCCGTTCCAGTTTGTTTCAACTTCTTTTATCGATCTCTAGCAATCCAGCCCGTATTTCTAGGAAAGAATTGATCATTCAACTATCTCTTCAGCCCTACCCAAGAGTTAATCTTTGGCCTACTAACACTTACATCATCTGCCAGGTATATCTGCCACCAAAGATTTGCATCGTCCACCAAGTACATAATCGCAATGGTGACCTTGTCTTCAACTTACACTTTGGCAGCCTGAAAAGTACTGCTCCATATCCGACAGGAAGTTTTCGAGTTTCTTGGCACTCCTTGTGCCATTAAACACTTTAGGCTCTGGAATTTTGACCTTGGTACGATCTTCACTATGTTGTGCTTCATCATTTCCAACAACACAACGAAACAACCCACTTTGCGTTTTCATATCTGTGCACTCCTTGCTTAGCATGTTCATCTCGGCCTCAAGATAGGCGAGACGAGTCACGATATTTTGAAATTGATCCCCATCAACAGTTCCGATGAGTGCCTCTAATGTAGCAATTTTTTCCCTCAATTCTACGTTGCCACCGGCCATTCTTAATAAAATTCAGCCACTAAACATTGTGTTTTCACCCCGATCCAGCCACGCTCTGATACCAGTTATCACAGGGGTGATTTATGTCACTCAAATTCTGCCCGAAGTTCACCTCCGTGCGACAGTCAAGCCCAGCCTTGACTTCTGCCTTTCCAACACTTAGTTTTATTTAGGGACATTATTAACTTATAATGAAATAGGCAGCAAAAATAGTAAATAAAGGCACACACAATATACATAAATTTCTTCCTAACTCGTATTAATATGTGAATACAAGAACACAATAGCCAACCCTATGGCCTAGACAAAGAATTCCTTATTTCCTACCCCAAAAACGTTTTCCCCGCCCTAGGAAATGACGTAGACGATTTTGCATAACAAAATATACAAAGCTAAGTTATGCCTTGTCTAGGACAACCTAGGCACATATTTAATAGGTTTACAATAAGTTGATAAGCCCCAATTGATGGGAAAACATGCTACACTAAGCCAAAAAGTCATCCATGATCTAAAAACGTGCCCATGATCAGCCATGCTTGAAATGGGTTGTTGTAACTGCTCAACCACCCTGTCATGTGCACTGCATGTGTTTGAGTTGGCCAATTCTGCACGCCCAACGCTGGCATTGCGCCCATCTTGCCCTTTGACATTGCTCTACTCCAATTCCATGATCATAGCTTGCCACCCGCTGCCTTAGCTACACACATTTGTTGCCTTAGCTGTCTGCTTTTTCAAGTCACCCCCAACTTGACCAAATCTTCCCGCATTAATTGTTTATGCTTGTCCCGCACTACCTTGCCTTGTCTTGACATGTCTTTGCCCCTGCTTGACATGGCTTCTCTTTTTCATTGTTTTGCAAAATTGTACATCTAAGTAAAATGCGCCTTGTTTCCGTTCAAGGTACATTTGTCAAACCCTGATAGTCCGTCATGCCGAGCTGCCCGTCATGATATTATCATAATTTTCAGAATGTGTGCTAAGTCCATCATGAAAATACTTGTCACAACCTACACATGTCGAGGACCTTAGTGAAAGGGCTAACAGTAAGCTAGCCTAAGCAGTAGCAGCATCAAGTAGTAGAAATGAAAGAATAAGACAATACGAGCACACTAGTAATACTACATATAATAAGAAGCAAAGGGAACAGAAAATGGCGCTCCAAATGAAAGACCTGCTCTCCCACATAAAAGAAAAAAATTCTCGGCTACTTACTAATCCTCCATCCTAATTTTGGAGCTCCACTTATTTCTATCTAGGATCATGACATCTGTAAGTTGAAGATGTGTCATGTGTTATCTAATCACAACTCCCAAATACTTCTTTGGTCTACCTCTACATCTCTTCAAACTTGCTACTGCCAACCTCTTGCACAGTTTCACCTCCTCACTAGGACATCTCCAAACTTCCTTTTCATATGTCTGAACCATCTCAGCCTTGCTTTCCTATCTTTGTAACGAATCGATTGATCGTTTTGAGATCTAGCACGTCTTTCAGTTATTTGAGGTCACAAGCAGCAACACTTCAGGTATTACGACTTGTTCGCATGCTTGGAATTGAAACTTGGGAAGTTCGGAGTTGATTTAGAAATAGAATTCTCATTTCGGAAGCTTTAAGTTAGAATATTCTAACTAAGGTTGGATTTTGAGTAAACGACCTCGGAATTGGGATTTGAAGGTTTCAAAGCTTCATATGATGATTTTGGACTTGGGTGTATGTCCGGATCAGGTTTTGGATGTTCCAAGAGTGTTTCGGCACTTATTGTGAAACTTAACATTTTGGAATAATTTCATAAATTTGGGTTGATGTGAATTTCAATGTTATCGATGTCCATTTGGGATTCCGAGCCTGGGAATAGCTCATTGTGGTGATTCTGGTGTCAGAAGCGCGTCCAGAAATAGATTAAGAGGTCTGTAAGTCATTCTGGGGTCATTTGGCGAATGTTAGAAATTTGAAGGTTTTTGAGGAGTTTGACTGGAAGTTGACTTTCTGATATCGAGGTTGAATTCCGATTTCGAAAGTTGAAATAGGTTCGTATATCAAATGTGACTTGTGTGCAAAATTTGAGGTCAATCGGACGTGATTTAATAGGTTTCAGAATCGAATGTGAAAGTTGAAAATTCCAAAATACATCTTTTACTAGTTAAGTTGAAGGAAATTTATGATCTCAAAATATAAAAATAAAAATTTAATTAATTATTTGTTGTTGGCTTTAACAAATTTTGGATTGTGACAATCTTATTTATCATAGAGGCCACTTCCACCTTCCTATCGTTGCTCTTAACCATATCCCGCCTAGTACGTATGTAGGAAATCAATAAATATATGGATTATAATGTCAACTTGTTCCTATTTTCTTCCTCAAATTTATTAGGTTAAATATGTAAATTTCACTTATCTCCCTCCAAATTGCATTTGAGACTTTCAAACCTTATGGCGTTGAGATTGACGAAAATGTACTTCCAGTTATCGTAACAACAATAGTCATCCCTGGCTTACATAATGATGTAAAATGAAATATAAAGCTAGTGTGTGTATCATTATAATTAGCTTATTGTCATAATTGTAATTAGTTTAAGCAAATAAAAGAGGTATATTTTGGTAAATTCAAGAATCAACTGCTTGAGTACTGTATGGTTGGTGCTTTGTCAAAAGCCTATGTAGTCTTTGTAACATCACTTTAGGAGGAATATTAGAGGAAATATTCATTCATGTTGTGAAGGAATTCCCAATGGGAGGAGAGAAAGTAAGCATTAATGTGTACGTTATAGTCATTGCATGGAGGAAATGGGAAGCATTTGCATTTCCCAAAGAGAATCGAATCATTCTTCCTTTCTTTTTGCTTTTTCACAGTTTGCTACAGCTCTCTTTACCACTCCCCAAGAAAATGGTGGGTGGTTCCTTTGTTTGGGAGGAGGGGGTGGGGTGACTGAACTTAAATTATTAGTAATATATTTACGCTCTTTATTCTTTATTTTGGTTATATTGTCTTTCGCCCATCTAATTCAACGGCAGTCCAAGTAAATACTAAGATTTTGTTTAATCGAACTTTTAATAATAAATAAAATATGAAAATTGCCAATCAGAGCACTATATATATATATATATATATGAAACTATACTAAATATATTCTTGTTATTTTTTAAATAATAGTAATTTGTTTTGAAGTTTATATCTTCTCATTTGAAAGTTTAAGCGATTAGTGGGCACACACTAAATTATGTCTTTTAATATGCTCCTTATGCATGAGACTTCTTTTTCTTTTTTTCATGGATTAAACACATGAAAATTCTTTTGATCTTTAGAAAAAAGATGGTCAGATTTATTGTTTATTTTTCATCATTGTTATACATAAATTATATATCGATTATATATAATTATAATTAATTCTTTAAATTCTTCAGGTTAATTATTTAAATGAAATGGTTACAAACTTTAACGGTTTGAAAATCAATATCTAATGAGAAAATTCATGTTTTCAAAAAATGCTAAAATTAGTATTTTAACAAGTGCTTTCTTTGGGGAAGATGGCTTAGCTATTATTTCCTTCGTTTGTTTTTACTTAATTAAAAATAAATTTTTATTTTTACTTGTTACTTTACGCATATCAAGAGGAGATAAAAAAAATCTATTATACCTACGGTATTTATTATTTCATTTCAAATTATTTTTTTAAATTTAATAAGAAATATTAATTAATATAGATATTATGTATTTTATTTATTATTTTTTAAAGAGTATAAAAAGTTAGAGTATTTATTTCTTTTGAAGTCTTCATTTGAAAAATTATGTTTTGAGATGTTTCTTTTTTCTCTTCTCATAGTTCCATTTCTTGGAGAATGGTGTCCTTGGTGGTTCCTGTCTTTACACCTAAAAGAGGAGAGAGAGAAAGGAAAAGAATGATTCAGAAAAACAAATATAAGAATGAGAGAGAAAGAGAGGGGAGGAAAAAGAAAAATGACAGCAAAAAAGCCAATGCAGTGCTTGGAAGAAAAAGAAAAGATATTACACTAAAAAGAAAGAAAAGATGGTCAAATTGGACCTCGAAGACTCCCTTATGCCATCATCAGCTTCGACTATCTTTATCGAAAATCTACCAATTTTCACTTTCTCCCATTTTGAACCATCCACCCTCCTCATTCATCTCATCCCGTCATCTTCTAATTTGGAATTAATTATCCCTAATACCATCTTATTATGAGTTTAAATTATAAAGACTGAGAATGAGAAGCGAATTATGAATTTCAAATTTATGAATTTTATAATAATACAAAGTTAATACTATTATATAGTCATATTCAGAAACGGATGGAGTATATAATTATTGAGTTCAGAACCCAAACTTTTAATATTAAACATAAATTTATATATAAAAATTATTAAAATTATAATAAATAATAATAGATATAAACTCATAACTTTAAAGTATAATTATATTCAATGCTAGAATTAAACTCTTAAATATGCCTCTGTTAATATTTAAATTCCAATCAAATATATATATATATAAACAAAAAGATAGTATTTATAGATATAATGACCACATTCATATGTGGTGTCCTTATTATTATAATAAGAACAAAAGATATCCGACGTACTTGCATAGATTGGTGTAGCCATGCAACTTTAACTTGGGCTTCGATTTCAGCTTCGAATACGTTACGAAATCTGACACACACGAGCAAATTATGACAGTCCTTCTAGTTAGACAGAGTCTAGTTAAATCCAAACCTATGAATTATATTTGGAAGAATACCGTTGTTACAACTCCATTGGAATTACAACGTCAGACTCGCTAATCACCAAAGTGATCGAATCCTTATGAATACTTAATTCCAAAACTATAGTTATGCATATCTCAATATATTACCCATAAATTATGATACTTATCAACGACATAATAAATATTAGGTAAACTAAAGTTCTCGATTATAAGATATTCATGGATCACCCCAAAGGCGATCGTTTGTTCTTATAATTATTAAATATTAAATCGATAATTGAAATGTATCGTTAGTTTTATATATTTATCCAAAGAGTGTAAAGATTATGTACATTAAAATTATCGAATTATGTAAAATTTATTTTAAGCATAATTATGTTAAAAGTTATATTCTTGTTTTTATTTTTTTTATTTTTGAATAGATCATATATGTCTGCTAGGGCGTTTGCTCATTTATTTGTTATTTATATTTAAAACTATTGATGTTATTTACCATCAAGACGTTTCTTTATTCTGGGGTGGGAGTGGGGGTGGGGGTGCGGGTTGAGGGGGTGACAGGGAGAAGAATGAAGTTTGGTGACACTATTTTTTAAAATGACTAATTAACTCCTATTTATAGGTTGATGTAAATTTTAATATAGTTTATGCGTCATATATATATATATATATATATATACACTATCATACGTAAAGAAAACTATAGGTATTACAAAAATTTATAGTATCAGTACATATAGTTTAGATCCATCTTAGTATATAGATACTTAACTTTTCATTTCTTGCGACGACCTACGTTAAAAGTATGTTAATCGCATTAGAAATTAAACATTATATATATATAGCAAATAGATTGTTAGTAATTCTTTTATGATTCAAAACTTAAATAAAATAATTTGGTGCACAAAATATCGTAATAAAAATTTGGATCTATATCCTCTGCTACAAATGACCTGGAGGAATAGTATTTGCTAACATAGTAGTTTAGAATGACTAAAGTAAACCCTTGCTTTGGTTCGATATAAAGAAAAATGTGCTCAATGAGTGTCCTTTTGACTTACTTATGCAACTTTGACCTCCAAGTACAAAAATGGAATATTCAAAGAAAATATTAAAGGTATGACCATTTTTCCACTGTATAGGGACCCTTACCATAATACAACAAGGTGGGACTCTTGGTTTTAATTTTTTTTTTATTTAATGGGAGACGTGACCCCTCCTTTGCAGGTGAAACTGGAGATAAGAATTTGTGGGGGTCAATATTGAGAGCATAAAAATAAACGGAATATTCATTTTGTCTGGCTTGAGGTTGAAAATTCATTTCATTCTTATCCAATTACGAGTTAACAAGCAAGCATGTTTTCCATGTGGGACTTGTGTGGGCCCTATGTTGTTGGCCACGTAAGCAAATTAAGGGCCCTAAAATGATTTAGTCAAAGGTTTTTTTAATGCATGGCTCAAAGAGGTCATGCATTAAACAGATTATATGATTAATTCCTTTCACTTTGTGTTGTACTAGTTATGTTGTCAAACATTCCTGCCACTCTTGATATATTCAAGCAGTATAATGGAGTCTTGCTTCTCTTGTTAGAGTATACTGTAAGTGATGCGTATTATTATAATATTTTTTAAGAATAATTATTTATTTATCTATTTAAATTCATAAAATTTTGTTTTAAATAAATTATGTGTTGGTTTGTGCGTCTATTGCTTACATAGTAAATGATTTAGTGTATAGAGTTTAGCTTATACACGAAAGATTAAATCATCGATTCTTGTAAGACACAAAAGTAAATGTTCACAATCTAATGATGGAATTGGACAAATCATCGGAATGATTGTAGCACAAGATTAAATATAATTTATCTTGATTATGGGAATGGTTTAATTCCAACTTCTTGTGCTAATACATTTTGTATGTATTGAACGGATCAAGCAGAGATGAGTATTTTATACTGACTTTATAAAATAATTTCTCTAGTCCATTTAATGTACTTATACTCTTAATCCTGATATAATTATTATTAGTTGTGTATGTCACTTGTTGTTTTGATTTATTAAAAGACGAGATTCTTTCGCGAGTCAATAAGCCTGGTAAATTGGATAACATTGATATACATTGGCGAAGTAATAATTAGTTGATGGAATTTATGTCTCGATTTTGAGATTGATGATCCTTTATGAAAGCTTATAAGTTTTCATGTGTAAACCCGGCCGGTGGATTTTGTATCCGACACATGAAATAAGTTAAGTGTAAGTCTAAAGGAAATAATCGATAAATTAAATAGTGAGTAATTTAATTTGATTGATTAGTATCTGAATCTTAACATGAGGAGTTAAATAAGGTTTTATGGAAGAATTTTGAAATTGAACTAAGGAGTGCAATTATAAATTTTTAGTGGAATAATTCGTAATTTATTATGATGGCAATTAATTTCAGAATTTCGTAATTAATATCATAATAGGAAGCCTTGATAATTAAATTTTGTGGTCCCTACTGTGCCTAAAAAATAGTAAATAGTGAAAATTGTTACTAAGTGGGAAAAAAATATGGAAACCGGCCCTTAGTGGGAGAAGGAAACCTAACAGGTTTTGAAAATGGTTTTGACCTAAAAACGCAGTTATATATATACATATAGGGGCTGGACGTTTTTGACACAATTCTGACTGCGGTTTCTACTAGAATTTTGCCCACCCAAAATTCTCTATTTTCGGTTATTGTATAGGTAACACAGTAGAAGACTGTGGAAAGCTGCTGGTGCTTTTTCAATCGAGAGACTGGAGAACGACATAGATTTGTTGCGTTTACGCTTCAAGAGGTAATCCTAAAATCTCCATACGTGCTAGTTGTTTTTACACGTGAATAAGATTTTGTTATTGCTTCCGTTGTGGTATATATTCCATCAATTGGTATCAGAGGCTACTCACGTCTAATTAAATAATTAGAATAAACCATAAGGATAAATATCATGTTCTATATGCAAGTTTTGATTTACATGCAAAGTTTGTTTTTTTGAAAACCTGCACTGTTTTTGGTGTGATTATCTGTTATGGGTAATATAGATTATTCTAAAAACTTGATGTATCCTTTTAATATTGGTGATTTTGAGTTAGAATAATCTGAAAGTTGAATTTTATCATGTAAAACAGAAAAGCAAGTTTTGGCGAATTAGGGAAGAAGAGGTCAAAACGTTGACAAACTGCGATTAACCTGAAATTTGGCAGGTCTATGCGAAACGGCCCAGTGAGCAATACACATGGATTTCATACATGAATGAAGCCGTTTTTGGGTTTTCGGGATCGTTTAGATGGTGTTTTTGCTGTTTTCTAAAATTCTAAAATTTTTGTTAGTTGTTTTTAATTCCAGTAATTGTGGGGATCAATTCCCTTGGTCCCCGAGCTTAAATATTAGTGATATAATATTTTTACACATTGACGTAGGTCTTCTTCCATATCGGATAAAAATATTATGAATAATCACTATGTTATACTAGTCATTGATTATTTGTATTTACTCTCCATCTGAGTATGCATGTTGGTTCAATGGAACTAATATGTGTTGAATGTTGATATTCACTTGGCTTAAATTAATAGTTTACTCTCCATCTGAGTATGACCTGTTTAAGTTTATGGAGTGAAAATATGTCATTATATATGTATATTGCGAGAAAAGCTTCTTTCCCATCGAAATTTGTTGTTCAAGGTGCATAGATTGTATATATATAATGTGTTTTGAATTTTAATGTTCATAATACAAACTGATTTGATCTATTTAAATAATTAATGTCTCCCAGATTGACAATGACTACTTTCAATCCCCTTACTGTCATTCTTACCGAAACAAACTTAAGGGTCCAAATTATGTTGATTGGAAACGAAATTTGAATATTGTTTTAATTGTTGAAGAGTACAAATTTGTGCTCAATGAGGTGTGTCCAGAAAAACCTGGAGATGATGCCACAGATGATAAACAAAAGGCTTACCAGAAATGGATTAAGGCTGATGAGATGGCGCGGTGTTACATTTTGGCATTCATGTCGAATGTTCTGCAACATCATCATCAGTCGATGGAGTCTGCTTACGACATTCTAGAAAATCTCAAACAAATGTTCGGAGATCAGAATCGTGCGGCTAAGCAGACTGCCATGAGAGCCCTTCTGAATACCAAAATGATTAAAGGTTCATCGGTAAGGGACCATGTTCTGAAGATGATGAGTCTTCTGAATGAACTGGAGGTCCTTGGAGCTAACATTGATAAGGACGCGCATGTTGAAATGATCCTACAGACTTTGCCTGACAGCTTTCAGCAGTTTTTCCTGAATTATAACATGAACAAAATGGATTTGTCCCTTGCGAAATTTCCGAATGAGCTGCAGTCGGCAGAGACTATTATCAAGTCCCAAGATCCTCCCGTGGAATTGAATTTTGAGGCGGGTTCTTCTTCTAAGACGAGAGGCGGGGAGAAAAAGAAAAATGCTCAAAAACCCTCTGTTGCGCGACTTCTGGTATGAAAAAGGCTAAGGGCAAGTGTTATCACTGCAAGCAACCCGGGCATCATAAGAAGCAGTGTCCAACTTATATGGCCAAGCTGAAAAGTAAACCAGGTGATTTACATCTACTTGTCATTGAAACATTTTTAGCGGTTGTTTCTACTATGTCATGGTGTGTATATTCGGGATCCATTAATCATATATGCACTTTTTTGCGGTGTTTTAGGTAATGCGGCGGCTAGGTAGAGGAGAAATCAATATTTATCAAGCAGAGCGGTTCAGCAGACCCAACTTTAGCATTTGGAAATATTAATATTTTGTTTGGTAATGATAGAGTTTTAGCTTTAAAAGACACATTATATGTACCTTCCGTTAGAAGGAATTTAATTTCAGTTACTAGCGCTATGAGAGATGGTTATGATTTTAATTGTCATGACATTGATAAATGTGTTATTACTCACAATAAGCGTTATCTCTCTTCGGATACATTGATTAATGGTCTTTTTGTTGTTGACTCTACTCCTAAACCATTACCACCTAAAGAACTGAATAATGTTGATTTACCAAGTAAGAGAAAATGTTCTTCTGAATTGAGTGAAACATATTTATGGCACTTGTGTTTGGGTCATATAAATCTAAACAGAATTTCCAGGTTGGTCAGGGATGGACCTTTAAGTTCATCGAAAGTGGAGGCATTACCAACTTGTGAATCTTGTTTAGAAGGAAAAATGATAAAAACGAAATTTCCCCTCAAAAGGAAATCGGAAAAATGATAAATTAGAGTTAATTCATTCTGATTTGTGTGGTCCCATGAATGTCCAAGCAAGAGGTGGTTTTGAGTATTTTGTGACTTTCAAAGATGATTGCTCAAAATATGGATATATTTATTTGTTACGTCAAAAGTCTGAATGTTTCAAAAAGTTCAAAGAATTCAAGACTGAGACTGAAAAGCGGCATAATAAACATATCAAGACACTACGATCTGATCATGGTGGGAAGTAACTCTCTACGGACTTCATTGGTTATTTATCAGAATGAGGTAATTACATCTCAATTATCTGCACCTAGAACTCCACAACAAAATGGTGTAGCTAAAAGAAGAAATATGACTCTTATGGAAATGGTTAGATCAATGATGAGTTATGCCGATTTTCCTTCGTCTTTTTGGGGACATGCCTTAGAAACTGCGAATTACGTTTTGAACTTAGTTCCTTCAACGTCAGTACCCTTGACCCCTACAGAATTGTGGACTTGGCGCAAGCCTAGTCTGCAGCATATTCGGGTTTGGGGTTGTCCAGCATATGTGTTAAAGGGGAAAACAGATAAATTGGAGGCAAGAACGGATGTATGTGTGTTTATGGGTTATCCAAACGGGACAAAAGATGGTTTATCCTATTGTCCTAAAGAGAAAAAGGTAACTGTTAGCACAAATGCCAAGTTTCTAGAATAGGACTATTTGATGAACCATGTTCCTAGAAGTAAACTCATTTTACAGGAACTTATCAGAGGAATGGAAACTCAGTCATCTGAAAATCAAAATGACCATATCCAAACCACTAAAGTCGATTTTAGCATATCATTGCACCTTAGTAGTGGGAGAAATGTCAATAGACTTAATGTCCCATATGAACAAGTGCCCGAAGTCATACTACCACAAAGTAGTGGGAGTCATGTTGAGCAGACTGCACAACAGGAAGAAGTCGTTGATATCCATGTGGATAGCATGGAGACTCAGGTTCCTGATGATATTGTGGTTCAACCGCAAAATCAAAGTGATGTAGTTGCAACTGATGTAGTGCGTAGTCATAATGGAAGAGAAATAAGACAGCCAGTTCGTTATATGCTATTGGGAGAATCATATGATAGGATCCCTGAGGAGCCTACCTCTGAACCTGTCAATTACAACCAAGCACTATATGATAAGGATGCCGATAAGTGGGTTGCTGCTATGAAATCAGAGATGGAGTCTATGTACTCTAATCAGGTATGGGAGCTTGTAGAACCAGCTAATGGGGTTAAACCCATTGGATGCAAGTGGATCTATAAGAAAAATAGAGGTGTAGATGGAAAAGTACAAACTTTTAAAGCAAGGCTTGTAGCGAAAGGTTTTACTCAGAAAGAAGGGATCGACTATGAGGAAACCTTCTCGCCGGTAGCCATGCTTAAGTCTATAAGGATTCTCTTATCTATTGCTGCTCATTATGATTATGAGATTTTGCAAATGGATGTCAAGACAGATTTCCTTAATGGAAGTCTTGATGAGTGCATCTATATGATGCAACCAGACGGTTTTATGGAAAGTGGCAAAGAAAACATGTTGTGTAAGTTTAAAAGGTCCATTTATGGACTAAAACAGGCATCTAGGGCATGGAACACTTGTTTTGATAAGGCGATTAAAACTTTTGGTTTTGATCAGTGCCTTAACGAATCTTGTGTATATAAAAAATGGGATGTGGACAAAGTGGCATTTTTGATCTTATATGTAGATGACATACTGCTCATAGGAAATAATGTAGGCATGTTGAATTCAGTTAAGCAATGGTTGTCCACACATTTTGATATGAAAGATTTGGGAGAAGCGGCTCATATCTTTGGGATCAAACTCTTGCGAGATTGCAAGAAAAGGAGATTAGGCTTGTCCCAAGGTCTTTATATTGTTACAATACTCTCCAGATTTAGCATGCATGATTCCAAGAAAGTATTTCTTCCTTTCAGACATGGAATTTCTCTGACTAAGGATCAATCTCCTAAGACTGATGAAGAGATAGAAAAGATGAAGGTGGTCCCTTATGCATCAGTTGTGGGGAGCCTCATGTATGCTATGTTATGCACTAGGCATGATGCTTTGCCATTAGCGTTGTTAGCAGATTTCAGTCTAATCCTGGGAAAGAGCATTAGACGGCGGTTAAACATATAATCAAGTACCTGAAAAGGATTAGGGATTACATGTTGATCAACCTTTCGGATGACCTCGTACCTATTGGGTATACTGATTCGGATTTCCAGTCAGACAGAGATTCTAGAAAGTCTACCTCAAGTAATGTGTTTACTCTTGGAGGTGGAGCCATAAGTTGGAGGAGTATCAAGCAAACTTGTGTTGCTGATTCCACCATGGAAGCCGAATATGTGGCAACATCTGAGGTAGCTAAAGAGGCATTTTGGCTTAATAACTTCCTGAGAGAGTTGGGTGTGGTTCCCTCGATTTATGCGCCAATTACACTTTACTGTGATAATTGGTGCGGTTGCAAATTTAAAGGAGCCACGAAGCCATAAGAGGGCAAAGCACATTGAGCATAAATATCATTTAATTCGTGATATAGTACAGAGAGAGGATGTATTGGTCACCAAGATTGCATCAGAGAACAACTTGGCAGATCCGTTTACTAAGAGCTTACCACAGAAGACTTTTGATAAGCATCTAGAAGGAATGAGTGTCAAAATTTTAGACGCATGGTTATTAGTCTAAGTGGGAGATTGTTAGAATATACTATAAGCCATGCGTATTGTTATAGTATTCTTTATGAACAATTATTTATTTACTTGTTTAAATTAAATAAAATTTTATTTTAAATAGATCATGTGTTGGTTTGTGCGTCCATTTCTTACATAGTAGATGATTTAGTGCATAGAGTTTAGCTTATACACGGAAAATCATATCATTGGTTCTTGTAAGACATAAAAGTTAATGTTCACAATCTAATGATGGAATTGGTCAAATCGTCGGAATGATTGTCGCACAAGATTAAATATAATTTATCTTGATTATGAGAATGGTTTAATTCCAACTTCTTGTGCTAATACATTTTGTATGTATTGATCGTATCAAGTAGAGATGAGTATTTTATACTGACTTTATAAAATAATTTCTCTAGTCCATTTAATGTACTTATACTCTTAATCATGATATAATTATTATTAGCTGTGTATGTCACTTGTTGTTTGATTTATTAAAAGGCGAGATTCTTTCGCGAGTCAACAAGCCTGGTAAATTGAATAACATTGATATATATTGGTGAAGTAATAATTAATTGATGGAATTCATGTCTTGATTTTGAGATTGATGATACTCTTTTATGAAAGCTTATAAGTTTTCATGTGTAAACCCGGCCGGTGAATTTTGTATCCGACACATGAAATAAGTTAAGTGTAAGTCTAAAGGAAGTAATCGATAAATTAAATAGTCAGTAATTTAATTTGATTGATTAGTATCTGAATTTTAACATGGAGAGCTAAATAAAGTTTTATGGAAGAATTTTGAAATTGAACTAAGGAGTGCAATTACGAATTTTTAGTGGAATAATTCGTAATTTATTATGATGGAAATTAATTTCAGAATTTCCTACTAATATCATAATAGGAAGTCTTGTTAATTAAATTTTGTGGTCCCTACAATGCATAAATAATAGGAAATAGCGGAAACTGTTGCTGAGTGGGAAAGAAAATGTGAAAACCGGCCCTTAGTTGGAGAAGGAAACCTAACAGGTTTTAAAAACGGTTTTGACCTAAAAAATGCAGCTATATATATACATATAGGGGCTGGACGTTTTTGACACAATTCTGACTGCGGTTTCTACTAGAATTTTGCCCACCCAAAATTCTCTATTTTCGGTTATTATTTGGGTAACACAGTAAAAGACTGTGGAAAGCTGCTGGTGCTTTTTCAATCGAAGAACTGGAGAACGACATAGATTTATTGTGTTTAAGCTTCAAGAAATAATCCTAAAATTTTCATACGTGCTAGTTGTTTAAATTACACATGAATAAGATTCTATTATTACTTCCACTGTCATATATATTCCATCATCTCTTTCATAGCATATACTTCTTAAAGATTAATAAAAATTCAAATACAACAATCAATTCTTTGGTATCATGTGATGGTTTGGATGAGGGAGCATCTTTTCAGTTAAATTGATATCCTTTTCCAAAGAAAAAAAAATGATGTTAATTAATTGTGTTTGAATGACTTCCGGCCAACCTTCACTAGTTTTTGGCCAAATTAATATTTTAGAATATTCATTGAAAATTGAGTATTTTTTTCTTCTAAAAAATAAATTCGACAACTCTTCTCTGTGCACGAAGTTCGGAAAATGTCGGACCAAAAATTTATCGTACACAATCTTACTTTATATTTCTCCAAAAAATTATTTTTATACTACAAACTCATAATCTAGTAATCGAACGATAACAACTTTACCGGCAAATTCGATAATTCTCTATGTAATTTATTAAGGATATAGATGGAATTATATCATGGATTTTGTTGGTATTCGTTTCAAGGCTTCCATGCACATATATCCATATTTCCATCTCGTGAAGCCTTAAAAGATGTTGTAAACATAGCTAAGAACTTTATAACATTTGCAAATTAATTAACAATTCCATTATCTTTAGATTCCAACCTTGAATTTTATTTATTTAATTTTTTGGTGGGAAGTCTCGCTTTTCTTTCTTTTACTACTACTACTAAAACACTATTTTAAATTTTGTTCCTTTAGTAGGGATTCTACTATTTAAAGGGAGGCTAATTAATTTAGCTACGTGAAAAAGAACATCCCACCGCTGCCTTTATCCTCTCGAAGTTCGAGGAAGTTTTCAGTATATAAACCTCTGCAAACCAACACCAAAATTCCACAACTTCTTTCTTAGATTCAAAATCTATTCTTCTACTTCTCCTACTCCTGCAAACAAAAGAAACCACTATCTTAATTAGCTCAATTTTGTGATCTATTTATTTTGTATTTCCTCCAAGGTCAGCCTTTCCCCACTGTACTTATTTCTTGGCAAATTCTTCCTTCAACATTATTTGCATATCTTATATGGAGGGCATGAAGTGATCATTTGTCTAATCCCTATTCTCATTTTGTTTCCTTGTTTTTATTCTTAATGATGTAGTTAGTGAGGGTTATGGGCATAATTGTCTTTAAACTTTTGTTCTATATATCTTCGTTTAAATTATATCCAGACAACTTTTTGCATACAAACCTAATTTGACCGTGCAGTTGTCGTTTGAACTTTTTTTTTATAGAATCTCTTATTTCCCACTATACATATTAGAATCAAAATGGAAACAGATATTAGCTTTCCATGTCCTTTTTCAACATTAGTGACAGTTGTTGTATACGTCCAAGAAAATGAACAAAGTCGAAGATTCTTTCTCTGTTTAACCATTTTTATACTTTCGGGATGACTTAATCCGTTTTTACTTTAATTTCAGATTACTAATCAAATTCACTATTAGTAGTTAATTTAAGTTATTTTTTAAGTGATCTGAATTTTGATGATAGTGTAAATAAAACTCTTTTCATTATAACTCAAATTTTATTACCTAGAAATTAAGAATCAAATTAAAAGAATGGTGCGTACATACAAAAATCATGTTTTTTTTGTTAGTTTTTACTAAGTTCTCATAAGTTGACCAATTGTCTCAATAATATTTTATATATGAATTTATAGGGAAAAAGGAGAAAATGAGCAGACCAGGAGACTGGAATTGCAGGTCATGCCAGCACTTGAACTTTCAAAGAAGAGACTCATGCCAAAGATGTGGAGAGCCACGTCACGGTCATGACTTTGGAAGCTGCTTCGGCGGAAGAGGAGGCGGTGGCTCCTCCGCTTTCGGCTTCAGTACCGGCCCTGATGTAAGGCCCGGCGATTGGTACTGCGCCATAGGGAATTGTGGCGCACACAACTTTGCCAGCCGCTCAAGCTGCTTCAAATGTGGTGCTTTTAAGGATGAATCCTCTGGTGGTGGTGGTGGTTGTGGCAGCGGCGGCTTTGACGCTGAACATATGATGTCGTCCCGCCCGAGAGGCTTTGGCTTCGGTAGTGCTAGTGGCGGCAGCCGTTCTGGATGGAAGTCCGGCGACTGGATTTGCACCAGGTAAGGCATTTATATACATTTAGCTGCAAACAATATCTTGCTACCTAAGCAAACGCAACAGTCCTCGTCTGAAGGGAAATATAAAGAAATTAAATTATATACGAATAATATAAAATTTTATGTTATGGACGTATTTAATCTGTTATTACAAATTATATGTCGTATCGTTATATCAGATTATCTTTAAATGATTTTGTACTGCATCATATATAATAAATAAATAAATAAATAAATAAAACTTTGTATGAAGGAAACAAACAAAAGATCGTGATTACTTGTTAATTAGACCAACTTTAATAAAGTAGTATAGTTTTTATTTGATTTGAATAACACCCGGGCATAAGCATGAACGATGGAAGTACAACTTATGGTCCTATAATTAACTTTCAAATTGAATATTCACGAAATATGACCATCGACTTAGGTTTAGAAAACGTTTAAGTGTGAAAATTAGCGTTACATATTTAGAAAGATTAACTATTTGAATCTTAATTTAGGCTCATTATTTTCTTTTGTTGCACAATATTAATTGTTGTGAAAATGTTTGAAATTATTAACAGGTTAGGGTGCAATGAGCACAACTTTGCCAGCAGGATGGAGTGTTTCAGATGCAATGCACCTAGGGACATAGCTGGTAACAAGTCTTCATATTAATTCAACATTGATTCTCCATTTGTGGGTAATTAATCAAATTGTCAATTCTTCCCTCTTAATTTTACAAAAGATTTATACATTATATATCCTAATTAACTAATTATATATTTATTCAGGTGTTGCAGTCTAAGAGAGAATCAAGCTAGAAAGACGTGGAGAAGATGATATCTCGGAAGAAGAAGATCTCTTTTTGCCCTATCAAATCCTACCTACTCTCTTTTTTATTTATTTTTTCCCTTTTAATATTTATATTATTCACTTGTAGGAATCTTTAGATGAATTATGATCTCAAAGAAAAAGAAAAAAAATCATATCCGAGTGTTTCGAGAGTTTTATTAGGTATTAGTTAAATGTAGCCTTTTACTTCCAGCTTCTTTTATTCCAATCTATTTAGTATCAACGTGTGTTATTGAGAAAGAGCTTCTTCTCTTGCCTTATAACCTCTTTTGTGTTTTCCCATTTAAATACTTCTGTTAATTAAATGTAACGTTAACTGTTCCCCCCCCCCCCCCCCCCCCCCTCAAACCTTAAAAGAAAGGAAAGCAAATTAAAGAAAGAAATGGATTATCCAACTGAATACCCATTCCTACATGGATTTCAACTAAAACACAAAAAGCAAGCTAAAGTTGCATGTAAGTAATTACGTATGGACCATCTGGTAGAAAAAAGAACTACACTTGATTAAACTTATGTAGTAGATTACTAGTTGGATTATAAATTCGAATAAAACACTTTAGCCTTCATATCGAATTACTTGGAATAACAACATAAGCGGAAGCGTACCTGAATCTATAAGTCGAAATCTTTAGTCCTTCTTGAAGAATGTCCAAGGTGTGCCTTTGAGAAGCTCCTTGATCCTTCCTTTAAGATTGTCTTGAAGTTTTTGCTTTTACAAGAATATTTCCAAGACCAAAAATTGAGGATTGATTTTCCACTTGATATGCAAGACCAAAATGCTCTCTAGTTTCAATGGGAGGAAGAAGAGAATGTCTTGCATTCTTATGGGAACCATAACCCCCCTCTTATAACATATGAGTTATGAAACTCAAAAGTCATAAGTATGTAACCATGGTTACATGTATGTAACCTTAGTTAGCCCATCATTAACTAAGGTTACCCTTTTGGGTTTCTACACATTAGTCCTACACTTTATATGACAATATATTGGCCCCCTTAACAATGTCCATAAGACCACCAATTTAGGCCAAACCAAATGATAGTACATAACATATAATTAATCCATATATTGTTCATATGTATGTAGATATAAGTCCATATATCTAACAATCTCCCACTTGGACGAGATACTCATACATATGTACAAACCTTAGCATTATATGTTACATTATAACCTTATGAGCTCAGAATTACTATCATAATAAAATTGTCATGAACAATCCGGTCCATCAATCATACCAACATAGGATCTAAGAGCTCTTAGTTACTCTTGCGTAACTAGAACCAACATAGATCATATATCAATATAACCAACGACATGGATCAAGTATAGGTGTGTAGCATGGAAATAACATAAAGTGTGGTCTGAAATAGAATGTCTATTTCCAACTGGTTCTCTTTATTAAGATCAATCATAAACCTTAAGAGTACATAAAACTTTAAAACTGAATATCTGCAGATATATCCTTAAAACTGAATTACTGAATGTAATGGACAATACATAATTGTATAATACAAACTCCCACTAAAATTCATAATCCTTAACTGATTTGACACCCATGCAAGCAATATGCTCATGAAATACTTTTGGTGTCAATTCCTTAGTGAGCGGATCCGCAATCATGGAGTTTGTACTTATGTGCTCTATGCACATTTGTCCATTCTGTACTCTTTCTTTAACAACCCGAAATTTGGCGTCCATATGTTATGCTTTCGTCAAACTACTGTTGTTGTTAGCATAAAGGACTGCTGATCTGTTGTCGCATAATAGCCTAAGTGGCTTTTTAATGCTGTCAACTATGCGCAGTCCACTAACAAAATT
Source organism: Nicotiana benthamiana (assembly GCA_034376525.1). NCBI lineage: Eukaryota > Viridiplantae > Streptophyta > Magnoliopsida > Solanales > Solanaceae > Nicotiana > Nicotiana benthamiana. The sequence goes on from CM067332.1 coordinate 99,947,604, forward strand.
TCGCAGCCATAATGCCTCATTGGATGCTTCACAACATACCATGAATTCCGCTTCCATAGTGGAAGTGGCCGTAAGAGTTTGCTTGATGCTTCTCCAAGAGATAGCACCGCCAGCAAGCATGTAAATATAGCCTGATGTAGACTTCAGACTATCCTGACATCCAGCAAAATCGGAGTCGGTATACCCGATGATCTCAAGCTGGTCCGATCTCCGATATGTAAGCATGTAATCCTTTGTTCTCTGTAAGTACCTCATGACCCTTTTTGCTGCTTTCCAATGGTCCATTCCCGGATTGCTTAGATATCTGCCTAGCATTCCAACAATGTATGCTATATCAGGTCGTGTACATACCTGAGCATACATCAGACTACCTACAGCCGAAGCATAAGGTGTCTTCTCCATTTTCGAAGTTTCAAAATTATTATTTGGGGCACTGTTTGAGACTAAACTTGTCTCCCTTAGCAATAGGGGTGTTGCCTGGTTTACAATCGTGCATGCCAAATCTTTTAAGAACCTTATCGATATAGCCCTTTTGTGACAGACCGAGAACACCTTTGGAGCGATCTCATTGTATCTGAATTCCTAATACAAAAGAGGCATCACCAAGATCTTTCATTTCAAATTTCTTTGAAAGAAATTTCTTAGTTTCATGCAATAATGCTATATCATTACAGGCAAGCAGTATGTCATAGACATATAAAACCAGAAAAATATACTTACTCCCACTGAACTTATGGTATATACAGTCATCAGCAATATTCGGTTCAAAACCAAAAGATGTAATGACTGCATGAAACTTATAATACCATCGACGGGAAGCCTGCTTGAGCCCATAGATGGATTCTTTAATTTGCAAACCCTTTCCTTTGATTCTTCCGAAACAAAGTTTTCAGGTTGCACCATATAAATTGTTTCCTCAATGTCACCATTGACAAACGTTGTCTTAACATCCATCTGATGAAGTTCAAGATCAAAATGTGCTGCTAGTGCCATTATAGTCCTGAAAGAGTCTTTCGATGAAACTGGAGAGAAAGTCTCTTTATAATCAATGCCTTCCTTTTGAGTGTAGCCTTTTGCAACAAGACGAGCTTTATACTTAATGACATTGCCCCCTGAATCTCTCTTGGTTTTAAATATCCATTTACAACCAATCGGTTTAATACCTTCGGGCAATGTAACAAGCTCCCAAACGCCGTTATCGCTCATAGACTTCATCTCATCATTCATGGCATCAATCCACTTTTGAAAGTTACAACCCTTAATGACTTGACGGAAGTTGATTGGATCATCTTCCTCAAGTCCAATATCACTTTCTTGTTCTTGGAGAAATACAACATAATCATCCGGAATTGCATTTCTCCTCTCTCTAGTGGATCTCCTTAATGGCACTTCAGTTTCTTGAGGTTGTTGAGTTTGATTTTCATTAGTAATAGCAGGAACATGATTGGGGAGATTTTCGAGATTGTCTTGAACTAGAGTTGTGTGATCCGTGTCAGGAATGAGAACACCCTGACCAAGATAAACAACTTGAGGGAAAGACACATGTTGTTCCTCAAACACAAAATCTCTAATAACTTTACCTCCCCACCCCCCAAACTCAATATCCTCAAAAAACCTAGCATTACCCATCTCAAAAATAGTTCTAGAAGTGGGATCATAAAACTTAAACCCCTTGGATCTTTCAGAGTATCCAACAAAATAGCTACTAACCATTTTAGCATCCAGTTTCTTTTCTTTCGGCCTATAAGGCCTTGCCTCAGCTGGACAACCCCAAATGTGTAAGTGCTTAATATTGGGTTTATTCCCAGTCCAAAGTTCATATGGGGTTTTGATTGTAGCTTTAGTTGGAACTCTATTAAGAATATAAGCTGCGATTTTTAATGCTTCTCGAGTGAGTCTGGCAAAGTAGTACGACAAATCATACTTCTTACCATATCCTTAAGGGTCCGATTTCGTCTCTCAGCTACACCATTCATAGTAGGACTGGCATAGTATACTGAGGGATGATCCCACACTCATCTAGGAATTTAGCAAATGGCCCTGGACGTTGTTCACCTGAACCATCATATCTACCATAGTATTCACCACCACGGTCAGACCTAACGGATTTAATCCTTTTGCTTAGTTGATTTTCAACTTCAGCCTTATATGTTTTGAACACGTCTATGGATTGGGACTTTTCATGAATAAGATATAGGTACCCATAACGAGAGTAATCGTCTATGAATGTGATAAAGTATTGTTGACCATTCCTACAAGGAGTAGGGAATGGCCCACAAATATCCGTATGTATCAATTCTAAGACATCCGAAGCTCTCTTAGCACCTAATCTTGTCTTGTTTGTTTGTTTTCTGTTGATACACTCAACACAAATATCCAAATTTGAGGAATCAAGAGAATCAAGAATTCCATCTGACACGAGTTTCTGAATTCTTTGAATGGATATGTGACCCAAGCATTTGTGCTAGAGTGATAACGAATTCTCATTAGTTAATTTTCTTTTGGTACCACTTGAACTTGTATGCAAAGTTTCATTATGTGAGGTTATTATATCAACCAAATATAGGCTATCATATGTTGATAAAAGACCAGTATCGATAAGATTTGACTTTTGAAAGAGACTAACTTTATTGTCACCAAATGAACATGAATAACCGGATATGTCCAATTTGGGAACAGAAATTAAATTCCGTCTAAAAGACGGTACAACAAAAGTCTCATTCAAATCTAAATAAAAACCAGTCTTAAACAACAGCTAAATTTGCCAATAGCCTCAACTTGCACCTTTTTGCCGTCACTCACATAGATGTATCTTTCACCATCAATTGGTTTTCGGCAGTTCAGGCAACCCTGCATAGATATACTTATGTGAGTAGTAGCAGCAGAATCTACCCACCAAGTATCCTTAGGTACCGAAATTAAATTAACTTCAGAACAAACAAGAGAAAGAGATGTACCTTTTTTCGCACGCCAAGCGTGGTAATTGGTACAATCTTTCTTCATGTGATTAGTCCCCTTACAGAAGAAGCAACCTGATTCTGTAGTTTCAACCTTAGGTTCCTTATTTTGCTTCTTCTGGGGCCTTGCAACCGCAATTTCCTTACCTTTCATCTTCTTATTATCATTAGAAGAGGATGCCAAATGAGCACTTTCAGTCTTATCTTGCTTTATCCTTTCTTCCTCTTGCACACAATGTGAAATGAGCTCATTAAGAGTCCATTTCTCCTTCAGGCAGTTGTAACTGACCTTAAACTGATTAAAGTGTGCAGGAAGAGAGATCAAAACTAAGTACACAAGTAGTTCCTCAGGTAATTCCAGCTTGAGTGACTTAAGTTTCGAAGCAAGATGAGACATTTCCAGAATGTACTCCCTTATGTTTCCCTTGCCTTTATACCTCATGGAAACAAGTTTACTCAAAAGAGTACTTGTTTTTGCCTTTTCGTTTTGTGTAAAATGCTTTTCAAGGTTTTCAAGGAAAACTTTGGCATTATTTTCATCATTCATAGTGCCCCTGAATGATTCTGGAATTGCACGTTTCATGATCATTAGACTCATGCGATTTGAGCGTTCCCACTTCTCCATCTCCTTCTTTTTATCAGAAGAAGATGTATCCTCAAGAGAAGCAGGTTGCTCAATCCGAAGTGCAAGGTCTAGATCCATGCAACCGAGAACTATCATAATGTTCTCTTTCCATTCCATAAAGTTCATGCCGTTAAGCACAGGGATACTGTTAATGTTTGCAGATATTGAAGCAGCTGAAGAATTCACTGAAAATAGAACAAGGATAACTTAATACATGCTTACAATTACTTGAACTTTAACTTTAGTTTACAGATTCAAAACAGGCAAATCCCATTATAAGATACCTAGCACAACATTGATTTTAGTCTTTGGACAGAAAATCAACTTGTAAGTGGTACTCTTGGTGTAGTAATCAAATATTGACAATAAACTCCTGTCAAATATCAAGCCTTCCTTTGGGCCGACTCAATATTTACATGGAAAACCGAATAATTGTCACATATTTATCACCACAAGCATGTTCAAATTCCTTCCAAATAACAACCTTCCTTTGGGCCGGTGTTAAACGCATGGAAGACTAACACACACAGTCATCTTATACTTCAAAATCAATCAATCTACACAAAAGAGGTTACTTTGGTAACATAATGTTTCAATTGACTAATTTAAACTATTAGATGCTAAACTAGTTAGTTCTCTAAGCCATATATTGAATCTTGACTGAAAATTTACATGTTTTGACATGTAAAATCTGAATATTAATTGTTTTATTCTTAATTAGACAATACAAAATCTGAAGCATGATGGACTAAAAAAACAATTAATCTTAAAACTGAATATTAATGTACAAAACATTAATAATTAAAAAATTGAATATTAATTGACATATTATTAATGTACAATTAAAATCTGAAAACTTAATACTTAAAACGTTTCTTTAATTATGAAAAACGTTTCTTACATTATGTCCTCATTAAACAGCCAGAAAATAAAACGTTTCTGCAATTTATTACCAGATAATCAATTATCTGAGCCTGATAATCGATTATCTGGGCCTTCTGGAATCTCAAAATTTGCTGAAAAACTAGGATAATCGATTATCCTAATAGGATAATCGATTATCTTGGCTCTCTGGAATTTCCAATTTTTGTTAGAAATTCCAGATAATCGATTATTCCAGGAGAATAATCGATTATCCTTTGCTTGTTTTGCAAAATTTTTGGTGAACAAAATGCAATAATCGATTATTTCAAAAAAATAATCGATTATTGTATGCTACTGTTTTGCAAAATTTTGGTGAACTTATCAAGATAGTCGATTATCTGGATAAGATAATCGATTATCTTACTATTCTGTCCAACAACTTAATGTTGCTTCCAACAAGAAACTTAAACAAGGATTCATGTTGTTCATCAACCAAAATTATGCAAATTTCAATATTTCATTTAGAGATAACAAGATCTCAATATACTAAAGTTTATCATGAACATATCATTCATGAAATCATGCTATATCATGGTACTAGAATTTCATAATCAAAATTCTATCTTAATTTAAACATGAAGCTTTATATACAACATGGATTTCATGAACTTTCAAATAATCCAAATATGAAGGAGGCTCTGATACCAATTGTTGGGTTATAAATCCGAATAAAACACTTTAGCCTTCATATCGAATTACTTGGAATAACAACATAAGCGGAAGTGTACCTGAATCCATAAGTGGAAATCTTTAGTCCTTCTTGAAGATTGTCCAAGGTGTGCCTTTGAGAAGCTCCTTGATCCTTCCTTTAAGATTGTCTTGAAGTTTTTGCTTTCACAAGAATATATCCAAGACCAAAAATTGAGGATTAGTTTTCCACTTGATATGCAAGACCAAAATGCTCTCTAGTTTCAATGGGAGGAAGAAGAGAATGTCTTGCATTCTTATGAGAACCATAACCCCCCTCTTATAACATATGAGTTATGAAACACAAAAGTCATAAGTATGTAACCATGGTTACATGTATGTAACCTTAGTTAGCCCATCATTAACTAAGGTTACCCTTTTGGGTATCTACACATTAGTCCTACACTTTATATGACAATATATTGGCCCCCTTAACAATGTCCATAAGACCACCAATTTAGGCCAAACCAAAAGATAGCACATAACATATAATTAATCCATATATTGTTCATATGTATGTAGATATAAGTCCATATATCTAACATTACTTTCTTATTTGGATTTTGAAATGTTAGATTTGTATGGGTTCACTAAATCGTAGAGTATGTGGTCTTCTACAAGGTTTTACTGAAGGCACTTAATGAAACAGTAAGTAAATGAGGCAAGAGATTTTTACGTGGAAAAATCTCACTCAAGAGGATCGAAAAATCACGATTTATACCTGTGGGCTTTTAACTTCACTAACTTGTAACCTACCTATTACAAGCCAATTTACAATACTTTCTATTGCAAAGGCTTTGTTCAACTAACTTGTGGTACCTTTACCACAAGTCACTTTATGACTATCCTAGTTACAAAGGTTTTTCTAACTTGTGATGCTATCACCACAAGCCACTTTACAACTCTAAGATTATAAAGACTTTTCCTTATGACTAAATCTAGTCACAGCATAAACTCAAAGGAGTTTACGGATTTACAAGAGGATTCCTAATCAAAATGCTTCTAGAATAAGCTATTTAGGAGATATTGTAAGTACAATAACAAGGTTACAACTCAACTAAGACAACACCAATCTATCGTTTAGGAGCTGGTCCATAATAGCGTCCAACATTGTTCTTCAAGCATGTGAGGATTGATTGTTCTGTTTATCTTTCGAGGGGCTTTAATGAGAAACAGAAACCTTCCGGTAATGTTTTTGTATAAAGTTCATTAGGTACATCTTGATCATACTTGAATGTGAGTACTTTGTTTGGTTAGAGAATGAGTGGGCTGACAGTGTAGTACTGTGCGGCAGAAACAATGCCGCCAGTCACTTTATTTTCAGTTGTGTCCAAATGATTTTGTACTGCTATGAGGAAATCACTGGAGCATCTGGTCCTTGTGTTGGTTCCTAGATCTTGAAGCTGTATCTGTTCGCCTTTAGCTGGAGTCTGTTAAAGGTTGTGGCAATCCAAGTAGGTCAGGTTCCCTGTCTTAGTTCTTAACAGTAAGTTTGTTAAATCATCAAAACATAAGCCAAAAGTTCTTAAAATCTATCATGGAACTAAAACCACATTTCAGCATAAATAATGTCAAAATTACACGGGGCGCCCTATTTGGTCATCCCTATTTAACATAACCTATTTTTCTAAAAACTTTCAACTTGTACCCACTTTTTAAATAACTTCAGCCTCATTTCTCCTCATCGTCCTCCTCCTCCTCCTCCTCCTCCTCCTCCTCCTCCTCCTCCTCCTCCTCCTCCTCCTCCTCCTCCTTCTTCTTCTTCTTCTTCTTCTTCTTCTTCTTCTTCTTCTTCTTCTTCTTCTTTCTTCCGTAATTGTTGGTACTGCTATGGAACTTCAGTTCATAGGATGATTGCCATAAATGTATTTATCAGATTATTTAAAAATAAATTATAAATAATTACGTAAGTTAGTAGAGAATACAACAACAACAACAACAACAACAACAACAACAACAACAACAACAACAACAACAACAACCCAGTATAATCCCACTTAGTGGGGTCTGGGGAGGGTAGTCTGTATGCAGACCTTGCCCCTGCCCTAGGGTAGAGAGGCTGTTTCCAAATAGACCCTCGGCATCCTTCCCTCCAAGAACTTCCCACCTTGCTCTTGGGGAGACTCAAACTCACAACCTCTCGGTTGGAAGTGGGGGTTGCTTACCGTCAGAGCAACCCCTCTTGTCCAAATAATTACGTAAGTTAGTAGAGAATAATTTATCAATATTTCTACATACGTAAGTTAGTAGACAATGATAATTCTGTTCTTTTCACGTTTATTTTTTCCAAAATTTATGATTTAGATACAGTTGGAAATCTGATCATTTATCTAGTATGTTAGAAAGCTTTTTCAAAAACTTCAACTTATATAGTGTTGAAATTTTTACAAATGAACAAAATAACTTCAGCTCTAGAGCTGAAGTTTGACACTTACTAAATAAAAACTTCAGCTCTAGAGCAAAACTTTAGCTCTAGAGCTGAAGTTCGCTAGTTATAAAACAAAAACTTTAGCACTAGAGCTGATGTTCTCCCGTTACAAAAATAAAAACTTCAGATCTAGAGCTGAAGTTCGCCAGTTATAAAACAAAAACTTCAGCTTTAGAGCTGAAGTTCGCCAATTACAAAAATAAAAACTTCAGCTCCAGAGCTGAAGTTCGCCAGTTACAAAGTCAGTCACAAAAGCAAAAACTTCACTAATTACAAACAAAAACTTCAGCAAATAGAGAATAAAAATACAGCTACTATGCTTAAGTCCAACAATTACAAACAAAAACTTCAGCACACTTGGTTCAACACACTTGCTACTTCAGACCCGACTACTAGAATGCTGAAGTTTTGCGTGATTGTCTTTTCTACTTTAGCCCCGTATGCTGAAGTTATGCGGAAAAACGGGTACGTTTGTAATTTTTTTGCAAAGGGGAACAAGTTAAAACGTGACACAAAAAGCGGGTATAGATGCAAATGCCCCGTAAATAATAATTCATCCATTTCGATTTATATGGCATAGTTTAACTCGACCCTAAGTTATAAAAAAATTGTAAAAATAGCACGGGCTAGCCAGCTTTCGGTCTGATCATTCAAAAATAGCTAGCGTTTGCAAGTCATTAAAAATAGCCACTATTTTACTGCAACACGAAAAGTTCCAGCATAATATACTGGATATTAGTGCACCTGTGTATGAACTTTCAACATATTATGCTGGAACTGCAATATGCAGTGCTTCAATCTCGAATATATTATGCTGGACTGTTATATTATAGTGGAACTCCAGTATACTATACTGGAAGTTCAGTATATTATACCGGAGTATTTTTCGAATTTCGAACAGTATTTTCGTTCAGATTTTCGTTCACTTGTAAATCTGGCTATTTTTGAATTTCTCCCAAAAAAATTGAAATTTATATTCTTAAATCGTGTATAATATTTGTGTGTTTATGATATATTTGAAACTTGTAATCTTAAAAATTCAATAATTTATGTGGCTGTAAAGCTTTCATTAAATATAAAACGGGTATAATAATAAAGTTTAAAGTTAAATTATTTCAAAATATATAAAACAAATAAGAAAAATGTGTCACATAAATGAAAAAGGATGGAGTATAATTACGATTATCATATATCTGTTATGAAATAATATAAGAACAAGAACAATAGAGAGAAAAGTAGAGAGAGGAGTATTCTTATTGATACTTTTGGGATGATTTACAATGGGGTAAGTCCCCTCTATTTATAGGAAGATAAAAGACTTAGCCTCAAAGTAGAACTCTTCTATAAGATAGACATTCACTCTAATTAGAGTTCTATTTATAACACTCCCCCTTGAATGTCTATTCAATAATGTGCCTCGTTAAAACCTTAACTAAAACAAAACCCAATGGGAAAAAATTAAAGAAAAGGAAAAAGAGTACACATGTTTGAATATGCGCCTATTGGTTGCCTCGTTAAAAACCTTGCAAGGAAAACCCAGTGGGACAAAACCTTGTAAGGGAAAAAGAGTGCAACGCGCATTAACTCCCCCTGAAAAGAGCATCAATTCACATCCTTGAGCATTTGCATTCCAACCTTGTGCACCATCTTCAAAACGATCTTTTGTAGAGATTTGATAAACAAATTAGCCATATTGATTTGAATAAATATTTCGCACCTTGAAATTATCATTCTTGATAGATATGAACATCTACATATAATGTCGTGGAATGACTCTTCAATATCTCCATAGAGGTATTCTCGATGCCATCATGCTTATAGTTATAGCAAGATACATATGTACACAATTTGCACTTAGGATGTGGTACTTCAGGACCAAGAATTGTATATGCTTCAAGCAACTTCAATCTTTCATGGATTGACATATAAGTTAAGTCATATAAGCCATATAATAGACTTTAGATGCATATCAAGTTTTCATGTCATGCTAAACAAATAAGATATCGAAAACTGATTACACATACCATTGACTTTATACTTTTAAGTATTTGAACTACATGTCTTTAATATGGAATCAATTCTACTTGAATTGTATCTCTTCCATTTGGCCAATATTTTTGTTTGTATTCGACAAACATAAGATCCTCATCGATATTTAGCGCTATCATAGATGTCGTCGACGAACATTTTATATCGGTTCCAGTAAATTTTCATAAAGACATAACATGGAGATCTCTTTATTCATATATTCAGGTACCTGAATCTCTCATGAGATTTTATGAAGTGTTATGTCATGTGATCTTCTAGATCACTTGCCTCCCCATTATGATCACTTTGATCATTTGCTCATCTTCTTTATTAAGAAGTTATTTTGAAACCGATTTGTCTATACGCTTTAAGCGTATCAAAGACTTTGTCCTTCTGGGACTTAATACGAGCATTTGCAGTGAGAATATAGTTACTTTCTTTGGGTCAGCAAATGCGTACAGCATGCTTTGCAATATGTTGCAATTGAATTATCCTTTTATGAACTTCAGGTTCATATTATGATATTCAAGGATCTATATATACAAATGATAATTCATCCCATGTAACCTTTTCTCAATTGTTTATCATGTCTCCCCCTCATGTTAGAAAAGCTAACTTGTTTCCTCAACTTTGAGAGTCCATCTTTGTGCATTATGGTGTTAATGAAAATATACACCGCACATCAATAATAATAAGATGAAATTATTTGGTTCCTGACCCTGAACCACTTGTGAGGGGATAATATAATATACTCTCGTATACAACGTATATCAAACTGATATATATAACTTTGTTCTCATATGAAACAGTTTAGCTATTAAGTGGAGGCACTCAATAATTATCTTGCTAAACCAACTATGATATAAACCAACTTATCAAGATGAACTATCTTGAATAGAAAATCTGGAAATTATGCTCGAAGTTATATTACTGAGCAATTTACGTCGCAAGCACCGGCCAGGCTGCGGGTTAATAACAATCGCACATGTAACCATATCATAGATGCATCATATGTGGTATACATGGCAGGTGAATGGGCCCATATTCACCTTTGATATTTCCAAAATTTATGGGATTCAACCCGAACTCTTTAGTTGGTCAATTAATTAATGAGAACAAGTAATACAAGAGAATTCGTAAAGAACTTTCTAGTTCTTTAATATTTACCCATGTGAATTCTCTATTACTGCACATCATACTTAAAATGATATGGCTAACCCGAATGCCAACTGAATAAATTATCAATATTGATAAACTTCAAATTTACACCATGACATGTGCAATTATCAATAAACTTCAAGTTTATTATGATATGGGTTTTTATATCAATAAACGACCACTTTATTGTGGTATTCTTGTGTAGTACAAACTGGAGAATAAAGCGGGTAGTTTTTCACATACAGATTATCCCGCTACAAGTTGTAGTAATAGAAGATATCAAATCTTTCCTTTATTTATAGTCTCAATATAATCAATCGCTTTCGCATATACTTTGGAAACTGAATAAGTTTCTTTGAGACTTACTACAACACAATACCTTATTGGTAATCAATTGTGTTTCTCCAACATAGTAATAATTGGCTCTTCTAGAGCTCTCAATTAATTTTGTACTACCACAAATTCATCAACATCCATGTGGTGAATATCTCTTTTAAAGAGAAAGTAATACCATTATGGTCATGTCAAAATTATATGCAAGATATGTTTCTTGCATAATTATTGTCCTTTGATAATCACATTGACAAATTATTTTGGCGTACAATAGGTACGTGACCAATGACTATTCATGCCATAACAATGACATTATTTTCATATATCATCTCAAACCTCCTTCTAGGGGTGAGTGTGGTATATTCAATACCAATTCCATGTTCATATTCTTCCAATAATGAATATGTATTCATGAATCGGATGTTGTCACATTCACTGCGGGGATATGTGATTTTGTTATCTTTTTCAAATCTGTAAATGCGTCTGGCATTCGATTTGCTATTCTTTGCAAATGGATAATATTTTGCACCTCTTTTTCACAAATAGAGGTATGTGGATCAAGATGAGATAATGATGCATTTTTCCACAAAATTTCCCATTTGGTTTCACCAACTTCTCCCCCTAATTTTTGGAAAAGTGTCTCATCGAATTGACAGTCTGCAAATCGTGCAGTGAACAAATCCCCTGTCAATGTTTCGAGGTAGCGAATAATGGAGGGCGATTTAAACTCAACATATATTCCTAACCTTCTTTGCAGACCCATTTTGGTGCAATATGGCGGTGCTACAGGCACATATACTGCACATTCAAAAATTCTTAAATGGGATATATTAGGTTCATGACCCAAAACTAATTGCAACGGGGAATATTTGTGACAATTCGTCAGTCAGAGACGAACTAGCATTGCTGCATGCAAAATGGCGTGACCCCAAACTGAAGTGGGCAGCCTCGTTTTCATGAGTAAATGAGGTATTCAAGATTATTCTCATCTATTGTCTCAACATGATATCCATTTTGAATGATATCTTAAAAACTCAACAAGTTCCTCTTAAACTTGGAGGAGAACATTGCATTCTCTATGATAAATATTGTTCCTTTAGGCAGAGTTATAGTTGCTCTTCCGGAGCCTTCAATCAATTTACTACTACCAGAAATTGTAGTAACATCTGCCTTACACATACTTAAATGAGAGTAATATTTCTTCTCTTTGAATATCGTATGTGTGGTATATGAATCAATTAATCAAAGAGATATACGAACATGAGGATAAACAAATTTAATCCGTTTGTTTCATATTTAAACAATATTTTCAAAATCTATTGAGGTTATTCGAATAACTGAGTTGATAGTCGACTATCTTGGGAAGCAGTTATTAGGTTATTCGAATAACTAAACCTGATATTCGACTAACTAGCCTTGCGGAAAAATCCAGTTTTAATGCGAAATATTGGTTAGTCGAATAACTAATTAGTTATTCGACTAACTTAGTAAACAGTCATCAGGTTAGTCGACTAACTAAACTGGTTAGTCGACTAACTTAGATTGCGAAAAATCCAGTTTTTAATACGAAATGTTAGATAGTCGACTAACTTATTAGTTAATCGACTAACTTTACTGGGAAGTAAAAATGTCTTCGAAATTTAAGCATATTGAAACATTCTAAAGAGCTAATACTAACATTATATCATAAACTAACTAATACGAGCTGATACTAATGAGTACTAACTAATACAAATAAGTAAAATAATATCAAACAATTCCATCTTCCTTCATCACAGATCCATCACCAATTAAGTGGTCTATTTTCCCTTCAGGGTGCTCAAAGAAGTCTGCCACATCCAAGTGGGTGATGTCAAAATTGTCGTCAGAGACAAAATTGGTTTCAGGGCATTTACCTTTTAGAGATGCTTGATAAAGCTCAACCAAATGTCTTGGTACACGGCAAATTTTTGCCCAGTGCCCTTTTCCACCGCAATGATAATATATAGTTTATGAACTATTTGCTTTTGGATTCTCATCGCATCGTGCTTGTGGCAGAGTGACCAACTTCAGGTTGTCATATCTCTCCTTTAAGCCATTCCACAAGATAGGTGGATCTTTGACTGTGATATATTCAATTTTCAAACCTTCATCAAGGTAATGGCGCAAGAAAATCAAGGCCTTAGCACAGTTTCAAACCTTCATCAAGGTGATGGCGCAAGAAAATCAAGGCCTTAGCACAGTTTCAAACCTTCATCAAGGTGATGGCGCAAGAAAATCAAGGCCTTAGCATAGTCTTGGGTGGATGCATTATTTCTGTCTTTAATGGCGTCTCCAAGACCCATTGCATCCAAATGGATTTCAACATCCAACACCCATGTCATATAGTTCTTGCCCGAAATTTCAAGGGCAACGAACTTTCTTTTCATAATGTCAGACATAAAACAAAATTACATCAAGAGCGTGTCCATACTTACGGGCTTTATTACAATTATCACATTCACTTCAGGGAATGGATCATAATCATTTGTATGTGCTATATATAATCTCATGTCAAATATTACTTTCATAAAGTGAAAGATTATTTTGAGAATCTTTATTATTCTCATTATCACAATGATGACGATTATAATTCTGTCTATTGCCACGTCCACATCCATTGATACCTTCACGGCAATAATTTTGTGTTTTTTCAGACTTATCACATACTGCTATCACATTCTCTAAAGGGAATGAGAATGAAGCAAATTCAATGGGACGGATTTTCAATTCTTTGCCCATAATCATACATGAATTTAATCATGGCAAGACATAGAACTTTTACCACTTCACGTGGTTATAATTCCTTACAAACTCCATTAGAGTTATAATCAAACTTTGTTGTCTATGTTTGTATATGAAATCAAATCGTAGAATTTCAAGAATTTGGAAGGGAAAAGTAAATTACTTACCTTTAAGGTATACCAATAAATGTTGTGATATCAAATATACCTCTTGAGTTTCCATCCCGTTGCATTATTTTATGATGATACCATCTCTTCTATTTTTCCGTATAGAAATTCTCATATGGAGCAGTAGCAATCGTTAATACACTCTTTTGCTTGGAAATTCACCTTCAAAAAGAAAACAAAAGTAAACAACGAGGAAGAAAAAAAATTTGAAGAATTTCAGAAACCAAAATATCACAAATCTCGTTTCACTCGAATAGAAAAACCCAAACGACGGAACACGAATTAGAGTGGGTGAATCTGATTGCAACTCGAGATTCTGAAAGCGATAATTGCTGAATATTAAATTCAATTGGTTAGAGACTCGTGCTGATAACGTGTTATGAAATAATATAAGAACAAGAACAATAGAGAGAGAGAGGAGTATTCTTATTGATACTTTTGGGATGATTTACAATGGGGTAAGACCCTTCTATTTATAGGAAGATAAAAGACTTAGCCTCAAAGTAGAACTCTTCTATAAGATAGACATTCACTCTAATTAGAGTTCTATTTATAACAATATCTAAGTTTTTAGCAGATTGAAAGATAAGATTGATCTTGTTAAGACCGCGTCTTCCTTCAACAACGGGGATATAATAGAAAAGTTATTGCTCTTATCATGACACCAACCAAAATCAAATTCGACCCTCGGCATCTTAGAACAAAATAAATTTCCTTGCTTTGAGGCGATTCCTCTTTAATTTAAGCCCGACCATTCTTTGCATTCTATCAACAACTTAATTAGTGAGAATAGAGGATCTCGTGAATTAATATTTGCACAAAGTACATGTCATCAGTCGTAAAATTTAGAGCTAGTGACAATCGAGTATTAGCAACGTCTTGGCATCATAACTTAATTGGTTGATTGACAAACATGAATTAACAATTTGCAAAAACAAACCAAAGACCTCACTCGAGTTTCTCATCTTCTATATGCAAATTTATTCATATTAATTTATAGAAAGCTTTATTTCTTGTTAAATATGGAGCTTAGTAGGAGTTTACCATAGAGTTGTTTTATTTTTTCTTTTAAATACCTTTTTTTGTAGGGTATGCACCTTTATTGTTGTAGATATGTTAGTTTTGGAAGTAAAAGTTGGGCAATGATATATGACAAGACAAGCTCCTATTCTCAATCAAAATCATATTCGTTTTGATATGTTCGCTTTTTAGGCTGCTTTCACAGAACAGCTTTATCTATCCCTTCGAGCCGATTTCTTTTACTCCGTCCACCAACAAAAATTAAAATAATTTAAATTTTTTAAGAAATATTGTTTATCCTAAAAATAAGATAACAATTAAATTTATATGGGTTTTAAGGATATGCGAATTAATTCAACACAAACAATAAATTGCATTAGATTAAACAGATAAAGGACGAAAAAAAATTGTCAAACCACTTATGAGGGGTGATTTCGGGCCTAGAAACAACCTTAATGCATGCATTCAATTCCGGGCTCTGAATAACGAAGCACTGATGAACTAAAGTCAGAATTTTGAATAATAGAGAAAATAAGAGTATATTGCCTTGATGTGCATGTTGCAACATGTTCTATTGAATACTCAGACTCCCGTATATATAGTAAGAGAATTTTACTCTAAATATAATTCTCTTAAAAGTAAAATCTTTCATTTTACTAATGACTAATCTTCTGCCGGTACCTGCCGAGATACATGCCTTGACATCTGGCTAGACACGGATATCACGGCACTTTATTTGTTGTGCTTGATTATCTGATAACGTTCTCAAAAGTTTAGGGATTTGAATAAGACATGGGGGTCATGGCCTCAATTTATCCGAGGGCAGGTGTTTTGCCCGGACCTCGATTCAAGGGGATCTTTGCCTCGGTTTCGCTTTCTTATAGTCACATCTCTGCTATATTTACTTCATCAATAATCTAGGCGTCTAAAGGGCTCGGTTTCACCCAAATACAGATAGTCCCCTCGTTTCTCGAAGGGTAAGTTTACGAAAACAACGAGAAATGACATACGCACTTCGATTCCTTCTCCAATACACCGTGACAGAAACGACAAAGAATCTGCAATGTCCTTTCAGTCATGTCATTATGACTCTAAACACGTGTCAGCTGCCGGCAGGTCATTCCTGAATACGAAATGGTGTGAGGCCTCTATAAGTACTTCCCTCCTTCTTTCAATTCTCACTTTTTGACCAAGCTTCTACCTTGGAGTCTTCAGGATATAATTACCCTTCTCCATACTCCAATATTTTTACCTCCATCCTTCAAGACTTCTCAGTAAGTTGCAAGTTTTTACTCATTTTCTATCCAAACCAAACCACTTGACATTTCATCTTTCAACCTTTCTTCATATTTTTTTCAAGCTTTTTCTACATTACAATGGCTAAAACTTCCAAAATTATTCCCCAAAAAGTCTTGTTCTCAACCTACCACCAAAATAGATAAAACCACTCCTGATGTGGTCGACCATGAGAGGTCCACTGCTGACATGGCTACCAATGAACCGACTGCTGAACCTCCCTTGAGAATGTTTGTTCCCTGGGGTTGTTCCGTCGCCGATGACTTTAAGGTGGAGAACCCTTCTTCGGTGCAGTGTCGGCGTGAAGAGGCATCAAGATATATATGCTCAATCACCGAAGATGTCGAGGTCCAAAAAGAGTGAAACTGAGCAGGCATGGACATAGTGGTCCCGGACCCTAAGAAGGCTATCACTACCCATGTTGAGGGATATCAAAGTGTTTATACTTATCTCTTCACACTGGGCCCTGTGGACTAGATTATTTTGGACTTCTATAAGAGGTATGAAGTATGCCTTGGTCAGATCCACCCATCATTGTGGAGGATCATACTCCTCCTTCGGTACCTCGTGAACAAAATCGACTCATGTTGGTTCACTATCGATCATCTACTCCACCTATACAGTCCCTGAATCTTTCAAGAGGGACTGATAAAGCTCGTACGCTGCCTAGCAAAGCCTCATTCTTAAGCATCGGTGAGGATCAGGATCGAGGCTGGAAGGGACACTTTATTCGGGTGAGAAATTCAGACTTCATTCTTGCCGAGCTTAGGCCATCCCCTAAAAGGTGGAATGCACCACATAAGCACAACATTCCTTCCATGTCGATTTTACGTTCATCTCATTTTGCCTCACCAGTATTTGTGGTGGTGCAGCTATTTATGGACTCCCAAACACCATCCCTCGTCTCAAGGAGTGGATCGAGGGAATTTGCTCACAGCACTCATGGCGTAAACTCTCGAGGGGTAACTAGGAAGCACGTTCTCATGGTAAGACTCTTCGTCAAATAAGTAGCATCTGGCTCTCCCATTTGCATCGTACTCACCCTCTTGCCTTTATTTTTTCCTCTACAAGTTTACCTAAAACCATTAAGCTCAAGCTCGCAGTAGGGGGAGAGGATCTATCCATTGGTCCCTCCTTGCAGCAGGAGAGAAGAAGAAAACAAAGAGAAGGTTAGACCGCAAGCCAAAGGAGAGCTCTAGCTCTCAAGCACCCGTTCAGACTCGCTCTTCCAGCTCAGGGATGAGTCCGAAGAGGCTGATTTTGGCATGGCCCATGGGTAGACGCCCCCGAGGAGCGGATGGCTATTAAATAGGAGATTCATGATGCTGATATCCGTCATATAAAGGAGGTTGATGAGGAGACCGAGGCTGAGACCTCCTGGGATGCCGGCTATGCCCCGAAGGAGGCACCTAATGTGATAGGTATTTCAGGATTGCCTTTTTATACCAAGTCCATGCACGAGGAGGCTTGAATGGTGAAGGAATAATCCAATGAAGGGTCTCATGGTACAGATGATCCCCTTCGTTCTTTTTCGAGGGTGTAGACTTGGCTGATTTGGAAGACTTCACCGGGTTGGTCAATATAGAGGTGCCGAGGAAGCAACTATCTTAAAAAACAGACAGGCTGAATTCGATCCCAAAGTTGATCAACTAGTTTCCTACCCCAAGTACGAATCCCGACCACAAGAGTTTGATAACCATCACCATCCCAGAGGATGCCTGGATTCTTTCTGCTCCTGTAGGAGTGGAGAGTTACCACCGGTGCTTAGTAACCAAAGAAGACCATGCAAAAATGAATGAGGTGGGTGTGTCGTGCATGTTCAATGAAGCATAACAGGCGCTGAATTGGGTAAGGCATCATTGTGTTGTTTCATCTTCTGACTTAGTTCTTGATATTTCTCAAGTCTTCATCCTTTTATCTTTTTGCAGGCCTCGGTACTCCATTATGAAAGCTTTCTTTGATACCGAGCCGAGGTTTACCACCTCGAGTCAGAGGACAGGGGCTCGCGGAGAAGAGAGACATGTATAAGCTTCTCAGCGAGCAACACAAAGGTGTCATCAAGAGTCTCTGTACCGAGTTGGATGCGACTTAAAAGAAGCATGCTGACTAGGTGGAACAAGTCAAAGTTTTCAAAGTTAGTAGTAACAGCTTAGCCATAGAGACTAACGACCAAACCATGCAGGTTCATCAGAAGAGTGACATGATCGACCAACTCTGGGATAAAATGAACGAGGTCCAGGCTACAGCCGATGTTAGGAAAAAATGGACCGAATGGCTTCGGAGAAGGAGATCGCCCGGGAGAAGTTGTCGTGGTAGAGGTCCAACTCCGAGTTTTAAAAGAAAAGGATGAATCACGTGCTCGACAAATCCAAGACTTCCAGTCTCAACTAGGTTTGGTCATTGTTGAATGGGATGCCCTTAGTAAGGGGATAGAAATAGCAATATATGTGTCGCATGTAAGTTGATGCAGAAGAGATGGTGGCCCATTATATGGTTGATGTTAAGGTAATCGAGGTCCGCCTGAAAGTTACTGTTGAGTATGTGAGGCAATTTTCTTGAAGGGAGACCCTCGAGGACATCCATGCCCGAGGTTTCAACCTATAGGATGAGATTGATGAGTCGAAAAGGCTCGAGGCCGAGGCCAAGGCCAAGAAGCTGGCTGAATCCGAGGGCGAGGAAGGCTCTGAGGGCTCCGGAAAACTTGAGAATGTAAAAGACCCTGATGGCTTAGGTTCAGAGGCGGTTCTTGTGAATATCATGCATATATGCCTTAGGAATTTTTCTTTGTTTTTGCACTTTGTACATTTATTTTTTGGGGCCATTTTTGTTGGCCTTTGTAAAGATATTTTTGGAATGTATATAAGGCTTTTTTCCTTTTTGGAAATTTTTGAGTCTATCACTTGGCATCCTCTTTATGATTGCAAAGATTTCAAATGCCTTAGCATGAATAAAATATAGTAATAAGTTGTTGTTCGGAGGTTAGAACAAGACTTGTTCTCGATGTAATGTTTGCTTGAAACTTGTGGGGTTCGGTATGACCGGAAGCTTTACCCAAAGTGTTTGTTCAGATGGTTTTTGACTATAATTGTGCCGAGAGTAGCCTTTAAACTTGTTTGGAATTTTGAAGGCCATGTATTTGTATTACGGGCTTCGTACGTCTCCGAGCCACTTTAAGGGTAGTCGTAGCCTTTTAGTTGTAAGTACTACCTAGTAGGCTTTGTACATCTGAGCTTCAATAATCGAGCCATTTGAGTTTATCTCGGATGACAGTCCACGAGTGGGGGTGGCCGTAGCCTTTTAAGTTTAGGCACTACCTAATAGAATTTTGTGCCTTCGGGCCTCGATACCTCAAGCTATCCGATTCTTTCTAGGATGACAGTCCCAAAGTGAGGTTGACCTATTAGATCAGGATAGAGATGACCCTTGGGATCGGTATCTTTAAGGAGCAAATTATAATTGTCTTGAGGGACAAAATATGTATCAGCATGGTAGAAACTTTATCTCATTCTTGTGCGTAATATACAAGAGTGTAAGTGTGAAAAAGCTAAGTATTATGGCTATAGCGTTCTATGTAGGCACGGTTAATTCGATAGTATAGCTCTTACAATAAATCTTCACCACTGATCCTAGAGAGCATAAAGTTTCATTCCTTTCTTAAAATCATGACCTGAGGGTGATGGCCCCCAGTATTCGAGGCTGATATTTGAGAGTATCTCAGATACTGTTGATACGACCATCGATTTCGATTCAAAACCGTCCATCGATTCTAAGATAGCATAATCCACTATTTCTTTGTTAAAAACCTTTCCACAAAATCCATTTGGGACAAACTTGTTCAAGGAAAAAAAGAGTGCAATGCGTGCTATTAGGCCTAATAACTACATCATCCTTTATCTGTCGCATGCAAGTATTAGTCGAATTAACAATATATATCAAGAATGAACGAATGGGTCTGTACCTTAGCAGTAGTATCGTTTTAAGTTAGATCACGTTCCAATTATTTGATAGCCTCTCATCATTCCCTACTTCGAGTTTGTATGAACCTTTACCGGTAATCTCAATAATTCGATATGGGCATTCCCAATTTGGTCCCAGCTTTCCTTTGTTTGGGTTCCGAGTGTTCAGTCTCACCTTTCTTAACACCAAGTCCCCGATATTGAAGTGACAGAGGCTGGCTCTCCGTTTATAATACCTTTCAATTTGTTATTTCTGGGCAGCCAACCGGACGAAGTTGCCTTTCACCTCTCATCCAATAGTTCCAGGCTCATGCTCATGGCCTCACCATTTGACTTTTCAGTCACATATCAGACCCTGAGACTTGGTTCTCCTGCCTTGATTGGTATTAGTGATTTAACACTGTAGACCAATGAAAATGGGGTGGCCTCATACTAGACTTTGAGGTCGTATGGTATGCCCATAGGACTTTGGGAAAAATTTCCTCCCATTTCCTTTTGCATCGGTCAACCTTTTCATAAGGTTTTGGAGTATGGTTTTGTTTGTAGCCTCCGCCTGTCCATTCCTACTAGGGTGATTGGGTGTTGATATGATCCTTTTGATTTTATGTTCTTCGAAAAATTTGTTTACCTTGCTGCCAATGTACTGCTTCCCGTTGTGACATACGATCTCGGTTGACATTCCAAAATGACATATTATATGGTCCCACATAAAGTAAATAACTTCTTTTTCCCTGACCTTTTTGAATGACTGAGCTTTAACCCATTTAGAAAAATATCTAGTCATAAATATTATAAATTAAGCCTTAGCGGGTGCCCGTGACAAGGGACCGATGATGTCAACTACCTATTTCATGAATGGCCAATATGACAAGACCAAATGCAGTAGCTCCCTAGGCTGATGAATCATTGGTACAGCCTCTGACAGCCGTCGCAATTTTGCACGAACTCCTTCACGTCTTTCTCCATGTTTATCCAGTAATAGCCAGCCCTAATTATCTTACGAACCAACTATTCTGCCCCCGAATGGTTCCTGCAAGTGCCTTCATGAACCTCCCTCAAAACATAGTTGTTGTCTCCCAGTCCTAGACATATGGCGAGTGGGTCATCAAACGTTCTTCTGAATAGGGTATTATCTTCGGACAGGCTAAACCTGGACGCCTTTGTGCGCAGAGCCCTCGACTCTAAGGATCCAAGAGAAGCTTCTCAGTCTTCAGGTAATCTATATACTTGTTTCTCCAGTCCCAAGTTAAGCTTGTCGAGTTTATCTCGGTGTGACCTTTTTCAACTACTAATTTTATGAATTGTACGATTATCCCCGAGTTTAATTCATCATCATCAATCAATGATCTCAAGTTAGCCAGAGCATCGGCTTCGCTATTTTGATCCCACGGCACGTATTATAGGGTTCATTCCTTGAATCGATGCAGCGTTACTTGTAGTTTATCCAAGTATCTTCACATTCATTCCTTCTTTACATCGAATATCCAATTGACTTGATTCACCACAAGGAAGGAATCATATTTAGCTTCAATCATCTTGGCCCCTAGGATTTTAGTCAATTCGAGACCTGCAATTATGGTCTCATACTCGGCTTCATTGTTAGTCAATTTCATAGTTCTAATAGATTTCCTAACTACATTACTCGAAGCGACTTCAACACGATGCCAAGTCCGGACCCCTTTGTGTTCGATGCACCATCCGTAAATAGGGTTCATATCCCCAAGGAGGTCCTCAAGGTTAATGACAATTCCTTTTCGACCTCTGATATTAGGGTCGGCGTGAAATCAACCAGGAAGTCTGCCAAACTTTGAGACTTGATGACGGTTCAGGGAAGATATTCAATATTGTACCGGCTAATTTTCATGGCTCATTTGGCCAATTGTTCAGAGAGCTCGGGTTTGTGAATTATATTCCTCAATGGTTAAGTAGTCACGAAACATATGGGATGGCACTATTAAATATGGCATTTACTTCCTGGAGGTGCTTTTTAAAGAGAGCGCCAATTTTTTCAGGTATAGATACCTTATTTCAGCCTCGCCTAGAGTTCTGATAAGATAATATATAGGAAATTATGTACCTTCTTCTTCCCAAACTAAGACACCACTTACCGTTATCTCGGATACCGTCAAGTACAGGTACATCTGATCGTCTGCCTTTATAGCATGAAGCAAAGGTGGACTCGAAAGGTACTGTTTTAGTTCTTCCAAGGCTTGTTGGCGCTTCGAGGTCCATGAGAATTTATTATTCTTCCTCAGTAAAGAGAAAAATCGATGGGTCTTATCGGATGACCTTGAAATGAACCGACCCAAGGAGGATTATGCGCCCGATTAGCCTTTACACAGACTTGACATTATCCACTACGATGGTATCTTCTATGGCCTTGATCTTGTCGGGGTTGATATCAATTCCTTGGTTGGACATCATGAATCCAAGGAACTTCCCGGATCCGATTTTGGATGTGCATTTCTCTAGGTTCAGCTTCATATTGTATGTCTACAGTATGTTGAAGCTTTCCTGCAAATGTTCCAAATGGTCCTCTATACGCGGAGACTTAACTAACATGGTGTCAATGTAAACCTCTTTTATTTCCCAATTTTCTCTTAAAACTTTTGATTTACTAAGCGTTGGTAAGTGGTACCAGCTTTTTTTGGTTCGAATAAAATTACGTTACAACAATATGTGTCATATTTAGTTATGCAGGAAGTCTTTTCTTGGTCGCCCGAGTCCATCTGGATCTAGTTTTACCGGGAATATGCATTGAGAAAGTTGAGTATCTCGTGTCCGGCCATCATATTGATGCAATCAATGTTAAGCAAAGAGAAAGAGTCTTTGGGACATATCTTGTTAAAGTATTTATAGTCTACACACATTCTCAATTATTTCCCTTTTTAGGCACTACCATTACATTTGCTAACCAATCAGGTATTTATCTTCTTGCATGGAGCCTATTTTTAGAAGTTTGGATACCTCATCTTTGATGAATGCATGCTTGACTTCAGACTGAGGCCTCATATTTTGTTTAGCCAGGTGAAACTTCAGGTCCAAGATGATCTTGTGAGTATTTATTTCAGGCGGAATCCCTATCATGTCAAGATACGACCAAGTGAAGAAATCTATGTAAACTATAAGGAATTTAATGAGTTTTTTCCTGAGCCCGAGAGTTAGACCCTTGCCCAAGTATACATTCTGATCGGGCAAGTGCTCGATCAACCTAACTTTCTCTAGCTCCTCATCCGTTAACTTAGTGGAATTAGAATCGTCAAGGCTTTGAAAGACCTTGGGACTTCATAACCGTCATCCTTCCATGCCTACAGTGTCCTCGTTGTTAAAAGATACTGCTCCTTCTGGTATATAATCTCGAGTCCCTTTTTCCCTTGTAATGGATACTTTACTGCTTGTTAAAATCGACCCTTGGGGGATGTCAACTCTACCAATGATCAAGTTAATGATGTGTTGAGGTTCCTCTTGCTCGATCTGCTTGTTGACATCCCTATTCCTGAAGTGGTTTTCGACTCAATCACATAGAAATTCTCGGAGGTGTTCATTGTTGAATAGCCAGACTTCTTCTTCTCCCAGCTATCAACAGTCTTCGATTCTAATGACGTGAGTGCCATGATATGTACACATTACGTTGGGTCCGTTTAGCCAGGATCAGACTACAATGTTCAAGGCCACTTGGTGTCTTTGATACATCTGATGGCGAATACGATGCTATAAATATCGACATTGAAGTTATACTCAAATAATCTCGATGCCTCCCTATACCCGAGTGGTCTATTGAAACCATTCTTACTCATGAGTCCCCGACTATTATGGCCTTGATTGTCCCTTCTTTCACTCATTGCAGAATTGCGTCCAGACCCACTACTCTTCAATCTATTATAAGGTTGATATTGATCTATGTTTGATCGTGGTTCATGATCAACGGTTCTTTTGGATCTAACTAGTTCTGAAAGGATACACGGACTCAGAAAGGGACTCGAGTTGATCATCTTCAACTCTAATTTTTGATTGGTACCTATTATGGACGTCAGCCCAAGTTATCGTCGGGTATTCTACCAAATTTTATTTTAAGTGTTGTGAAGCCAATGAGATTTGAGGGTTAAGTACTTGGGTGAATCCTAAATGACCTAATCGTTTACGACCAGGAGCATATCCATTTGTTCTAGTTGAAACCTCAACACAAATTCCCCGAACATATCGTTATATTTTTGCATTCCCTTGAAAAGGTCTAACTTTCTAGTCTCGACCTTGATGGCCCTGGTATGCACTTTTACAAAGGCATCTGCAAGCATAGCAAATGAATCAGTAGACTTAAGGGATAAGTTGTGATACCATATCATAGCTCCCTTTGACAAGGTCTCTCCGAAATTTTTTAGCAAAATGGATTCGATCTCATCATCCTCCAAGTTGTTCCCCTTGATGATGCATATGTAGGAGGTCATATGTTCATTCTGATCACTCATTCCATTATACTTCAGAATTCGGACATACAGAACTTCTTCATGATCGACATCAGAGCTGCACTCAGAGGGAAAGGCTTTTGGACAAACTTCTTGGAATCCAGGCATTTCAGTATCGTCGATGCTCCTAGGATTTGATTGACCTAGAGTTATAGGTCTCCACTTTTTTGTTGTTAGCTTCGATTTTCTTTTCTCCTAATTCAATCCATTTGTCAGTTCCTCGAGCTTCTTTATTATCTCAGGGTTGGTCCTGAGTTTAGATTCACTCGACCTTTCTGTGACTGGTACATTTATATGAGTGTTTGTCCAGGATGTTTCGGGCTCAACTCTATTGGGGGAGCATCTTTGGTTCTGCGATTGGGATATCACTGACTGTTGAGCCTGTAATATTTCGAGGATCACCCACAAGTTGATCCCATCACCTTCACCGCGTACGAATCCCTGGCTACTGACCTAGCTCGCTCGCAAATGATGTTTTTCGGGTTGGTGGGAAAGTTATCGTCGATGTCCGCATGGGAGTTGTCATTGATTGGGTCTGCAATCGGGGCCCAATTGGGGTCCGCGGGGTGAACCTCGTTATTGTGCACCATATTATTGTTCTTGTCGTAGTCGCCAAATTCAGCATCAATGTTTAAGTGAGCAAATTGAGAGTTTGACATCCTTAAGTTTTTATGATATTAGGACCTCAAATAACAAGAGTAAATCAGAGTGTGTTATGAAAATTTGTATCAAATTCTCACTATTATCCTTAGCCCACAGTGGGTGTCAAACTGTTTACCTTCATAAATGGATAATAATTAAATTTATATGTGGTTTTAAGGATATGAGAATTAATTCAATACAAACAATAAATTGCGTTAGATTAAATAGATAAAGGACATAATAAATTGTCAAACCACTTAAGAGGGGTGATTCCCGGTTCAATAATAGCCTTAATGCATGCGTTCGATTACGGGCTCACAATAACGAAGAATTGATGAACCAAAGTAAGAACTGTGAATAATAGAGAAAATAAGAGTATAGCGCCTTGATGTGCATGTTGCAAAATAAATAGTCACATTTTCCTTTATATAGTAGGGAAATTTTACCCTAAGTAAAATTCTCTAAAAGGTAAAATCTTCTGTTTTACTAATCACTAATCTTCTATTGGTACATATCAAGATATATGTCATGACATCCGGCTGGACACATATATGAACCTTTTTAGTAATTCTCAATTATCTGATAACAATCTCCAAATTTTAGGGATTCAAATCGGACCTGGGGCATGGCCCTGATTCATTCGAGGTTAGGCGTTTTGCTTGGACCTCGAATCGAGGGATTCCTTGCCTTGATTTCGATTCCTTACCGTCACACTTCTGCTTCTTTTACTTCATCGATAACTGAGACATATAAAGGCCTGTGTTTCACCTGTATACAGGTAGTACCCTCGTTTCTCAAAGAGTAAGTTTACGAAATGACGAGAAATGACATACATATTTCGATTCCTTCTCCAATATGTCGTGACAGAAACAACAATGAATCTGAAATGTTCCTTTTTTCGTTTTCAATTCAAGTGGCTCTTACTTTTCAAAACAATGCACAATTTTTCTTATTTCATTAGTTGCGCTCAAAAGCCAAACCAACCATCCCACACTTTAACTTTTACAAAATTAATAACAATAGAAGTGCCCATGAGAGGTGAAAAGGTTCAAATAGATGGTTAATTTAAATAAATGGGTAATTTCTAGTGTGATTGCCAAAGAAATATGATTATGGGCTCAAAGGATTAACTATGATACATAACAATTAGATGGGTAAACTATATATATCTGGCTCGACAAAGAAACACCTATATAACTTTCAATAATGAAAAAAAAAACTACCATTTCACTTTGCAAACACTCGGGGCAAGTACTAGATATCAAATGGAATGCACATAATAACATACAAAACTCACACACACATGGTACATAACTTACTCAATATTAGACTCGTCAAGACACTCTAGTCAAAGCAGTTAAGCAAAGTTAAGATCATACAAGTTAAGGTACTTATACAAGAATCAAAAATTGAGTCTATGCGTCACCACCAAAGTACTCACTATTCTCAAGGCATAACAAAGGCAAGAGATATTGCTTCAATTCCAATCACAAAAAAATGGCCCCTACTTCTAAAAAATAAAACTAACTACATCAGTCCAAACAAAACCCTCCGAAAAGAACCGCGGCACAAAGAAAATCCAAGGGATAATCGCTACACTACCTATAAAGAAAATATTTTTGTCCTTTTTCTTTCAACTTAAATCCCTCAAGAAAACTGTCTAGGAAATCCATCGTCGTGAAAAGTTCAATTTTTCTACATCTTTTTTTGCGGATTTTTTCTTCGGGGATAATAAAACACTACACGACTACGTAAATAAAATAAGAAGTTAATATTTTTCTAACATACTACTACTAATTATCTAGAGAAATTCTCCCATCCCACACTTAAAATAATCCAATGTCCTTAATGAATCCAATAAATAACAAAAGGGTAAAAAAGACTCACTGATAGGCCAAAGGCCGAAGCATTAGCAGCTCAAGGTATACTCAGACTTCTCCCAGGTGTGATCCCTATGTGGGTACCTAACACTTGTGCTCGCTTTTGCACATGCCTGTTGGCTTTGACTCCATGCTCCTACTCCTACAAAATACAAAAATAATACATAAAAAAATTTACGTAATAAAATAATTAGATCTTCCATTTCTTAGTAGGAGTGCCCCTATGTTAGCAGGATATTTCATCAAAGAACAAGGTTTGAGTCAGTGCGATAGTATTTATGCTAAGACGATCACTGAGCTCCCGATGCCTCTATCTGTACAAGATCGAACTGCACTCACGCCTCTCCCACATCAAGTTGACCCCCCCCCCCACGTAGTCATTCTATCAATCATGTGCCTGTCTCGCTACTAGGCTCCATTGTTCGTGAAAAGTATGGAGCTCTAACAGTCTCGATATTCTATACTTCTAAGAAAAAATAAGAATTTGGTTGCTTCCCAACAAGCACTTGAAATGTTATGGCATTACGCCATCACTTTCATCACTTTTTCTTTCGCTTTAAGTATATGAATTGCGCCATAAATTTAGCATTAATTTTTTTGTCGCGTTCCTAGGACGGTGGTATAAAATTATAGTAAAATAGGTATCACTTATTGAACTTCTTGGCCTTTATGTGAGGGATATCGTTTTGTCTCCTTGGATCATAAATTTCAAAATATAAGCACTTTGTTCCTCATTCATTGACTCCTCCAGAGGTTCGAATGGATCAATTCTCGTGTCACCAACCAAGCACAATGTTGAAAAATGGTTAGAATGAGGTTCAATGCGCTCAAACTCTAGAATCGCTTCACTTTTGACATCCTCACTTTTGCACACTTCGTCAACCTTGGCATTATTAATAATATTTTTGTCGAGTAGTTGAAATTCCTTTTTCCGCTCCATATGCTGGCCAGTATCCACAAAAAATGGTTGTAAGGTATCAGCTACCTCAAACGTTTTATTCAACAGAGCTTACGGGTCATCGATATCTAAGCCATATTGGTCTATCTCTTGCCTGAACTCAGTTCTTTCGTTTATCATCCATTCTACATATTTGAAAAACCATTACGCATAACCCCATGATTTGAAGTTAAGCTTGTTCTTTTAGCCAATATTGGCTCACGATATCTGTGTCTTCGAAGTTATCTTCTTGTGGGAACTCGCTCTCTTCGTCGAGTTAAGGTTCTTCTTGAACATTGGCCATTCATTCATCCATTCTAGCTTGCAGTCCTTTTATTGCCAAGGCAGTCTTTTTTTTGTATTTCATCTTGTTACTCAACTACTTGCCTCATCACATCTTCTTGCTCGGCTACTTGTCTCATTATTTCTATAATACGAGCAACGCGTTCCATATCCTCCACTTTATTGGTTCTTTAAAACTCATAAACAATATTAGAAACATCATAATAAGAGCTCTGAGAAGGATAATAAGGATTAGGATAACCATCCGAATGGCCACCTTGACCACCACACACATTATAAATATTTCACTCATAAGATTGAGATTCACACTTCTGCCATAAGTGTGGTCCTCCACAATATGGACAAGGATCGCCATAATAAAAATAATCAATATTCGACCAATTCTTATTCCAAGATGTCATGTCAACAAAGATAATAAAATATTAAAATAAGATAAAAATAAAAAATATTAAATAGACAAAAAATAAATATCTAATCTAGTAGAATAGTTAATTTCTAAGCCCCGGCAATAACTCCAAACAAATGTTGCTCCCAAACTCACACACAAGTATATGTGGTCGTACAAGTAATATAGCATTATAAGTCCAGATATCCTACTAGTGTACTTGTGATTAACTATTTACTAAATTAAACTAAGACAATTAATATATTCACACGATTTTTTAAAGAATGAATATTTAACTAAAATTAATCTCAAGTAGTAAACTATGAAATTAAAGGAAAAAAGTTGGCGAATATTAGAGACGAATTCAATGAGAAACAATATTCTAAAGCTATGGTTTGGCTAACTGATGATAGGCTATAAATACATATTTTAGTCGATTATTACACTCTAATTTATTGCACTTTAGTTGAGTTTGCGCTTTAACCACTAGTGTTTTTCAATAACAGTGTGTTTTATGCTTTATAGGAGTGATTCTGAGCTATATAGATGTTACAGAATGAAATTTAAGTGATTTGAAGCTTTGACGTATGAGTAAGAGCTCAAGAAATTAAGCCGGGATCAGGTTCGAGGTCAAATTTGATAATTAAGTACGAATGAAGACTCGAGGAGGAATATTGTATATTGTCTAACAAAATAGACATAAATGTTTGCTCAAAACTCCATTTGGGCTCCACAATATATGGTTGCAAAGCTAACTCAAAGGAATACAACTTTTATGTTTTATGTTTTTCTACATTCCAAATGGAACAGGGTGCAAAATAGAATAGAATGTTCACTGCGGTCGTCACCGCGGTCGGCGCTGCGGTTTGAGGCAGTGCCTTCCGCGGTCGTCACCGCGGTCCACACCACGGCCGCGGCAGTCCAGACGTGAAATATTGTCCTTTTCCGCATAGGAGAAGGTATAATTATTTGGTCCCGACCCTACTTGGTATATATACATGGAAAAACGGTATTTTTGGGTTGTTGGACATATTTTTGACACATATTTGACCAAAGGAGGCAGAGACACAATAAGAGCAAAGCGGGGAATTCTTCAATAAATTTTTCCTTACTCTTCTTATTTTTTATTGTTGGTTATGGCTTTTGATATTGTAGTTTTACATACTATTATGAATAGCTAATTTGTTATCTAAGGTTTTGGTGAAACCCGTTGGCGCTGAATTGGTTGCTATATTAATATAGTTTTGAGTTGGTCGTTAATCTCGATTTGTTCAACTACGTTTTGATTTTGGTTAACTGAAAAGATCCTCAATTAGTTGTTCCTATTTATTATGTATCTGCTTGAGAGGGAGTGCATATTTAGGTAGTTGTTTGAAAAACATCACTCGTGGAGTATAGGCGAGAGTCATAACCGAGGGTTTAGTGGTTGGATTAGAGATAACGATACCTCGAGTGCGATCTAAGTGAACTGTCATGTGAATCTAGCTAGTGTAGCTTTACAAAGTGCGTCTAGTAAATTATCATAATTGCTTGAGAGATATGTATGATAGCTGGAGAGTTCATGATTGATAGGGGCAACTAAGTCAAAGCTATAAGAAACATAAAATAATGAAATCAACAACGGAGGAAACCATTACCTTAGGCCTTTCTTCCAATTGTTTACAATTCAAGCGTAGTTAGTTTTCAGCTATTTATTTATTTTTAGTTTTAGTTGTTAGAAATACCATAAACTGTTAATTACTAAATCTCAAACTTTATAATTTAGGAAATCGTTCAATCTTGTATTATTAGTGATACTAAACGGATGCAACTAAGCCTTAGTTCTCGGTAGGTTCGACTCTGGCATAAATACTCAGATTATATCTGTAACAACCACTTATCATTTTTAGGACTAGAGTTGGGCATGATCAAATTTTGGCGCTGTTGCCGGGGAACTAACGGTGTAATTGTGGTTGTATATATTGCTAGGTTTCAAGTTTGAACTTTTATTTTGTTTTATTTTATTTTATTTTTTTGTATTTTTTTCTGTAATTATTGATTTGAGAAACATGACATCTTGGAATTATGGGAATTTAGATATAGATATTCTACTATTGATCTCTATACATATTGTGAAGGAAACCACCCATAGAAAAATTTTCAAAACGTTTCTAAGAGCGAGTTATGTGCAGAAACTCAATCGTATTTGTGGAATGTGTGTGATGTGTGTGGTGGTAAAAATAGTCACCTTCATGGTTGTGCTTATATTTCTTATTTTTCCCTAACTCTTTACTATGATGGTTCTACCTTTTCTTGTGAAGTTAATAGGAATACAGATCCTGGGAATACAGAGTTGAAGGAGATCAAGGATATGCTAAAGTGCCTTCTGGAACAAAACAATCAGAAACAATTCCACATAGAAAGGCAATAGGCAACTATTCGCTAGTTGGAGACTCAATTAAGTCAAGTGGTTGGAGCTTTTAATGCTCAACAAGACAATATTGAGGATAGTAGCCAAGAAGAGCATGAATTTGAGGTGTTAATTGGGGAGGTCAGAGTAGAATATCAACAACCTAGCCAACCGCAATTTGAGGATGTCAATGTTGAAGAAGTGAGACTAGAGCCACCCAAGGACTTTGAAGATATAAATTTTGTTGACTCTAGTATCAATGATGTTGAGGATGTTGAAAATCCTAAAGTTCATGTGTTTAAGCGCATTGGTCCGCACTCCAAGCATTTTTCCACATTATGTTTGGATGATGATATGGAAATAGAGTCATCTGAACCAATCGAAGAGTCAAGGAATGAGGAACAAGGTGCATAAATTCTGGAATTCTTCTTGTTAGAAAGTAAGGATTACATACCTCATACAAAGGCCAAAGACTGTAGAATACTACATTATTTCCTTGGTCCAGTTATATCTGCTCCACAACCTCATAACCATAATCATAAGCTTGAATCAAAACTTAGGGTTCGATTCATAAGCTCGAGATGGAGGCAAAAAGTTATTCCCGTCATGCCGCAACGTTAAATCAAGCGCTTGTTGGTAGGCAACCCAGCTTTATTTCTTTATTTTATTTTGTTTTTGTTTTTTTCTAATCGTATTATTTTTGTAGTGGTATTTTTTTTATTTTTTTAGGAGCATAGAATGCAAAGCCATTGGAAGGACCAAGCTTGGGAGAAGTTTGAGTACCCCATGAGCTGTTAATGCGTCGGCCTTTGGGCTACCACGGAGTCTCTTTTACCCTTTTATTAGCTATGGTGTGTATTGGGTACAATACACAATTTTAAGTGTGGGTGAGGAGATTGTCTGGGTGACTTTCTATGCTATTTTAGTTGTGTTAGTTAAACTGAATTATTTTTAATAGCAAAGATAGGACTTTTCCCGACGATAGATCTATTAGACAATTTTCTTGAGGGATTTAAGTCTAAAAAAGATTTTCTTTGTAGGTAGTATAATAATTCCCCGTTGGTTTTTCTTTGTGTCGCAGTTCTTTTCCAAAAAATTTATTTGAACCGGGTGTAGTTAGTTTTTTTTAGGAATAGGAGCCATTGTATTGTGTTTTGAATTGAAGCAATATCTCTTGACTTTGCTATGCCTTGAGAACACTTTGTACTTTGGTCATGACGCTTAAGCTCTGTTTTTACTTTTGTATGAGTATCTTAAATTGTATGATCTTAAATTTGCTTAACTGCTTTGACTAGAGTGTCTATGAATCCAATCCTGCGTGAGTTATGTGCAGGTTTTGTGTTATTCAGTGCATTGCATTTGATACCTAGAACTTGTCCTGTGTGTTTGCAAAGCGAAATAGCAGTTTTATTCAGACTTGGAAGTGATATAGACATTTCTTTGTTGAGCCAGATATGTATAGTTTACCCACCAAATTGTTATATATCATAGTTAAGCTCTTTGAGCCTATGATATTTTTTCTTTGGCAACTACATTACAAGTCTTACCAATTTGTTTGAATTAACCCTCTATTTGAACCTTTTCACGTCTCATGAGCACTTGAATTGTTATGAACTTTGTAAAAGTTAAAGTGTGGGTGGTTGGGTTGGCTTTTGAGTGGAACTAATCGAATAAGGAGAAAAGTGCACTGTTTTGAAAAAAGAAAGAGCCACTTGAATTGAAAAAATAGTTGGATTATTGTGAAAATAAAAAAAAGGAAAAAAAAAAAGAAAGAAAAAAGATTCCTTGATAAGTGGTGGCTCTTGACGTAGTTGTGCTTAAAGAAGAATGGGGCAATTTATATTGATATAAAGGTGAAATTTTGGTTTGACATAAATATGGGGTTTAAATGTTAAAGTATATGTATTAAAGTGCTTAGGGAGGTGTAGTCACTCTTATATCTAAATGTATCATACCTGTCATATAGCCTACATTACAACCAAATAAAGTCCTGATTGATCCTAGATTGAATGAGCTCGATTAGTGGAGTAGTACACTATGGGAAAGCTTATGGTGCATCTTTTGTGGCATATGAATGTTATTTCTGAGTGTGAGTGAATTCTTTCTATCTTGAGTTCCTAAGTGTTCTTAAATTTTATTGTGTGGAACTACTCTCTTGTGTTGTGTGAGGGCACTTGATTCATGAAGGAAGGTAATGTCATTGACCTCTATGTTAGAGTAAGTAGGTGAGTTGTGAATAATGCGTGGTACTTGTGAGTCAAATCTTGAGGTGAAGATTTACGCTTTTGTGCTTAGTCTATTTGAAATACTCTTGGTATGATGAGTTAGGAGAATTATTTAAAAAGGATGTGTCTATATAAATTGTAGTTTGATTGCTCGAGGACGACCACTGGTTTAAGTGTGAGGTATTTATGATACGATATAATTACATATTTTAGTTGGTTATTACACTCTGATTTACTGCACTTTAGTTGAGTTTGCACTTTAACCGCTAGTGTTTTGCACTAACAGTGTGTTTTATGCTTTGTATGAGTAATTTCGAGCTATATAGATGGTATAGAATGAAATTAAGTAATTTGGAGCTTTAAATTCTGAGTAAGAGCTTAAGAAATTAAGCTGACATCGGATTCAGGGTCAAATTTGATAATTAACTACGAACGAAGACTCGAGGAGGTATATTGTGCATTGTATAGTAAAATAGACATAACATTTTGATCAAAACTCCATTTGGGCTCCACAATATATGGTTGGAAAGATAACTCAAAGGAATACAACTTTTGTGTTTTACATTTTTGTAAATTCCAAGTGAAATAGGGCGAAAAATACGATAGAAAGTTTATCGCGGTTCGCGGCGCGGTTTGAGGCAGTGCCTTCCGCGGTCGTCACCGCGGTCCACGCCGCGGCCGCGATAGCCCAGACGTGAAATATTATCTGTTTTTACGTAGAAGAAGGTATAATTGTTTGGACCCGACCCTATTTGGTATATATACATGGAAAAATGATATTTTTGTGTTGTTGGACATATTTTTGACACATATTTGACCTAAGGAGGCAGAGACACAATAAGAGCAAAGCGGGGAATTCTTCAATAAGTTTTTCCTTACTCTTCTTATTTTTCATTGTTGGCTATGACTTTTGATATTGTAGTTTTACATACTATTATGAAGCTAATTTGTTATCTAAGGTTTTGGTGAAACCCGTTGCGGATGAATTGGTTGTTATATTAATATAGTTTTGAGTTGGTTGTTAATCTCTATTTGTTCAACTACGTTTTGATTTTGGTTAATTGTAAAGATCATCAATTAGTCGTTCCTATTTATTATGTATCTGCTTGAGAGAGAGTCCATATTAGGTCGTTGTTTGTACAACATCACTCCCGGAGTATAGGCGAGAGTCATAACTGAGGGTTTAGTGGTTAGATTGGAGATAATGATACCTCGGGTGCGATCTAAGTGAACTGTAA
The DNA here is from genome assembly GCA_034376525.1 of Nicotiana benthamiana. NCBI lineage: Eukaryota > Viridiplantae > Streptophyta > Magnoliopsida > Solanales > Solanaceae > Nicotiana > Nicotiana benthamiana. The sequence goes on from CM067332.1 coordinate 99,982,408, forward strand.
TATGAATCTAGCTAGTGTATCTTGAGAAAGTGCGTCTAGTAAATTATCATAATTGCTTAAGAGAGATTTATAATAGCTGGAGCGTTCATGATTGATAGAGGCAACTAAGTCAAAGCTATAAGAAATATGCAACTAATGAAATCAACAACGGGGGAAACCATTACCTTAGACCTTTATTCCAATTGTTTACAATTCAAGCATAGTTAGTTTATAACTGTTTATTTATTTTCAGTTTTAGTTGTTAGAAATACTATAAACTGTTAATTACTAAATCTCAATCTTTATGCGATCTAAGTGAACTGTAATATGAATCTAGCTAGTGTATCTTGAGAAAGTACTTCTAGTAAATTATCATAATTGCTTGAGAGATATTTATGATAGCTGGAGAGTTCATGATTGATAGTGGCAACTAAGTCAAAGCTATAAGAAATATGCAACTAATGAAATCAACAACGGGGGAAACCATTACCTTAGACCTTTATTCCAATTGTTTACAATTCAAGCATAGTTAGTTTATAGCTGTTTATTTATTTTCAGTTTTAGTTGTTTGAAATACCATAAACTGTTAATTACTAAATCTCAATCTTTATAATTTAGGAAATTGTTCAATCTTATATTCTTAGCGATATTAAGCATATGCAACCAAGCCTTAGTTCTATGTGGGTTCAACTCTGGACATAAATACTTAGATTATATTTGCAACAACCGCTTATCCTTTTTAGGACTAGAGTTGGGCGTGGTCACGAACAATCTAGTTGAGTCTTCCACTTAAATTGTTAATTATCTTGTTTATTGATTGCTATGTTAATATTACTTGTAGTCTTCTCGCGAAGTACCACTCGCCTATTCAAGCTAACCTAACGCCTATATTCCTATGAAAGTAGGATTCACAATAACACACTAATAATTTATGTATAGTAACCAAGCAAGACGATTTGGTATATTCCTATCCTAACCGCAAATCCGTTCCCGATGCTCGAGTTCAAGATCTTCCTCTACTCAATTTTATATGCAATCTAGAATTTCCTCTCCCGAGTTTAATCCTAGATTCATAGATAGTATTCAATTGGTAATCAAGCAATCAAATAATTAAGCACAATATTAAATTAATAAACCAATATGATAAAGTAATAAGTTCAATTCAAGCTTCAAATTACAACCTCCATGTAGCACCTAGAATTCTAGAACTAATAAACTATAAAGTTAAAGGAGGAGAAGAGAGGAAAAACTAGTTAGAAGTCCCCTCCAAGCGTGGTTTGTGTCCTCCCCTCCAAAGTGGTATGTTATCCTTAGGTCTAAAGTATGTCAAAAGTCCCTCAAAATAACGTTTTACATGAATTTATACCAATTAGGGTCGGGCCCAAACGAAACCACACTCTCCTACGCGAATTAGGATTGTTGCTCTGTAAAAATTGCACAGGTGTGCCACATGGGGCGATGTGCAACACGGGGTGATAGTGGACTTTATCGCGTGCAAAATTGATAGCAACAGAAAATAGGCAGTTGCGACGTGTGGTGGATTCTCAAAGCTAGTCTTTTTCCTTGATTTTTGACATCCGGATGTGGTTCTTGACCTCCGAATGCGATCCCGACTTAATCCCTTGGGCTTTTACTCAGACTTCAAAGCTTCAAATAACTCGATTTTATTTCGTAACATCTGCATAGCTCGAAATTTCTCTTACAATGCATAAAATACATAATTAGTGCAACATACTAGTAATTAAAGATTAAACTTAATTAAAATATAATAAATTAGAATACGATAAACGACTAAATACGTAATTATAGCCTTCCATCGATTATATAGAAGAATTTTAAATTTTTTGAAATTCTTAGCAGAGAGCACTTTTCTGTTCATGAATATCATGCCGCGCAAATTTGAATTAGGCAAGACAATTGATTTTTGCTGAAACAAAGAATCTGTGTTCTCATTATGAAAAGGGCCTACGGTTATTGGTGTGAACTTCCAATGAAAATATCTTACTTGCGAATTAAACAAAATTAACATAAAACTTGCATAGGATTCCAAAGCTTTTTTGAGGTATCCTCCTTTTATAAGTTGCGTTCATTGACCTCATGGGATTGCTCGATAGATAGTACATACACATTAATATATTGGTCAAAAAGTAAGTAGACATTTTTTTTCCTTTTTTATCTTTTAAAGAAAGTAACTACACATTCATTTAGGTCTCCTACTGTTCTCCATTATTTAGCTTTTAGCAAGATTCTTGTCCCTTTTTAAGCAGGCTTTACGTTGCCTCATGTGGTTTATCGATCTTTGGTTTTCTCTAACCCCTCCCCCTCTCCTCCTCCCCCAGTCACACACCCCTCACGTACTGTCATTTCCATGAATAATGGGAATATGGGATGGAATGGTTCAATTTGTTTACTTAAAAATATTTAATCTTTTAATTTGTTTCTGATCAATAATTAGAGCTTCTTCATTAACGAAAAGTAAATTTTATTTACATATATAAGTATTCCTTGACTATAACCAGAGACGAATTCAAAATTTGATGCTTATGAATTTCAACCGGAATTTCAAATTAATATGTAATAATAATTGGTTCGCAGTTAAATATTTACAAATATTTAGTAAATTTTTTAATATAAATATAAAGTTTATGCAAGAATTATTGGGTTCCAAGGATCCTGTGTTCCATTCTCTACATCCGCCCCTAACTATAACAGAAGAAAAGAGTGGTAGAATCCCATTTTCCGGGGGGAGGGGGGTTGGTATAATTATATTATATGGATAATCGTAAAGGAATTAATTATAAAAATTAATTTTTGTGTGAATTATCGATTATTTTAAATTTCAATTAGAAAAATATTTTGCTTTGTTATGAAATAATATAAGAACAAGAACAATAATACAAGAACAAGAACAATAGAGAGAAAAGTAGAGAGAGGAGTATTCTTATTGATCCTTAGGGATGATTTACAATGGGGTAAGACCCCTCTATTTATAGAAAGATAAAAGACTTAGCCTTCAAGTAAGACTCTTCTTATAAGATAGACATTCACCTTAAATAGAGTTCTATTTATAACACTCCCCCTTGAATGTCTATTCAATAATGCGCCTCGTTAAAACCTTAACTAAAACAAAACCCAATGGGAAAAATTCTAGAAAAAGAAAAGAGTACATATGTTTAGAAATACGCCTATTTGTTGCCTCGTTAAAAACCCTTGCAAGGAAAACCCAGTGGGACAAAACCTTATAAGCGAAAAAGAGTGCAACGCGCATTAACTCCCCCTAAAAAGAACATCAATTCACATCCTTGAACCTTCACATTCCAATCTTGTGCACTAGCTTCAAGAAATTGTTAGTAGATATTTGATAAATAAATCAACCATATTGACTTGAATGAATATTCCGTACCTTGAAATTATCATTCTTGATAGATATGAACATCTTCATGTAATGTCGTGGAATGACTCTTCAATACTTCCATAGGATATCCTCGCCATCACATTATCATAGTTATAGCAAGATACATATGTACACAAATTGCACTTAGGATGTGGTACTTCAGGACCAAGAATTGTATATGCTTTAAGCAACTTAAATCTTTCAAGTTAAGTCATATAAGCCATATAATAAACTTTAGATGCACATCAAGTTTTCATGTCATGTTAAACAAATAAAATATCGAAAACTGATTACACATACCTTTGACCTATACTTTCAAGTATTTGAACTACATGTCCAAAACTACATGTCTTTCATATGGAATCAATTTTTCTTGAATTGTATCTTTTCCATTTAGTCAATATTTTGTTTGTATTCGACAAACAAAAGATCCTCATCGATATTTAGCGCTATCATAGATGTCGTCGACGATCATTTTATATCAGTTCCAGTAAATTTTCATAAAGACATAACATGGAGATCTCTTCATTCATACATTCAGGTACCTGAATCTCTCATGAGATTTTATGAAGTGTTATGTCGTGTGATCTTTTGGATCACTTGCCTCCTTATTATGATCACTTTGATCATTTGCTCATCTTCTTTATTAAGAAGTTCCATTTTGAAACCGATTTGTCTATACGCTTCAGGCGTATCCAAGACTTTGTCCTTCTAGGACTTAATATGAGCATTTGCAGTGAGAATATAGTTACTTTCTTTGGGTGTAGCATGCTTTGCAATATGTTGCAATTGAATTATCCTTTTATGAACTTCATGTTCATATTATGATATTCGAGGATCTATATATACAAATGATAATTCATCTCATGTAACCTTTTCTCAAGTGTTCATCATGTCTCCCCCTCATGTTAGAAAAACTAACATGTTTCCTCACCTCTAGGAAATCATCTTTGTGCATTATCATGTCAATATACACAGCACATTAATAATAATAAGATGAAATTATTTGGTTCCTGACCTTGAACCACTTATGAGGGGAGAATATAATATACTCGCGTATACGACGTATATCAAACTGATATATATAACTTTGTTCTCATAAGCAATAGTTTAGCTATTAAGTGGAGGCACTCAATTAATCATTTTGCTAAACCAATTATGATGTAAACCAACTTATCAAGATGAACTATCTTGAATAGACAATCTGGAACTTATGCTCGAAGTTAGATTACTGAGCAATTTACCTCGCAAGCACCGGCCAGGTTGCAGGTTAATAACAATCGCGCATGTAACCATATCATAGATGCATCATATGTGGTATACATGGCAGGTGAATGGGCCCATATTCACCTTTGATATTTCCAGAATTTATGGGATTCAACCCGAACTCTTTAGTTGGTCAATTAATTAATGAGAACAAGTAGTACAAACTGGAGAATGAAGCGGGTAGCTTTTCATACACAAATTATCCCGCTACAAGTTGTAGTAATAGAAGATATCAAATCTTTCCTTTATTTATAGTCTCAATATAATCAGCGCTTTCGCGTGTACTTTGGAAACTGAATAAGTTTCTTTGAGACTTACTACAGCACAATACTCAATTGTGTTTCTCCAACATAGTAATGATTGGCTCTTCTAGAGCTATCAATTAATTTTGTACTACCACAAATTCATCAACATCCATGTGGTGAATATCTTTCTTAAAGAGAAAGTTATACCATTATGGTCATGTCAAACTTATATGCAAGATATGTTTCTTGCATTATCGTTGTCCTTTAATAGTCATATTTCCAAAATACTTTGGCGTACAATAGGTACGTGACCAACGATCATTCATGCCATATATCATCTCAAACCTCCTTCTAGGGGTGAGTGTGGTATATTCTATACCAATTTCATGTTCATATTCTTTCAATAATGAATATGTATTCGTGAATCAGATGTTGTCACATTCACTTCGGGGATATGTGATTTTGTTATCCTTTTCAAATCTGTAAATGCGTCTGGCATTTGATTTGTTATTCTTTGCAAATGGATAATCTTTTGCACCTCATTTTCACAAATGGAGGTATGTGGATCAAGATGAGATAATGCTGCATTTTTCCACAAAATTTCCAGTTTGGTTTCACCAACTTCTCCCCCTAATTTTGGGAAAAGTGTCTCATCGAATTGACAGTCTGCAAATCGTGCAGTGAACAAATCCCCTGTCAATGTTTCGAGGTAGCGAATAATGGAGGGCGATTCAAACTCGACATATATTCCTAACCTTCTTTGCAGACCCATTTTGGTGCGGTATGGCGGTGCTACAGGCACATATACTGCGGATCCAACAATTCTTAAATGGGATATATTAGGTTCATGACCCAAAACTCATTGCAACGGGGAATATTTGTGATAATTCGTCAGTCAGAGACGAACTAGCATTGCTGTATGCAAAATGGCGTGACCCCAAACCGAAGTGGGCAGCCTCGTTTTCATGAGTAAATGAGGTATTCAAGATTATACTCATGTATTGTCTCAATCTGATATCCATTTTGAATGATATCTTAAAAACTCAACAAGTTCCTCTTAAACTTGGAGGAGATCATTGCATTCTCTATGATAAATATTGTTCCTTTAGGCAAAGTTATAGTTGCTCTTCCGGAGCCTTCAATCAATTTAATTCCCATGGTTGACAACAAAAGAAAATATACGAACATGAGAATAAACAAATTCAATACGTTTGTTTCATATTTAAACAATATTTTCAAAATCTGTTGAGGTTATTCGAATATCTAAACCTGATATTCGACTAACTAGCCTTGCGGAAAAATTCAGTTTTAATGCGAAATATTGGTTAGTCGAATAACTAATTAGTTATTCGACTAACTTAGTAAACAGTCATCAGGTTATTCGAATAACTAAATCAGGTTACGCGAATAACTAAATCAGGTTATTCGAATATCTAAATCAGATATTCGAATATCTTAGCTTGCGGAAATTCCAGTTTTAATACAAAATATTAGATAGTCAATTTTATTAGTTAATCGACTAACTTTGCTGGAAAATAAAAATACCATCGAAATTTAAGCATATTGAAACATTCTAAAGAACTAATACTAACATTATATCATAAACTAACTAATACGAGCTGATACTAATGACTAATAGTTTATCCACTAGCTAATAAAAATAAGTAAAATAAAATCAAACAACTCCATCATCCTTAATCATGGATCCGTCACCGATCAAGTGGTCTATTTTCCCCTCAGGGTGCTCAAAGAAGTCTGCCACATCCAAGTGGGTGTTTTCAAAATTGTTGTCAGAGACAAAATTGGTTTCAGGGTCTTTACTCTTTAGAGATGCTTGATAGAGCTCAACCAAATGTCTTGGTACACGGCAAGCCTTTGACCAGTGCCCTTTTCCACCGCAACGATAACATATAGTTTATGAACTATTTGCTTTTGGATTCTCATCATATCGTGCTTGTGGCAGAGTGACCAACTTCAGGTTGTCATATCTCTCCTTTAAGCCATTCCACAAGATAGGTGGATCTTTGACTGTGATATATTTAATTTTCAAACCTTCATCAAGGTGATGGTGCAAGAAAATCAAGGCCTTAGCACAGTTTCAAACCTTCATTAAGGTGATGGCGCAAGAAAATCAAGGCCTTAGCATAGTCTTGGGTGGATGCATTATTTCTGTCTTTAATGGCGTCTCCAGGACCCATTGCATCCAAATGGATTTCAGCATCCAACACCCATGTCATGTAGTTCTTGCCCGAAATTTCAATGGCAACAAACTTTCTTTTCATAATGTTAGACATAATTAAAACAAAATTACATTGTACATCTGAATATAATAAGTACAATCATTACACACTAGTGACATTAATTACAGAACAGATACAAAACAATGAAACAAACATAATTATTTATGTATTGCTTAACACGTAAACATAAATTATTTAACAACGGGTGCTATGAATGTCTTACAGAAGTCAACTTCCAGATTTTGAAGCAAAAATTCATAACGGGTGTGGGCCTAAAATTTAGGCTTTATATTTTGGCCTAAAGGACCTCTCTAACATGCTGTTTATAGATTTTGTTAAAAATCCTAATGGCAAAACTACTAACGGGATTAAACATGGGGCCAAATCTCTTACATAATTTATCTGCATTACTGAGTAATTCTAGAGTGTGTGTATATATATATATATATATATATATAATATATACACACACACCTGCCTATATATCTTGGATTAGCAGAAAACATGACAACTGCTATTTTTATGATTTCTAATCATGAGAATCAGACCAAACTAATACTTTGCCAAAACATACTCTAAAGAACAAATAGAATCAAAAAGAAGAAGAAAGGGAACTGACCTTTTTGTGTGTAGCGAACCGAACCGTTGATGTTAGAAAAATACCTTAATTTTCTCAAAGAGATTCTTGAGATAGTAGAGCTTCGTGCTGATAACGTGTTATAAAATAATATAAGAACAAGAACAATAATACAAGATCAAGAACAATAGAGAGAAAAGTAGAGAGAGGAGTATTCTTATTGATCCTTAGGAATGATTTACAATAGGGTAAGACCCCTCTATTTATAGGAAGATAAAAGACTTAGCCTTGAAGAAATACTGTTCTTATAAGATAGACATTCACCTTAAATAGAGTTCTATTTATAACATGCTTAAAGCTTTACAATTTTAAAGATGGCTACTGAGAAGAAAGAAATTCGCCTTGTGTCCAGCCGAAAAGGGGGAAGAAAACCATTTCACCTTGTGAATTCTTTCTCACCTTTACAAAGTTTCATTATATTGTTCTATTGCCAAAATCTAGTTTCTTTCAGATTTCATTTCTAAAGTTGTAAGGTTTGTTCTTCTATCAATTGAATTCCAGTTGGAATAAAGTAAATCACATAATTTTAAAATAAAGTATGCTATTCTCTTATTTATTACTCCCTTCAATTCACAATAAGTCATCTTTTTGATCTTTAATATACCCCTTAAAAAATATATTTCTTAAGAAAATAACGAAAAATACACACATAATAGAAGGGGGAGGGGGGGGGGGGGGGGTTTACTCCATAAGTGCCGCATCCGTTACTCCTATACATTCTTTGGTCATTATCGTATGTGGCGCGTTGGCATAGCCATATGCATTGAAGAGTTGTCAATTTAAAATTTTTCATCAAAAAATTATATTATATACGTAAAAATTTATATTGTATATATATGTCAAAATTTATATTTTATATGTGTATCTTAAAATTTGAATATTTTTTACAAAATATCTGGTTTGTGGGGGACCAGAGAAACCATCATTTATCATTTTTAGTTGAAATGTGAGGATTAAGTATTATTTGGTTGTGAGCAAACAAAGTGGTCCTTGGAAATGACAACCATGATTTTCAGTTTATCATTTGTGCAAATTATGCCTCTACCATTCCAAAGTTGTCGATTTTATGAACACAAGAAAAGTGATGGACTCCCACAGCCCCATTGAAATTAATTATTGAAATTTGAACCATTGATCATGACCTAACATGTATAGAACATAACCTCCTTAACAAGAGATTTAGCTAGCATTTAGACATAAATTTAATTGAATTTGAAAAAACATCTTTTGTAGTGGTGTTAAAAATATTTAAAAATCGAAGTTGTATTTGAATATACATTTTATTTAAAGAAAAATAAAATTTTGTGAGTGAAATAAAAAAGTTTACCCGAAAACAACCCTAAATCAATTTTTAGAAACTTGAAATTTTTTAAATGTTTTCCCCAAAATATAATCATATTATATAAACAATATTTCGAAAAAGAAAATTAAATAAATGAAGCTAAAATCTAAAGCCAAACGAAAGCTTCAAGTCATGCAAAGTCACCTTTTGCTACAGAACGTCCCACCTTCAATATGGAACTTTTGGACACGAATTATATCAGTGCCCTAATACTAATACCAATAACTCGGTGGAGTGTAGAGAGAGAAAGAGAGACTCTGACGACGGAAAAGCGAGAAGCTCACCACCGCCGGCCACCACAATCCACCATCACCTACACAAACACTCACCCACACTGTATCTATGACGCGATTGGTAACCGCTGAAAGCGGAATCCCACAAAGATTAAACCCAGTTCCATTGCTACAATGGTTCCCAGGTATGGGAAGTGCTCCGACAGTCATGCAACCTGTATCAGAGAAGGAGGGGGCCAAAAGGCAATCAAAGGAACCAGATATGACAACAACAGCGAGGAAGCTCACATACTCAGTTGAATCACAGAAGCAAACCTTTGCTGAAGTTGTTAAAGGTAATAGAGCTCAAAATCAGGGCATGCAACTCAAGTACTACCCTCCGATGGTGAAGGATGGACTGAAAATTGCAAAACTAAACCCCAAGGAGATAGAAGTACAGAACCAGAAATGGAAGACTGCTTCAATAGGCTATGTACTAGGAGGTAACCCGTCTTTCAAAGAAATGCTCAAATATGTCAATGGAGTTTGGAATGCTGTTACAACACCTACAGTGATGTTACATGATGATGGCTACTTCATCTTTAAGTTCGAATCTATAAAGGACAAAAGACTAATAAAGCAAGCTGGCCCTTACACCTTCAATGGTAAGCCTCTGATATTGAAGGGCTGGGATCCAAATTTTCAGATCCAGAATGAGTCAATGCGAATTGTACCAATTTGGATCAACTTCCCTGGCTTGCCAATTCAATGCTGGGCAGAAGAGAACTTAGGGAGAATAGCTAGCTTAATTGGGAAGCCTTTATGCACTGATAGGCTTACTGCTGCTTGTGAAAGTATTTCCTTTGCTAGAGTCCTTGTGGAAATGGACATAACCCAACCCTTACCTGATGAAGTATATATTGAGATACCAGATGGAAGAAGCTGGCTGCAGCCAGTGGAGTTTGAATGGAAACCAACATTATGTCTAGAATGTAACTCATTTGGGCATAAAAATGGGGAATGTCATAAGGAGGAGCAACGGGCTCAAATGCCACAGAATCAGAGAAAAATGATCAAGAATAAAACCAAAATGAAATGGCAACCAAAACTTGTAATAGAGGAGATTATATCCAATCAACAGCATGAGGAAAAAACAGTTCAACCTGAGGTGGAACTATCAGTGAACAATCGAGGAAAACAGGTAGCAACTCTAAAAGGAGCTAATGAGACTATTGACAAAGGGGAGAACAACTATGATGAGTTGACTGCCAAGAACACATCTACTGCATTAATTATAAAGGAACCATCTGAATGGAACCAACAACAGAGAGAAAGCAGAAGAGAGACATCCATTAAGGATAAGGTGGAAGCTCAAGCAACCAATATCATCCATGAGCATTGTCTCCTGGAACATTAGAGGACTGAATAAGTCCTACAAACAAAGAGAGCTAGTAAAATTCTTGAGGACCAATAAAGTAGACATGATAGCTTGTCTAGAAACTAGAGTGAAACAGCAACATTCACAGACAATCTACAAGAAACTGGGAGGTGAATGGAACATTGAAAATAACTATGCCTATGCACCTAATGGGAGGATGTGGATAATGTAGAAATTGTCAAATATCCATGTTGTAACTCTAGAAACCACTGACCAAATGATTCACTGTCGGGTGACACACAAGAACTCCACATTTGCTAGCTACATCACCTTTGTCTATGGCCTGCATTCCATCCATCACAGAGTATCCCTATGGAGGAGTTTGAGAACTGTCCAATATAGTGTTCCATGGCTTATATTGGGTGACTTTAACAGTGTGTTAGGAATGGATGACAGACTTAATGGGCAACCAGTACACCAATCAGAGATGGCTGACTTCCAAAGTTGCATTGATGATATTGGAGTAGGACAGATTACCAAAAGAGGGAACAGATTCTCTTGGAGCAATAAGAGAGATGATGAACACAGGATTTACAGTCATATCGACTGGGCTTTTGGCAATGCTGAGTGGTTCAATTCTTACACTGGAGTGGAAGCAATATACATGCTGTTTGGATGCTCAGGTCACACACACATAATGATAGACACTGAAGTTGTAAATACTAGAGTGCACAGACCATACAGATTACTCACAACAGTTATGCAGCAAAAGGATTACAGTGAAGCAGTTCAGAGAATTTGGAGCCAACAGAATCAAGAATACACTATGCACTCTATCTGGAGAAAACTGAAAAAACTTGAACAAATTACCAGACACATTCACAAGGAACAGTCCTCTGTTGAGAAGAAAGTGCAACAAATGAGAGAAGAACTGAATGTAGCACAAAGCAGACTGAATGAATACCATTTCAACAAACAGGAGATCCAAAAAGAAAAACATTTCTTACAGAACATTGAAAAATGGGAAGCAATTCAAGAACAAATACTGAGGCAGAAATCAAGAGCTAGTTGGATCTAACTGGGAGATAACAATACAAAATATTTCCATGCCTACATGAAATCCAGACAAGCAAGAAATAAGGTGAGTTGTATCCTAACAGATAACCAGATGAAGCTTACTGATCCACAGCAGATTCAACAACAATTCACACAATTCTTTCACAAGTTACTGGGTACAGCAGCAGTTCAGCTACTAGGCATTGACATCAATGTGGCGAGAGATGGTCCCTGCCTAACATTGAACCAATAGCAGCAACTATTGATACCAGTAACAGAAAAGGAGATCAACCAGATTGTGCAAAACCTTCCTCAAGATAAGACTCCAGGTATTGATGGCTATCCTACAGAATTCTTTAAAGAATTTTGGCCACGGATTACACAGGTAGTGCAGTAGTTCTTCCAAACTGGAAAACTCTTGAAACAGATTAATTGCACAACTATCACATTGTTTCCAAAAGTGAAAAATCCCAGCTATGTCAAAGAATATCGATCCATTGCCTGCTGTTCAACACTGTAAAAATCATTTCTAAGATTCTAACAAATAGGCTAAAGCTGGTTGTGGATTATTTAGTTGGGCAGTCCCAGACGGCCTTCATAGAGGGGAGGAACATTCTTGATAATATTATATGGAACATGAACCGATCAAAGGTTATAATCACAAGACAGTATCTCCTTGATGCATGATTAAAGTTGACATTAGGAAGGCTTACGATTCTGTTGAATGGGACTTTCTCAAGGCAGTACTACTTGAGTTTGGAATACCTTACAAAATAGTAGTATTAATAATGACTTGTGTCTCCACAGTCAGTTACTCTCTTTTGATAAATGGAGGATTGACCAAGAAATTTGAAGCAAGGAAAGGACTAAGACAGGGGGACCCAATGTCCCCATACTTATTTGTTCTAGCCATGGAGTACCTAACTAGATCTTTAAAGAAGCTACACAGGAACCCATACTTTAATTTCCACCCCAAATGCTCCAAACTACCAATCACACACATATGCTTTGGAGACAACCTTTTGATGTGCTGTAGGACTGATGAAACTTCCATGAAGTTATTGATTAATGAATTTGAACAGTTCTCACAGGTATCAGGCCTTCAAGACAATATGGATAAAAGTTTCTTATATATAGCAGGTGTTTCAACTGAATTCAGGAAGAAAATATGTTCTGAGCTCCACCTAGCAGAGGGCACTTTTCCTTTCAGATACCTAGGAGTACACCCTTATCCACAAGAAAGATCACAATACCATAATGTATACCCCTAGTAGAGAAGATAGTGGATAGAATTAGAAGCTGGACATCCAAACTCCTATCTTATGCTGGTAGAATCCAACTCATCAAAAGCGTCCTGTTTGAAATGCAAACTTATTGGGCCCAAGTATTTCTCTCCAAAAAAAGTTATAAAACTGGTAAATGGAATTTGAAGGAATTACCTATGGACTGGTAGTCATGAAACTAGTCATATGACTCCAATTGCTTGGAAAACACTATGTAAACCAGAGGCATCAGAGGGTTTGAATATTATCTCCTATGAAAGATGGAATAAAGCAGTTCTATCAAAACTTCTCTGGGCCTTAATGTCTAAGAAAGACAAACTCTGGATCAAATGGATCCATTGTCACTACATAAAAAAAAAGACATTAATATTATGGAAATACATAAACAAGCTAGATGGCTCGTTAGGAAATTGTTTGGAGCAAGAGAATGGTGGGCAACTGATGGAACAGGAATGCAAACATGTACAATGGGCAATTTAGCATCAGGAAGGCATATATTCATACTACTCCACAATACCCCGAGGTTCGATGGAAAAATTTATTGATGGTGACTGGCATGCTCTCGAAATAGAAATACATCTTATGGATGACACTACATAGACGCTTGGCAACAGTTGACAGATTAGCTAAATGGGGAATTCAATTAATCAATCCTGCATCTTAAGTGGAAGAGATATTGAAGAAACACATGACCATTTATACTTTGATTGCTTATACTCCCAAGCACTATGGCAAGGTATGTTACAATGGTTGAAGTATCAAAGAACGGCAGGCACATGGAAAACAGAAGTGCAATTGTTAACTGCTAATTTTAACAGCAGAAACCCCAGAAAAGCCATCCTAGGTGTGGTGTTTGCAGCAGTAGTTTACAACATGTGGATGGAAAGGAACAACAGAAGGTTTCAACAATCGAGCAGAGACGCCAAAGATCGAGCGAAGGACATTACACTTCAAGTGCACTTTACTGGAATGAAGCAACCTAAATGGTCACCCATTCTGCAGAATATTAATAGTTATCCTTCGTGCGAGTATTCACAATTGTAACAACACTCATCTTTTCTGTGATAGGATATTAGCTTAACAACAATAGTTGTAGAGTTTCTCATTGATTGTACTTTTGAGATCTGTTCTAGAGTCCAAAAGAAAAGATAATATAAATTTATCAAATAGTTGAAATAAAAAAAAAAATTTGTTCTAAAAAAAATCCCATACATATGGGCCCATAACTCCATAAAAACATAGTCAAAATTCGTTGGATTTAAGTGAAAGCTTTTTGGGAATTTTAACAAGCACTGTGATGGTCAATGATAGCAAAAACAAACTAGCTTTTATACAATTCTAAGTGCAAGCAAAAGATAGCCTTTAATCCCCTTTTGTATAGTCTTTGCTCTTGATTTCATATCTATTTCATGCTTGAAGACACTTTTAATCTTTTAGATGGGCCACGTTGACAATGGTTATGTGCGCCAGTGCTCTACGTGGTTGGACCCAATTAAAGTTTGAAATGCTTTAAAGAGGTCATACCTAAAATTGATGTGTAAGAATCTTTTGATTTCTTTTTGCTTGTAACTTTCTTTCTTCACCTCATCCCCTCTCTATCTTCTAGGAGTACCTGTTTTGTTTTGCTTTTCTTTTTATTTTTAGTTTTAAATCTATTGTTAGCTAGCAAGGTAGGCAAATAGAGCAATTTCCCAAAAAGATTTTAGCTCTGGCTTATACTGAGAAAGGTCCATATGTTAGCCCAAAAAATTGCTCGACCACCCAGCAACTAAAAAAAAGTAAAAATAGCACGGAATAGTCAGATTTCGAACTAGTCATTTAAAAACAATCAGTATTTGTCAATTCAATAAAAAATAGCTATTATTTTTACTATAATAGAAACCGGTCCAGCATAATATACTGGAATTCGGTGCACCTATTTATAAACTCCAGCATATTATGCTAGACCGATATAATTTATTGCTCCAGTAAATATCGCATAAACTAGTCCATTTTTAAATACCTCCAATTTTGAGGAGGTTTGACTAAGACCACCCTCTTATAGATATATTCTTGTCATATAACCGTCTAGTCACTTTTCTAGTCTTATATTTAGAAGTTTGGTACTTCCAAAAGATGTGATGGATTACGTCCATTCTTAACAAGATATCTTATGATTAAGCTCGTGAATACAAAAATTTTTGGTAAAAAATATTTTTCGCTCTAATGTTTCCTATGCAGACGCAAATTTAAATTAATCATTCGGTTGAATTTGGACTACAAAATTATGACCCAAAAAAAAAAGTTAACCAATATTTTCCAAAATTGGACTGGGGTTTGAATTTTAGATATTAGATTATTCGACTGGCTTAAGATCAAAATTGATTTTGCTATGGTACAAAGAAAATATCTCCTTGTAACCAACATTCACCAATTCCGGTGGTTTGATGGCGTGTCTAAGCCGGAAACACAATCCCGACGATGAATCCACCAGAACCCTTAGCGAGATCTATTCATATTAAGTCCTAAACACTTCAAATAAACCCATGTTGTTGTAGCTCCAGTCACTTCCTCTTATCTACTATTGAACCTGACAACCTCGGCCAAGCATCAGACAAATGAAACACCAACTAATTCTACCACACCCCAAAACTCAACCACCTATCAAGAAGCAACTAAATTGATAACCTAAATTTTAACACTCTCCATTTATCCTTTGTAACAATATACAGGCAAACAAACTCGAAAAGATAAACTAAAAACATTTTCACCTCCCTTGAAGGTATCCAACAAATTTGAAATACATAAAAAAGGAATAATGGACATCAGAAAAATGGTTCCAGAGCACCTATGACAACTGGGAAACAAAGCACTCTCAACATCTTGGACCCCTTATTTTTCACCATTGTGCAAACCATCTTGGCGAATACCTCTACTTCAAAGAAACCAGTGGAAGTTAGAGATGGGACTTATCTTGGTAAGCCTGCATGTTTTTTTTCAATGCCGAAGATCACTTTATAAATTTGACAGAAGATTGCAAGTGGACTATTATTACCAAATAAAAGCCAAACATGAAAGAATTGAGAAGACCTTTTATTAGTCATTTCCATCTCAAAGCTCCAGTGAAGATTATATATAAGGATCATAAGTGTGTTTATATCGACTTCACATGTGAGGTCGAATATAATCATATCTACCTTAAGCTTTATTTAAACATCAGAGGTTATTATATGGAGGTACTCAAGTGGACTGCAGATTACAAACCTAAGGTTGAAACCTCTATTGTGCATGTTTGGATCCTTATTCATCAGTTACCTTGGCATTTGTTTAGATGGGACATTGTGTCGGGGATCATTGGGGCTGCTGGAAAAGCAATTGCACCTGATCAAGCCACATACTCCAAATCTAGGAGTAATATGGACAAGGTTAAGGTAGAAATAGATCTTCTCAAACCTTGGTTGGATCATATATGGCTAGGCTTCAAGAGGCTTGATGGAAGTGAAGGTGGGGAATGGCTTGACATTGAATATGGAGATATACCAAGTTATTGCACCAATTGCAGACTCAAAGGGTATATGCATGATCAATGCTTGTCACAACCCAAATCTACCATATCGTGATGACGCCTATCGTGCAACTAGGCAAGCCGCTCTTTTACCAAAACAACTCAATATTTCTGTTTAAAGATTGATTCAAGCTATCAAGCTATCAAGCTATTTAATTTCTAAAATTTCATAAGATAAATCTGAATAATAAAGTGCGGAAAGAAAAGCCCGATATCGGAGAGTCACTAGTCATTAGCATCTACTAAGAACTATCCGATAAAAGTAAGACTAATACAATTTGGAATACAACTAATAACATCTAAAGGAATATATGAGGGAGGAAAGCAGGGCTACGAATGCCATGCAGCTACCTTGCTAACTCCACAGATCCGCGACGGATGAAAATCAACACTCGCTAGCACGTCCAACAACCCCTAGATTTTCACACAAGCTGCAAGGAGTAACGTGAGTACGCCAACTCAGTAAGTAATAACAGTAAATAAAGATTGAGCAGTTGAAACACATAAAGTCCACATCATGAAATATTTTAAAGCTACAACAAGCTTTCAAATCAGTATGTGAGTCAAATCATCTCGTTTAAAAATCCAGTTTTCAATAAAAATCATTTGAAGATATTTTTCAATAGTTTCAACAGAGGCTCAAAGTAAAAGAGAGTAAAAGTGATAAAGATCTTAAACATCCCCTCGGGTAAAACATCATTCATAAGCAACCCCTCAGCATAACATCACTCATATATAGCCCCTCGAGCAAACCTCACAGTCACTCGTATACGACCCCTTAGGCATATCCCATATCACTCACTCAGAGTACATGCGCTTACAGGAGGTTTCCAGACTCTAGAGGGGCTCCTACAATCCAAGCACTATATCAAGTCACCTCGTGGCGTAAATCAATCAGGCCCTCGTCCTCTCAAAATCAAAAGTCAGTAATAACATGCTGCGGCCCACAGCCTGATCCCATTATATCCTCACAAAAACAGGTCATCGACCTCACTCAGTCATTGACCTCTAAAGCCACTCAGGCTAACAGTAAAATAGGATGCCCAGCCCAAAATAACACTTTATGTGTCAATAATGCGTAATAAAGACTGGGTTATGAAATCAGTAAATACAACATGACTGAGTATAGATCTTAAATCAAAACAGTGAGAGGATAATAAGAAAAGGCCCATAAGAGTCTAAACCGCTCTGGAACAAGGCCCATATATGGCATTTAGCCCAAATTTATAGGAATTCTTTCTAAAATACCTAAGTATCATACAGTTTCAATCAAATACACAACTTAATAGTTGTTACGAGATGGAACAAGATATAATACCCAATGGTCCACACCCACACGCCCGTCACCTAGAATGTGTGTCACCTTAAAGTAGTAAAACGATGTAAAATCCGGGATTTCATACCCTCAAGACTAGATTTACAATCATTATTTACCTTAAACCGGTCAAATCCATACTCCCTGATGCCATTTCCTTTGAAATCGGCCTATGAATGTCCAGAATCTGACCAAAAATAATACAATGCAATCAATATACGCTAATGGAATGAATTCCACAAGAAAATCTAGCAAATTAGGCACGAATCCGAGATCCTCCCAAATTTGGCCCCCGGGCCCATATCTCGAAATCCAATAAAAATCACAAAACTAGAAAGCCCATTCACTCAGGAGTCTATCCATACCAAAATCATTAAAATCCGACATCAAATGGCCATCCAAATCCTCAAAATCATCTATCTCATTCTCTTCCATTTTTCTCCAAATTTTACACCTCAATTCCAAATTTTGATCATAAAATTAAGATACAATCATGGAATTTTAATCAAAATCAAGTGAAAAACACTTAACCAGATCATCTCTGTTAATTTCCCTTCAAAAAGCGCCCATTCCCGTGGTCTCTAACTCAAAATATCAAAAATGTGTTCAAACCCTCGATTCTGAATATAACATTGGCTGCCAGATTTTACTCTTCGCAAATGCAGCAGTGCTATTGTGTTCACGAAGCACAAACTACCTCTGACCTGAAAATCCTCCTTCACGAACGTGAGGACTCACTTGCAAATGCAAAGCTTAAGCTGGCTGACCCTATGCGAACACAGAACAAACCTCGCAAAAGCATAGGCTTATCTTCCTGAAGCTCCCAAGGATCGTTGGCTCTACGTAAACACAATGAACTGGTCGCAAATGCGTAGCCTAAGTCCCACACCTTCGCGAATGCGGGAACTACTTTGTGAATACAAAGGAAAACTCAGCTTCCCCTCTTAAAATCCCTTCACGATAGCGCTCTCGTGAACACGGTGAAGGAATTTTCTGTAACAAAATGCCAGAAAATCTGCTAACTTCCAAAACTAATAATTGATCTGTTAACCACCTGAAACACACCTGAGGCCCTAGGAACCTCAAACAAACATACCAACTATCTCATAACATCATTCAAACTTAGTTGAACCTTTGGATCACTCAAAACAACATCAAAACACCAAATTAACCTCAGATTCAAGCCTAAGAACTCTGAATTCCGCAAACGACGCCAAAACCTACTAAATCACCTTCGAATGACCTGAAATTTTGCACACACGTCACAAATGACATTATGAACCTACTCCAGCTTCAGGAATTCCACTTAAACCCCGATATAAAATTTTCCACCACCGACCAAAATCTCCAAATTTCCAACTTTCGCCAATTCATGCCTGATTCTACCACAAACTTCCAAATCACATTCCGGATGTGCTCCTAAGTCCAACTCTCATGGTGGAGATGACGGAACCATTAAAATTCAAATCCAAGGTCATTTACACATAAGTCAACATTTCCAATTTAAGCCTTCACAAAAGAGACTAAGTGTCTCAATTCACTCCAAAACCACTCCGAACCCGAACCTACTAATGTGATACGATCAAATTGGAAGAAGAAATGGGGGAACTGGAATATCTGCCTAAACAAATATTCGTTCTCGAATAGGTCTTGAAACATACCTGAAGCCTCAAATTGGTGTGGATATCTGCTTCGCATATCCCGCTCAATCTCGCAGGTAACCTCCTCCAAAGGTGGACCTCTCACTGCACTTTCACTGAAGCTATATCCTTTGATCTCAACTATTAGACCTAACACTCCAAATTTCCACTGGCTCCACATCATAAGTCAAATCACCGTCTAACTGAACCGTGTTGAAATACAAAATATGAGATGGATTGCCGACATACTTTCTAAGCATAGAAACATGAAATGCTGGATGCACACCCAACAAGCTAGGTGGAAAAGCAAGATTATAAACCACCTCTTAAATCCTCCAAAGCACCTCAAAAAGCCCAATGAACCAAGGACCCAACTTGCCTTTCTTCCCGAATCTCAAAACACCCTTCATGGGTGAAACCTTCAGTAGAACCTTCTCCCCAACCATCTAAGACACATCCCGAACCTGTCTATCACCATAACTTTTTTGTCTTGATTGAGTTGTACAAAGCTGCTCTTGAATCACGTTTACCTTGTCGAAAGCATCCTGTTCCAAGAATGTACCCAATAGACTAGCCTCGCCCGGCTCAAACCAATCTAGTAGAGATCTATACCATCTCCCATATAAGCCTTATATGGAGCCATCTGAACACTCGACTGATAATTATTGTTATATGCAAACTACGTGAGTGGTAGAAATTAGTCCCATAAACCCATAAAGTCAATGACACAAGCATGTAACATGTCTTCCAATATTTTAATAGTGCACTCAAACTTTCCATCCGTCTGAGGGTGAAAATTTATGCTCAACTCAACCTGAGTACCTAACTATCACTGCACCACCCTCTAAAACTGGGATGTAAACTGAGTACCTCTATCTGAAATGACTAAAACCGGGACACCATGCAAGCGAACAATCTCTGGGATATACATCTCAGCTAACCGCTATGAAGAATAGGTAGTACACACAGGAATGAGGTGCACGAACTTGGTCAGTCGATCCACTCTCACCAAAATAGTATCGAACTTCCTCAAAGTCTGTAGGAGTCCAACTACAAAATCCATGGTGATCCGCTCCCACTTCCACTTCCACTCTGTAATATCCATATGCTGAAGCAAGCCACCCGGTCTCTGATGCTCATGTTTCACCTACTGACAATTGAGACACCAAGCTACAAACAGCACTGTATCTTTCTTCATTCTCCTCCACCAATAGTATTGTCTCAAATCCTGATACATATTCGCGACACACGGATGGGTGGAATACCACGAGCTATTGGCCTCCTCCAGAATCAACTCCAAAAGCCCATCTACATTAGGCATAGATATCCTGCCATGCATCCTCAATAACCCATCATCACCAATAGTCACATCCCAGACATCGACGTGCCGAACTCTGTCCCTGAGGACAAGCAAATGAGGATCATCATACAGGCGCTCTCTGATACGATCAAATAAGGAAGACCGAGAAACCATACAAGCTGGGATACGACTGAGCTCCGGAATATTCAATCTCAAAAAATCGATTTTCTAAGGCTTGAACATAAACTGTAAAAGGTCTCCCCAACAGGGATATATGCCAAACTACCTATACTCATCGCCTTCCTACTCAAGGCATCGGCCATTATATTGGCCTTCCCCAGATGGTACAAGATAGTAGTATCATAGTCTTTTAGCAGCCCTAACCATCTCCGATGCCTCAAATTGAGATCCTTATGTTTGAACAAGTGCTGGAGGCTACGATGATTAGTGAACACCTCACAAGACACACTATAGAGATAATGCCTCCCAATCTTCAATGCGTGAACAATGGTAGCCTACTCCAAATTATGAACAGGGTAGTTCTTCTTATGGGGCTTCAACTGACGAGAAGAATAAACAATCACCCTACCCTCCTACATCAACACACACCCAATACCAACCCGAGAAGCATCACTATATAATGTATAAAAACCTGAAGCTGATGGCAAAAATAACACTGGAGTTGTGGTCAAGGCAGTCTTGAGCTTTTGAAAGCTTTCGTTACACTCATTTGACCACCTGAAAGGAGCACCCTTTTGGGTCAATTTGGCCAAGGGTGATGCAATAGATGAAAATCCTTGAACAAGCTGATGGTAATAACCTGTCAAACCAAGAAAGTAACAAATCTATATGGCTGAGGATAGTCTGAGCAAACTCTAAACCCTTACTAGATGCCACGTGCCCCAAGAACGCTAGTGAACTAAGCCAAAACTCACACTCGGAGAACTTTGCATAAAATTTCTCTTCCCTCAACCACTACAATACAACTCTGAAATGCTCAGCGTGCTCCTCCTAACTATGCGAGTACAAAAAAATATCATCAATGAATACAATAACAAATAAGTTGAGATAAGGCTGAAACACGTTGTCACCACATGCATGAACGTTGTTGGGCAATTGTCAGCCCAAACGACATCACAAGGAACTCATAATGACCATATCGGGTCCTAAAAGCTATCTTAAGAATGTTCGAGTCCCTGATCTTCAACTGGTGATACCCTAACTTGATATCAATCTTGGCGAACACTCTCGCTATCTGAAGCTGCTCAAATAAATCATCAATATGAGGCAAATGATACTTGTTTTTTATTGTGACTTTATTCAACTACCTGTAGTCAATGCACATTCTCATAGTGCCATCCATCTTCTTCAAAAATATGCACACCCCAAGGTGACACAATAGGCCGAACAAACCCCTTATCAAGGAGTTCCTGAAGTTGCTCCTACAATTTCTTTAACTTCATCGGTGCCATATGATACGATGGAATAGAAATGGGCTAAGTTCCCAGCACCAAATAAATACCAAAGTTAATATCGTTGTCCAATGGTATGCCTGACAGGTCTACAAGAAACACATTCGGAAAGTCCCTCACTACCGTAACTGATTTAATGGAAAGATTCTCTACAATAAAATCCCTAACAAAAGCCAAATAATAAAGACAACCCTTCCTAACTATCTGCTGAGTCCAACTCCAAAATCACCATACGGAGCTATTCCTAGAATCGGAATCCCAGACGGACATTGATAACACAGAAATGCACTTCAAGCCAAACTTATGAAATTCCTTCAAAAAATGCTAACTTCCACAATAGGCTCCAAAACGCTTCCGGGCCATCCAAAATCCGATCCGGGCACATGCCCAAGTTCGAAATCATCATATATACTTGATGGAATCTTCAGATCTCAATTCCGAGGTCGTTTACTCTAAAATCCAATCTTAGTTAATTCTTTCAACTTAAAGTTTCCGAAATGAGAATTCTCTTTCCAAATCAACACTGAACTTCCCAAAATTCAATTCTGACCATGCGTACAAATCACATTTAATGAAGTTTTTCATGGCCTTAGAGTGTTGAACGATGCGCTAGAGCTCAAAACGATCGATCGAGTCATTACAGTTTTGGCTATAGATTGAGCACTGAGGTGTTGATTATGTGAGCATGTGCTTATATGTCTGTTAGTGTCCCTATTAGTTAGGTTTGTGATTTTATGGCTATGTAGCGAGTATGATTTGACTTCAAGATTGTGTTCGGGTTGATCGAATATGACGAGAAGGGTTTACTTGAGATGTAGCAAGGACTAATGGGTGTTTGATTTGTGACTTGACATAGCTTGTTCAAGCTGTGTCTGATAAAAGGTCTATTATCAATGTTCGTTTTGGGTAGCTGCTATGACTAATCATCGTTGTGAGTGTTTGAATTATGTGGTATATCATGTGATTTCAGATATGTTTAAGACCCATTCGAGGATGAACGCATGTTTAAGATGGGGGGATGTAATGACCCGGTCGTTCGTTCTAAGAGTGATAACTTTATTTCCCCCATCTATGCTTATTTATGTGTTGCTCAGTAGTGCTGAGTTGCATCAAGTTGGTAGGTTTTGGTTCAGAGTAGTTTTGGAGTGAAATGAACACTTAGTTTCTTAGTTAGAAAGCTAAGTTAGAAAAGGCAACCGAAAGTTGACTTATGAGTAAATGAATTCGAATTTGGATTTTTATGATTTGAATAGTTTCCTTGGGTAATATTGGACTTAGCAATGTATCCAGAATGTAATTTGGAGGTCTGTGGAAGAGTTAGGCTTGAATTGGTAAAAGTTGGAAGTTTAGAAGTTCTTAGGCTTGAATTCGAGGTTGATTTGGTTTTTAGTGTTATTCTGGGTGTTTCAGAGGTTTCACTAAGTTCGGGTAGGGATATATACTTTTTGGAATTATTGCTTGAGGTTCCGAGGGCCTCGAGTGAGTTTTGGATAGATTTGGATTATGTTGCACTCATTTTTCTTATGTTTTGACGTCGTTTCTTCATACATAAATGATATTATATTGATTAAACGAGCTCCAATTTCTCTTTTGATTGAAGCATTAGATCCATATCGTAATTACGGATCAGTAACAAAAGAATGATCGAATTTGGACATTGTATGAGGATTTTATGACAATTTTAATAAGAATTAGGTTGCTAGATTTTACTAACTGTCTAGTGTAGAAAATCACTCTATCTATGATATGTGCTCTTTGTTGGTATGAGTATGATTTTCAGGTATAGGTTTTGATGAATGACAAACAATGAAGTCAAATGTCAAACAACGATATTATATGACAAACAATCAAGCTTGAATGCCAAGAAGCATATTGATGAACGCATTGCAATGGAAAAGCCAAAGACGAGCTCAAATGTTCAAGACCGAAGACCCAAGGCGTAGGTCGTTAGGTAGAACAAATGTAAGAGCAACGCTTAAGTTATCTCGTCTTTTGGCTCAACATAGGTCATCATAAATATGCATAAAATCATTTTATTAAATCATATTTATCATAAACATATTTTATTAAATCATATTTATCATAAACATATTTTAAATACTTCAAACAAAATGATATTAAAGTTTTCATCTTAACCAAAATGGTTTTTGAAGTAAATTTTCAATTCTGCCTCAGAATAATCGATTATCAGTATATGCATAATCGATTATGCTGTAGACCGTTGCCAGTGTTTGAACACTGCCACAGAATAATCGATTATGCAGTATCAGATAATCGATTATTCAGCAGAAAATCAGCTTCTGATTTTCTGAACGTTGGAGAATAATCGATTATCAGATACTGAATAATCGATTATCTGGGCACAAAATCAGCATAATTGATTGCCAATTAAGCAACGAACATACACCATTTTTCACCTATAAAAAGAGGTCTTTTGAGCTGATTTTAAACACACAACACCTCCCAATATGATATACATATTGACATTATTTGAGAATCACTTAGAGCTTTTGTTGAGCCTTTTGAGAGACAACTTTGAGTTGTTCATAGAGCTAAATTTGTATCTCTTTATCTACTCTTTTGAGAGAGTCATTGTTGTAAAAGAGAAAGGTGTTTGAGAAGAACATATCTTCTCATTGATTGTCGGGTTCGCTAAGTACCCTAAGTCTTAGTAGTTGAAGTCTTGTGGTGCGGTATCCACGAGCAAGGTTGAAGTCTTGAGGTGCGGTATCCTCGAGCAAGTTGAAGTCTTGTAGAGTGTACATCCACGAGCAAGTGTAACGGTTTGTTAAGCACCCGTAAGCTTAACGGAGTTAGTGGAATCTCGAGAGAGTCTCTCGGGGACTGGACTAGCCACAAGTTGTGGTGAACCAGGATAAATTCGGTGCGTTCTTTCCTTGTTATTTTATTTACCAAATTTATTTTATTCCTGCAATTTTAATTCCGCAATATTTATCAATATTCTTGTGCCGCACTATTCACCCCCCCCCCCTAGTGACGGGCATAAATCCTAACAATTGGTATCAGAGCCTAACTCTCTGAAAGCCTTAACCGGTTGAGAGCGATATATATTTTTTTGTTGAGAATATTGAACGCATGAACAATGAGCGAAGGACACTCCACCGAGAGGCCTCCATTTTTTGATGGAAGAAATTATACATACTGGAAAGAGCGGATGAGAATATTCATCCAATCACACAACTTTCGACTATGGCAAATCATCAAGAAAGGTGAACAAATGCCAACAAAGAAAGTTGGGGAAATCATGGTTCCAAAGGAGGAAAATGAATATGATGCCGAGGACATCAAGAAAATTGAAAGAAACGCAACGGCCGTCAACTTACTATTTTGTGCGGTGAATCCGAACGACTATCGGAAAATCTCTTGTTGCACAACCGCAAAGGAAATGTGGGATAAACTCGAGATCACTTATGAAGGTACGTCTCAAGTCCGAGAATCTAAAATTGATTTTCTAACACATGAATATGAACTTTTTAGAATGAGGGAAGATGAAACATCGATAACATGTTCGAATGATTCTCAATAATCATCAATGATCTTCATGCTCTCGGAAAAATATACTCGAACAAAGATCAAGTTCGAAAAATCCTACGGAGTCTCACTCCCAAATGGCGCTCCAAAGCAAATGCTAACCAAGAGTCGATAGGAATCACGGACATCACAATTGATGGACTACGAGGTAATCTTAAAGCTTATCAAAGCACAATTCTTAATCCGTATCTTAGAAGTAATTCGAATATTGCCTTCAAAGCCTCATCTTCTAAAAGAATAGAGGTAAGTGATTCGGAAAGTGATGATGATATTATCTCCAATGATATAATTGAAAAATTTTATAAGTTCATGAAGAAGGAAATAAAGAAGGAAGAACCAAATCCTTCATGTCAAAATTGTAGAAAAATTGGCCACACCAAATCACATTGTCCAAAATCAAAGGACAAGAAAAAGAAGAAACACCATAGGCGCGTAACATGGGATTCGGACAGCTCGGGCGATGAAACTGCCGCACTATGCCTCATGGCCAACGAAAAAGAAGAGGTAAGTATTTCTAACTCTTACTCGTTAGAAGAATTGCAAAATGCTTATGATGAATTATATGGTGAATTTGTTAAAGCTTCCAAAACCATAAAAGAATTGAAGAAAACACTTTCTTTACAAGAAAAATATTTTGAGAAAACACTTTCTTTGCAAGAAAAAGATTTTGAGAAAACACTTTCTTTGCAAGAAAAAGATTTTGAAAAACAACCTTCTTTAAAAGAAAAAGATTTTGAAAAATTGACTTGTGAAGAAAATGATCTTTTAGAAAATGACATTACTTTTCTTAAAAATAAAATCAAAGTTTTAGAAGAAGAAAATAGATTTTTGAAAAATGACAATGTCGATCTCAAAAATAAAATCAAGGAGATGAATGAAGCCTCTTTAATTGTTCAAAGTTCAAATTGTTCTTCTTGTAGTTCTTTAAAAATGGAGAACGTAGAACTTAGAAATACACTAGAAAAATGTAGTGTAAATGATTCTAGAACAAGTGAGGTAATTAAAAAGGACGATAGAAATAAGGTTAAACCGCCTAGAAACGACTCTAGGAATTTTGTTAATAAATCTAAAACTAATCATTTTAGACCACCTAGACACAACTTTAGGAATTTTATTAATGAGTCTAGAATGAATAATTTTAGACCACCTAGAAATGACTATAGGAATTTCAACGCTTCTAGGAATAACAACTTTAGATCACCTAGAACGCATTTGGCTCAACCTAGACATATGCACAATCCTAATGTCATATGTCATTATTGTAACCGGGTAGGACACATTGCACCCGTATGTTTTGCTAAACATAGAGATTCATATTTTGATTATGATTATTATTTGCCTAACCCCCAAGGACCCAAAAGAAGTTGGGTACCGAAAACCTATTTTTAGGTACTTTTGCAGGTGTGCTTGAACACTACAATATTGTAGTAGATGCACCAAGCACGAAACCTTACTGCATCAAGGGGGAACGTCGGTTAGTTATCATATTTTTAATGAAAACGTAATAGTTGATATGTGCTAACAATTGATATTAATTATTGATTCATGTTTTGATAAGTTTTAATAACAATTAGTATCAATTATTTTTATGTTAAATGATTGATTCATGTTTTGATGAATATTTTTAGGTTGAATAACAGTTGGTATATAATAAAAAACCGTCATTATGATTGGTATGGTTTTACGAACTTTTTGTAGTATTTGATGTTGATATGATTATGTTTCTAACAATTGGTATCGTCAATAGTTTCAAGAACAATTGGTATACTCTTTTTGCTAATGCCAAAAGGGGGAAGAATTTAGGCGATATGCATCGAATAAGGGGGAATGTCTTCACATTCTAGTATGCTTTAATTGAGGGGGAATATTCAATTAAGGGAAATTATATTGAGTTGTTTGCATGAATTGTATGTTGAGATATAGCATGAATTTAGGGGGAATTCGATATGCATATCTCCTGTTGTTTGTCATTATCAAAAAGGGGGAAATTGTAGAAAATCACTCTATCTATGATATGTGCGCTTTGTTGGTATGAGTATGATTTTCAGGTATAGGTTTTGATGAATGACAAACAATGAAGTCAAATGTCAAACAACGATATTATATGACAAAAAATCAAGCTTGAATGCCAAGAAGCATATTGATGAACGCATTGAACTGGAAAAGCCAAAGACGAGCTCAAATGTTCAAGACCGAAGACCCAAGGCGTAGGTCGTTAGGTAGAACAAATGTAAGAGCAACGCTTAAGTTATCTCGTCTTTTGGCTCAACATAGGTCATCATAAATATGCATAAAATCATTTTATTAAATCATATTTATCATAAACATATTTTATTAAATCATATTTATCATAAACATATTTTAAATACTTCAAACAAAATGATGTTAATGTTTTCATCTTAACCAAAATAGTTTTGAAGTAAGTTTTCAATTCTGCCTCAGAATAATCGATTATCAGTATATGCATAATCGATTATGCTGTAGACCGTTGCCAGTGTTTGAACACTAACAAAT
This sequence comes from Nicotiana benthamiana, assembly GCA_034376525.1. NCBI lineage: Eukaryota > Viridiplantae > Streptophyta > Magnoliopsida > Solanales > Solanaceae > Nicotiana > Nicotiana benthamiana. Next base: position 100,010,777 of record CM067332.1, read on the forward strand.
TAATCGATTATGCAGTATCAGATAATCCATTATTCAGCAGAAAATCAGCTTCTGATTTTCTGAACGTTGGAGAATAATCGATTATCAGATACTGAATAATCGATTATCTGGGCACAAAATCAGCATAATTGATTGGCAATTAAGCAACGGACATACACCATTTTTCACCTATAAAAAGAGGTCTTTTGAGCTGATTTTAAACACACAACACCTCCCAATATTGATATACATATTGACATTATTTGAGCATCATTTAGAGCTTTTGTTGACCCATTTGAGAGTCAACTTTGAGTTGCTCATAGAGCTAAATTTGTATCTCTTTATCTACTCTTTTGAGAGAGTCATTGTTGTAAAAGAGAAAGGTGTTTGAGAAGAACATATCTTCTCATTGATTGTCGGGTTTGCTAAGTACCCTAAGTCTTAGTGGTTGAAGTCTTGTGGTGCGGTATCCACGAGCAAGGTTGAAGTGTTGAGGTGCGGTATCCTCGAGCAAGTTGAAGTCTTGTAGAGTGTACATCTACGAGCAAGTGTAACGGTTTGTTAAGCACCCGTAAGCTTAACGGAGTTAGTGGAATCTCGAGAGAGTCTCTCGGGGACTGGACTAGCCACAAGTTGTGGTGAACCAGGATAAATTCGGTGCGTTCTTTCCTTGTTCTTTTATTTACCGAATTTATTTTATTCCTGCAATTTTAATTCCGCAATATTTATCAATATTCTTGTGCCGCACTATTCACCCCCCTCTAGTGACGGGCATAAATCCTAACATCTAGGACTAAGTCCTAACAAAACTTGCTTCACTCTTGCACAACTACCTCATAACCTACAACCTTAATATTCGACCTCCACAACTTCTTGTCTAAGGCCACATCCTCGATAATCTAAATCAAGCCATGTCATGCCTGATCACGTCTCGCATATACTTCTTAGGCTTATCCTCTGAATTTATCCGAACCATCTGAGCCTTACTTCCCCTAGTATGTCATCCATGGGGGCACTCCCACCTTGTAACGATCTGTTCACTTGTTTTGGGAATTTATGCCTCGATCCCCAATTAACTATTTTCCTCGTGTTTGTTTTTGTTATTCTGAGTTGTTGGGAAGATTCATTTGGAGTTTCAGAGTGTTTTGAGACACTTAGACCTTAAACGAGTGCTTAAGCTTTTGAATTTGGACCATGGTCAGAACATTGTAGAGACAACCTCAGAATAGAATTTCGTTAGTTCTGTTAGCTCTATTGAGTGATTTTGGGCTTAGGGGTGTGATCGGATTATGTTTTGGAGGTCTGTAGCTTATTTACGCTTGAAATGCCGAAAAATGAATTTTTAAAGTTTTCGGACCGATAGCGAGATTTTGACATCAGGGTTGGAATCTAATTTTGAAAGTTGGAATAGCTCTGTAGTGTTGAATGTGACTTGTGGGGGTCAATAGGACTTGGTTTGTTTGGTTTCGACATCGATTGTAGGATTCTTGAAATTTCAAGTTTTATAGGCTTGGATTGGAGAGTGATTCATGGTTTTAGTGTTATCTGATGTAATTTAAGAGTTAGAATAAGTTTGTATGATGTTTTAGGATTGGTTGGCATGTTTAGTTGAGGTCCCGGGGGCCTCGGGTGAGTTTCAGATGCTTAATGAAAGTTGAATTGGGACTTAGACTATTTCTGAAGTTGCTGCTTCTGGTATTTTCACACCTGGTGAGGAGCCCGCAGGTGTAGCCCGCAAAAGTGATGAAGGAGGCCGTAGGACGGTACGGGCACTAATAGCCGCCCTACCTAGAGCATGTGTTGAGGCGTTACATCTAGCTGTCCCATCTCCATGATTTTATGATTGATCTATGTTGTACTATAGCTGGATTCCCCTCCTATATAAAGGGAATCCACGCCACTTTGTATGGGCGGCTAGAACTCCAACTATTTCATAGAAGATCAATAATATCTCTCTCTCTCTCTCTCTCTCTCTCTCTCTTTTCTCTCTAACTTACTCACTCGAGGCTACTCTTTGCATTTATTGCTTTTGTACGTGTTCTTCATTTATTGCTTGGTATTGGCCATAAAGAGCCTTCTTTAATTACATTGTAACTGTTATCCCCTTATCGGTTACCCCCAATAGCTTGAGCTTGAGTTGGATATCGACATTGAGGTCTTGCATTGACTAGTCCGAAGCTCGGGTAGCAGGCCTTACGGTTTGATTAATGCCTCGTATTAGCTTGTATCTCATTGTTAAACTTCATATGCCTAGCATCAACTACTCTAACAACTAGCATAAAAATAGATCACGTATTTTAAAGTCCCATTTACAAATTTAGTTGTTGTTATCATTTTCGTGGTAAACAGACTGTTAGTATTTTAATCATAGTATCGCATTTCATGTTGGTTATATATAACCAGTAGGGCCCTGACCTTCCTCATCACTACTTGATCGTGGTTAGGCTTGGCACTTACTGGGTACCCCTCTGGTGTACTCATGCACTTTCCTGCACATGTTTTCGTGTGCAGATCTAGGTTTTTCTGCTCAACCATTCTATTAGTGAGGCAGGAAACATTAGAGACTTCAAGAAATATATGCCTCGTCCGTAGACCCAGAAGTCCCTTCCTATTCTTCCCTCTAGCTTTAGTTCCTGTATTTATTTTTGAATAGATATTCTGGAGTTATATTACTGTGTAGTTTTCTATAGCTTGTGATTCCATGAGATTCTGAGTTTTAGGTGTTTGATTCAATTTTTAGAGTGTATTGTAAAGCTGAGTGGTATTTTAAAATATTTTATTATGTTTATCCATAGTTTTCTAGTTTTTCGCATTTTATTTTCCTTTTTTTGCAATTTTCTATGCGTACCTAGTCGTAGAGACTAGGTGCCATCATGACAGTTCACGGAGGGCAAACTTGGATCCTGATTAGTTGGTATCATAGCTCTAGGTTCATAGGAGTCATGAATTACAAGCTGGTTTATTAGAGTCTTAGGGATTGGTACAGAGATGATTGTACTTATCTACGAGGGGCTATACAACTGTTAGGAAAATTCCACTTTATTTGATTTCCTTATCGTGCGAGATTTTGTTATCAAAATTGTAAACCTCTATCTTCCATTCTCTCACAGATGGTAATGACATGTGCAATTAGAGATGACTAAGCACCTGCCCCCTGCTAGAGCCACCAGAGGTTGGGGTCGGGGTAGAGGCCGAGGACCCACACTTTGGTGCAGCCAAAGCACCCATGCAAGCTGCCATAGAGAAGCCACCAGCAACTCCAGTTGTATTCCAGGAACCTGATACGCCTACTACTACCACCATTCCAGCTCTTTAGGAGACCCTTGCATAGTTCGTGAGCATGTCCATCAATCTAGCTCAGGCAGGGTTGATTCCCCTTGCTACAGCCACATCCCAGGCCACAGGAGGAGCACAAACTCCCACCGCGCGCACTCTGGAGTAGACGGTCAATGTTGATTAGATCCCATAGGGTATACCGGTAATGTTTATAGCCTTAGTTCAGCCCAAGGACAGGGCCGCAGCTTTCCAGGATGAGCAGTGAAGGCTTGAGATCAAGAATTAAAGCCTCTTATATTCAGAGGGTTAGCATCAGATGATGCTCTAGGATTTTTGGTGGAGTGCTACCTTATCCTCTGTACTATGGGTATATCGGGATCGAGTGCGGTTTCTTTCACAGCCTACTAGTGGTGGTGTACTTATGAGTTGGACAGTCCAACTGAGGCAGCTTCCCCTACATGGACCTAGTTCTCAAATATGTTTTTGAGGGAGTATGTTCCTTAAAGCCTCGAGGACGCATGGCACGTAGAGTTTGAGCATTTGCGTCAGGGTACTATGACTGCGTTGGAGTATTTTATCTGTTTCACTGACTTAGCTAGTGCACCAGCCTTGGTTTCTACAGTTCGTGAGAGAGTTCGCCAGTTTATTGAAGGGCTCATTCCCTACATAAGGTCTAACATTGCTCAGGAGTAGGAGATACGTATTTTTACCAGGAGGTGGTGAGAATTGCTAGGAAAGTAGCGGGTATGAATGCCTGGGATAGAAAGGGGAGGGAGGCCAAGGGGTCTCGAGAGTTAGGCCATTAATCTGGTACCCCTTCCCCAGTTGCAGTTCTTTATGGTATAGGTTATGTGAGTTGCCCCATTCATTCAGCTCTTCCAATAGATAGTGGTATTCCAGCTCCTCTCAGACCACAGGAGACTTATTATGCACCTCCAGTATCTAGTGCTCCTCCTCCATGAGGTGCTTTCAATGGTCAATCCAGCAGACCTGGCCCGAGCAAGTCACAGTCGCCACGTCCTTCAAAGCTTGTTTTGAGTGTGATGACACACGTCATGGTGATGGATTGCCCCAGACATAGGAGGGGTGCACCTTTACAGACTTCTCAGCCACAGCATGCTCCGCAGATCTCCTAGTCTATGATTACAGCAGCAGTTGTTTCCCCACTTGCCTAGCCAACTAGAGGTGGAGGTCGAGGAGGTAGAGGTCACCCTGGAGAGGGAGTCCTGGCCAAAAATTATGCTCTTACTGTCCGTACTAAGGTTGTCACCTCCGATGTTTACCTCACAGGTACTGTCATGGTTTGTCATAGAGATGCATCGGTTTTATTGGATCCAGGCTCCATTTATTCTTATATGTCCTCCATCCGGGTGCCAAGAACATGTACCAGGATATTAGACATCACTATCGGTGGAGGTGGATGAAGAAAGATATAGTTGGGTTTGTAGCTTGATGCCTCAACTGTTAGCAAGTAAAGTATGAGCACTAGAGACCTAGTGGTTTCCTTCAACAAATAGAGATTCTGGAGTAGAAGTGGAAGTGTATCACCATGGACTTCGTAGTTGGACTCCTATGGACTTTGAGGAAGTTTGATGCCATTTGGGTGATTGTGGATTGGCTAACCAAGTATGTGCATTTCATTCCTATGTGTACTACCTATTCTTCGAATGGTTGGTAGAGATTTATATCCGGGAGATTGTTCGCATATATGGTATTCCAGTTTCCATCATTTCAGATAGAGGTACTCAGTTCACATCATGATTCTGGAGGGTCGTACAGCATGAGTTGGGTACTCGAGCGGAATTGAGAACAACATTTTATCCCCAGATAGATAAGAAATCCGAGTGCACTATTCAGGTTCTTGAGGATATGCTCTATGCATGTGTGATAGAGTTTAGAGGTCCGTGGGATCAGTTTTTGCCACTACGGAGTTTGCTTATAATAATAGTTATTAGTCAAGTATTCAGATAGAGCCGTATGACGCTTTGTATGGTAGGCGATGTAGATCCCCGGTGGTTAGTTCGAGTCGGGCAAGCCTGGATTATCGGGCACAGACTTGCTTCAGGATGCCTTGGAAAAGGTTAAGGTGATTCATGATAGACTCTGTAAAGCCAGTCCAGATAAAAGGGTTATCGAACTGGAAGGTTCGTGATGCTTCTTATATGGTTAGGGAGCGGTTCTTTCTTCGGGTTTCACTTATGAAGGGTATTATGAGATTTGGGAAAGAGAAACTGAGTTCGAGGTTTATTGGTCCTTTTGAGGTATTGAGATGTCTTGGGGAGTTTTCCTATGAGCTTGACTTACCTCCCAACTTGGCAGGGATTCATCCGATATTTCATGTTTCGATGCTCGGAAAAGTATCACGGTGATCCATCGCACGTGTTGAATTTCACTCAATCTTGTTCGACAACGATCTATCTTATTTTGAAGAACCATTGGTACTATTGGACAGGCAGGTTCGAAAGCTCAAGTCAAAGAACATTGCATCAGTGAAGGTTCAGTGGCGGGCTCAGCTAATCGAGGAGGCAACCTGGGAGACCAAGCATGATATGCGCAGCCATTACCCTCATCTTTTCACTACTTTAGGTATGTCTCTATGCGTGTTCGAGGACGAATAAATGTTTTAAGGGATGGAGGATGTAATGACTTGGCAAGTCATTTTGAGAATTCATGCCTCGATCCCCTATTAATTATTTTCCTGGTGCTTGTTTCTGCTAGTGTGAGTTGCCGGGAAGATTCGTTCGGAGTTTTGGAGTGTTTAGGGACACTTAGTCCCTAAGTAAGAGCTTAAGCTTTAGAATTTGGATTGTAGTCAAAATAGAGTGAGGACAGCCTTGGAATGGAATTCCATCGGTTCCGTTAGCTCCGTTGAGTGAATTCAAGCTTGAGGGCGAATTGCGTTTTGGAGGTCCATAGATTATTTAGGCTTGAAATGCCGAAAGTTGAATTTTTTAAGTTTCCTGATCAATAGTGAGATTTTGATATCGGGGTCGGAATCCAATTTGGAAAGTTGGAACAGCTCTGTAGTGTTGAATATGACTTGTGTGCAAAATTTTGGGGTCAATCATACTTGGTTTGGTTGGTTTCGGCATTCGTTGTAGGATTCTTGAAATTTCAAGTTCTTTAGTCTTGTATTGGAGTGTTATTCGTTGTTTTTGCGTTGTTTGATGTGATTTGAGGATTGGACTAAGTTCGTATGATATTTTAGGATTGGTTGGCATGTTGGCTTGAGATCCTGGGGGCCTCGGTTGAGTTTTGGATGCTTAATGGAAGTTGAATTGGGACTTAGGCTATTTCTAGAGTTGTCGCTTCTGGTATTTTCGCACTTGTGGTGAGGAGCTAGGAGTGCGCTCGCAGAAGCGATGAAGGAGGTCGTAGATGCAGTTTGGGCACTAATGGCCAGTGACCGTAGATGCGGCTAAAGGACCCCGAAGCGAACCGCATCTGCAGTGAATGGGGGGCGTAGGTGCGATTCCTGGAGAGTTAATGAGATTCCGCAGAAGCGGAGCCCAAGGAGCAGGTAAGGTCCCATGATTGCGGAAGCGGAAATCGCTGGGCAAAAATATGAATTTCAAGGGTTTGAAGCTTATAGCACCAAATTCGATTATTAACTAGGGAGAAGGCAATTTTGAGAGGATTTTGAAGAGGAAATCAGTGGGTAATGATTCCTTATCCCTTTCTGATTGTATTTCGTTAATCTAATATTAGTTTTGTCATTTAATTTTGGATTTGGGTTGAAAATTGGGGGAATTGAGGAAATGTCCCCCAACTTAAAATTTGAGTTTTGAGGGAGATTTTGGCGTCGGATTTGATGATTTTTGTTCGAGTGTTCTTGTGAGTGAATGGGTGTTCATAATTCGTAGCTTTTACCCAATTTCGAGACGTGGACTCGGAGAATATTTTTGGGCAGTTTTCTATTTTATTACCTTAGCTTCGATTCTTTTGGCTAAATTCGTTGTTTGAAGTTATATTTACATTATGAAATTTATTTTATTAGATTATGGCCACTCGGAGTTGGATACTCGTGGCAAGAGCGTGATTTTGGATTGATTTTGAGTCAGTTCGAGGTAAGTGGCTTGTCTAGCCTAGTGTGGGGGAACTCCCCCTAGGATTTGGTATTGTTTATATTGAATGTCGTGTACATGAGGTGACGAGTGCGTACTCGTGCTAATTGCTGAAAAACCCCATTTTCATTAAGTAGATATATGTGTTTCCTTTTTTGTTGAATACTACTTGTATTTAAAGTCTACTGTTTAGATTAAGAAAGCATACTTAAGTGACTTAATTGTTCTATCTGCTTAAACTGTTTACTTGAATTCTGTGCAGCATGTTTAGAATAAAAATCTCTATTTTCTTGGTACAAACTTGAATAAAATTGTAGATTATTTTCATAAGATTGTTATGTGTTTACTTTGGGACTACAGAATGATACCCAGGAGATCCTCCCTCCCCTCCCCATGCATGTTTACTTTGGGACTATGGATCTGTATTCTGGGTTATCCCTCTGCACATTTACATTTGGGACTATGGGATGACATCTCGGGAGATTCCACGTACTGGATATTTACTTTGGGATTACATATTGGTATTCTGGGAGATTCCCCCATATATTTAAAATTCGGACTACGGGACGATATCGCGGGATATCCTCCGCACATTTACGTTTGGGACTAAGAGACGATATCCTGGGAGATCTCATGTTGCTATTTTTGTGTACTGAGTTACATTCTTTCTGTGATTATTCTTTATCGATTGTTAGTATTTTAATTATACTGTCGCATTTAATATTTTTTATCTGTTGTATATATACATATATTTATATATATCCAATAGGGCTCTGACCTTCCTCGTCATTACACGACCTAGATTAGGCTTGGCACTTACTGGGTACCGATGTGGTATACTCATGCCCTTTCCTGCACATGTTTTCGTGTGTAAATCCAGGTTCTTTTGCTCGGCCATTCTATTGGTGAGGCGGGTGTCATTAGAGACTTTTAGGTATATCTTCCATGTCCGTAGACCTAGAAGTCCTTTCTATTCTTCCCTCTAGCTTTAGACTTCCTCTATCTATTTTTGAATAGATATTCTGGAGTCAGAACCCTGTGTAGTTTTCTATAGTTTGTGATTACATGAGATTCTAGGTTTTGGAAGTTTGATTAAGTTTTGAGAGTGTGTATTATATATGCCGAGCAGCACTTTAAACTCTTTTATTATATTTTATCCATAGTTTAGTTTTTTGTATTTCATTTTCCTTTTTCTGCAATTACCTAGGCTTACCTAGTCATAGAGACTAGGTGTTGTCACAACAGTTCACGAAGGGCGAACTTGGGTCGTGACACCTTCTCCTGAATATCTTCATTCCAAATATTATCCACCTTAGTGTGACCACACATCCACCTTAACAACCTCATTTCATCTACTTTCATCTTCTGGATATAACTTCTTAACTAGCCAACGCTTAACTCCATATTATATGTCTGATCTAACCGCCGCTCTATAAACTTTACCTTTGAGTATCGGTGGCAGTTTCTTGTCACACAGAACTCCAGACGCTAGCCTCCACTTCATCCAACCCACCCCTATACAGTGTGTGACATCCTCATCGATCTCCCTATCCCCCTATATAACCGACCCAGGCACTTGAAACTGCTCCTCTTGGAGATGACCTATGATTCAAGCATAACGTCTAATCCTGCTTACGTCGTCTCGACGCTAAACTTTCACTCTAGGTACTCTGTATTATTCCTACTCAACTTGAACCCTTAGACTCAAGGGCATGTCTCCAACCCTCCAACTTCTCATTGACGTCGCCTCACATCTCATCAATCAGCACTATGTCATCAGCAAACAACATACACCATGGCACCTCTTCTTGAACATGGTGTGTCACCACATCCATTATTAGGGCCAATATGAATGTGCTGAGCATAGACCCTTAGTGTAACCCCTTAACAACCAACAAAATGCTCTAAGTCACCTCCCACTATCCTAACCCGAGTCTTATCTCCATCATACATGTCCCTAATCGCCCTAATATATGCAACTGACACACCTTTTTCCCCCAGGCATCTCCAAAGAACATCTCTAGTATCATTATCATACACTTTCTCTAGATCAATAAACACCATGTGCAGATCCTTATTCTTAGTCATGTACTGTTCCACCAACCTCCTAATAAAGTGGATAGTTTCCATGGTAAAATGTCTTAGCATGAACCCGGACTATTTGTTTGAAATAGACTTTTCCCTCCTCATCCTCACTTCTACCACTCTCTTCAAAACTTTCATGGTACGACTCAGTAACTTGATACCCTATAGTTGTTACAAATATGGATATCACCTTTGTTCTTGTATAACTGAACCACCGTTCTGCACCTCCACTCCTCCGGCATCCTCTTGTTGTGAAAATAACATTAAATAGCCCAACAGCCACTCCAAGCCTTCTCGACCCACACAACTCCAAAATTCAACCAAAATCTCGTATGGCTCAGTAGCTTGTCCCTACTCATCTTACGCATAGCCTCCATGACCTCCTCAACCTTGATGCGTCTACATACCTAAAGTCACAGTGCAAGCCCTAAAAACATCACTCGTGTTTTTACTAATTTACAAATACTTTGGAACAAAAATAGCTTTACAAAAGGACGACAATCTCCCTTTTCAAAAACCAGGAAAGGAATCTAATATTGGTCTCTAAATAGCATTTTTTCTACAAAATCAAACGAGTGCCGATTCCCAGTTAAAGGGCTTCCGACGATTTCTTCAAAGTAAAAAATAACATTTGAAACCAAGGTATATCTTAGACCCATTTCCTAAAAATACCCTTATTACTAGAGTGACATAAATAGACATACTAATTTAAAGACAAATTATTCTATAACTTAACCATATCTCACAAGGTTTTATAAACTCAAACATCATATACTTTAAAACTCTTTTAATCATATACATGCAAACATTTTCTTAAAAGCTTTTGATTAACCAATATCCCTTTTTAATACTATATGTACATTACTAAGTGCTAAATTCTAAACTAGATATACAATATGCCAAAGTTTTAGCACTAGTTATGCAGAGTATAGATAACTAATCCCTTAAATCTAATCTAAGTCCTATAGAGCTACCTCAGACAAAATTTGAAGGGGTGCTTAATACCTCCCACTTAGAAGACAAAGAACCCATACCCAAAATCTCATTGATTAGCAGACTAATAGAGGAATGACCTAAGTAATTAAGTACCCTAGAATAGCTTTAAATATAAGGTGGTGACTCTCTTTTATCATCAACGAGGAAATCACCAGACACCAGTTGAATCTTTTTTTGACTCGTGCAAAATAGGGTACAACACTACCAACAAGAAGGTACAAGAATAGAATAACATTATTGAAAAAATCTTAGAGCAACCAAACCTTACAATTTAGGATTCATTAGAAGGAAGTAAAGTCTTACGCTAACTCATGCCAAGAAAGAAGGTTGCCCTACATACCTTGTTGAAGATCTATCTACACTTTTATGATGGTTAACTTTCCCTTTAATGACCGTTCAGAATCAATTCCATCAAATGGTAGATGTTACAACAACGATTCCAAGCTACTTCAAGCTAATTCATAATAGAATCGTCTTCTAATTCAGTTTAGGCTATTTTGAAACTTTAAAGGAGACGTGAGAGCATTTTTTGGTAAATTATGGTAAGTGGTACTCTTAGAATGAGAGAGAATGAGCCTTATTGCCTTTATATATGTATATCAAACATTGGAAATTTGGCCGCTCCACATGTAAAATCCCCCCCCCCCCCCGAAAAATGTGTACACCTTCTGACCTTAAATGCTTTGCCGACTAATTGGTCGTGCTAGAAGACATCCTTACCATCTTCTACTTAGGTGTAAGCTGTAACATCATCCTGACTTCGAAACATTTGTCCTTAAATGTTAATCTCGACCCCTCATAGTGGCCTTCATGTAGCCTCCCGAGGTAGGGAATAGATGGGGGTACCTAGACTTCATGTTTTCCTCAGCTTCCATGGTCATTTCTTCTTTACTATTGTTCCTCCAAATTACTTAGTTGGATCTACTTCTTTAGTTCTTAGCTTATGGACTTGACAATCTAGGTTGGCCATCAGAATTTCTTCGTAAGATAGGTCTCATGTAACTTGGATATCCTTGATAGAGGTAACTTAGGATGGATCTGTCAAGCACTTTCAGAGTATATACACATGGAATGCCGGATGCACTGCTTCAAATTATGGGGGCAACTCAAGCTTATATGCCACTTGAACGACCTTCTGTATGATTCGATATGGTCCGACAAAACAAGGCTGAGTTTTCCTCTTTTGCCAAATCTCATCACGCCGTTTATAGGTGACACATTCAAGAACACCCAATCTCCTACAATGAACTCTAAATCTCTCTACTAATTATCCGAGTAGGATTTCTACCTACTTTGGGCAGCCAATAGTTGGCTTCGAATTAGCTTTACATTTTCCACAGCATGTTTCACCAACCAACCCCAATAACTTTGTTTCCCCCACTTCGAACTAGTCGAAAGGAGATCTATAAGTTTGTCCATATAAAGCCTCATATGGTGCTATTTATATATTGGCATGGTAGTTGTTGTTATATGTGAATTCCATGAGTGGTAAATGGTCCTCCTAAGTTTCTTTGAAGTGCAGAACACATGCTCATAACATGTCCTCGAATGTTTGAATAGTTCGTTCATCCTGACCATCGGTTTGTGGATTGAAAATTGTACTAAGGTTGAAATCAGAACGCCATCGAGTCGAACTACTCCTTAATGTATAGCTTGGCATAATCTTCAATTGAGAAGGTAGTCTTAACTGGCAAAAAGTGACCTGACTTGGTGAGTCGATCCACGATGACTCATATGGAATCAAACCTCTGATATGATCATGGTAACCCGATAACAAGATCCATGCTAATCACTTTCCATTTCCATGTTTGGAATTTCCACATGTTGCAGCAACCTTCTCAATTTCTGATGTTCAAACTTGATTTGCTAGTAGTTTTGATACCAAGCAACGTATTCAGCAATGTACCTTTTCATGGCATTCCACCAGTATAGTTGTCAAAGATCATGGTACATTTTGGTTGACTTTGGATGGACGGAATATCAGGACCAATGAAACTCTGACATGATTTGCCCTCGAAGTCCTTCGACATCGGGCACACATAACATGTCCTTGTATCTAAGGACTCCATCCTCGAATAGCTCAAACACTTGATTCCATTGAAAGGGAATTCTCTCTGTTGTTATCACCAAAGTTGGATCATTAAATTGTTATTCTTTCACTTCAGATACTAGCGAGGATTTGGCAGCACGAATGTTGGCTCCTCCGCTACCGGTATCTTGCAGTTGTATACTTAAGTAAACCAATCGATATAAGTCTTTAGCATCTCCAACTTGTGCCCATCCACATGTCGAAGGCTGCCCATAAATTTCCGACTTAATGCATCAGCCACAACATTTGCCTTCCATGGGTGATACAAAATAAAGATATCATGATCCTTTAACAGTTCAAGCCATCTCCATTGCCTCACATTTACTTCTTTTTGCTTGAATATATACTACAGGATCTTGTGATCAGTTATATGTCAACATGAACTCCGTACAAGTAATGGTGACATATCTTCAAGGCAAATATAACAGCTGCCAGCTCCAAGTCATGAGTCGGGTAATTCTGCTCGTGTTTCCTTAGTTGCTTCAAAGTATAAGCGAAAAATTTTCTCGTGTTGTATTGGAAACTGGACAATCCCACTCTAGAGGCATCACAATATGCATGCACCCCTCGGGTACTTCAATAAGTGTTAGGATTAGCGTCGAGGTTAACCTTTCAACTCTTGGAAGCTCTTCTCACAACCATCGTTCCACCAGAATTTAGCTACTTTGTGCGTTAACTTCGTCAATGGAGCAGCTATAGATGATAATTTCTCCACAAACCTTCAATAATAACCATCTAAACCCAAGAAGCTGCGTACTTCGGTAGGGGTTGTGGGCCTTAGCCAATTTTTGACTGCTTCAATATTTTGACTATCAACTTTGATAACCTTACCTGATACTATATGGCTGAGGAAATCCACTGAGTTCATCCAAAACTTGCAATTGGAAAAGTTTGCATACAACCTATTAATTCGAAGTGTGCATAGGAACTTTCGCAAATGCTCTGCGTGCTCTGCCTCCGATCGAGAGTACACCAAAATATCATTAGTGAATACTATCAAATGAATATAAGAATTTCCTAAATAATCGATTCATTAAGGCCATAAAGGTTGTTGGTGCGTTGGTTAGGCCAAATGACATGACAAGAAACTCATAATGGCAATATCTGGTCCGAAAGGCTATCTTCAAAACATCTTCTTCTTTGATCCTTAACTGATGATTCTCAGATCATAGATTGATTTTTGAAAAAAAGTTAAAACCTTACAACTAATCAAACAAATTATCGATCTTTGGAAGCTTATATTTGTTCTTGATGTTTACTTTAGTCAGTTGTCGGTAATCACTACACATCCTTGATGATCTGTCTTTCTTGAAAATAAATAGCATTAGGGGTCCTCACGGAGAAGTACTGGGTCGAATAAAGGCCTTATTAAGAAGGTTCTTAGCTAATCTTTCAATTCCTTCAACTCGGGGTCATAATGTATGGGTGAATTGATATTGGTTGCATATCGGGTGGAACACCGATAGCAAACTCAATCTCCCTCTCGGTGGAATACCTGGGAACTCGCCAGGTAACATATTAGGAAATTTGTTTGCAACCGGAACCGATTGGAGGGTAGGAGGCTTTGCCTCCACATCTCGTACCAAATAGTATAAACATCCTTTCGTGACCATATTTCGAGCCTTAAGGTAAGAAATAAACTTCCTTTTTGGCGATGCAACATCGCCCTTCCATTCAATAATAGGTTCTCTCCGAAAGTTAAAGCGAAAAACTTTATTCCAACAAACCATTGTAGCATAACAAGAGGCTAGCAAATACATGCCTATAATAACATCGAACTCCACCATTTCTAACTTATTGAAATTAGCCATGGTATGGAGATTGTAAAGCGTCACATCGCAACCTCTATAAACTTGCCTAATTATCATGGATTCACCTACCAGCGTGGACACTTCAAATAGTTGACATAACAATTTAGGTTCCTTACCACATTTACTAACAATGAATGGGGAAATGTATGACAAAGTGGAACCTGGATCTATCATAACATACATATTAACAGAGAATATGGATAGTATACCTATGACCACGTCTAGTGGTGACTCTAACTTCTAACAACCTGACAATGCATGGATGTGATTCAGTTATTACCCACCCAGTCCAGACATTCTACCTCTACCCTACCCCTTCTCATCGATGATTGTATACCTTGCTCATGATGGTGTGTTATCGATGAAAAGTTGTTGCTGATCCCATTGGGGCTATCATACCTTCCATATTTCTCAGTGGTGCAATACATATGATTGATTGAGCAACCCACGGGGAATAGCACAAATCTGAACCCTAGTGGCAATGCCCAAACTGATTCCTGCCACATTGGTCACAATACGCCACCGGGGGCCTCATCTTACTTGGGTCTCCACTATATTGTGAACCCTCAAGAATTTTGACCTCTCTCACACCTCCTTTTTCTACCAGGAAGGGGTATATGTGAGTTTTTTCCAATTAAAGTGACAATAAGCGAAACATGATTATTTATTTAATTTCAGAGTCAACACTTGCGATAATTTATAGTGTCTTAAGTCACCGGTTTAAAATTCATAATCGAGGAAGATTGACTCTGGTTAACAGTCCGCAAATTCACAAAAATTCGAGTAAGGAATTATGTTAACCCGGAAGAAGGGGTTAGGCATTCCCGGGTTCCATGGGTTTAGCACGGCGCTCAACTATTAATATTGACGTAATTATATGATTAATTACACATTTTAAATGTGCATTTTTATCTTTTTAATCGCTTTTGATTTTATTAGGAAAATTTATGATCGTCACACACTGGTTTGTTTTGGAAAACACATCGTAAACCATGCTACATGAAATGCACCTACAGTTCACGACATGTTTATTTTATTTAATATTATTGGAAATTAAAGTCGGGTCACATAAAATGTACATTCGAATTTGAAAATTATATATCACAACTACATTATGGGAATCGTACTCATAGCTATGATGATTTTATTATAAAACCGCCTAAAACAAACTGTGAAGTTTCAAATTTAAACTAAGTCGAAACTCGGGGACGCCCAACCATCACTAACAAAATCGCAGGCCATTACTTCGAATCTACTTAGAAAAGAATCGGTTAAAACAAGCTTCCCTCAATAGGCAAACGAACTTCGACCATGTCACCTTTAAATCACAAGGCTTTGAGCTACTCATCATACGAGCTAAACCTTCTGAGCTGCTCGAACATTGCAGCTAACGACTTGAAATCGAGGTTCTTCCCGAATCGACGACAGGTGGGGCAAAATTATTTCAAAAAGACCTTAATGAGAGGAAAACAAAGCCTACAATATGCCTATGGGCAAATACATAAGAGCCACTATCGCCAGCCAAACGAGCCTCTGGGCCGCACATTAATAGGTTGCAAAAACCAACAACATAAGAGCCACCGTCGCCAGCTTGAAAATTGAAAACTTGAGGATTAAAATGAGCTCGAGTCATAACTCGATTTGGAGACCAGATCCCAAATAGTTAACTACAAATGCCTAAGGGCACATCATAAGTGCCATCATTGCCATCCCCACAAGCCACAGGGTCATATACATAAAAGGTCGCTCCGGCCTAAGGCGTAAGAACCATTTTGCCAGCCCATGCAAACGTAAAACTCGAGGGTGAAATGAGCTCGAGTCGGAGCCTGACTCAGAGACTAAGCCTAAAAACGGTTAAAGTGCATAAGCCCAAAGGCAAAAAGTAAAAACTGCTATCTCCAACCTAATGAGCACCAGGGCCATATTACAGGTTTGGAGATTTCTATCAGTCCAAAGGTCAAGTTAACTCGATTGAGATCCTGACGAACAAAAGTACAGAAGATACAGATTACGGGTTTCCCCCTCTTACTATTACATATTGGCAGTGAATACAATCTCAATCTCAATCTATGACATATCAGAAGAGCTATATCCATAAATAAGAAGGCAGGGAATAAATGTTCCCCCTTCGACAATTACGGCCCGGTGGCCCCCTCTTTACTATCTTCAGCATCGGACAAAAGGAGCTTGGCATCATACTCCTCCCTTTTTGCTTGCTAGATCTACCTCGAGAGATTGAAGCCCCTGGTATGAATCTCCTCGAGAATTTCCTCCAGGATCTGTACCTCAAATATTCCTTACTATTGCTTGCACGGTCAAGGGCCCTCTTCAACTAAGCTTTAGCAACGGCAGCGCTCCTCGAATAGGTCGCCACTTTCTGTCCCGCCCTGGTATTGCTCATCACAACATCGGCATGGAGATTCACCACCTCAGTTTTTACCTTCGAAAGCTCGGATGAAAGCCTAGAGATCATTTTTCCTCGAGTAGAATCGCTCGCACAAACAGTCTGGATTTGCACCTCAAGAGTAGAAGCCCCACCCTTAGCCCTCTCTTTGGCCACAAAATGGGCATTCACGTGCGCCTGAAGCTCAATGAATTCACGTTTGACTCGGCCAACTTTACCCTAGAGTTGTCCCAGCTCATCCACCTTGTCCTTCATCTAAAATATCAAACATCAAGACGTCGAGATAGAAAAGGAGTGCAAGCCAACACGAAAATACAGGGTACTTGTTTCTCCAGGCGGATCTCCCGGATTTGGCTCCGGTCCGCCTCACGCTGCAAGGAGACTAGCTTGCTTTCCTTTGCTACACAAAGAAGCTTAAGGGATTTCTCTCTATCCAGAGCCTCTCGCAACGAAGCCTCACAAAGCAGCTCGAATTTAAGCATGTCAAAGGCTTATGAAAGAAAGCTAGAAAAAGAAAAAGAAGAGGGGAAAAGGAAAAGTGTAGGGCCAGAACACTCTTACAACAGTCAAAACTCACCATGAGGCAAAAACACTAAGCCTCTCCTCACTGCAATCCTTTTCGCACCCCGAAACGTCTTTCCTTTTATCGGCACTCCTTGATCCGGAGGCCAGTATCTCTCCTGCTCGCCCGAGGGACACAACCTTGGTTTAAAAAGACTCCCGGCACTGCAGCAAACTCAAATAAATAGGCAAGAAAGGTGCCATTTTTAAGGAGGCAGAGTGCCGAGCACCTACCATGATGCTTCGCCTCCTATCTGCCTTTTAATAGATCCCGCCACCGACGCTTATCATAAATCGAGCAAGCTACCAGCTTACGAGACCACTCCGCTAAATTAGGGACCTCGCCAAGCGACCAATGAGTTGCTACAAACAAAGAATAGAAAGATATCGTTACGGTGATAACCTCCGATCGAAACGAAGAAAATTTATCTGAGGCACTTACGTGTGAAGTTTCACTTCTCAGGAAACGACAAAAATTCTCCAGGAATGACATCGTTTGTTCGGATCCGAACGAATTGATTCATCCATCCTTGATCCTTGCCCTCCTCACTAACAACTACTAGAGCTCGGGTGGATTGATAATGAAGAACAATCAGGCCCCGATAGTACAATGGTCAGTACAACCTTATGAGATAGCTGAAGGTAAACTCTATCCCGGCCTTGTCAACAAAATATCTCATCGCCTGAACTATTCTCCATAGGAAGGGATGAACCTATGCCAGCGTTACTTGATAGCTCCGACAGAAATCAAGCACGACCTGGTCGGGGGAACTCAGTGCGAAAACATGAGTGTATACACTCAAAAATCCTCAACATATGTCATAACGCTCTCCTCGGGGAAAGGTACTTGCAAAATTGTGCCTTCCCCTAGCCGTAATCTTTTCTAATTATCTAGAGGTTTTTCTCCCCTACTGACGAAATGATCCTCGACATATGCTCCCGATGGCTTGGAACATTGAGAGGTTTCCCCGGCGTGACATCTCTCCTCGAGGCAGGGCATCCCGGGCCTCGGTCTCCTGATGTCGGAGGCGAGTCGCTGGCACCAACCGAATGCGGAACACCGGAGAGACTCCCTTACACCCAATGATCGAACGTCAAAGCAGCAACCAAGGCTACGACAAACTAAGGGGGGGAAGGGGTAAGTATCCGAGAAAAACTTTTTTGAAATAGGGAAGCGGAAGGGCTAGCACATAGCGCTAGGCTCAGCAGAAGAGACGTCCTTTCCAAAAAATAGCAAATTCGCCACTTGAGAGATAGATGAACAAATATATAGGGGCAAAACAACAACCTCCCGCCTACCCAAAAGGGCCAATTAATTCTGTTAGCGCTAAAATCACCCTCTCATAGGGAAGTGTACCAGCGGAATCACCATGGTCCCTGCGTAACTCAAGAAACCGTAGGACCTCGGGGAGCCCCTTGACGTCACGAGCATCAATCCAAGAGGAGCTGTCGATTTAACCCCGGAACGTGTCCGGTTTTCAAGGTCCCGGTTGATCCGAGAGTAGGCCCCGAAGGGATGACGCCGAGAGGCAAAAGCTAAAACACATATGCAAAAGGGCAAGGAGAAGGGCTGGCCGAATGAAAATCCTTTTTTATGTTGTCAAAAAGAAAAACATCTTTACATAATCCATTCCCCCCAGGGACACATACAAGAGGAAAGGGAAGGGATACAAAAATGACTCGGAGACTACTCCTTGCCTCCATTATCATTGACCTTATCGGCTCTGGCTCTTTACTCAGTTGCTATTGATATGTCACAAGCTATTCTATGCTCCGTGGCCGCATCCTCCTAATAACTAACAACATTTTGTTTGACCTCGGACTTAGCCGCAACTAAGGCAGCAATCTCCCTACGAGCATCCTTGTGAAGATATCGGGACGTCGCCAACTTCCTGGCCGCTATTTCATTTCTCTCCCCCAGCCCGTAAATCTCCATATTTAGTTGATTAATCTGTGATCCATTCTGCTCGACCTACATAAGAAAGTTAAGCAAATGTATGTATAGAATAAAAAGTCAGGCACGAGCAAGGCAAAGTACCTGAGCAGCAAGATTGGCCTTCTCATGGAGTGTCATTTCCAAAGCGGCCCAAAGTTCCCCAATTCTTTCCCTTCCCGAGCAGAGCGAGCCTCTGAATCCTACAGCTTTGAAGTAACTCTCTTACACTTCTTTTCATGATAAGAAAGCTCCACATGGAGCCGAAGGATGGAACGATTGTACATCTTCTTACACTACGACATAACGGAAAGGTTAGAAAGATGAAGAATGACGTTCAAGGACGAAAGAAATGCACGAGAAATGGTTGTCACCTACTACATGAAATTCTCTGCTGCTTTGACGACATCAGGAATATCGACATTGGTGTTATCACTAACACCATCCAAGATGTTGGTAATAGAGCCTCCCCCTTGGAGAGAGATCCTTGATGTGATGCCAACCATCCCTTGAGCATCCTGCAGTTCCTTCTGACGAGACCTGGAAACACTTGAGGAAGTTGTTCATGTAGCCAACTTCCCCAAAAAGAAAGACATGTTCCCGAAAAGGCTCTGGGCCCCGACCCTTCAGGGACAATGGCAACGGTCCCCCCGGTGAAAACTGCATAGAATCTAGTTATAAGAATTGAAGCAACATCAACATTCTCTTCGAGGGTTCTCGGTTTATGAGGCCGACCAGAGTCAGCCATCCCGAACTCAGCAGCCTCCGCCCGAGGAACCTATGAGGCTCTTGCATTCGACTTCATCCTCTGCCCTAGCGGGCGTCCCTCCTCATCCTCTCTCTCATTGCCTGGGTTCACCTCTAAAGTTGAAGTAGAAGTACCAGCAGCGGCTCGATGCTCAAGTACCCTGGTTTTCTTCGCCTAAGTAAGAACAACAGCTGCCGTGCTTTTCCTTTTCTTGCTCGTGTCAGGCTCCAAAGCACCTACTTCACCACGAAGGGCCGGCCTCATCTACATATTATCGCCAAGACCTGCACCAGCGCAATAACCGTGAGACGCTTTCATTAAGGACTCGGGAAGAAAAACAAGTGCAAGGCATATGCGGTAAAGGAACAATACCATGATTCTTGGCCACTCAATGCTTCTTGGCCAGGTTGGTCCAAGATCGGACATAATATAGGAACTTCTCATCCAACCGCATGATCCATTCTGGCAAATTTGGAATAACCTTCGGGTACCAAGCAGTGGCTGCAGGAAGCACAGAGAAATCATTATTTCAAAAAGAAAAATAGTTGACAAGTGGCTAAAGGGAAAAAATTGGGCATCCTCTAGGCTAGGATGATATCCGAGGTCTTTACTCCGATAAACCTGCTCATCCATCCTTGATCCTTTCCCTTTTTGACGCTCAAGAAAAAAATATTTTTGGACCGATGACGGAGTCTGATTAAACCTCGATAAAATCAAGGACTGAACTTCCTGATTAGATGATTGAGGGTAAAGTCTCACCCTCAATCCTTCGGTGAGACGGCAAAGCATCAACACTATCCTGAAAAAAGGAGGGTAGATCTGACCAAGCGTCACTTGGTATCAGCTGTAGAAGTTAAGGATAACCGGGTCTATCTCCAAGGGAGAGGGCTCGGAAGATTTATCGGGACCCAATATTAATGGGTAAGTGTATACGTAAAGGAAGCAGACCTTATGGTCCCTTATACTATCATTGGGACCGGGAATCTCTATCCCCAATGCCTCGCTCCATCGACAGTCCATCCTCCCCTTGCTAATATTGGTCATGACGCCAACATATCGAGATAAGTGCTCACACTGGTCCAGTGTAGAGGAAGGGACATCGACTTTAATATCATCAGACATATCGGGGTCAGGTGGGGTACACTGTTCCAAAAAAGAACTCACTCTGATTACCTCCCTAGGCGATCAGGATGATGATGCAACGTCGTTCTGCCGAGGAACTGTCCTAGAGGTCCTAGCCATGACAATGGGAAAAAATTCTTCTGTAAAAAGATGAAAAGGTGAAAAAGACAAAGGATTTTGACTCGTGATCTTGGCAGTGGGGTGAAAATATGAAGTTTCAAGCAGCCGATGCATTTATAGGAACCACTTGGGGAGCGGAAAGGGCGATCTAATGGCAGTTTGTGGGTTCCTCTTGCACAGTTCTCTGGAACGTAGCATTTAATGATCTTAGACGATTGACGTCACGATAATGTGACCTCGAGACGATGGTTAAAGATTGTTTCCTAGTACTTCGTTCTAGGAAACGCGGAGACTATCTGTATACGGTAAAATCAGAAGGACTGATTTCTCGCCATTGGGGTGCGTTCGGGAAGTCACATTGGTACCTCGAGGCTGCGGGGTCGCAATTAAGCTCCCTCCCCCAAGGTTCATTTATGTCTGACCCGACGAAGATTCCGAGGGTGGGGAACTCCCGAGGCAAGCAACTGGCATCAATAGAGTCTAGCATGGTGCCTAGCCGTCCCATCCCCGCGTCTTTACACTTAATGCATTTTGTACTATATTGTATTCCCCTTCCTATATAAAGGGGATCCTGGCCTTTTTAGAAGGGGCTGCTGTTGCTCTAACTATTCCGCACTAGATCAATAATATCTCCCTCTCCCCCTTCTCTCTAACTTGCTCTCTCTTACTAGCTAGAGGCCAATCTTAGCATTTATTGCCTTCATACTTGTTCTTCGTTTATCGCTTGTTATTGGCCATAAAGAGCCTTCTCTAATTATATTCTAACTGTTATTCCCTCCCCGATTATCCCCGATAGCTTGAGCTCGAGCAGAATATCAACCTCGAGGCCTTCCATCGACCAGTCGGAAGCCCGGGCAACAAGCCATCGGTTTGACTACTGCCCCGTTTTAGGCCGCATTTCATCGATAAACTTCATACGCCTAGTATCAACCGCTCTAACAACTAGCATAAAAATAAATCACGTATTTTTAGAGTTCCATTTACAAATTTAATTGTCATTACCATTTTCACGGTAAACAAAACTCTATGGCCAATATATGCTAAATAAACCTTGTATATATTGTGTGAATAATTAACAACAACAACAACAACAATAACAACTACCCAGTATACTCCCACCAAGTGGGGGTCTGGGGAGAATAATATGTAGACAAGTCTTACCCCTACCCGAAAGGGCAGAGAGGCTGTTTCCAATCGACCCCCGGCTCATAGGATAAAAGGAAAAACAGCAGTAAAACAAAAACAAAGACAAAAACAAAAACAATAGAGCATTAGTAACTCCAGCAGAAATAGCGTAAATAGCGTAAATAATTATCTAAACATACGAAACATAAATACAATCGCATGCAATAATATCATACAGTAACTACCATAACTAACAGCCATAGGGGGGACATAAGCTAAAACACAAATCATCTATGGGTAACCCTGCTGACCCACACCCAACCCCGGATGAGGAGTATGGAAAACTCTAGGAGCCCCTATCCTACAACCATGAATCTAGACCTCCAGACTTTCCTATCAAGGGTCATGTCCTCGGAAACCTGCATTCTAGTCATGTCCTGCCTAATCACCTCTCCCCAATACTTCTTAGGCCTCCCTCTGCCTCGCCGACCGCCAACAATCTCTAGCCGCTCGCAGCTCCTCACCGGGGCATCGGGACTTCTCCTCCGCACATGCCCGAACCACCTCAGCCTCGCTTGTCACATCTTCTCATCCACCGGGGCCACCCCCACCTTCTCTCGAATAACTTCATTCTTAATCTTATCTAGCCTGGTGTGACCGCACATCCACCTAAGCATCCTCATCTCCGCAACCTTCATTCTCTGAACATGAGAGTTCTTCACGGGCCAGCACTCCGCCCCATACAACATCGCAGGTCTAACCACGGCTATATAGAATTTCTCCTTGAGTTTGTGTGGAACTTTCTTGTCACACAGGACTCCTGATACAAGCCTCCACTTTGACCATCCCGCTCCTATACGATGAGTGGTGTCCCCGTCAATCTCTCCGTCCCCCTGAATCACAGACCCAAGATATCAGACACTGTCCCTCTTGGCGATGGCCTGAGAACCGATCATCACGTCCCTGCCTACTTCACTCGGCTCGACGCTAAACTTGCACTCCAAGTATTCTGTCTTAACTAATTAACTAATTGGTAATAATTTGCATCCAGTAGATGAATTCGGCGTGCATTAAATTAGCCAAATGAATTTAACCTATTATTAAGCCATTCAACGCAACTCGCATTCTCCAATTTTTTTAAAATTTTATTAGAATGTGTAATTTCATTTTTGCACAATCTTTTTTACTTTAGTGTATTTGCTTGAAGGGTAAAAAAAAGTCATTTAACTTTTATAGAACAATTTAATAATTTTATTTTTACTTTGAATCTTTATACTTATAATGTAGTATGATTGGAGAGATAATTTTAGAGTTCTTTAAGAGGTTTTACTTCGTAACACAAACTTTTCAGGTAATTTATGATATTAATTTTACCTCCATTATTTTATTTTATTTTTAATAATTTATTTATTGTGATTATCATTATCTGAAAAGAAAACACATGCAACTTTATCACTAACATGAGCAAACTACCAGATTCGTAGGCTAACACTCTTGTCAATAGGAGAATCACATCCATTATGATTCAGTTTAAATCGTAGTCTACTAATTCTCTCAAAGGTCAATGCAATGAACTCAAATTCATGGTTAAATTTTATTTTTCTAATTGAAAAGTAAATTAATAGAGGGATTGAAATGGAGCATGCACTCTACATATTTCCGGTAAATCAAGCAAACCTTTTGAATTAAGCTTAATCATCATCTCTAAACCAAAATTATCCCCCAATATTTATGTCAAACAATAGAATTACCTAGAATAAAAGCTAGAGACTAGATTTAGCCATCAAAGCTATTGTCTTTTCGACTAAAAGGAAGAAAGATTTATCGTCTTTTTGATTAGGGATTAGACAAGAGAGAAAATTAGAGTTTCTTGACTTCAATCATAAAGGGAATTTCAGGCATGTACTAGGGTTAACCAATTAACCAATAATTTTGTTATAAATTTAAAATTTGAGCAAAATTTCGTATAAACACGATTATATTTGTCTTTCACCCATATTTCCCCTATTTACTCCATGTTTCTAACACAAAAGATAAGAAGTAGGGTGTAAATTTCAAAAAGAATGAGGGTATTTTCATAGTAACAAAATAATAGAGAGATTTTCGTAAAATTAAAACCAAATAGGAAAATCTCAAACCATTCACTTTTCACCAAATATTGTACTAAGTACTTCAAAACAGTCTCTCAACTCAAGTCAAGATATTGGTACCAAACAAAAAAGAAAAGAAAAGAAGTCTCGACCTTACTTGGCAGTTTTTTATTGGAGCGTACTTTCCACGTTTTCACTTTTAAGGTAAAAATTTATCCACATCGAATGTTATATATGTTTTGCATATGAACTTCAATCAATTAATCATGATAAATTATATAAATTATTATTTAATTAAATTAATTAATCATAATAAATTTATATAATCTGGCGTAAATATCCGTGGTAGTTGCTTACCTCACTTTTAGAGTCTTGAGTCGAATTTTTTATCACTGTCACATTGTTCCCAAAGCCCAAAGGGTCTCTCACTTCAAACTTCAAAGCTTGGAGCATGATAAGCACGTGCACTTTACCACCAATATTCTAGACTAAAAAAGAAAAAGAAAAAGAAGAAGCTAATATTTTAATAAGAGTAGTAAATGTTTTACATAAATTTATACTAGTTTTTAAAACTCAAGTTTATTTATTTAGTAAAAGAGTAATGATATAGGAGTAATATTTTTCAATTAAATTATTATTACAACAACAATAACAATATACCCATATTATACTATAGTATAGGAAATAGTGTATGATAATAATATAATATATAAATTAATCTAAAATATTTTGATATTGCGTTATAAAATACAATCATTTATAAGATGGAACACAAAAAGTACTACTACTATAACTTTTGACAATATTAATTGTTCACGTTAAATTATCAACCAACCCACTAAATTAGATTAACCTAAAATATATGTTATTCCTTTTCCAAAATGTAGAGTATAAATTAATTGACTCATATTTACTCCACTTAAAAAGTTTTAAATAAAAACTCAAAATTTGTTTATTGGGCCGAATAAATCAGTCTCCACTATATGCAGAATATATGAGTACAAATTTCACTCCTTGATTCTTCACGCCCTTGGCATTTGTAACTCTCCAGTTTTTATCTGAGGAGAAAACTCAAAAGTAATACAATGGAGGAAATGAAAGAAAACCCATTGAAGAGAAACTTTGAAGACTTATGCAGTGAAGCTGAACAAATGGCTGTAGATAAGAAGCAGAAAGAGGATTTTATTCCAAGAGAGTATGCACTTTTTTTTGGGTTCTTATATATATTTTTAAAAACAAGAAGTTGAACTTTTTGCATGTTTTTTTTCTTCTTCCAGTTACCAATTGGAGGTATATGAAGTGGCAATGAGGAGGAACACTATATGTGTATTGGAAACTGGGGCTGGCAAGACATATATAGCAGTGATGATGATCAGAGAAATTGGTAAAACATTGAGGACTGGTGATGAGAAGAAGTTTATTGTGTTCTTGGCACCCACTGTTCATCTTGTTCATCAGGCATGTCTCCTTATCTTTTTCATTCTTGTTCCTTTCTTTATTTTTTTGTCACAATTTTGGTTGACTAAGAGTGTGGTTTAGAAATTCTTGATTATGGTGGGTAAAGTTAAGGTTTTGGACTAAGTAGAACAAGTACCACTGTTGGAAATAAATGGTGATAGAAAAGTCCAACTCTGGTCTTCTTTTTTTAGGTTTGAGGTTCAAATCTTAGCAGAGGCAAAAGTATTAGGTGATTTCTTCCCATTTGTCGATAGCAGGTGCCCCTGTAATTAGTGGAGATGTGCGCAAGTTGGCCCGGGTACCATGGTTATAAAAAAAAAAAAACTATGGTCCTTTTTTAGGTCCCTTCTTTTCTGTTTTGTTATTGCACTTGATAATGCTATGTTTCCTTCCCATAAAACTTGGCCAACTTACTATTCACCTGTAAATGACATACTTCCTCCATCTTGATGGTTTTGATTTTTTTTCCTTTTTTTTCTTTTTTGTCTGTGGTTAAGAAAAAATTTTGGTCTTTTGGTTTGGTTTCGGATGAAGAGTTCAATTTTTTCTTTTGGTTTTTGGTTCAAACTCTAATAGAGAAATAAACCCAAACAAAGAATTACTGATTGTATGCATTTTTCTTTCTTTTGCTGATAACTGCTTACAGTATATGTTTTTGCTTTTATTTAGTATTTAAGTATCTTATGTTTTCAGAGAATTTACCTTTCACAGCATTACTTAGGCCTGTGGGCTTCTTTGAAAGTTTTAGTCTTTTTCTACTCGCTTATGCAACTAATGAGTATTAAATGTTTGATTTGGAATTATGTGACTTGTGCTGAAGATAATGTGAATATCTATTGGAATTGTTTGTGATTCTTGTATGGAGTACCAAGATTATATACTTGTTTATTTGTTTAGTATGTTTGTTATTTTGCGCGCCGCAAGCGGGCTTAGACGAGGAGGCTAAGAGGCGTTTTTGGGAGGACTTGGATGATCTGGCGAGTAGTATTCCCCAATGTGAGAAGTTAGTTATTGGAGGGGACTTTAATGGTCATATTGGGGCGGATGCTGGTGGTTATGGTGAGGTGCACGGTGGCTTCGGCTTTGGGGTTAGGAACGGAGGAGGCACTTCGCTGCTTGATTTCGCCAGGGCTTTCGAGCTTCTGATTGCGAACTCGACATTTCAGAAGAGGGAGGAGCATTTGGTCACCTTCAAGAGTTCGGCGGCGAGGACTCAGATTGATTACACCCTCATCAGAAGGAGCGATAGGGGGATGTGCAAGGACTGCAAGGTTATTCCGGGAGAGTCCCTTTCGACTCTTCATAGACTCCTAGTGATGGATGTCGGTCTCTGGGTGAAGAGGAAGAGGAGGGGCGCTCGGGGTCAACTGCGGATTAGATGGGGTGTTTTGACTAAGGAGAAAGCACAGGAGTTGGAAAGGAGGCTAGCTGAGGGCGGAGCTTGGAGAAGTTCTGGGGAAGCGGACGCTATGTGGACAGAGACGACGAACTTGGTTAGGGGGGTAGCACGGAACGTGCTCGGGGTAGCCAAGGGCTATTCTGGCAGACATCAGGGTGACTGGTAGTGGAACGATGTAGTCGAAGGAAAAGTGGAAGTGAAGAAGGCGGCGTTCGCTAAGTTGGCAGGGAGCACAAGCGAGGAAGAACGGAGAGCGAACAGGGAGATCTACAAGGTGGCAAGGAAAGAAGCAAAGATGGCAGTCACGGAAGCTAAAAACGCGGCGTTTGATCGCATGTACGAGGAACTAGGGGAGAGAGGCGGGGACAAGAAGTTATTCCGGTTAGCTAAAGCAAGGGAAAGGAAGGCACGTGATCTTGACCAAGTTAGGTGTATCAAGGGCGAGGATGGTAGAGTTCTGATGGGGGAATCTCATATAAAGCAGAGGTGGCAGGCGTACTTTCGGGACTTACTTAACGAGGAGGGGGATCGTATTCAGAGCAACATAGAGACCTTGGGTACTGCAGGCGCATTAGGGTGGAGGAGGTCATGAGGGCTTTGCGTAGGATGAGTAGGGGTCGAGCGACCGGGCCTGACGAGATCTCGGTGGAGTTCTGGAAGTGCATGGGTAGGTCAGGAGTGGAGTGGCTCTCCAGGTTGTTCAATGCGATCTTCAGGACCAAAAGAATGCCGGATGAGTGGAGGTGGAGTACAGTGGTGCCCTTGTACAAGAACAAAGGGGACATCCAGAGCTGCAACAACTATAGGGGTATCAAATTAATAAGCCACACCACGAAGGTTTTGGGGCGGGTGATTGAGGCAAGGGTGAGGGAGATGACATCTATATCTGGGAACCAGTTCGGTTTCATGCCGGGTCGCTCCACTATAGAGGCTATCCACGTTGTCAGGCGGCTGGCGGAGCAATTCAGGGATAAGAAGAAGGACCTACACATGGTGCTTATCGACTTGGAGAAGGCGTATGACAAGGTCCCAAGAGAGGTGTTATGGAGGTGCTTGGAGGCGAAGAGCGTGCCGGAAGCCTACATCAGAGTAATCAAGGACATGTACGATGGAGCTAAGACTAGGGTTAGGACGGTGGGTGGCGATTCAGACCATTTCCCAGTGGTTATGGGGCTCCATCAAGGTTCGGCGCTGAGCCTCCTCTTGTTTGCCTTAGTGATGGATGCTCTAACCCGACATATCCAAGGGGATGTGCCTTGGTGTATGCTATTTGCTGATGATATAGTATTGATAGATGAGACGAGGGTCGGTGTTATTGAGAGGTTAGAAGTATGGAGACAGACTCTCGAGTCTAAAGGTTTCAAAATAAGCAGATCTAAAACAGAATACCTGGAGTGCAAGTTTAGCGCCGAGCCGAGCGAAGTAGGCAGTGACGTGATGATTGGATCTCAGGTCATCGCCAAGAGGGACAGTGTCCGATATCTTGGGTCTGTGATTCAGGGGGGCGGAGAGATTGACGGGACGTCACTCATCGTATAGGAGCTGGGTGGTCAAATTGGAGGCTTGCATCAGGAGTCCTGTGTGACAAGAAAGTTCCACATAAACTCAAGGGGAAATTCTATAGAGCTGTGGTTAGACCTGCGATGTTGTATGGGGCGGAGTGCTGGCCCGTAAAGAACTCTCATGTTCAGAGAATGAAGGTTGCGGAGATGAGGATGCTCAGGTGGATGTGCCGGCACACCAGGTTAGATAAGATTAAGAATGAAGTTATTCGAGAGAAGGTGGGGGTGGCCCCGGTGGATGAGAAGATGCGAGAAGCGAGGCTGAGGTGGTTCGGGCATGTGCAGAGGAGGAGTCCCGATGCCCCGGTGAGGAGTTGTGAGCGGCTGGAGATTGTTGGCAGTCGGCGAGGCAGAGGGAGCCCTAAGAAACATTGGGGAGAGGTGATTGGGCATGGGTGATTGGGCATGACATGACTAGAATGCAGGTTTCCGAGGACATGACCCTTGATAGGAAAGTCTGGAGGTCTAGTATCAGTGTTGTAGGATAGGGGCTACTAGAGTTTTTCGTACTCCTCACCCGGGGTTGGGTGAGGGTCGGCAGGGTTATCCATAGATGATTCGTGTTTTAGCTTATGTCTCCCTTATGGCTGTTAGTTATGGTAGTTACTGTATGATATTATTGTATGTTATTTTATTTATGTTTCTTATGTTTAGATAATTATTTACGCTATTTCTGCTGGAGTTATTAATGCTCTATTGTTTTTTGTTTTTGTTTTTTTTGTGTTTATTGTTGTTTCTCCTTTTCTCCACTGAGCCGAGGGTCGATTGGAAACAACCTCTCTGCCCTTTCGGGTAGGGGTAAGGCTCGTCTACATATTACCCTCCCCAGACCCCACCTGGTGGGACTATACTGGGTAGTTGTTGTTGTTGTTGTTATGTTTGTTATTTTGCACTTTGATGATTTTGTTTTCCTTTGTCATTGTGAAATCTTTAAATGATACATTCCGAATATACAATTACTTTTGTTTTATGAGTTTGAATGACAAATATTAGTTTAAGTACACTCTTCCGTTAGAAAGTTTTTGCAAAAAAATGGCATTTTGTTGTTTTATGAAACTATCTTTCTGTAGAAAGCATGCTAATATCTACATATAACTGAAGTTCACTGTCTTTATCTCATTATTATTATTATTATTATTATTGTTATTATTATTATTATTATTATTATTATTATTATTTATTGATGTTCCATTGTATTGGAGTATGATACTTGACTAAAAGCGGGAGAGGAGAGCTATATTCTTCTCAGAAATTTATTGAGGTCACAAGCCCAAGCGTGAAGGAGCAGGATAGATGTACTCTGACAGATTTATACAATAGAAATCTCTAAATAAAAGGACCAAAAAGAAAAAGAAAAATCAAAATTTTCTTCCAAGGGGAAGTACTTGAATTTTAAACAATGCCACTCAAACTTTTAGAGCTTCCACTGTGCTCTATTCATTAGAAGTCCTGAACGCATGTTTCATTCCAAAATTATGACTGTAGAGGGGCTTTGAGCATTAAATGATTTGCAATCAATGATAAGGATTTGCAATCAACTGAAAAGTTTAAGTTTGAGCTTTTATCAAATTTGGTATTTTAGAATGTGCTCAATTTTGATGATACTAATCCTTGTTTATTTACAACATTGTTGCAGCAATACGAGGTTATACGACATCATACGCAGCTTGCGGTTCAAGAATACTTTGGGGCCAAAGGAGTTGATGACTGGAATGCAGAAAAATGGAAAACCGAAACTGATGATAATGACGTAAGTTGTTCCCTTTCTTGGTTTTATGCTCTCAAGTGTGTTTGTGCTGAAATAATTGTATGATAATCGATGAAGCTGACTTTTCAAATCTCAAGAAACGACTAGCTTTGTGGTTCTGTAGTCAAGATATTATTATTTGATAGATAGTCATATGTAATAATCAAAGAGCATTCCGTGTTCACTGAAGTAAATACCTTAAACAGGTCAAGTCCCACTATGCACAAAGCTTCATATCGTTGACTAGCAGATTTGTATGTAAAGTTATTTGATTTCCCTCCTGAGGATATGGACACTGGACAAACATTTTGAAAGGAAAAAAAAATTCAAATCATCAATATTTTGATTTTATGATCGTAGTGCTTAATGACTCTACCTCCACAAGGTAAGAGTAAGGTCTGCATACACATTACCCTTACCAGACCCCACACCCCACACTGTGGGAATATATTGGATATGTCGTTGTTGTAGTGCTTAATTTCTAGTTGAATACATTTTAAACTTGAAGGCTCTGTGCCTAGCATGCCGCTTTCTGGTTGTTGATCCTAATATCTATGATTCGGCTTCCAAGCATTGCAAAGATAGTGCCGCATTTAATATTCTGCGCATGCTAATTGTGATCTCAGTCTGATGGAAAATCAATCCACGCCAGTGTTGTCAAAGGCGAAAACCTTTAGAAAGTGCTCCAGGTCTATTAGGGCTTTAAGTGCAAAAAGTTTGCGCTTTAGTGAAAAAAGTGCAATGAAAAATAGAAATAAAAATCTATTTGTAATGCAAGAAAAAAATGACAAATTCATTCATAATGCTTTTCTTAATAATTAACATCTCTTTACTGATTATGTCTATTGTTTAGTACCACTCGATTCAAGATAGATGCATGGTTACTAATACGTACACATTAGTGCCTTGCCTAACTAAAAGCGCAGCTTAAGTGAAGTGAATCACCCTCCCTCAGCTTTTTTGAGCTTCAGGACGTAAGCACGTCTTAAATGAGCATTTTACAACAGTGATCCATGCCAAATTCGTCGAATCAGGTGTGAGCACTAAAATTTCCAGATAGGCCTGAGCCAATTTCTTTGCAGATCACATGGAAAGATGGTTGTTGCATGATCTTTCAGTCTTGCCTACCAGAAATTAGATATCCGTTTAGTAGTCAATTGGAGTTATTGTTGGACAATACGCTTTACGCTAGAGGGGGGGGGGGGGTGAATAGCGTTTTAAAATTATTAAGCGTTTTAGTGCGGAATGTAAAAACTTTGCAGAAATTAAAACAAGTGCAGTAAAAAATACTTACACAATGATGTATCCTGGTTGGCCACAAACGTGGTTAGTCCAGTCCCCGAGAGACTCTCTCGAGATTTCCACTAAACTTGTCAAGCTTACGGGTGCTTAACAAACCGTTACAGTTGAGGACACAAGCCTCACCTAGGTGCTCGGGGATCACAATCCCAAAGACTTCAATTGCTCGGGGATACCAATCCCAAAGACTTCAATTGCTCGGGGATACCAATCCCAAAGACTTCAATTGCTCGGGGATAACAATCCCAAAGACTTCAACTGCTCGGGGATAACAATCCCAAAGACTTCAATTGCTCGGGGATAACAATCCCAAAGACTTCAACCGAGGAATCACAAGTTCCTCAACAAACGAGAATCGCAATTCTCTTACAAACACAAAACACACTCACTTTACAAAGCACTCCTTAATGAGTAGATATGAGTAGAAATAGTACGCTCAAGATCACAACAACTTAGCTCAATAGAATGGCTCTTCAAAAAGCTTTATGGATGAATGGAAAATGATGATCAATGTAAGAAAGCTTTTAGCAATGAAAATACTCAAATTGTATATGTTGTTGTTGTGAAAACACTGAGTTGAAGCTGTATTTATAGGTGAAAAACTCAGTCTTACCGTTGTCTAATTACCAATTAAGGATTGCTGAAATTACTCAGTGACAATCGATTGT
This sequence comes from Nicotiana benthamiana, assembly GCA_034376525.1. Taxonomy (NCBI): domain Eukaryota; kingdom Viridiplantae; phylum Streptophyta; class Magnoliopsida; order Solanales; family Solanaceae; genus Nicotiana; species Nicotiana benthamiana. The sequence goes on from CM067332.1 coordinate 100,043,313, forward strand.
CAAGACTAAACAATCGATTGTTTGCCTATCAGATCAAAAATTCAATCCCAGATTTTACGTCAACAATCGATTACTTCAAATCACTAATCGATTATTTATAACGTTAAGAAATCCTTTCCAATTTTTGACATAAAACATCGATTGTCCGGAAATCAACAATCGATTATTTTAACAACGTTCAGAAAATCTTTTCCAGATTTTACGCAAAACATCGATTGTTAAATATCAACAATCGATTACCTGAAGGTAATTGAAAATATATGACAACGGTCAGCTTCAACAATCGATTATCAAATGGAATAATCGATTATTAATTAATTTCAAAACTCTCTGTCTCATATATAATCGATTATCAAATGGAATAATCGATTATTAATTAATTTCAAAACTCTCTGTCTCATATATAATCGATTATCAAAAGCCACAATCGATTATCATTTTATTTAAAATCACTGGGAGACATTTTTCTCATTCTAATCGATTACCATTAGTTCATAATCGATTTTTATGAGTTTTGAAAACTTTGCCTCAGTTAACAATCGATTATCATAAGTACACAATCGATTGTTATGCAGTTTGCATAAACCTGATGTTAACTGACTTACTCACAATCGATTATCATTAACTCACAATCGATTGTCATGCAGTCTTGGCTTAGAGATACTCGATTATCATAAGTACATAATCGATTATCTTAGCCCAGATTTTTGAGGCATGCTTGGAAAACATTTTAACAAATGTAAATATGCATAGTTTAAAATCATTTGACACTTAATTTAAATATGCATGATTTTGGAACAAATGTAAATATGCATAGTTTAAAATCATTTGACACTTAATTTAAATATGCATGATTTTGGAAAAATAATTTTAGTAGAGAAGCCATGTTATGAGCCAAGTTGAGGAATCAAGATCACAATTAATATTGACTCAATTATAACATTTCTAAACTTTGTCTTGAGCTTCTTGTAATGCATCCATTTTGTGCTTGTCCTTGAGCACTGCTATATATCGCTTTTTGCTTTGTTTGACATTCATCAAAACCTACAAAAGAACACACGTTTAGTATATTGCATTTGAAACGTGTTTCCAACAATTTCCTCCTTTTTGATAATGGCAAACATAAGCGGGATATATGCAATAATTATTTTGATAATCCAAGACAAGTGTAAAGTATGCAAGTGTAAAGTATGCAATTTGATGTTCCCCCTCAATTCATGTTCCCCCTCACTTTAAGCATGAATGAAGTTGAGAGTGATATAGCATACTTCTTGATATCCCGTTTCTTCCCCCTTTTGCCATTAGCAAAAAAATATATACAAGGGAAGAATATAAAAAAATATGAAATAAACACAAGTTTATTTATTGGAAAATAGCATTACATGGGTGGAGCCAAACACAATAAAACGAACAACAACTAACCAACAAATTGAAAACAACAATTTCACATCATCAAAAACAACAATTTCATCATTCATCACCCCCATCCCCTTCATCATCATTGGGAGGCGCTTGATATGGCACCACCTGAGCATAGGCATAATGCACGTGATCAAAGTAACCATGGACCTCACGGGTTAATTGAGTAATTTGGTCAGAGATAGTCCGGAGGGTAGGCTCCTGAGGAGGATGAGCACGACGGGCTTGTCGATTTTGAGGAGGAGCGGGAGCATGATCACCATCATGATGAAAGGAAGACTCCGAAATTTCCCAGATTTTGGTGCTCTTTTTGAGAGGACCATTAGCAATATTGACCCCGGAAGCTTCAAGAAATTTCATTATTAAGAGGGCATAAGGGAGAGGTATGTCATCTCTGGTGGCATTGAACATATGAGATTGAATAAGCTTGCACCAATTGATTTTAACACCGGTGACAATGGCATGAAGAAATTTGGCATCCTCTTGGGAAATGGTGGTGTGATTGAGTTTACGGGGTTTGAGAACACGAGTGATGAAATAGAGAATGAAACGATAATTCGGGTCCATACCCTTTATGGTGGGACGACGGGAAGAAGACTCATCATAGGCGACTCCGGCTTGGCGGAAGAGATTAGCTTCATCAATCATGTCCCCGGCATCATTTATGTACTGGTAGATGTCTTCACCATCATGCGGAATGCCGGCAATAAGGTGGAGGTTATCTTCAGAAATTAGAATGGAAATGCCGTTAACATTGGTAACGAGTTCACCCTCATCATTTTTGTGAAGGTTGGAGAAAAAAGCTTCAACCAAAGTAATGTTGTAGTAGGGGTGAGTAAGGAGTAGGAAATTGAAAAGTTGGCACTCTCTTAGCATATTCGCGGCTGGAATGAATGGTGCAACAAGAGCGTTTGTTGAAAAGCGAGGAGGGAGAATAAGGCGTTTCTCAAATTTGGTTAAGAAACGGGTGAGCTCTTCATCGGATTCAAAGAATAGAACCGATCCATCTTGATATGGATGGCGAGAAGAAGAAGCACCTTGTTTGGAACGAGCACGTTTGGAGTTGCGGCTTGACATTTTTGAAGAAGATGTGCTAGGATTTTTCAAAGATAACAAGATAATTTGATGCTTGGGAGGCTTGAGTGAGTATACAAGAGCATATGTGTAGCCTATATATAGAGAAGAAATGAATCTTACACCTATTGGAAAAGATTTGAAGAGATTTGAAGTCTGAAACGGTAAAAATAAATTCACTGACCGTTCAATAATCGATTGTTTGAATAGAATAATCGATTATCATTAATGAAAAAGATCTGACAAATCGATTACACGCCAGAACGGTAAAAAAATTTGAAAAAGATAGTCGATTGTCAAACTTGGTAATCGATTGTTTTTCATATTTATGACCTGACAGGAATCGATTGTAGAGCCAAAACGGTAACATAAGTTTAAAACAGATAATCGATTGTCAATATATAGTAATCGATTGTTTCACTCACAGAGAGTTTGGATTTTGGCAAATAATCGATTGGCAGAACAAATAATCGATTGTTTGGAAGGGGGATGCTAAAATGATGATAATTCTATCAAGCAATGTAAACATTCAATAAGATTTCAAAAAAAATTGAATCAATTAATAATCGATTATTGATACTGATAATCGATTGTAAGCATAAATAATCGATTATGATCGATTTTTCTTGTATCAGGACAATTTATACTTTCCTCTTACCTTTTGGGGGATACCTGCAAAATAGAATTAAACATCTCTGACGCTCAAGTCAGTAATCTATAAATGAAATAATAGCTTTGAAACTAGTGTAGTCGGGTGAAAAACGTGAACTCTTAAGAATTTTGTCCTAGGATGTTCTTAAGAGGGTTTAGGGTACTTACCTTCCCTTCGACTTTGCCAATTACCTGATTTTGAACATCTTCCGTTCATATTGGTCTTTTGGCTCATTCTTCAATTTAAGAAGCTTCTTCCACAATTTTGCCTTTGTCTTCCTTGTATTTTGTCTTTTAAATTTTTCGAAAATACTTCCGATTTTTAAAAACAACTCGACTTTTCCGTCTCTTCCTCCTTCTTTGTGCTTTAATTGAAGGAATTTTGAATTCGTCTCCCGTCAAGTGTTTGGAGCATCCACTACACTTGATTCCTTCAAGCACACCTGCAAAACAAATTAATGCTCTTTTGGTACCCATGCCATTTTGGGTCCTTGAGGGTTATGCATACTATAATGATATGTTTGAGTAGCATGTCTATGTCTAGTAAAGCATGCGGGAGCAATATGACCAATTCGTCTACAATAATGACATGTCACATTTGGATTATGCATGCGTCTTGGCTCATAGTAGCTAGAATAATGCACATTGTTTACTCTGTTTTCATTTCTCCTAATTTGAGCACCATAATCATTTCTAGGTTGAACATTTCGGGATCTTCTAGCATAAACAATGTAGTGCCTAAAATATGCATCATGTCTATGGTGACGATTGCTAGGCGGAAGGTCATGTCTAGGTCTCCTAATATTTTGTCTAGCATGCATGTTTGTTTTAGGAAAGACATTTTTGTTATTAATCCTAGATTGAGCTCTAGGTGGTTGGGTTTTTGCATCAACCTCTTCTTCATTTATGAAGCCTATTCCATGCTTGGTTGATTTCAAGTTATCAAGCACCACATTCAAGTTTTTATGGGAGGAGTTGAATTTATCTAGTGTGCCTTTTAATCTACCTACTTCATTCTTAAGGTCTACACAAGAAGCACAAATTTTTGTTGAACTTTCGGGCTTGTCAGAACTTCTTTTCCCATAAAACTTGTTTTGTTCTAGTAGCTTCTCATTTTCCAAAACCAATTTTTCTAATTCTTTTTCTTTTAAAGAAAACTGTTTTTGAAAATCTTGTTCTTTTAGAGAAGCACTTTCTCTTAAGCTAGTGACGGTTTTTGTAACTTTGAGAAATTCAGCATACAATTCATCAAAGGCATTTCTCATGTCATCAAGAGTATAAAAATTTTGAGAAGAGATTTGACTTACCTCACTTTGATTTTCTTCCTGTGCCATGAGGCAGAGATTTGCCGCTTCTTCATTTTCTTCTTCACTGGATTCGTCTCCGGAATCTCCTCCCCAAGATATGTATGCTCGTTGCTTCTTGAAGGGTTTCTTCTCCTTTTTAAGATTTGGGCAGTTTGTTTTGATATGCCCTGTTTCACCACATTCATAACATTTAACTTGCTCACCTTGCTTTTTCCCTTTGCGGTCATATTCTTTTCGCATGAATTTTTGGAACTTTTTGATGATGAGTCCAAATTCGCTATCTCCATCCTCTTCAATTGGTGATTGACTTGTGCTTGCCTTTAGAGCAATCTTTTGCCTTCTTTGTTCATCAATAACAGGGTTAAGAATAGTGGATTCATAAGTCTTAAGATTACCTCTAAGAGCGTCTATGGTGACGTTCGTGATTCCAATTGACTCTTGAATCGCATCGGCCTTTGATCGCCATGCCGGTGTTAGACTCCTAAGGATTTTTCGAACTAGTTCTTTGTCCGTGAACGTCTTCTTGAGCGCGTGGAGATCATTCACTATTGATGAGAACCGCTCAAACATCTCGTCTACCTTTTCGCCTTCCTTCATATGGAACAATTCGTAAGCATGAGTTAAAAAATCAATTTTAGCTTCTCTTACCTGGTCAGTCCCTTCGTAAGTGACCTCAAGCTTGTCCCACATTTCTTTCGCTGTTTTGCAGCAGGAGATTTTCCTGTAATCATTAGCATTAACAGCACAAAGTAATAAATTAATAGCTTTAAAGTTATTTTGGACCATTCGATTATCCTCGGCGTTGAATTCCTCTTCTGATTTTGGCACCCATTCTCCTTCCACCTGTTTGACAGGAACCTCATTTCCTTTGGTGTACACCTTCCACAAGTAAGGGCTGTTTGATCTGATGAATATCTGCATCCTTTCTTTCCAATATGAATAATTTGTCCCGTTAAACAAAGGAGGTCTTGTGGGGCATTGTCCTTCATCAATACCTGCAAAAGAGTCTAGAGTAGAAGCCATGGAAAGATTCTCTCAAACGGTTAAGTCTTTCAGAGAGTATGGCTCTGATACCAATTGTTGGACAATACGCTTTACGCTAGAGGGGGGGGGGTGAATAGCGTTTTAAAATTATTAAGCGTTTTAGTGCGGAATGTAAAAACTTTGCAGAAATTAAAACAAGTGCAGTAAAAAAAACTTACACAATGATGTATCCTGGTTGGCCACAAACGTGGTTAGTCCAGTCCCCGAGAGACTCTCTCGAGATTTCCACTAAACTTGTCAAGCTTACGGGTGCTTAACAAACCGTTACAGTTGAGGACACAAGCCTCACCTAGGTGCTCGGGGATCACAATCCCAAAGACTTCAATTGCTCGGGGATACCAATCCCAAAGACTTCAATTGCTCGGGGATACTAATCCCAAAGACTTCAATTGCTCGGGGATAACAATCCCAAAGACTTCAACTGCTCGGGGATAACAATCCCAAAGACTTCAATTGCTCGGGGATAACAATCCCAAAGACTTCAACCGAGGAATCACAAGTTCCTCAACAAACGAGAATCGCAATTCTCTTACAAACACAAAACACACTCACTTTACAAAGCACTCCTTAATGAGTAGATATGAGTAGAAATAGTACGCTCAAGATCACAACAACTTAGCTCAATAGAATGGCTCTTCAAAAAGCTTTATGGATGAATGGAAAATGATGATCAATGTAAGAAAGCTTTTAGCAATGAAAATACTCAAATTGTATATGTTGTTGTTGTGAAAACACTGAGTTGAAGCTGTATTTATAGGTGAAAAACTCAGTCTTACCGTTGTCTAATTACCAATTAAGGATTGCTGAAATTACTCAGTGACAATCGATTGTCAAGACTAAACAATCGATTGTTTGCCTATCAGATCAAAAATTCAATCCCAGATTTTACGTCAACAATCGATTACTTCAAATCACTAATCGATTATTTATAACGTTAAGAAATCCTTTCCAATTTTTGACATAAAACATCGATTGTCCGGAAATCAACAATCGATTATTTTAACAACGTTCAGAAAATCTTTTCCAGATTTTACGCAAAACATCGATTGTTAAATATCAACAATCGATTACCTGAAGGTAATTGAAAATATATGACAACGGTCAGCTTCAACAATCGATTATCAAATGGAATAATCGATTATTAATTAATTTCAAAACTCTCTGTCTCATATATAATCGATTATCAAATGGAATAATCGATTATTAATTAATTTCAAAACTCTCTGTCTCATATATAATCGATTATCAAAAGCCACAATCGATTATCATTTTATTTAAAATCACTGGGAGACATTTTTCTCATTCTAATCGATTACCATTAGTTCATAATCGATTTTTATGAGTTTTGAAAACTTTGCCTCAGTTAACAATCGATTATCCTAAGTACACAATCGATTGTTATGCAGTTTGCATAAACCTGATGTTAACTGACTTACTCACAATCGATTATCATTAACTCACAATCGATTGTCATGCAGTCTTGGCTTAGAGATACTCGATTATCATAAGTACATAATCGATTATCTTAGCCCAGATTTTTGAGGCATGCTTGGAAAACATTTTAACAAATGTAAATATGCATAGTTTAAAATCATTTGACACTTAATTTAAATATGCATGATTTTGGAACAAATGTAAATATGCATAGTTTAAAATCATTTGACACTTAATTTAAATATGCATGATTTTGGAAAAATAATTTTAGTAGAGAAGCCATGTTATGAGCCAAGTTGAGGAATCAAGATCACAATTAATATTGACTCAATTATAACATTTCTAAACTTTGTCTTGAGCTTCTTGTAATGCATCCATTTTGTGCTTGTCCTTGAGCACTGCTATATATCGCTTTTTGCTTTGTTTGACATTCATCAAAACCTACAAAAGAACACACGTTTAGTATATTGCATTTGAAACGTGTTTCCAACAGTTATGAGATAGCAAAAATGTGCATGCATGATTGTAATAGATTAGACAATCCTTTTGTTTCCTGTATTTAGGTTACTTGTTAGTCCGATATACGGCCCTTCTCTTATAATCCATAAAAAGAAATTTGTAAGGCTCCTAAGTGGGCTGGGTTAGAAGAAAGAAGATTTTATGTGCCAAGGGATACCTTTGGGGCAGAGCGATCCTATTTCTAATTCTAGATCCAACTAGAAGTTCTCTCAGTCTATCAGATCCAACATTGGACTCGGTCATACTACTTTGACTTGAGACTTTTACGGTCTTGATTTCTTTATATTGACTTCTTGCCGAGTAGTGCTCCCATATGTTCTTTTAAATAACTTTTCTAAAGAGTTTAATATTATATAAATCATTTAAATTCTCCATTTATGAATGTGCTGTAAGTATTACTTGATATAACTGCCATTACTTTTGATCTCACAGGTTTTGGTTATGACACCCCAAATTTTCTTGGATGCACTAAGAAAGGGTTACATAAAATTTGGTAGAGTTTGCTTTCTGATACTAGACGAGTGTCATCGTGCCAGTGGTAAACATCCCTATAAAATGATTATGACGGTAAGCCTCACTTCTTTCACGTGACTTTTTCTTAATTCCCTTCTTGAACTTTTCTCATCTTCTCATTATCCTGTTGGACATGCTCCTGTGCACTCTCTATAACCAACAAAGGAGTTCTACCATCAATCCACAAGAACATCAAAGGTTTTTGGGATGACTGCTACCCCTGTGACTAGAAAAGGTAATTTTTGATCTTCCTCAGTTCCTCGTGCTCTGCCTACTTCTCATTGCCCAGTCATCCCTCTCATCAATAAATAAATACATAAATGAAATGTAGGAAAGGGGTTTTTCAGGAAAAAGAGGAAACTCTAGCATCGCTTATGACGAAAGGGAACAATAACCCCCACCCCCAAATATTTTCTTCTTTCCTGTGAGTGAGACCTTTTAAATTCACTGTTTGCTTGTTTATCAATGTGTCACATGATGACTGATAGTGACAAATATCTATACTCCTTGGTCCAAAGTTAGTTTAATTGGAACAGAACTAGATAGAGTAACAAAATGATTTTGACAGTCTATCTGGGACCCATTTTCATTTAATGGGTTTAAGAGTTTCTTTTATTGACCTTTTTCTTCCTCGACATAGTTTTTCTGCTATACTGTCTTTTCAATTGGACTATGCTTACACTTTCCTTTCCTTTGCGGTTGGTCAATCTTGCTTCAACTTCTGTTTTGGGTATATGCTAATACTTTTTATTTGCAGTTGTCTTAGCCTATATGAATTTGATATATATGGTTTTAGATCTTTTGTGGAATTACTTAACATACCCTCTCGATCAGGTGTTTCATCTTCAACAGACTGTGAGGAGCAAATATCAGAACTTGAAAGTCTTCTTGATTCCCAGGTAATCTTCTGGCAAATCCTGTCACCTTGTTGCAGCTTGTGAATGGTTTTATTAATCGTAGCCAGTGTAATGGCTTTTAATGCATGAATATATGGTTTCGTCTTGTATAGATATATGCAACAGAGGACAGGGTGGGGCTGGACGAATTTGTTCCTTCCGCAAAGGAGACTTGTAAATTCTATGATCCAATAGTGTCTTCGACTTTAGAAATAAAGGCAAAATTGGAAGCTTCATGGGCAAAGGTAAACGCCCAAATGACTATACCATATTAAATAACTGATATGGTCCGTACATTGTAATCTATATCCATTTAGTTCTTTATGTTTATTTTCTTTTCTCTCGTGTCTGCAATCTTTAGATTTTAAAAGCAAGGGTGATCTCTGACCATTGTTCATTAATGAAATTGTAAAAAAAATAAATGAACGTTTAGAATTGTGAGAAATAAGAGAAAGGGAAAAGATAATTGAGAAAGAGCATAAAGACAACCTTCCTATGCCTAAAAGCATTTATAAGCACATTTTTACAATGTTTACATCCAGTATCACTGGCAAATCTATGACGACCATGTTTCCTCCTCAGGTCACTTGTAAATATACAACATACCATGAGAATTAAGAGATACGAGAGAAAAGATTGATACTATATGTGAATACAATCGTCTTAACCTAGGATTTTATTAGACTACTTTACAATGTATATTGTACATTTGACTGATGTTTGACTTCGGTATATACATTATGATATATTTACATATCTAAGAAACTATCTAACAGAAACTAAATTAGTAGAGATAATAAACAGTAGGTACCGTTGTGATCCGCCTCCCTGTTCCATGCTCCCTTACTAGTAAAGGCTCCCATTGGGAGAAGCAGAAATTGTTGAGTGACGTGGGGACTCGGGTCGGGGCGCAGCATAACTAAGAGAGCCATTCCATTTAGGTCGAGCCTAACTCTTCCTCTACTCGTTTTCTGGAGTGGGTACTAGTGTATGTAACCATGCGCTTGCTTGTGTACTTAGATATTGGGAAAGATGCAGTGCTTATCCAGTAATCCTTGGTGCTTTTCTGGATGTTGATTACGAAGTACTTGTTGACACAGTTCCCCAAATGAATAATATGCTTCTTGGGAATCTGATGCGCTAACTTTTTTTCAAAGCTCAAGTCCCTTATACTTGATTCTCCTAATTTTCATGAACAGTTTGATGCTGCATTAGTTGACTTGCAGCTGTCAGTATCAAGTCAGTACAAAGATACAGATGACAACTATATGAAGCTTCGGAAGAGATTATCCAATTTTTATGCAAAGATATTGTGTTGCCTTGAAAATCTAGGCATCATATGTGCGTATGAGGTATGATTGTAGTTTCACATTCTGTTATTTGCTTTCATTTCTTGGTAATATGCACTAATTGAAGGGCATGCATGCATATAGCTACTCCAATGATGGAAATAACTTTCATCTTCTGTTTCTGTTTATGGAAGCATACACATTCATTCATGCATACAGACATATATCACATCTTCTACTGGCTTAAACTTTAGAGGAAGCGGTCAAACAATTCCGCGTGTTTGGCCATGACAGAATTTGGCTCATGTAAAAAGCCAGCATATGGGGGACATAAGATAGACTTAAAATAAAGAAATTTGCCACCTCTCTAATTATTTAAGCTTTTAAATGAGGCAATTTACACAACTCAATGGAATCTATGTTTATAGCTGGAGCATGCGTTATATCACATCTTTTTATTCTTTCCTTGGAGAATTATTCGGCAAAGCAAAGGTCTTAGAAAACCTTCTCTTCTGTGTTAAAATTCTGGGTTCAAGACTCCCTTAACAGGGGATAGCCTTGGATAAAAAGGGAAAATATGTCCTTGTTAATGGATGTATTTCTGTATGAGAGTTGAACAAGCAGTCAATCATGTTCCATGCATTGTGAATGGCTGCTCTTGTTGCACACTATTCTATGTCATTGGAGGTATTCCATGGCTCTTCCAAGAGTTTCCAGAATTCATTCCTGAATGCCTTTATTAGTGCGTATGGCAGGGACAAAATGGAGCCCCCCCCTCCCCCCAAAACCCACCCACATAAAAGTAAAGAAAAAGAAGTCATTATAAGGACTGCAGATGCCATTTACATACTCTAATACCATTGCACGCGTGATATGTAAGATCTATTGGAATAAATACTAATGGAAATTATTTTTTTTTTCAAAAAGAAAATGTAAAAGTGCAGGATTCGCTTTTTATTCAAGTTGGCTTCCAAAAGTTTCTGCACAATTTTCTTTTAGTTCTTAGTCAAGCTAATCGAGACGTAAATAAGGGTGTTTTACCTAATAAAATCAGGCAATGAGCCAAAAAAAGATTTCTGTCCGGTGAGACGAAGGTAATCATACCCACCATGGATTAGGTTAGTTGACGTAACCTTTTGTTTCAGGTAGCTTCATATAATTTTTTTGAGGTCCTTGGAGCTATTTCCAGTTTTACACCTACGTGGCACTAGCTTAATGCTCATTTATGACTAAAATTTACTTATCCAAATTAAGGAAATCCTTTTTGTTCTTCCGGCTTGTGCTTGCTTGCCCTTCTTGAATGCTTGCCTTGTTTGTGTGAAGATCACTTTATTCCTGAAAGTCTATGGGATATGGTTGCTGCAAAGAGTTACTTCATGGAATCTAAGCTCATGTAAAACTTCTTTTGATGTACTATTTTTTCAAAAAAGCTGGTGGTTTTGATTTATTCATCGACCTGTATCAATGAGTATCCTTGTTCTCTCATTAATCATCTATTACTAACATAATATTTTCTTCTGTCCAAAAGCAAAAAGTGGAGTTCTTTCCTAGAAAGTTAAGGAAACCTGTTGGACTTTTTTAATAGGATAATAAAATTTTATTAATGAAGGGCGAACAACCAAAAAGCAGAAAACCTTACAAAAAGATGTCTTTCTTTTTAACGAGCAACACCCAATCTTCTATACAAATACGAACCTCGTGGGTGCATCAAAATGAAATGAGGGATAAGAGGCTATTCCTCAAGTGTACAAAGTCCTTCTCTATCCCATTCAAAGCCCTCCTATTTCTCTCTTTCCAATAGAAATGAGGAAACCTATTGGGCGTCTCACCTTCCAATAGCAAATCGAAGTAAGAATTAGGAAAACTTAAAAGAATTGAGTCCTCACTGAGTGAATTATAATGTGGTCAACAGTGACCTTATGAAAGGTGTTCTTTTCCCATGACTAGTGTACTTGAATTCTTTTTTCTCTGTTGCTTCAATGTGCTTTCTTGGCCTCTATCCAATTGATGAACTCAGCATCCCTACATTTTGTGGCTCGTATTGTCTGAATCTTCGTGCAAGAAGAAGAATCAGTTCACCAGCCACCACATCTCTAGATCCCACCAAATCATTAAACCTGGAGGCTGCTTGCCCTTTGATCTCTGAGGTTAGACTTACTGGCCGAGAAGACACATTCACTATAGTGGGAAGAAGACACATTTAGTTGGTTCTAGGCTTGGGTCTATACTGGACTATCGGGACTTCTTTCTAAACTCTGGCTATCTCTACCAGCTTCTATGTTTTCTTCAAAAGTTCTGCATCCCTTTTCTGACATTCCTTTCAAATCTATCTACTATTGTTTTGGAATTTCTTAAATCTAGCTCTGACAGTTTTTTCATCTCTCGTATTGTAGGCTGTTACAGGCTGTTTGGGAAATGTCCCTGATGACAAAGAGGAAAATGAGATTCTTAGGAAAAGTTCTCTCCAACAGAGATACTTCTTGGAAGAGGCATTGTCAATTATTCAGGAATCAATGCCACAAGGTACTTGAGTTTGTTCTATGTTTTGTTTATGCGGATATGTTTGCAGACCTCTTTGTTGTCATCGTTATCACTATTGTTTTTACGGTTCTTTTTTGGGTTCTTCTTCGATTGCAAACAAGTATATTCTATCATCCTGGTAACGGAACTTGACTTATGATTCTTTCCGGTGGAGGGTTTGTCATAGTTCCAGCATTTCCGACATAGATTTCTTGTTAAGAATCTGTTTTTCTTTTGATCTGAAACAGTGGGAGTATTCATTCAGCTCCTCGTTGCTTCCTCAGTTTCCTTGCAAATGTTACACATTACTTTTAGTGTACCAGGAGCTCATAAGGTTCTTCAATTGACTGTCTTTATCGAAAAAGGTTCTTTTATTGACTGTATTTTAGTTGATCTCTTTTTCTTTCTCCCTTTTTTTTCCAAATAAAACTACCTTTTCGGAGATCATTTCTTGCTCACTCTATTTTACTATGTCATAAATTATGCATGTTCCTTTCATTTACATGCATATCTTTTATCACTACATGCTACTTGTTTTCTAGACCTGTGGACATTATTGAATCAAGATCATTATATTTTTCCATAGAATCTTCTCTGTCAACTAATCCATCAATCAGGAAAGCTATATATATCACATTCATTGTTTCTATATCCTTTTGTTCTTGTTCTTTTCCCTTATAAAAAAAAGTATCATTGTGTCACAATTTCTTCTGAGCTTTGACAAAATTGTAACTTGGTTTGTTTCCTGTAAAGTGTTGTTTCTGCTGATTGGTTATGCTTTTAATGGGTCAATTAGTGTAGACGCTGCTAGATAGCTTCTGCTCCATCTTTTTGGTTCTTGTCTGTTTTGCAGTAGATAATAATTGAATTTTCCCGTAATCTGCTGATTTGGCTTTTACCATATTAACACTTTAAAAATTCAAGATTTTGAGTTTTGAGTTCTTGGCAAGTTTTGATTTATTCCAATTCCCCAGACTGTGAGAGTCTTCTAGATGTTGGATATGACTCGTCAGCAACACTGTCAATGGGCCTTATATCTTCAAAACTGCATGTGCTTCTTGAAATTTTTAAATCCCTTAGGTAATTAACTCGATATCTTGTTCTGTTACAAAACATATTACTGTCTTTAGATGTGTCTTCTTGGTATTCTCTTTCCAAAAGCTTAAAGCTCCAATCCATGCATGCAGGAAAGCTACACAAGTACGCTGTCTTGTTTTTGTTGAAAGAATTATCACAGCTAAAGTAATTGAAAGAGTTATGAAGAAAATGACCTGGTTTTCAGATTTCTCAATAGCATATTTGACTGGAACAAACACATCAGTTGATGCACTGACACCAAAAGTGCAAAAAGAAACCTTGGAATGTTTTCGCTCTGGAAAGGTACTTGCGTGTATACATCCCATTAGATTTGAAATATATACTTTCTGGGGAGTCCCTTTAACTAGTTTGTTCTTATCTTATAGTTTTCCCTATTCTTTTTATCATTACAGGTCAATTTATTATTTGCCACTGATGTGGTTGAGGAGGGAATTGATGTGCCGCACTGTTCTTCTGTGATACGGTTTGATTTACCAAAAACAGTTCGAAGTTATGTCCAGTCTAGGGGACGAGCTCGTCAGACTGAATCTCTGTATATACTAATGCTTGAGAGGTGAAGGAACTGCATACTGACCCGCTTTTGGCTTTCATAAATCTATTTTTCAAGTGTCTAACCTTGATTTCGATTTCAGGGGAAACATGAAGCACAGAGAACAGATGTTTGATATCATTAGGAGTGAATATTCTGTGACAGATACAGCTATAAAAAGAGACCCTGATGTTTGTGTTGTGAAACCTTGTCTAGTGAAGGAAACTAATGCATATTATGTGGAGGCAACTGGAGCTTCAGTAACTGCAGATTCTAGTGTCAGTCTCTTGAATAAATACTGTGAAATGCTTCCCGGAGATAAGTATGGATTCTCATATCTTCAACTCAAATAATGAATCTTTTTTATGAGCGCACACAAATTTATGGTTAAAACCAGAATCCAGGACCCCAGATTAGATTATAACGAGTTTTGATGTGCTTCCTGCTTAGAGCCGTTTGGGAACGAATATCTTTTTCTTGGAAGGATACAGAAATCTTGGAACAGTTGGTTACATGATGTGATTGTTTCGAGATACTTGAGCGCAAGAAGGATCTAGACTGGAACACTACTATCATCAATTACTATCAAATTCAAGTTCCTCATTCTATTGTTTGCTTCAAAATTTTATAGTTGACACCTGTTGGCTTCCAATAGCTGTCCCGCTGCTCTCTGCCTCATACATGAACCCTAAGCTCAGTAACTCATGGATAGGCCTGTGGTATGCAAAATCCTTTTAACTTAGCCAGTGTACTGCCATGAGAGTACAGGAGGTTTGTGTATGGGACTTTAAGTGGGATACAGTCTATTTACATCTCATTCAAAATTCAAGGTACTAATCCAAAAGAACAAAAGAAAAAAAAATGAAACAAGAAAATAACTGGAGGAAAAGATACAAAGAAACAACTACCCAGTATAGTCCCACAAAGTGGGGTCTGGGAGGAAAAGATACAAAGAAAATAGCATAAATCTTGGCTGTCGCACAAATGGAAAACAGCTTGTGTGCGAAAAGCACGTTTTCTGCTCTTCATAATCTACAACCATTAGGCTTCTTTAAGATGCCTATTACTAATCCAAAAAAAAAAAATGGGTAACTTAAAAGAAAAAGAAAATGTAACAGTAAATCAGTGGCTAAGTGATACTGAAGAAGACAGCTTTTGTGCAAACACACTTTTCCTTCTCTTCATTCTCTACAACCATTAGGCTTTTTTAAGCCCGTGGTGGTTGAAAGAAGATAAATTATAAGTTTCTTTCGGGTTGTAGCCTATGACCACTGTGCACTGACGACATACTACCACTTATGTTTAATCGCAATAAATTTTGATCCTCATATTTGATATGCTAAACTATTTATCAGATTTATGTTACTAGTTCCTACCTTTTTGTGGTGTATGCATTTCCTGAACATATGGGTCAAGGTGAATCAGACACCTTGACTCATCCGTATACAATATGCAGCACAAGTCCAGTGAATCTAGCTTCCAGTGTCGTTTCCTCTCTATTGTGCTGATTTTTTCCCCTTACCACTTCAAACTTCAGTTACTGGATCCTCTCCAAAGAAACTTTTTGGTGTACATTATTTCGACACTTCTTCAACAACGAGGTCTTATATTTTCAAGTGATGGGTGGCTCACTTGCTGTCTGAATTAGGCATACAACACAAATATGTTTCACATTTGCCTGTGCAAGGGGCAATTCTTGCTTTCAATAAATGATTATTCACGGGAGTCATCAGTTTTAAAATTTCCTTTCTGTATGAAAATGTTGCTCTTGGCTTTAAGTTCTCCTCTTACATTTAGCAAATTTGATGCTTTTCGATACGTCCCGATTTTACTCTCATATTCCAGATTAAGAGTATACATAGAACAGAATGATGGAATCTTATCTGTTTATTGTCTAAAAATACAATAAAATTTTTTATCACAGGTTCTTCTCTCCAAAGCCCAATTTTGAGTACATCTTGTCTGGGGACTTGTACCAGTGTAAATTGACGTTACCTACAAATGCAGCTTTCCAAACAATAGTTGGTCCTGAATGCAGGAATATTCAATTGTCAAGACAGCTCGTCTGCTTGGATGCATGTAAGAAGCTGCATCAGATAGGTGCTCTGAATGATCATCTTCTTCCTCTCAATGAAAAGCATTCCAAAAGTGATTTGCATGTGCAGGACAAGCATGTAGGGGCAGGTAAACAGGAATAAGCTTTTAACTTTTGACCTCTGTCTTCTCTGCTTTTGAGTTCATCAAATTACACTCTAGCAACATTTATGGGACCGTGGGCTATCTTAAGATTCACTTGACATGATTAATCCTTCCTTTATCAAGTAGTTAAACATAAATGACAAATCCATTCCTTGTTGAAATGTGTGCGAAGTTGCACCCAATTTGTTGGGAGACTTATTATCATAGACCAATATTTTCAATGATGACAACTCTTGGGTTCTTATAATATTTGTAAAAAGGTAAGATGTATTGATGACAACATAATACAAGACATTCCTTTTTTTAGGTGTCAAAAACAATGCCCATGATATTTCAACAATTGTGGGATAATATCTGAAACAAGAACTTAATATTTCTATATTATCTTTTTTATTAGCAAAAATGATATTCTTTTTTTCTTTTCTTGAGAATGAACTCTTTTATTATTCTAACTCTAACATTATAACACTAACACTTAATATTCCAAATGTCTCTTCAAACTCGAGGTGCGTAAATCAACTTGAATATCTTTACTTTGAACATAGAAAACCAGAGGTAAGCAGTCGTCAGAATAGTGCTATAGGACAAACTATGGGAAAACATTCCTTTAAAAATCTATAGAATCTTGCGGGGAAAATTTTGATCGTCTGAACCATGATGACAAGAATGGCCAGAAAGAAATGGTGCCATCGAAACAATTAGTGGAAAGAAGCGCCACAACTGATAGGTGAGTAATCCAACTTAAATTTGTTCACTTTGAACGTAGAAAAACAACAGTATATGGTCGTCGCGATAGTGCTGTAGGAGCAACTATCAGAAAAATGGTGCCATTATCAGTTCTCAAGATTTTTATTAAGACATCAAACCGAGTACAAATCATCTTATGAAATGACTGAAAACAAGAGAAAACTTCAGTTTTGGCTTTTAACAAATATGCCCAAGTCATCCTAATGCAATAGTCATTGAAAATAACAAACCATCGATTACCAGACAAAGAAACAGTTTGAGTAGGTCCCCATACATCAGAATAAATAGTCATAAACATAGTTGTGCTTCTACTATCACTCACAGAATAAGAGTTTCTCGTATGTTTGGCATATTCACACGCATAACCGAACAAAAATTCAAATTCTTTCCTCGAAATAAGGATATAACTTCTTCAAAACAAAGAATGATGGGTGTCTTAACTGTCTATGCCGCTGCATTATTTCTTGGTTGACATTCTTACGTTTCACAAAAAAAAGGCTTGACCAGAGTTTTGAGGCTCGCTTCCGGTGTTCAGTGTGATAAGAATGTGCCACCAAAACTTAAAGAGAAGTTCTATAGAGCGGTGGTCAGACCGAGTATGCTGTATGGGGCACAGTGTTGGCCAATCAAGAACTCCCCATATCCAGAAGTTGAAGGTGGCTGAAATGAGGATGTTGAGATGGATGTGCGGGCATACCAGGTTAGATAGAATTAGAAATGAAGTTTTCTGGCACAAGGTGGGCATGGCTCAAGTGGAGGATAAGATGAGGGAGGCGAGACTTAGATGGTTCGGCCATGTAAAGAGGAGATGCACATATGCACCGGTGAATAGGTGTGAAAGGTTGGCAGGAGGGCCAATGGAGAGGTAGAGGTAGGCCGAAAAAGTATTGGAGAGAGATGATTAAGCGAGATATGGCGTTGCTCCAGCTTACTGAGAACATGGCCATTGATAGAAAGGTATGGAGGAGGTTGAGAATAAAGGTAAATGGTTAGGTAGCCGAGCAATATCCCTGTTTGTATGTCCTTTGTGTATTTTCGTATCCCTAGACTTCTGTTATTACTTGCTACTGCCTTTGTTTTGATTTTCTGTTTGCATTCCTTAGTATTAGTTTTGTATTTTTGCTTCGGTTGTCAAATTTGGTTTGCTTGTTATTGCCCCTTGTATTTATCTTTCCTGGGCCGAGTGTCTATTGAAAACAACCTCTCTGCTTTCTTAAAGGTAGGGGTAAGGATTGCGTACACTCTATCCTCCCCAGATATCACTTGTGGGATTACAGTAGGTATATTGTTGTATATAAAAGTCATCACGCAATCTACCACTGCCAATCCTTTTCTTGGAAAAGAAAATGTTTGGGGAAAAACTCGATTTTATAGTTTAGAGCTTTGGTGATGGCACTAACAAATAAAAGATTGAAATGAAACTCCGGGACATGGATACGAGTGATAGTTTAATATAAGGAGTTAGTTTTGAATGCCTTTAGAAGAGCTTGCCATGTGTCTATTTGCACCAGAATCAACAATTCAAGAATTAAGGTGAGCAGCAAAGGCAATACTTGATTGCATATAATTGGATGTGGCAACATTAGCGGAGTCAACTTTGGGTAGGAGGCGACGGAGAAGCTGAATTTCATCTGAAGACAAGATTTCTCCATGTTAGATAATGAATATAGACATAATCTGAATGTAGACATAATCTTGTATAATAAACATAGCTAGCATAATTATAGAGATTCACAACAGATTTATAGGATTTCCTTTTTGATTCGTTTCATAATTAAGGCTTTATGTACTTGTATATATACTTGTTACTTCTTAAATACTACGTAAGAGAAATTTCTATATTGTCTCTGTACTTTACATGGTACCAGAGCCGGTTTACTGCTCGCTTGAGTTGAGTCGAATCTGCTGCTGGAAATTCCTTGGCCGGAAGCTAATCTGAGGTCTTCTTAACATTTCAAGTTGACTTGTAGTTGTTCTATGATTGTAGAACCACATTTTGGTTTGGTTAGGTTTGAGTTTGGTTTATTGGTTATTCGATTTCTTTAATTCTGTGGTATTTTTCTTGGAGGCTGCCTGTGTGAGAAGCTTGCATCCTTATTTTTGACTCACTGTGGTGATCTATTAGTGACTTGATATTGTCTGTTGGGTCTTTACGTATCAGAAACTTTGTTGATCTCTATTTTTGTTTGAGTTGGGGACAAATTCGTTTGGTTCTCTAATTCGGTTGAGTGGATTATTGAAGTTGAATCCTGTTCAATAGATTGTTGATTTTGTATCTACCAGGATCTGTTGAGTATCTTTTAGCTTTGGGGACATTTGTTAGTATAATCAGTTTGTTATTGAAAAAAAAATGATGGTGAAGAATAATAATGCAACAACTCTTAGTCCAACAATCTTGGTTTCATATGAGTTTCTAAAATTCCTTCAATATCATAAATCAGTTAAGGAATCTTCTTCAGTTACTGCCTTTGTTGGGTCAGATAAAACATGTCTTATCACCTCTTCCAATAAATGGGTGATCGATTCTGGTGCTACAAATCACATGACAGGTAATCCAAATATTTTTTCTAGCTTTTGCTCACATAAATCACCCTCTCCGGTTACTGTAGCTAATGGATCAACTTGTAGCAGTGTTGGATCTGGGACTGCTAAACCAACCTCCTCTATTACCCTATCATCTGTATTAAGTCTACCAAACTTGGCTTTTAACTTGATTTCTGTTAGCAAAATTACCAAAGACCTTAATTGTTGTGTTGCATTCTTTCCTGTCATTGTTTGTTTTTAGATCTTAAGATGATTCAGGTTATTGGTAAATGATATATATCTGGTGATCTCTACATTCTTGATGAATGGGAGCCACTGTCTATTGCATGCTCTAGTATCGTGTCTCCTTTTAAAGCATATTGTCGACTTGGACATCCCTCTTTCCCTTGGTTAAAGAAGCTCTATCCTCAGTTTCAGAATATTTCATCATTGGATTGTGAGTCATGTCGATTTGCAAAACACCATCGCATCTCGTTAAGTCCAAGGGTTATTAAGCGAGCTGAGTTAGCTTTTGAGTTGGTCCATTCTGATGTTTGGGGACCATTGTCCGATTGTTTCTAAAATTGGGCATAAGTATTTTGTCACTTTTATAGATGATTTTTCTCGAATGACTTGGATTTACTTTATGAAGAGCCGCTCTAAAGTGTTTACTCATTTTCTGCCTTTTGTGTTGAAGTCAAAGCTCAATTTAATGCTTCAGTACGTACTCTAAGGAGTGATAACGCTAAAGAATACATGTCAGAGTTATTTCAGTCCTACATGAGACAACATTGTATATTACATCAGTCTTCATGTATTGATACACCCTCTCAAAATGGAGTTGTTGAGAGGAAGAATAGGCATCTACTTGAGACAGCTCAAGCACTTTTGTTCCAAATGAAGGTTCCTAAACAGTTTTGGGCTGATACGATTTTTAGGGCTTGTTTTCTGATTAATCACATGCCATCTAGTGTACTCGATGGTAATGTGCCTTATAGTGTTCTTTTTCCGAATAAGTCATTATTTTCGGTGGAACCTAAGGTCTTTGGAAGCACATGTTATGTTCGAGATGTTCGACCATCTCTTACCAAGTTGGATCCCAAGGCTGTGAAGTGTGTTCTCTTGGCTATTTTCGCCTACGGAAGGGGTATCGATGTTATTCTACTGAGCTTGAAAAATATTTAGTGTCAACTGATATGGTATTTTCAGAGACTACACCATTCTTCTATGCACCTCCCATTTCTACAAGCCCCGGGGGGGGGGGGGGATTGAGTGGATAGTATATCAGGTTACCCGTACTTTGACAGAACAATCAAATGATACTCTTCGATCTCCCAGTTCTTCTATTGAGCACCAATCGACTATTATGCCTTCAGTACCTGCTTCAACAAGACCTCCAATTGTTCAAGTTTATTCGCGGAGGTGAGAGACAAAGGATACATGTCCCGCACTAGTTCCTGCATCATCTGATTCTTCCTTGCCTGATCCTGCGGATAACCTTGATCTTCCTATTGCTCTTCGCAAAGATACACGTACTTGCAAATCGACATATTCTGTTGCTTACTTTGTTTCCTATGACCACTTATCCTCTACGTCTAGATCTATGATTGCTTCTCTAGACTCCATCTCCGTATCCAAAACAGTGAAGGAGGCTTTGAATCATCCCGGATGGTATGATGCAATCCTTGAGGAAATACATGCTTTAGAGGACAACCACACATGGGATTTGGTAGATTTATCAAAGGGAAAGAAACCAGTGGGATGCAAGTGGGTCTTTACAATTAATGTTAATCCAGATGGTTCCGTGACAAGACTTAAGGCCAGATTTGTGGCGAAAGGGTATGCTCGGGGTAGATTATTCTGACACTTTCTCCCCGGTTGCCAAACTCATTTCTGTCCGCTTATTTATTTCTCTAGCTGCGTCCGAGAATTGGCCTTTACATCAGTTGGATATCAAGAATGCATTCCTTCATGGTGATATTTTGAAGGACGTATATATGGAGAAACCATTCGGTTTTGTTGCTCAGGGGGAGTATGGGAAAGTCTGTCATTTGAAGAAGTCCTTGTATGGCTTGAAGTAGAGTCCACGAGTTTGGTTTGGAAAGTTCACTGAGGTAGTTCAGGAGTTTGGGTTGAAAATGAGTATATCACTAGGTCTTCTATCGGAAATCAGTGGCTGGCACTATTCTCTTCGTTGTATATGTTGATGATATTGTTATCACAGGAAGTGACTATGCTGGGATTTCTTCCCTCAAGTCTTTTGTGCATACTAGGTTTCATACAAAGGACTTGGGCTAGTTGAAATACTTTTTGGGAGTAGAAGTAAGTAGAAGCAATTTGTCTGAGAGAAAGTACATTCTTGACTTGCTTGTAGAAACTGAAAAGCTGGCAGCTAAACCTTGCAGTATTCCAATGGTTCCCAATGTGCATCTTATGAAAAATGATGGTGATCCTTTTGACGATCCAGAGAGATACAGGAGGTTAGTTGGAAAATTAACTACCTCACTGTGACTCATCCAGATATTGCTTTTGCAGTAAGTGTTGTTAGCCGGTTCATGTTTGCACCAACGGTCAAACATTGGGCAGCTTTGGAACATATTTTGTGTTACTTGAAAGAAGCTCCTGGACTTGGCATATTATATAGCAATCACAATCATACTCATATTGAGTGTTTTGCAGATGCTGACTGAGCTCGATCGAAAATTGATAGAAGATCTACTACAAGTTATTGTGTTTTTGTTGGAGGAAACTTGGTATCATGGAGGAGTAAGAAGCAAAGTGTTGTATTTCAATCTAGTGCAGAATCTGGGTATAGAGCTATGTCACAGTCTACATGTGAGATTATGTGGATACATCATCTGTTGACTGAAATTGGGTTAGAGCATCCAATACCAGCAAAACTCTGGTATGACAATCAAGCTGCCTTCCATATTGCGTCAAATCCGGTGTATCATGAAAGAACTAAGCATATTGAGGTTGACTGCCATTTTATTCGTGAGAAGATTCAGGAGAACTTGATCTCCACTGGCTACGTGAAGACAGGAGAGCAACCGACTGATTTGTTCACAAAGGCGTTGAATGGAGTTCGAGTTGATTACATTTGTAAACAAGCTGGGATGATTAATATCTATGCTCCAGCTTTAGGGGGAGTGTCAGATAATGAATGTAGACATAATCTTATGTAATATACATAGCTAGCATAATAGGGATTCACAGCAGATTTATAGGATTTCCTTTTTTATTCTTTCCATAGTTAAGGCTCTATGTACTTGTATATATACTTGTTACTTCTTGAATACAGCATAAGAGAGATTTCTCTATTGTCTATATACTTTACACTCCATAAACCGTTTCCTTGAATGTCTTTATATTTTCTGCCTAATCAAAAGAAAATTGCTCAAAAATAATCTTTGTAGACGAAATCTTAATTCCGGTGAATGGAAAAATCAAAACTGGTAGGGATAGGCTCGGAATGTTCCAGTGGCCCCAACAAAAAAGAAAATTCCAAAAAAAAAAATTGATCGGAGTTTATGTTGCAGTGGTTCTCGGCCTCTTTGATAAAAACAGAACTCTAGTGCTGTTAGGGGATAACTCACCTATACCATGTAGATTTTGAGAAGAAAAAAAGGCTTCTTGTATTTCTGTGTATTTCTTATATCCCGAAGCAGTAGTGTTTATAAAACTAGGTCCTATGAATATTTTAGGAATAGAAATAAATTACAATCAATTTATAATCAATTACATCAATCAGAATAAAATAAAATTTCAATCAGAGAGATTTCTCTATTGTCTCTACACTTTACACTCCATAAACTGTTTCCTTGAAAGTCTTTGTATTTTCTGCCTAATGAAAAGAAAATTGCTCAAAAATAATCTTTCTAGACGGAATCGTAACACCGGTGGATGGAAAAATCAAAACTGGTAGGAATAGGCTCGGAATGTTCCGGTGACCCCAACAGAAAAGAAAATTCCAAAAAAAAATTGATCGGAGTTTATGTTGCAGTGGTTCTCGGCCTCTTTGATAAAAACAGAACTCTAGTGGTGCGAGGGAGATAACTCACCTATACCATGTAGATTTTGAGAAGAAGAAAAGGCTTCTTGTATTTCTGTGTGTTTCTTATATCCCGAAGCAAAAGTATTTATACACTAGGTCCTATGACTATTTTAGGAATGAAAATAAACTACAATCAATTTATAATCAATTACATCAATCAGAATAAAATAAAATCTCAATCGGAATCAATTCTTTCCTAATAATAAATCTGTTGAGTTGTCCCACATCGGAGGGATTTGAGGTCCTTGGTCTCCTTATATAGCTTGGGCAATCCTCACCTCATAAGCTAGCTTTTGGGGTTGAGTTAAGCCCAAGATCCGTTCTTATCATGGTATCAGAGCCAGGTTCGTCCCAATTATTGTTACCGATGTTAGCCCCCATTTATGTTGTCCACGCTCCAGAGATCTGGGCGTGAGGGGGGGTGTTGAGTTGTCCCACATCGGAGGGATTTGAGGTCCTTGGTCTCCTTATATGGCTTGGGCAATCCTCACCTCATAAGCTAGCTTTTGGGATTGAGTTAGGCCCAAGATCCATTCTTATCAAAATCCAATCAACAGAATCAAATCTTTCCTAATAATTAAGTCAACCAACACTATTACCATCTAGTATTATTACAATATTTAATGCATGTTGTCAGGATGTAGAATTAGCTCGTTGTACATCAAATAACACATCTCAAGACAGTAGAGAAGAACTCTTGAGTAAAAAAGTAAAACAAAATAAAGGAAGAGGAGGAAGTCAATATGGTGGAAGAGACAGTTCCAAATTTTTTTGTGCAGTTGAACAGAGCAAAAATCTTTCAAGTAACCAACTGCTTATGTTTAGGTTGCCATAGGTAAATATATTAATATGATAAATCCTTTGAAGCTTTTGAAGCCAGGAACCTCAGTGTCATTATCAACTGGAAGCTTCTATGATAAATAAACTTTCAACTCCATGAATCTCAAGGGTGTTATGAAATTTTCTATTGATGTGAAGTCAACACAAATATTGCTCTAGAAAATTCATCCAGTCACTTTCATGCCCTATACCGATTAAAGTTCACATATCATTGGAGACTCTTATGAACTCTCAGTGAATATATTTGATCTATTCTTCTTTCTGAATAAATAGCAATTCATAGAAGAATCTAAGAACAAGGAAGTAAGTTTTTATTCTTAAGGTGACACTAAAATCTAGAGCACAGTTAAGCTGCACCTGTTTTCATACCTGGTAGATGCTCAACCTTGTTTATTTGCTTATTGTGATTGAAGGTTTATATTCTCATTAATATGTTTTTAGGAACAACAAAGTTGAAAGAATTACACGGCACAGCTCATATTAGTGCATTATCCGGGACATGGGGATATGACCCTAATGGAGAAGTATTTCAGGCGTATAAAATGAACTTCTCTTGCAACATACCAGAAGTTAATTATTCCAGCTTTGTCCTTTTGCTTCAATCAGAACTAGATGATGATGTGGGAAATGTGGAAGTTGAACTCTTCTTAGTCTCCAAGTTTGTCCAATCATCTGTGTCGCATTGTGGGAAACTCCATTTGGATGCTCAACAGGTTGGAACCAAGCCACAGAATTTGAGTTTATATAATTCTATCATGTTGGTGTTTCATATTTAACAAGCATTAAACAATTTCACTGTCAGGTGGCAAAAGCAAAACTCTTCCAAGAACTATTCTTTAATGGGGTGTTTGGTAAATTATTTGTTAAATCATCGGGCGGAAGGAAATTTCTACTTGAGACAGATGAATCTTTATGGGAGCCATCGAACATGTACTTGCTACTACCACTGGATCCTTTAGATTCAAGTTGTGAACCTTGTAGAATAGATTGGGGAGGAATTGAATCTTCTGTGTCAGTTGTGAAATTTTTGAAAAGAAATGCTTGGTTAAATGCTGAACAATCTGAAACTACCCGGAAGAATTCCTTAGTTGATAGGACTGTACCGTTTATGGTAGATCTCGATCAGACAGATTTGATTCACTTCGCCAATATGTCAGTCTGTAGAAGCAAGCTTAAGGACATGGTTGTTGTGGCCATTCATACTGGAAGAATCTATTCTGTTCTGGATGCTGTTGCCAATACTTCTGCAGAGAGCCCCTTCGAAGTAAATTCAGAAGCTAGCCAGTCACCCTTTTCATCATTTGCTAACTACTTCCATAAAAAGTAGGAAACTTCTACCTAAATTACTATTTTTTATTTACTGTTTGAAAAGACCCGAGTATGTTAAATTAACAATGTTTTTTTTTCTGTTTCTGTTGATTAGGTATGGACTTGTTTTACTGTATCCTGGACAGCCTTTGTTGCTGCTAAAGCAAAGTCATAATGCATTCAATCTTCTTGTGGATTTTCAAAAAGAAGGTTTGTCAAGTTATTGCTGATTCTTGGTTATTATAAGTAGACCATCTCTTTTGGAATTTACATCATTTTTAGAAGTACAAGACACACTAGCATGTGTTGAACATTTCTATTACAGCCTGCCTAGGAGTTTCCTTCTAGTAAACAAGGAAAGAAAGTAGCAAACAAATTTAAATATATTAGCTTTGTGCCATTTAAGTTTTTCTTTTTGATAGTTTTTAGTTCTAAGTAAATTTCTGACAATGGTTTTCTTAAAATATATTCTCGGTACAACTCCATTAAATTCCCATTAATGGAGTGATCCACGTCTTTACCCCTAGTTATATTCTAAACATGTTTGCTATAGGTTGCAGAGCATGGAAATTTGTGGGAGGTTGCTTTACTTATTACCAGTGACAAACCATGTGCAGATGTTGTGTGAACTTTGTTGGAGATTAGATGATATTGTTTTGGGAGAGGGTGATTGAGGCGCGGGTGAGGGAGGCGACAACTATATCTGGGAACCAGTTCGGTTTTATGCCGGGCCGCTCCACCACAGAAGGACCTTCATATGGTGCTTATCGACTTGGAGAAGGCGTATGACAAGGTTCCGAGGGAGGTGCTATGGACGTGCTTGGAGGTGAAGAGTGTGCCAGAAGCCTATATCAGAGTAATCAAGGATATGTACAATGGAGCTAAGACTAGGGTTAGGACGGTGGGTGGCGAATCAGACCATTTTCCTGTGGTAATGGGGCTCCATCAAGGATCGGCGCTGAGCCCCCTGTTGTTCGCCTTAGTGATAGATGCTCTAACCCGACATATCCAAGGGGATGTGCCTTGGTGTATGCTCTTTGCTGATGATATAATATTGATAGACGAGACGAGGGCCGGTGTTAGTGAAATGTTAGAGGTATGGAGACAGACCCTCGAGTCTAAGGGTTTCAAAATAAGCAGATCTAAGACAAAATATCTGGAGTGCAAGTTTGGCGACGAGCCGAGTGGGGTAGGCAGGGAAGTGATGCTTGGTTCTCAGGCCATCGCCAAGAGGGACAGTGTCCGATATCTTGGGTCTGTGATTCAGGGGGACGGAGAGATTGACGGGGACGTCACCCATCGGATAGGAGCGGGGTGGTCAAAGTGGAGGCTTGCTTCAGGGGTCCTGTGCGACAAGAAAATTCCACACAAACTCAAGGGGAAATTCTACAGAGCCGTGGTTAGACCTGCGATGTTGTATGTGGCGGAGTGCTGGCCCGTGAAGAATTCTCATGTTCAGAGAATGAAGGTTGCGGAGATGAGGATGCTTAGGTGGATGTGTGGGCACATCAGGCTGGATAAGATTAAGAATGAAGTTATTCGTCAGAAGGTAGGGGTGGCCCCGATGGACGAGAAGATGCGGGAAGCGAGGCTGAGGTGGTTCGGGCATGTACGGAGGAGGGGTCCCGATGCCCCGGTGAGGAGCTGCGAGCGGCTGGAGATTGTTGGTGGTCGGCGAGGGAGAGGGAGGCCTAAGAAGCATTGGGGAGAGGTGATTAGGCAGGACATGACTAGTATGCAGGTAACCGAGGACATGACCCTTGATAGGGGAGTCTGGAGGTCTAGAATCAGGGTTGGAGGCTAAGGACTCATAGAGTTCTTCGTACGCCTCTCTCGGGGCTGGGTGTGGGATAGTAGGGTTACCCATAGATGATTAGTGTTTTAGCTTATGTCCTCTTTTGGTTGTTAGTATGATAGTTACTGCTTGTTATTATTGCATGCGACTGTATTTATGTTTCCTATGTTTTCATAATTATTTACGTTATTTCTGCGGGATTACTTATGCTTTATTATTTTGTTTTGTCTTGCTTTTGTTTCTAATTTTGTCTTTGTTTTGATGCAGCTTTTCATTTTAGCCTATGCGCCGAGGGTCGATTGGAAACAGCCTCTCTGCCCTTTCGGGTAGGGGTAAGGCTCGTCTACATATTACCCTCCCCAGACCCCACCTGGTGGGAATATACTGGGTAGTTGTTGTTGTTGTTGTTGTAGATGATATTGTTTTGAGAAATGCTAAGCACCAAAGTAGTGTTCTCTTAACTGAATCCAATAGCAGTTTGCCTTTTCCCGATTATAGGATCATAGCATGGCCTTTGGATCACATTAAAACCCATGAGCGCTTAATCTGTAAATAGGCTAAATTTTTTTTTATTTGGGTAAATAGGCAATTTATGTCAGCAATTGCAGAAAGACATTAGCATGCGTCTTTCATAACCTCTTTAAAATGTATTAGCTATTTCTATTTTTTATCCATTGACATAAGTAAAGTTTTAATTGCTTGAATTAAAATAGTCTTGTAGTATATCCAACTGAAGTTATTTTAGGCGGCTGTGGACTTTCTACTGGAAAGTGCTGTGTGATTAGTAATTTGTATGAGAAATAAAGGCAACCGGAGAATATTTTATTGATATTATATTGTCTTAGACTGAGCCCCATCGATATACTGACATTACATAACATAATACTTATTCTCCAACATGGGACACTAATATATTACTATATATATTACTATCTAAGTCTCCCCTTAAGCTGGTGCATATAGGTCGTATGTTCCGAGCTTGTTACAAATGTAACTAATACGAGGACCAGTGACACTTGGTAAAAATATCTGCAAGCTCATTTGACTTCACGAACTTATAACAACGTCTCATGAGAGTATCTTCTCTCTGACGAAGTGACAGTCAATTTCAATGTCTTTAGTCCTCTCATTGAACACCAGATTTAATGCTATATGAATGCAACTCGATTAGCACACACAAGTTCCTTCTGACTAATCTCTCCAAACTTTAGTTCTCTGAGCAGTTTGACCCAAATTAGGTTACACGTTGCCACAACCATTGCTCGATACGCTACTTCTGCACTAGAGCTGGCAATCACATTCTGTTTCTTCCTCTTCCAAGACACCAAATTATCTCCTACTAAAACACAATATTTAGATGTAGAACGTCTATCAGAAGGTGATCCTGCACAACCAGCATCTGTGTATCCAACAATTTGCAGATGGCCTCGATCCTCGAACAACCGTCTTTGCATGGGGTTGACTTTATATAATAAAGAATTTGGATAACTGCATCCTAATGACTATCACAAGGACGGTCCATAAACCGACTTATAACACTCACAAGTAAGGAAATATTAGGTCTAGTCACTGTGAGGTAATTCCACTTCCAACTGGCCGCCTATATCTTGTAGGATCCCTAAAAGTTTCCCCTGTCCCGGCACAAGTTTGGCATTTGGATCCATAGAAGTTTCAACGGGTCTACAATCCGTCATTTCTATCTCTTCAGAAATGTCTAAGGCATATTTCCTATGAAATAACATTACCTGAGCTAGACTAAGCGATCTCAATTCCTAGAAAATACTTCAATCTGTCCGGATCCTTAGTCTGGAAGTGCTGAAAGAGATGTTGCTTCAAACTAGTGATACTATCTTGATCTTTGCCCGTAATAATGGTATTATGAACATAAACCACCAAATAAATATACAGATTTGAAGCAAAATGCTGATAAAATACAGTGATTAGCTTTACTATGAGTCATGCCTAACTCCTAAATAATTGTACGAAATTATCAAACCAGGCTTGAGGAGATTGTTTTATACCATAAAGTGGCTGATGCAATTAACATACAAGGTCACTAGACTCTTGTGAGCAACAAAACCAAGTGATTGTTCCGTATAAACGTCATCCTCAAGATCACCATGAAGAAAAACATTCTTAATGTCCAACTGATAGAGATAGGACAATGGCAAACAACATCCCTGGATAGAAAGAGATGGACTGAAGTATCACTATTATCAAGTCCTAATATCTGAGTATACCCCATGGCAGCAAGCGGGCCGTAAGGCTTAAGTCGATTAACCTGGTTATCTGGACCAACTTTGGCTGCATAAACCCAACAACAACCGACAATAAATTTACCTGAAGGAAAAGGAACAAGTTTCTAATTACCACTCGCTTGTAAAACATACATCTCGTCAATCATAGCTATTGCCATCTTGGATGAGACAATGCTTCACCTATGGGCTTAAGGATAGAAACAGAAGACAAAAAAAATACAAAAGCATAATAGGATAATGACAGACAATGATAACTTAAACTGACATGATATTGATTAGGATTAAATGTGGACTACATACCTTTGCGAAGTGCAATCGATGGACTAGAAGGAGACAAGTCCGCAGTAGGAACATGGCCAGGTGCAGGACGTGAATCAACTAGGTCTGATGCTGGACGTGGACGACGACGACGACGACGAGAAGACAAGAGTGGTGTTCCTGTGGTTGGAGATCTAGAAGGAGCAACACTAGATTCCTTAAATATCAGTACAGGTAAGACTTTTGTGGCCAACGATATAGGAGGAGCTATAATAAACTTCTCAAGAATTGGTATATATAAGACCTTAGATATATTAAGGTGGTTAAAAAAGGTAAAATAAGGCCGAGACTCACAAAAAAATGACATCAGCTGAGTAGCAACGATATCCATTTTGAACTCGAGAATAACCAAGAAAGACACACTTAAGCACGAGGAGCTAATTTATCTTCTTTTTTGGAGCTAAGTTATGAACAAAGCATGTGTTCCCAAAAACACGAGGGGGAGAGAGTATAAGGGTGATTGAGGAAACAATACTAAATGTGGAATCTTATCTCTGGATGGAAGATGAATGCATCTTGATTAATCAAATACCAAGCTGTGAGAACTCCATCGCCCCAAAAACACAGCGGAACATGAGACTCTATGGGAAATGTGCTAGTAGTCTCAATGAAGTGCCTATTCTTTCTATTTGTTACCTCATTCTGCTGAGGGATATACAAACAAGATGTTTGATGAATAATTTCCTGAGAAGTCATAAATTGCTGAAATTGAAGGATGATTTTCTAACACATTATCATTGCGAAAGATGCGAATAGAGACGCCTAACTGATTATTTATTTCAGCACAAAAACTCTGGAATGCAGAAAACAACTCAGAACGATCTTTATTAGAAAAATCCAAGTATATCTTGAGTAATCATTAATGAAACTAACAAAATAACGAAATCCTAAAGTTCAACCAACTATACTTGGAACCCATATATCCGAATGAACCGAAGAAAAAACAGACTTCGCACGACTCTCAACACTACGCAAAAAAGTAACTCGGGTATGTTTTCCAAGTTGACACGACTTACAATATAGACAAACTAGTCCATCTTTTGAAACTTGGATATACTCGGATGTCCTAAACGTTTGTAATTAGGTCTGGAGGATTTGTGGAGGATTTGTAATTGGACATGCTATGGAGGGATTGAGTGAGTCAAGGTAATAAAGGCCTTGTAATTCACGTCATATGCCAATTGTCTATCCCGTACTGCGGTCCTGCATAACAAAAGAATCATCCATAAAATATATATTACAATGGAGTACACGAGTCAACCGACTAACAAATGCAAGATCAAAGAACAACCAGGGACATAAAGAACAAAATCTAAAGTGACAAAGGATAATGGATTAGTTTGTCCAACTTCTTTTGCTTTTGTTTGGATTCCATGAGCTAAAAGTAACATTAGGAAGAGACTGTGAATAAATAATATTTGACAAAAGTAACCTATTACCAGAAATATGATCAGAGGTGCTTGAGTCCATGATACTAGGATGGAAAACACAAAGAAAGAAATTACCAGCAACATGAGTATCTATCTAAGCTATAGAGGTTACTTGCGGAGGCGTCTGCTTACTTGCTCGATACTGAAGTAATTCTTTCTATTCCTCTTCAGATAAAGAAAACCCCTAGTTACTTGCAGTCTCGATTTGAGCAACACGAGCATTTTTAGGTGGTCGACCATGCTAAGAGTAACATACGTCACTGGTGTTTCCAAGCTTACTACAATAAGAACAATTGGGTTGAGACCTTCCAATAAAACCTCATCCTCGTCTATTCTCCATAGTCGGAGATGCCCAATTTTTCTGGGATGCGACAATAGAGAAGTCAGTCGTCTATGATGAGATCACTGTCTGTTGGCACTACAGCAAGGTGAAGCAATCGAGAAAATAATTCAGCAATTATAGGGACAGTCGGACTAGTCAAAATCTGGTCATCTATTTAATCAAGGTCATTAGAAAGTTCAGCGAGTGTAAGAACTATAAACATCTTCTGTTGCTGTTTTTCAACACTAGCAGAAACTGACATCAACTTCTCAAATTTGTCCATGATTGCCTGTACTTGTCTCAAGTAAGTAAATATTCTTGTTTTTTCAAGTTTGTCATCCACGATATCACATTATATAGTGTATAAAGTGCGAGTTTTTTTCTAAATTAAATGACATTTTTGGAATGGACGAAATAAGAGCATCAACTTGGAACCAATAGATTGTCACATGATACTACATAACTGAGTATCCATCTTTTCAAAGTTCTTTGGCCTTTTCATCTCCCTCTCTAGACTTTTTAGTTAATTGATCCTGAATACTTTCACCCTTGCACCCCAACTCAACCGAGGAAACCCAGGCGAATTAGTTTGAGCTTTCCATATTTCGAAGTAATGATAACACCTGAACTTCCGGAACTCGTATTTTTAGAACCAAAAACATGAAATCCCAAAGAAGTCTTTGGATTGAAGAGAGGTTTAGTAAATTATCACCAAATATCGAAATAATCAACTGTAACTTGCTGAAACAGGTGAAGAAAAAGCTGCCGTAAAAAATCATTGTTGCTGCCGGATCAAAGATCTGTTGCCGGAAAAATAAAGTTGTCTTTTGAAAGTGACAAGCTGAGTGAGTAGGCTCGGTTTGAGGAGAAAAATAGGGACAATTGTCGGAATCTGGAAATATCCGCTAGAAAATAGAAAAATGGTCGGAATTTGATGTAATCTGGATAGGCAGGCTCGAAATCACCTCCTGAGTAAGCAGTCCTGGAGAATCTTTGCAAGAAACTGGCCGAAAGGTGGTACATGCGCCGGCGCATGTACTCGGCGCATGTACAGATCTTGCCGGAATGAAAGTGCGTGGGGAAGATTTTTTTGGTGGGGTTTGTTGGGTTTGGTTGCGGTATGGTGGACCTTGTGGTGGTGTTGGTTTATGCATAACAACGTTAAAAATTGGTTTTGATGCAACAATCACTGGAATATTTGCACTGTGACTGTTTCTTCCCTGCACGGAGAAATATTTTATTGATATTATATTGTCTTACATTGAGCCCTATTTATATATTGATACTCCTTCCATTTCAATTTATGTTTACCCATTTGACTGGGCATGGAATTCAAGAAAAGAGAGAAGATTTTTGAATTTATGGTGTAAAATGAGGCACATATATTTTGTGTGGCTATAAATCATTACATAAAGGTAAATTGTTTCCAAATAGGGAAATGGGTGATTCTTTTTGGCACGTACTAAAAAGGAAATAGGTTCACGGAGGGAGTATTACATAACACTGATACCTACTCTCTAATGTAGGACACTGGTATAGTATACTATATACACTACTCTCTAACAATTTGTAAACACATGCTACAAAAATCTGATCTGACACCATATCTTTAGATGTATATAATTGAAACTGAACTTGTTCTGGCAACATTTCTACAATCATATTGGAAGTAAAGTTTGACAATGAAGATAACCTTTGAAGTTCAAAGTTGGTAAAGTTTTACCTGGGTTCTTTAGAAAGAATTGATATACATTGAACTTGTCACTGTACCTAATAGGTGCATTGAGCTCAGTGTTGCAGATTACATAAAGTTGATGTTCAGATATTCTTTGAGCAGGCGTTTCCCGTGGAACAAATTCAACAGATAGTAAAATGGTGGTCCAGAAGTCGCTGAGTAATGTTCACATGCCACCAGAACTTCTGGTGGGTATAGACATTCGGATAGACATCTTGAAATCCTTCTACTTGCTGCCCTCATTAATGCACCGTCTGGAGTCCCTGATGTTGGCTAGCGAGTTGAGGAAAGAGATAACAAGTCATTCAGGCGATTTACATATATCAAGCTCATTGGTTCGTC
This sequence comes from Nicotiana benthamiana, assembly GCA_034376525.1. Classification (NCBI taxonomy): domain Eukaryota; kingdom Viridiplantae; phylum Streptophyta; class Magnoliopsida; order Solanales; family Solanaceae; genus Nicotiana; species Nicotiana benthamiana. The sequence goes on from CM067332.1 coordinate 100,077,477, forward strand.
CTATCATTTGCTCAACTATCTGAATAACTCTTAGACATTTGTCTAACTAAATATCCTTCATGGTCAGATTCTGGAAGCTCTTACTAGTCTAAGATGCAATGAGAGTTTCTCCATGGAACGTCTGGAGTTGCTTGGAGACTCAGTTCTGAAGTATGCTGTTAGTTGTCACCTCTTTCTTAAATATCCCAAGAAGCATGAAGGGCAGCTATCTGATCGGCGTTCATGGGCTGTTTGTAACTCAACCCTCCATAAAGTGGGAACTAGTCGCCATTTGCAGGTATGTAAAGCTTTGTCTCCATAATAGGATTTATTATTTTATCAAAAAAGAATGTGTTTTCACCCGTTAACTCAATAAAAAGAGAGTGCTCGATTGGGGCAATGCTGTCACATGTGTCTTTTCACTTACCAGATGTAAAAATATGTAATGGTAGCTAAAAGAACTAGAGAACTAGAACGAAATTCTTTTAGCCAGTGAAGAACAGTTCAGTGTTTTAAATAAAATAGAAGTTATAAAAGCGTAAGAACTATATAGAACTACCTTTGGCCAGTCCCACATTTTCCAATCTTTTACCTGGCTGCATCAATTAGAGTGATCCCGAACTATGTCCATCGAAGTCAGAAGTCAATATGAAGCATTTTCTTATGAGTAATAAAGGAATAGATTATAAACAACCAGCACTAAGGAAATGTAGGGGCATATGTGCATCCAAAAGAGAACCTTACAATATGTGTAAACTAAGAAAGTCAACTATAGTTTCCGGCTCTAAAACATATGTCGTAGTTTTGGTGCACTAAAGACTAAGCAGAAACATACACCTGAGCTTAAGATTAATAACATTGTCCCTCTTGTCTTCAAAAACTCTCACGTTTCCTTCTCTCCATATGACCCACCATACCACCTTAGGAATGCTTTTCCAGGCTTCTTTGGAAGGTTTTTGAAGGTCCAATCTATGCCAGGATGGCAAAAATTCCACTGTATTATTTGGCATACACCATTGGATTCCCGCAACCGCAAAAAAGAGATGCAAAATCTCTTGGGTAGGGGTGTTCATAAATATCCGAAAAACCGAACCAAACCGACAAAAAAAATCGGTACTTTTTGGTTTGGTTTGGTTTTGGTTTTGAATTTTAAAAACCGATCAAATTTGATTTGGTTTTGGTTTAATCAGAAAAAACCGAACCAAACCGATTATAGGAGTAGCTATTTCAAATTTATTACTACATCTATATATATGTGTGTATATTTTTATACAAATTTTCAAAAATTTAATGGTAAATGTTAATAATTTGCACTTTTAGTATAGTTCTTTACTTTTACATTCTAGTTTGATTGGTAGTTTTCTTTTCTTAAGTGTAAGAATTCATTTCGTGTTAAAAGTAATATATTTTTAATTGAGTCCTTAAATTATTCATCACTATTTGCTTCAATTATCATAAATATATCTTCGTAAATAATAGATTTCTCAAAGGGCAATTGATTTAATAGTGGTACGTTGAAAATGTGGTCGCCAGAATATGTGTTTGAGAGTGTATGTCTTATATTTAAGAAAAAACCGGCAAATAACCGAAAAACCCCGAAAAATTGACAAAACCCCACATAAACCGAATCGAGAAAAAACCGACTTAATTGGTTTGGTTTGGTTCTAATATTTGAAAAACCAACTTACTTGGTTTGGCTTCTTTTAAGGGAAAAACCGATCCAAACCGAACCATGAACACCCCTACTGTTGGGAGGAGCTGCAATGGAGGAATAAATGGCTAACTTCTTCCGCCTCCACTTCACAAGGAGCACATCTGTTGCAAAGAATAATGTCTCTCTTTTGAAGATTATCAAGAGTGAGACGTTTTCTATATGCCACAATCCAAGAAAATCATTTAATTTTTAAAGGTGTTTTGTTCTTCCGAAAAGATTTCCATGGCTATGTTAAGAGGGAGTGCCTGCTTGTCTAGGTTGTATAACAACTTTTCACAGAGAAGGTTCTTTTTTTGGATTTCCAGGATAAGGAATCTGGAAGAGAAGTCAATGGGGGTAGAGAGTTAAGAAGACCCTTCAGACTCAAGAATTCTCCAATTTCCCAAAATCGTTGGAGATTTCTTCCAAAGGGAATGAACCATCCCTGGGGAGTCCAATATTCGTGTTGAGTTGTCCCACATCGGAGGTATTTGAGGTCCTTGGTCTCCTTATATGGCTTGGACAATCCTCACCTCATAAGCTAGCTTTTGGGGTTGAGTTAGGCCCATGGTCCATTCTTATCATGGTATCAGAGCCAGGCCCATCCCAATTATTGTTACCGATGTTGGGCCCCCATTTATGTTGTCCACGCTCCAAATATCTGGGCGTGAGGGGGTGTTGAGTTGTCCCACATCTACCTTTGCCAGAACTTCAAAATGCATCTTCACCGATTCAGGCTTAGTTCTCCAATCTGGATAACCCTCCCAATTGAATTCATCTCCTTCCTTCAACTTCTTCTCGACTCCGAAACCAATCTTCACGAAAGTCTGGGCTGATACATCTGCCCTCAGTAATTTGAAAGAACCCTTTTGACTTGCTTTAGGACCAAGTACATTAGAAAGCAAGGCCTCAAAACCAAACAAGTTTGAGTTTGAACCATTGACAGATGTGACAGGCCACAATGTAGTAAACTGATTGGGTGTAAGAAGCGCAGTAGTTTCTCCCTGGAGATCGATGGTGGAGAAAGCGTCCATGGCTTTCATTTTCGATACTGATGACAACTCAACACCCCCCTCCCAATTATTGTTACCGATGTTGGGCTCCCATTTATGTTATCCACGCTCCAGAGATCTGGGCGTGAGGGGAGGGATGTTGAGTTGTCCCACATCGGAGGGATTTGAGGTCCTTGGTCTTCTTATATGGCTTGGGCAATCCTCATCTCATAAGCTAGCTTTTGGGATTGAGTTAGGCCCAAGGTTCATTCTTATCAGTTCCATAACTGAAGAAGTCAATACGAAGCATTAAAAGTTTGCCAGTGAAAATCGGGAGTAAATAACAAATTTTGCCACAAAAGTTAAACGTTGATCCACTCTACCCCCTTATACAGCTAGTAAAAAGGAAATTCAACGTTGCAATCAACAAAGCCGTTAATGATGAGGTGGATAAACTACTCGCTAACAGTTCCATCCAAGAATCGAAATACCCTCAAAGCTAGCATAGGATTTCCTATGCCTAATGCCAGATCCACTAAGAAAGATTTTCAATTTATTCTAGACCATATGAATACTAAACTAAAGGGTTGGAAAAATAAATTCCTAAATAGGACCGATAGGACAACCCATATTAAAGAAACCCTAGCAACAATCCCCAATCATATTATGCAAATATATGATCTCCCTAAGATAACCCTCAATAAAATGGTCTCTATCCAAAGGAACTTCCTATGAGGTAGCACGGATAAAAAAAAGAAATTTCACCTTGTTAGATGGAGTATTGTCACAATGCCTTAGAAGCAAGGAGGCCGGGGTATCCGCAATACTTACTGGAAAAACTCCTCCTTCAACGCTACTCTAGCTTGGCGGTATTAAAAAAAGAAAAAAAGGGCATTATGGGTCAAGACACTGTCTAGCAAATATAAACATAAGAAAGCCTAATATATAGGTTCTCATGTTTGGAAAATTATAAAGAAATGCTCTACTATATGTGACACGAATACTAAATGCCTAGTAGGGAATGTGATGTCCGTAAATATCTGGTAAGACAAAAGGATTAACCAACTAGGAAACCTTAGGAACTACTCCCTCTGTTTCATATTGAATGACCTACTTTCCTTTTTAGTCTGTTCCAAAATAAATAATACATTTCTAAATTTGGTAATAATTCAACTTTACACTCTTCATTTTACCCTTTTTGCCCTTAATGAGAAGCTTTTATAGCTACACAAATGGTATGGCCTCACAAACTTTTAACCCATTAAACTTTTAAGACCACAAGATTTAAAAGTCGTCTTCTTTTTTCTTAAACTTCATGGCGATTCAAACTATGTCAAACAATATGAAACAGAGGGAATATATACAAGAACCTATCCTAGCCAAAGAACTGAACCTAAAGCTTGCTAGCATTATCAGAAATGGTGTGTTTGACCTTAGAGGCATATCCTTTGAGCTCCCCTCATACATAATCTCCAAAATCAATGGCACAAGCTAACCCTGCCCGCAAAAGAATCCCATGCTTGGGACTCAAAGGGACATAATTTCTTCTCCACGAAAGCTGCCTACAAAGCAATCTTAGGTTATAAGAACACTAATGGAAAAGATTACTCTTGGCTCTGGAAAATAAATTCCATGAACAAATTAAAATACTTCGTATCGCATGTAATAGATTGCCCACTAAATACATGCTCGCAAAAAAGGGTATCTGCCACATTGACACCTATAGCATCTGTAACATGGAGACTGAGAATATCGAACATATCTTCTTCAGAATATACTACTCTAGGTCTATATAGGCGCAAACTAAGACTACACATAACTTCCCTCTGGACTCGAATGATGAAGATGCCATGTTCAATTGGCTAAAAAAATGACTTGCCTTAAGGAAACCCTTCAATAACCTTATCATGTGGGCTGATTTCCTCCTACTGTTGGGAGGAGCTGCAATGGAGGAATAAATGGCTAACTTCTTCTGCCTCCTATTCACAAGGAGTACATCTGTTGCAAAGAATAATGTCTCTCTTTTGAAGATTATCAAGAGTGAGACGTTTTCTATATGCCACAATCCAAGAAAATCATTTAATATTTAAAGGTGTTTTGTTCTTCCGAAAAGACTTCCATGGCTATGTTAAGAGGGAGTGCCTGCTTGTCTAGGTTGTATAACAACTTTTCACAGAGAAGGTTCTTTTTTTGGATTTCCAGGATAAGGAATCTGGAAGAGAAGTCAATGGGGGTAGAGAGTTAAGAAGACCCTTCAGACTCAAGAATTCTCCAATTTCCCCAAATCGTTGGAGATTTCTTCCAAAGGGAATGAACCATCCCCCCTGGGGAGTCCAATGTTCCACAACTGAAGAAGTCAATACGAAGCATTAAAAGTTTGCCAGTGAAAATCGGGAGTAAATAACAAATTTTGCTTATTATTAGCATGAATAAGAGATTGATTACGTGGGATGGATGAATTAGGATTCATAAGAATCTATGGCACATAAATCAAGGCATAAATGTCGTCAATAGCTTTTACGAACCGTTTGAAGCTTATCGTAGAGGACAAGAGGGGTTGCTCTGGTGGTAAGCAACCCCCACTTCCAACCGAGAGGTTGTGAGTTCGAGTCTCCCCAAGAGCAAGGTGGAAAGTTCTTGGAAGGAAGGATGCCGAGGGTCTATTTGGAAACAGCCTCTCTACCCCAGGTAGGGGTAAGGTCTGCGTACACACTACCCTCCCCAAATCCCACTAAGTGGGATTATACTGGGTTGTTGTTGTTGTTGTTGTTGAAGCTTATCGTAGAAAATAAGCAGTAAATAGCTTGGCTTTCTTAGTGTTTACTTGGATAATATGTCAATTACTTGGTTTCAGCGAGGATTGTTAAAATTAGGCCTTGCTGGAGGATCTAATCACGGAAATTGGGATATTCCACAATAATCACAAAAAGGGAACTCTCTTGCAGTTTGATCCTTTGTCCATGTCTCTTAGGTTTTGTAGTTACTTTTGTTGAAAACCTCCAAAGTTGAAGCCAATTTGGGATTAGCTAAATAGTGAAATTATGCAAAGCTGAAATTTGGGAGTTGGTAGAAGAGCTTGAACTAAGTAACGTTCTAAGTCAGGGGTTGTAATATTATTGAACTCACCAGAAATTTTCATCCTATTTTGGTTGTAAGAGAAGTCATGGGCAAATATTCAGTGGTATCAGCTGATCTTATGCAGACTTGCTTACACAACAAAGATGCTGATAGCATCAAAAGTTTGCTAGTCATTTTAACTTAAAAAAGACAGACATGGTGCTAGATGGTGGGAAATTGCTACAGGCTAAGCCATTTTTATATATCAACCTGTTCATAATCCCTATGGGTTGCTGTCTTCTAGTTTTTAAGCACTTTCGCCATGGAATATTGAAATTCATCTTGTTTTGTTACTCCTCAAAGAAATGTGGATGCTATATCCTTTCCACCTGGCAATTTTAAAATGCCCTTTTTTCCTGTATGCCTCAAATAATTTGACATCTGATTAGTTATTCTCCCACTTCCATTACTAATCATGCTTTACATGTCTAATTACAGGGCTATATAAGGGATGGAGCATTTGATCCACGCCGATGGACTGCTCCTGGACAGCTTTCCCTTCATCTTTGTCCTTGTGACCATGGGGTTGAGACGTCAGAAGTGCCTTTGGACAAGAAATTTTTGACTGAAGATCCCAAAGTAGTAGTTGGGAAGCACTGTGATAGAGGACATAGATGGATGGGCTCAAAAACAATATCTGATTGTGTCGAAGCGCTGATAGGTGCATACTACGTTGGTGGTGGGTTTATTGCTGCCCTGAAATTGATGAAATGGCTTGGTGTTGAAGCTGAACTTGAACCTTCATTAGTAGAAGATGCGATCAAAACTGCATCTCTTTACTGCTATACCCCTAAAGCTAAAGATATTGAAGACCTTGAGTTGAAGCTTACCTATAAATTTTTTGTCAAGGGATTGCTACTAGAAGCTATAACACATGCTACTGTGCTAGAAGTGGACGTTAGTTACAATTATCAGGTTGGTTAAAGAATAGTCCCTAATTTAAATATAAATATGAATTAATGCTGATTATGCATCTCAATAGAGTTGAAGGGAAGCCTTGGCGTAACTGGTAAAGTTGATGCCATGTGACCAAGAGGTCATGGGTTCAAGCCATGGAAACAGCCTCTTGCAGAAATGCAGGGTAGTTCTGCGTATAATAGACCCTGTGGTCCGTCCAGGGCTGCCCTTTTTTTTAACTCATCCCAATAGACAGTTGTTTCTTAAGATATTGCCCGTTTTTAGCTTTAGACTTATTTTCTTGTATGTGGCAGAGACTTGAATTTCTCGGTGACTCGGTACTGGACATTCTCATTACCTGGTACCTTTACCAGAAGCATAAAGATATTGATCCTGGGGAACTAACAGATTTGCGCTCTGCTTCTGTCAATAATGATAATTTTGCTTATGCTGCTGTGAAGAGGGAGCTTCATGTCCACCTTCAACATCACTCTGGATATCTTGAAAGTGAAATATCAGCATTTGTGAAGTTGGTCTCTGATTCTTGTTCACTCCAAGGAAACAAAGCCCCAAAGGTTCTTTACTGTTTCTCGACGGACATTTCACTGTAACCATATGTTATTAATCTCAATGCCAACTGTAGTTTTGAATGTCTTCCTAGGATACAACATTGTTCAGCATATGTTACATTAATCCACTGCTATATATGAAAGTCTTTATAGCAGGCTGCTTGGATTCATGGGATATTAATTTTTTATAGGTACTTGGAGACTTGGTGGAGAGTATTGCTGGAGCAATACTTATTGATACTAAGCTTAACCTGGATGAAGTTTGGAAGATCGTCAAGCCACTATTATCTCCCATCGTGACTCCTGATAAGCTCGAACTACCTCCTTTGCGTGAGCTCATAGAATTGTGTGACTCTTTTGGCTACTTCTTGAAAGACCATTGCATGGTGAAGGGGGATACCGTGCATGCAGAGCTTAGGTTACAGCTGAAAGATGAGTTGCTGGTTGCTGAGGGATGTGGACAAACTAGAAAAAATGCAAAGGGGCAAGCAGCTCTGAAATTATTGAAGGACTTAGAGGTATGTCTTAGCCTGGAAGATGATTCTTATACTATGTTTGGTCCTTTTAATGAATGGGCCATTATTCACATGGTAGAAACAGCCTTAGGTAATGTGGTAGGAAAGATAAGAAGAAAGAAACTCATGCTAGGCTTTGTTGTGCTCTTGTTCGTGAAAGTTACCATTGCAACTACTGATGTTGCAATGTTTAACTTTCTTGTCACTGAGGCATTCTTAGTGTTCTATTGTTTTGTTTCTGAATATTTTTTTTTTTCGTTTCTTGGGTTAAAGTGGAGACCAATGAGTTGGTTGCTTTCCGAGTTGCCTCATGTCTATCAAAGTACTATAACTGGAAAAGAGAATGCTTAATTAACTAGGTTTCTTTTTTTTTTCTCAAGAATTAGCTTATTTGAGTTGAGAAATAAGTTAATGAGTTAGTTGCTTTCCGAGTTGCCTCATGTCTATCGAAGTACTATAACTGAAAAGAGAATGTGTAATTAGCTAGTCTTTTTTTTTTCAGAATTAGCTTATTTCCGGCCGTTCCCCAGATCCCGGGCATAGTGGTAGTTTAGTGCACCGGGCTGGCCTTTTTAGCTTATTTGATTTAAGCTTTGCAACTTTCCCAAATATGGAAAGAGAACTTTCTGATGTTTATGAAATCTGTAAAGATGCTAAAGAATTGTTTTGATAAAGTTTTTATGTGCCTGCATGCATTTACATTGCAAGAACAACAACAACAACCTAGTATAATCCCACTTAGTGGGATCTGGGGAGGGTAGTGTGTACGCAGACCTTACCCCTACCTTAGAGAGGCTGTTTCCAAATAGACCCCCGGCATCCTTCCCTCCAATAACTTCCCACCTTGCTCTTGGGGATACTCGAACTCAAAACCTCTCGGTTGGAAGTGGGGGTTGCTTACCATCAGAGCAACCCCTCTTGTCATTGCATAAAGATCAATTTCAAACTGACCATTACATGGTTTATTAAATTGGAACAAAAACATTGCTTGATAAGACGACTTTATTCTCTGGCATTGCCGTTACAGTTAATGTTGAGCTAGATGACAGTTTCCATATGGATGGATTACCAATTATCGAAGCTCTGGATTAAGTTATTTCTGACATTATTTTACCCTCATATTCTAACAACAGTATAAAGGAATTTCATCCAAGAAAAAGAAACAAGAGACCATTCTTGTTGATGTGCCACATTCTTTAGGCTCTGATGGTGACATCTGCAGCCAAGCGAATAATACATGTCCTGCTATGGCTCCATGCAAAAAGCAAAAGACAATACTTTTGAATTTAGAGACGGCCAAAGCTCAACCTAGAGCTTGTAATTCAAATAAGGACATCCAAGGTATGCACACTGTAGCAATTGGTATGTTCTTGCACTTTCATCCAAGGAAGCTTTTCTGGACAATTGATCTTCTCATACCAGTTTTATGAAAATGTTAAACTTGCCATCCTCTTCCTATCAACATACCCATCCAACGCTTATCACTTCTTTTCATTTTCTATGTCATATCTATTTTGTAGTGTAGTATAAAGAAGCTAAAGTTCAATCAGACCAAATATTGTTTTACCTTATGTCTAGTTATATACATATCCCTCTATTTCAAGATAGATGACTTTGCTTGATTCCTCAGCAAGATTGAGAAGGATTACGTACATTGTTAACTGGAGCAAGATTGAGAGTATTTCGGATAACAGACAAATATTAAAAGTATAGTCAGTTGAAGTATGCTAAGTATGCATTACTTTTATTTATTAGGTATTAAGATTGGTTGATTGAAAAGAAAACATCGTGCATATTCTATCGATTGCTTTCTATTACAATGTGAAAAGCCCCAGCACCTCCTTGGTGAATTGGCATATGTCTCTTTGTGAATCCAACAGAATTGACAGCACTTGAATTGAAATTTATCTTGTGGCATTTTCCAGAATTTCTGAAAATTACTCTCGTGTGAGAATAACGGTTATCTACCTTAGAGATTTGAATTTTAATGGTACCCTTGCATTTCTTTGTTATATTCTTTTTTCCTTCTTTTCTTTGTTTTATGTCACACTTTGATAAAATAATCAGTTACACCAGGAAAGTGTTGCCTAATCAAGACAAGACAAGTGCTTGACCTAGGTTCAGTAAGTTTCAATAACACATAATGAGGGCTTTTGAGTCTCTTAACCCTGAAATATCCTGACATTGCTTTGCCTCCTCAACTTCGTCTCTATAACAAAGTATGTAGCTTTTTTAACATGAAAACTCACATATCTTTATAAACCATTGTAACCGAGCTCCCCACCCTTTGGTTTGACAAAATCTTTCTCAAAGTTAGATGATTGAAGAAAAATCAGTTTTGCTAAGGTCTGTTGATGCCCATCTCCTTAAACTCTTGGATTAATGCTTTTCTCCGTTTTACTTGGCAGCAATTGGGCCAATCAACATGAAAAAGGGTGGACCACGCCAATCACTTTATGAACTGTGCAAAAAACTGCAGTGGCCTATGCCTAGTTTGGAGTCAACAGAGCGTAAATCCAAGTAAAACCAGCTTATCCGCCAACCAGTTCTTTTCCTCTTGTTTTTATCAAACTGTTTCTTAGTTTTTCGCGTATTGAGTGTGAATTCCGGTATGCACAGGTCACTTGTTGAATGCGGTGAAGGCTCTGATAAAAGGAAGGTTTACAACACTTTTGCATCTCAAATCTCGTTGACTATACCCGACTACGGTTTGATAGAGCTTACTGGGGATGAAAGAGCTGATAAGAAAAGTTCACAAGATTCGGCTGCACTTCTCATGCTGTATGAGCTTGAACGACGGGGAAAAGTCATAATTGGTAATCAATGAATTGTTATTAGTGTAAAATTCTCACATTCTTGCACTAACGTGTGGAACTTATCTTACATAGCATTTTAGGTCACCTCTTAGGCAGGGAAAAACAGAAAAGTGCCATGTATATTTGCCAATTGGGAGGTAATAACAATCCAATTATTGCATAACAAGAGGGCATAGCTTCCATTCCATGCATTATTGGAAATTCACTAGAAAATAGGAATGGATTTTCGCTGAAATGTAAAAGATAGATCAATCTTATGGCCCTCTATTATTTCTTACGGTTTCACCAATCTGTTGTGTTTACTTCTCTTTTTCTTCTTTTAACGCCCATGTGCAGCATTTTTGTTAGGGAGGAAAATGGGATACTTGCTATCCAACAATTGTCTTTTACAGGGCTTAACTAGTTTATTTGATCTTTAGTCCTTTTACTCTTCCAATTAGAAGAACTGGTTCACTTATATAATATTTGTTCTTGGTAGATATATTAGATTTTATATTTTTTTAAAATGCAAATATAGTAAATATTTGCCGCTTTAAATCCAAATCAACGTATATTTGTATTTTACTTTTTTTTTTCCCTTAAAAAGAGCGTACCATGCTAGTTTGAAGACTAAGAGCCCGTTTAGTTTGGCTTTAAAAAGTTGCTTTTCAACAGAAATACCTTTTAAGCTAAAAAGCAATAAGTTAGGGTTGTCCAACTTATCGCTTTTGGCTTGTTTTAAGCAGTTTCTTTTACTTATTTTAAGCACTTTTTGACTTTGCTAAACACTAAAAAAACTAAAAAGAGCTTAAAAGCTGTTTTGACCAGCTTAAAATCCAATCCAAACACCCTCTAAGACAATTTTGGGATTTTGTACAAAATATACGAGCGTATTTCCGGCAATTTTGATTACAGTGGTAAGGGGTTTGTTTGGGAAATAATTCGAACTAGAGGTAGCAAGTTAGTTAGTAGGTAGTTATATGTTTTCTCTAGCTCTCTCTTGATTCCTCTAGCTAAACTCTTGAAGCCTTTTCCTTCCTTTTTTGACGAGTGATCATTGTCTATCGTTTGGTATCAGAGCTTCGTCTTATGTTTAACTATGCCACAGAAATTATATGAAAGAAATGTGAGAGTTTATAGAGAAGCTGTTTGAAGAGAGATTAACAAAGCCGTTTGGAGAAGCAACAAGAACAACAGACCAGTAAAATTTTTTAGTAGGGTCTGGGAAAGTAGTGTGTATGCGGATCTTACCCCTATCCCGGATGAATAGAGATATTGTTTTCGAAAGACACTCGGCTCAAGAAAATAAAAGGATAAAAGAAGACAATATTAGTATCACCATAGAAATCATAGGAAAAATAGGAACGACATGAAATCCAGAAGAAAGGTGCAAAGCAAAAGTGATAACTAGTAAATAGGAAAAACGAAATAGTTGGGCACAACATCCTAACTTACAACTCTAATACTCGAATACATATATTACTATCAAATATCATGTCCTCGAAAATCTAAAGCCTCACCAAAAAGTGTTTGGAGAGAGATTCACAAATACCAGTTCCACAGAAATTATTTCTTGGGACCCCGTTTGTTATCCACTTTGCCACCTCTAAGTCTCGGTTGTCTGCTGGAACTTATTTCTATCAATCAACTATTCACTTGTGTGAGTAATCTAGTGGAAAAGAAGAGGGATTAACATAATCCCATACCATTAGGGTTGACGGGAACCGATACTTAAACCTTAACCCCTAACTTAATTAATCCTTGTTGGTAACAATCTTAATTTTCTGAATTTTCTTCTAAACAAGTTCCATCTTCATTCAATCATTATCCCTGGCTTTAGGCATGTTCCGAATACTATCTGGTATTTGTTTGGATTACGGGGCGCTACATAAAATTGAAATATAATGTTTGACGTTGGTTCGTTTCATGTCTACTCTATGTGTTCAATCTTTAATGTCTTTAGCATTGAACTCATAATATATTTAAAGTTATAGGTTTCATATTTATTACTTTTATAATTTTAATAAATTTTTAAATATAGATTTACGCTCCGCCCTGGATGGTAGGCAGTAGAAAAAGTAACAAGTGCCCATCTCATTTTATTTAATCTCAACCAACTAGAAGAGAAGCGAAACATACTTTAATTAGACTGAATCTCAAACATTCTGTTTGAGAAGTTTAGAAAAATAGAAAGACTTTAACTGTGTCAGATTTTAACTTTTAACTCTAATCTAACTTGTCACATCACATTACTTGTACAGGCGCATACTCGTTTACCTGCTTTTATTTTATTTTATTTATATAGTAACAAGAGATTATATATAAAGAAGGTTTTAACTTTGATTTGATGTGACGATTGAGATTTGATTTACAATCTAACTCTCTTTTCCATCGTTAAAGGTGTAAGGGCTTTTTCCCTTTGGCTATACGAATTTCCAAACTAAAAGCAACAATGTAGGAATAATTTGAAGTTTAAACTTTAACTGTACAAGAAGCCTAAATAGTTTTGAAGAGATCATTAATTATAGTACTTCCATTTCAAGTACTAACAGACCATTTCTTAATTTGTTCACTATTTAAAAAGCTGTATTTGACATTCAACAATTCTGCATTTGAAGAGATTACAGTATGAGTTTGCGTGCAAAATTAATGTAGAAGCGATGTGACTTTTCATGCAAAATTAATGTACAAACACGGGTTCGGGTTTGTTTAGTCAAAGTGTTGATCGAAGTCAACAAAAATCATCTTTCCTTAAATTTTTCACATAAGGACTTTCCGGATACTCGTCCAGACCACACACGCAAATCGAAGAGATAAAATATTTTCAGGACCTTGTAACACAAAATCAGATTCTAAAACAAAAGATGAGCTTTTGCACAAATACTAACTATGGTTAAGTGACATGTACGTGCAAACACATATCGATATCATGCATCTATTATTTGATGTAAATATTCAGGTGCTAGCAAATTTTTACAGTATAGTAAATTTTTATTTAACGAGAACTTTTTTTTAAATTATGGGCGCTTATTTCGGGATGAAGAAGGAGAGAAACCGAAGGATAAGAAGGTGCAAGAAAGGATTAAGAGAAAGGGTAACTTAAAGTAAAGAAACAAATGGAGTTGGCATTGTCAAATGCCTTAAAACAAACCAACTTTTTCTGAAACGTAGGAAAGTTCATTGTCTGTCAATCCCTTAATAGATAATCTCATTCATTTCTTCTCCTCTTCTTTCTCTCCCACTAACCCTATATTATATACTTAGCTTCAACTCAAGAAAATAACAACAAGAGAAAAGAAAAAATGGGAAGAGGAAAGATAGAGATCAAAAGAATAGAGAACTCAAGCAACATGCAGGTGACTTACTCAAAAAGAAGGAATGGGATCTTGAAAAAAGCTAAGGAAATTAGTGTTCTTTGTGATGCTCGTGTTTCTGTCATCATTTTTGCTAGTACTGGAAAGATGCATGAGTTCTCCTCTACTTCGTATGTTCTCTTAATTATCTTCTTTCCTTATTTTATTTAATTTAATTTTTGTTCATCATATATATTCAGCTTTTTTTCCTCTAAATAATTTTTGAAGGTTGGTTGATATTTTGGATCAATACCACAAGCTTACTGGGAGAAGATTGTGGGATGCTAAGCATGAGGTAAAAATTAAACCCTTAAAAATTTAAATAAAAAAAGGAAAAAGAAAATAAATTAGAGAAACATGTGTTTTTTTGCTAAAACAACGTTACTTCACTTGAAATATGAAATCTTGGAACAGATCTAGAAAAAGCAAGTTGTTTTTTACTATTTGGCTTCTTTTTTGAGGAAAAAAAATAAGGGAGTAGGGTTTTATCCTTTGATATGCAAGATCTCATCTTTTAACTGGTTTCTGAGACATCACTTTTGGAGAAAACGGATGATTTTGTTGCTAGAAATATGTTAGGTATACTGAAACATGAATTCTATGAACAGATCTAAATATAGGTATATGTACTTCCTATAACTATAACCCTAATAAAAAATCTTTAAAGGAGTGATGGTTTTATTCTTCTGGTCAAGAAACAGATATGGTAAAGAAAATGAAGTCTCCCCCTTCCTTTTGTTTGCAAGTCTTTTCATACATAGTGTTTAGTACCCCCACCCCCCCACCCCCAAAAAAAAAAACAGTGAAAGCTATATGGTTGAATTTATTTATGTGCCTATGACACATCAAGTGTTGATTGATTAGCTCTCCTTCTTTATTATAACCTCATTTCATTGTTTTCATTTTATTTTAGTTTATTTCAGTTTTGATAAATTGCTTCCTTGAAAACAGAACTTGGACAATGAAATCAACAAAGTGAAGAAAGACAACGACAACATGCAAATTGAACTCAGGTAAAAGTTAAACTCCATTTGTATGGCTTCTCTCTTCACCACCTCTCCTCCCACCCATCCGAGATGCAGATTCAATAATTTAAATTAATTTGATGGATTTAAAATATTAATATTCTTGGCATTGAACATATTATACTTCTAAAATTATAGCTGGTACAAAATTTTATATTTGTTAAGACATTAGTTATTTTTACATATATTATATGTAAAAAAATACTTGAATATAAATCCGCATCTACTCCAACCCACCCACCAACCAGTTGCGAAGCTAAGATTTAAATTTTATGGGTTCGAGATTATAATTCTTTTAAGTTATTGGGTTCTATTCTAATAATTTGTACGTATTTATCGGATTTTTAATACAAATAGAGGGTTTGAACAAAAGCTACTTGGTTCAGCCAAACCCACAAACAAAACTGATAGTCTAATAATCGCGGGGCTAGAACAACGTTAATGTACCTGTCGATGCAGCGGAAGAATTGTTGAACTCACCACCAAAAGAATTGCCCCAAGTCGAACTTTGAATCTCTTGGAAAACAAAGTTTAGTTTCACAAACTATATGCCTTTGTTCTTGTGTGTTTTTGCAAAAGAAGAAGAGAAATCTTCACTGTTATGGAAAGAAGAAAATAGAAGTTACTTTCTTCTCAAACTCTATCTATTCCCAAATAGATTGGGTCAGCCCATATAAAGCGACCCGATATTCAAATTTTAATACCCAACACACACCGTGGCTCCGCCCCTGCCACCAACCAACTACCCCCAACAAATAAAAAAAGTATGTACCCTTGAAATAGTCGAGGCGAGCTCAGACGGCCAGAACACCACCATCATAAAAGGAATAAGAAAAGTATGAATGAATGTTGAAACAAAAAAAGATAGAACTTTGTCTTATTGTTTTCTATGTTGAGTTGTTTCAGGCACCTAAAGGGTGAAGACATTACATCTTTGAACAACCATAGAGAGCTCATGATGTTGGAAGATGCCCTTGAAAATGGACTCACTAGTATCCGTAACAAGCAGGTACAATTTCCTCCATTAATATTTTGTAATTAATTATGTGCTATTAGACTTAACCCAGAATTTGATGGTATTCTTGTTTATCACTTTTTGATATAGAATGAGCTTCTGAGGATGATGAGAAAAAAGGTATGTCCAACACCAAACAACAACAACAGCCCAGTATAATCCCACATAGTGGGGTCTGGGGAGGGTAGTATGTACATAAACCTTACCTCTACCCTGGGTAGAGAGGCTGTTTCCAAATAGACCCCCGTCATCTTTCCCTCCAAGAACTTCCCACCTTGCTCTTGGGGAGACTCGAACTCATAACCTCTCGGTTGGGAGTGAGGGTTGCCTACCATCAGAGCAACCCCTCTTGTCTGTATGTCCAACACCAATGTGCCTATTTTCTGTTCCGAATTTCCTTTCTTTATTTTTTTATGTGTGGTTACTCTTTCAATTATATGTGTTGTTTATTTTCATTAATTTTTTAACCTACTGTGGTCTTTGGATGGATATAATTACTCAGACTCAAAGTATGGAAGAGGAGCAAGACCAACTTAATTGCCAATTGGTATGTTACTTATTACATTTAACTAATTAAAATTTATCGCTATATATTTTAGAATTTCAATCGACATCAGAAAAGAGAAACGCGAACAACTGCATAATTGGGAGGCACAGTGTACTTTTAAATCCTGAAAACTGTTTAAAACTATTTCAAACTTATGGAACAAAAGTTTCCAATGATAATGACTTAACATATATATCAGTGGTAAACATTTTTAGCAAAAAATTAATAACGTTTGTTACAATTTATAAAACTGAAAAGAATCTCAAGAACCCTTAGTAAGCTAACTTTTGATGCAAAAAGAGTTGAGAATGATTTTGAATGCAAAAAAAGTTGACGTTTAAAATAATGGGTTTGGTGATTTAATATTTAGTAATTAAAGTTTTGTTATTTACATAAATGACAGCGGCAACTAGAGATAGCAAGCATGAATAGGAATATGGGAGAAATAGGGCAAGTGTTTCAACAAAGGGAGAATGAATACCAAAATCAGATGCCTTTTGCCTTCCGAGTTCAGCCAATGCAGCCTAATTTGCAGGAGAGGTTCTAAAAAACTTTGATTTATTTGCTGAATTATGACCTTTTATTAATGTTGTGCTATCAAAAAAACTTGGTGTGTAATTTCATCTACCTTATGGTTTAAGTGACGTTAATTATCTATCTATAACCATTAGCTTATGGTTTAATTATTTTTATCAATTTGGAAAGAATTAAAGTCTCACTTGTATTATGCAAGTGTGTGCGATAACATAGAAAAGAACTATAATTGTTCCACTGCATTTAACAATCCATAATATTCTAAAGGTAACAACACATAGTGTAATTCTATGGGAAGAATAAAATTTTAAGAATTCAAAGGTTGTAGGTCAGTTAATTACTGTCAGAAGCTTATGTCCCCCTATAGAGTACCTTATCAGTAGCGTACTATCCAGAGTTAGAGAAAAGAGTAATTTTATTTATTAATTGTGAGTACAATTTAATTTATTTTTTTGATTTTTTTCTGGACACTTTTCTACAAGAAGTTTTGAGTTGATTTTGAAGAAAGTCTCTTGGCCACTTCGACTTTGAAAAAGATATTATTTAACTATTTAATGATATTTTCGAGATAATTTCTTTACGAATATTTCAAAATTTTACGAGATTTTTGAAATTCAATAGGTGGGCGCACTTTGATGCATAAAAGTTAAATTTCTTACACCTGTATTCATAAATTATTTAGTTTTAGGAAAATATTATATTGATTGAGCTGTAATACTTAGGATCAAATTCATTTTAAGGTGCTAATTAACTTTGAGCTCTATGTTGCAGAAGTTATAAAATTAATCCCTAAAATATTATCTGTAATTAAAAAGGAAGAGAAAATGATACTATATAGCTCTCAAAGTAATAGCCATATATATATATACATATATATATATATATATATATATAGTATATATATATATATATATATGTATATATATATATATATATTGGTTGGTCATTAAAACAATATATAAATTGGTGTATGTTATAAATCCTTCATCCACTTGCAATGACGGATATTTCCCGTAACAAATTTTGGATTGATTATGTATTCAAAATAAATTTTACATTGGTTACTTATTCATAACAGATTTTGAATTAGTTTTGTAATAACAAAATATTTACATAAATAAATTCACCGATGAACTTATTCCATACAGTTGAAAACAGAAGAAATCCTCTCTTCTAATATTATTATTCCCTTCTTACGTTATAATTATTTATATCGTTCTTGCTATTTCTTTTATTTTATAACACGTTGCTCTAATAATTTCCTCTATCACCGTAGGGTTTATTTTCATATCCTCTTTTAGGTATTATTTTACATACCTTGTGCTAACTCGAAGTTATTTTAGCTGCCGT
Organism: Nicotiana benthamiana; assembly: GCA_034376525.1. Lineage (NCBI taxonomy): Eukaryota > Viridiplantae > Streptophyta > Magnoliopsida > Solanales > Solanaceae > Nicotiana > Nicotiana benthamiana. The sequence continues at coordinate 100,095,858 of CM067332.1, forward strand.
TGACCATTTAAATATGGGATGAGTTATACTATTATATCTAACTAGTTTTATTTAAGTATAACAAAATGGTTTAGTCTTAAAAAAAAGACAGTTTCTAGAAACTTTACTATTTAATTTTATATATACTCTTAGTTTTCTATTTGGCAAAGGGAAAAGCATTACGTATCTTTTAGCTCTATCATAATTTAAAGGTAACGATTATTATGTTTTGTCCATAACAACTAAATGCATAAAACATTATAAAATTTCACATCTTTTTTCTGGGTAATTATGTAGTAGAAGATCATATTTAGAGTCATAAATTCTGAAGATAACCCTTAATTTCGACTAGTAACCGTGTTAATATGTTTGGTATGTCCTCATATAATTCTGTAATAGTTCGTTCTGATATTTATTCCTAAACTTTTTTATTTATTTAGTGTTTATTGTTATCTCTAACTATTGATTCTTATTGATAATTTTGCTATGTCGAATTTATCAAAGCTCGGCACTTGATATTTTAGGAAAGAATTATTTATCATGAGTCTTTAATGTTGAAATTTATCTTGCTGCAAAAGCTCTTGAAAATACTATTATACAATGAAATGAAGCATCGAACCAGGATAAGGCAAAGGCTATAATTTCCTTCGTCATCATCTCGATGAAGGGTTAAAAACTGAATACTTAACCCTAAAAGACACATTTAAGTTATGAAATAATTTGAAGGAATAATATGACCATCTTAAGGCAAAAATATTTCCAAGCGATCATGAAAATGGATTCACTTACGATTAAAAGATTTTAAAACCATAAGTTAATATAATTCTGTTTTATTCAGGATAACTTCTCAACTTAAATTATGTGGGAAAACTGTGAATGTTGAAGACTTATTAGAAAATACTCTTTCTACTTTTCATGCCTCAAATATGATACTGCAGCAGTAATATCATGAAAAGGGTTTAAAGAAATATTATAAATTAGTCTCTTGCTTTCCAGTGGATGAGGAACATAATATCCTTTTAATGAAAAATTATAAAACCCATCCCAATGGATCTGCACAATTTTCCGAAGTGAATATGGTAGCAGCGAATCAAAAGTATAAAAGAAGACAAAATAATTATCATAGATGTGGCCATGGTCGAGGACGTGGACATATGGAAAGGGACAAAATAATTATCGTCATCATTATGGGAATAAACAGAAAATCAATAACGATTCTCAAAATAATCCTTTAAAAGGCAGAGTTAGTATTTGTTACCGATGTGGGATGAAAGGTCATTAGGTACGTGTTTGTCGTATACCTGACCATTTTATCAAACTATACAAGCCTCCATTAAAAGAAAAGAGAACAAAGTGGAGGCAAACTTGACTTTTCAAAATAATAATGAAGAAGTAGGTCCATCAAACAAATATAATGATATTGAGACAAATCTTGCATATAAAGATAATGATTTTGGAAGCGTTGCAAATATTACTCATTTAGAAGTTGGAAACTTCTCTGAGGATATTGACTGAAGAAGTGATTATCTTACTGGAGAATAAAACTTTTAAAAAAGTTATTATTTTCAAATTATGTCTGTAGGTAGTTTGTTCTTCTTAGGCCTCATTTGTTTGCACTCAATGGAGGTCTGAATCTTTATTATTCAGATCCCAAATTAAGTGCGTTTGTTGTTAAACTCTGAATCTTAATTATTCAGATCTTATTATTAAGTGTTTTTTTTTACTTCACAACCGCTTAATGTATCTGAATAGGTCTGTATGATTAAGATCTATAACAGAGACATAATTTCATTACTATCAAACTACATATTCATTATTAACTGTTACCACCGCCTACCATTATCAAGTATCACCATGCCACCACACCACCATACTCAACCACTACCACACCACCATCATCCTCAATAATAGCCGCCACCATTATCGACCACCACCACCTACTATCCCCACCACTCTGTCCACCATCATTCTCACCCACAATCAATACTCATCCATCTTAACTACCACAATTGATCACCTCATCGTCATCAACTACCACAGCCAGTACTGCTCATCATTATAACCTGCCACCACCTATCCAATACCTTCCTCAATCACAACTACTACCACCACCCACCATTATTAGCTATCACCACCCACCACCACCATCCTCAATCATAATCGCCACTACTACCAATCACTACTAGCTACTAGCATGAACCACCATCATCAACAAAAACTACCACCAACCACCGTCTCTAATCGGCATTCTCCCGTATCCATTACCACTAATAACTATCATATTTTAAACAACTACATATTTTATTGATAGAATATTGGATTAGTTAGTAATTCATTGAATTTTATGTATGCATTCAGATGTCAAAATCAGATAGTCATAACTATTTAGTATTCAGATATTAATACATATATTAATATATGCAGATTTAGATGTCTTAATCCTAATACACATCTTAATATTCAGATGTGTATTTAGATTTAGATATCTTAGTCTTTAAAAAAAATAAAGCCTTAGTGTTTTCCTAAAGCATCATGTGTGCTTGTCTCTATATATATTCCTAGTGTAATTTCTTAATATTTTCCTAGTGATAGTCTTTTGTGTTTTTATAATGTACTTTTTATTTTTTTATGAAGAATATGAAAATTTTCTAGTTTTTGGTTAGATCTAACATCAATAAAGATGATATATGTCTTTTGGATAATGATACAACACATAATATTTTAAAAAATAAGAGATATTTCTTTTATTTGGTGATGAATGAAGGCAATTTTAATACAATACATGGTAGTGCAAGATTAATTCTATCCCGATTCTATTATGATGAGCAAAATAATTAAGAATTCACATGGACATGTATTGAAGAATCAAAAGATTCTTCGATTTAAGGAATTATCTTGTGATGCATGTTCTCAAGGTAAATTTCACCCACCATGTGGACCATTTAATTATTATATGGTTTTGATAAATGCATCTATAAAATGATCTCATGTGTGCTTATTATCAAATTGTAATCTGGCATTTGTGAGGTTGTTGGCTCAAATAATAAGATTAAGAGCATAATTTCAAGATTATTGCACTTAAGATAATTCGTCTTGATAATACTGGTGAATTTACATCCCAATCCTTTAATGATTATTGTGTATCAACTGGGATAACATTTGAATATCCCGTTGCTCATGTTCATACTCAAAATAGCCTCACAGAATCATTTATCAAACGCCTCTAGTTAACTGCTAGACCATCGCTTATGAGAACAAAACTTCCTATTTCGATATGGGGTCATGCTATTTTGCATGCAACAACACTTGTGCGCGTCAGGCCAACGAGTTGTCATAAAATCTCCCTATTACAATTGGCTTATGGCCAGCAGCCAAATATTTATCATCTTAGAATATTTGGATATGCTATATATATTTTCATTGCTCTACCACAATACACAAATATTGGTCCCTAAAGAAGATTGAAATATATGTTGGGTATGAATCTCCTTCTATTATTAAATATCTGGAACCCATGACTAGAGATCTATTTACTGCAAGATTTGCTTATTGCTATTTTGATGAATTAACTTTTCCAATATTAGAGGGAGAGAATAAGCAGCTGAAAAAGAAGATAGGCTGGAAAACATTATCACTATCTTATTTAGATACAAATAAATGTGAACTGGAGGTTTAAAAGAATTCATTTGTAAAGTATTGCAACCTATCAAGGATTACTAAATCTCATATTTCAGCTACAAACGCTCCAATTCGAGTTGATATTCCGGTAGGACAATCTGTTAAAGCAAATGAGACTAAGCCACATTTAAAACGTGGTACACCAATCAGTTCCAAAGATAATAATCCTTGAAAAGGAAAGGGAAAAATGATCAAGATGGTCATAATATGGAGATAGTTTCTCAAGAAGAGCTTCGGGATATAACAATTGATAAAATCTCAATAAATTATGTCTCAACTAGAAAAAGATAGAACCGAAATGATATATTTACCGATAACATTTTTGCTTATAATGTTGCTACTGAAATAACAGAATAAGATGAGAATCTTGAATCGAAATCTGTCAATAAATGTAGACAGAGAAAAGATTGGCCAAAATGGAAAGACGATATCCACGTAGAATTGACTTCACTTGAAAAACGTGAAAGTTTTGGACCTGTAACCTAAACACCTGAAGGTGTAAAGCCAGTGGAGTACAAATAAATCTTTGTACGAAAAAGAAATAAGAAAATAAAGTTGTAAGATATAAAGCACGACTTGTGGTAAAAGAATTTTCACAACAACCTGGCATTGATTATATGGAGACCTATTCTCTTGTGGTGGATACAATCGCATTCAGGTATCTTATCAGCCTAGCAATTGATTAAAAACATGATATACGTCTTATGGATGTTGTCACGACCTATTTATATGGATCACTGGACAACAAATTTTTTTATGAAAATCCTTGAAGGATTCAAAGTACCTAAAACATACAAAGATTTCCGGGAAACTTTGTTCGATAAAGCTTCAAAAATCCTTATACAAATTGAAGCAATTAGGGCGCATGTTGTATAATCGTGTCACGGCCCTAAAAATTGACCCGATTTTAAATGGCGCCTATCAAGAAACTAGGACAACCGTGATATTTTCAAAATAATTTACATTTCATTTAAAACTTAAGTAAAACCATTTTTCAATTGAAACTCGATAAAAGATATAAAGTCAATATCAAACAAAATGGAAAATACAAGCCCGACCTCGGGTGTCACTAAGTCATGAGCGATGCTACAATAGTTTCGAAACAAGACAAGACCAAAATAGTTTGGAAATAACAACAATGCAATAGTATGAAGATAGAGAAGGAGAAAAGTGGAACTGTGATCGCCAGATAGTTACCTCGCTATCTTCGTGAAGTCTGCGATTTAAATAGTCAACAGTCACTACCATATTCTGAGATACCTGGATCTGCACACAAGGTGCAGGGGTAACATGAGTACACCAACTCAGTAAGTAACAAGTCCAAACTATGGACTGACAGGTAATGATGAACCAAACCTCAACAGGTAAAATAATTAAACTGTATAGTAAAGTAGGCATGCTTGCAGTTCCAGTATTCAACTCAACAGTAAATAAATACAATTAGAACATCTTGGAGTATAAAGATCAGCAAATCCCTATGTACCAATGCACAGAAAACATGAAAAGTGTACCATATACCTCCACTCTTATCTACTCAACCAGTCGGTACTGTATAAGGCAAATCGATCCAAGGAAGATCCATCCCGGAATATATACACATCACTGACCGCAGTCATCCAGTACCGAGGAAGGCCATTCCATCCTTATGGAGAAGATCCATCTCTAGGTATAAATACTTCGGACAAGATCCATTTCCAAGGAAGATCCATCCTTCAATAATATCAACTGCGCTCACTTGGGGTGTATAGACTCCAGAGGGCGCCTTTCAGCCCATGCGCTATAACAAGCCAACAAAGGCATAATCAATATTCCACTACAGCATGCAGCCCGATCCCATATTGTCGTTCAATATCATGCTCTTGGCCTCACTTAGTCATCACTCTCCAATATCACACACACGGGCTCAAAATGTCATGATACCAACCCAAAATAATGATATGATGAGCCAAATAACAATAATCGAGACTGAGACATGATACTGTATGAATGGACAGGTCTAAGTACAAAATATCAATGAAGCTAATAATATGACAGCAAGAAACGACCTCTCGGGTCTCAACAGTATCTTCTTGAGGCTTAAAAAGATAACTAGAAAGCTTTACAACTCAATAACTTAATCACAATGCAGATGTCATAAAAAAGAGCCACTAAGCGATGCCATGGAATGATCCAGGCCGCAATTCTCACGGTTCATGCCCACACACCCGTCACTTGGCATTTGCGTCACCTCAATAATAATCATAGAACATACAGTTCGGGGTTTTGAACCCTCGGAACCAAGTTTGGAAGCGTAACTTACCTCAAACCAAGCCAAAACTCTAATCCCTGATACCTTTACCTCTCGATTCGGCATCCAAATGCTCTGAATCTAACCAAAATCAATATATTATCATCAATGTATGCTAAAGATATGAAACCTATACGAAAATGATAAAATTAGACCAAAAATTACTTATTTTAAAAATAAATTATGCATTCCGAGGCCTTAAAACCCTCTTTCAGCATTACCTCAATTTGTATGCACAGTCTGAGCGCGTGGAGGGAAACCATTATATGAAAATCCGTTAAACATATTAAATTTTGACTTTACAATGAATTTGAGTTAACTTCGGTCAACATTTTGGGTAAACGAACCCGGAACCATAATTTTACTATCTCGGAGGGTCCATAAGAAAATATGGGACTTGGGCTTATTCCCAGAGTCGAATTCTGAGGTCCCAAGCCCGAGAAATAAATTATTAAAGAAAATTATTTCTGGAATTATTTATGAGTTTTGGAAATAAAATGTGCTTTAAATTTGATGGTATCGGGCATGTATTATGGTTTCCAAAGCCTGGTACAGGTCTTATTTGTGGTTTAAGTCGAGTCTGTAAAATTTGGTAAGAAAGGAACTTGAAATGACGTGAATCGGACCATATTTGAGAAAAATAGAATATTTGAAGTTCTTAAGAGATTTCATGATTTTAATGCTAAATTCATAATTGTGAATGTTAGTTTGGTGATTTGAATGCATGAGTAAGCCCGTAGGATGTTTTTGAGGTAGTGCACATGTTTGGGGTTGATCCACGAGGGCACGGATGAGTTTCGGATAGGTCTTAGGAGGTTTTTGGACTTAGAAAAAAATTGCAGAATCAGTTGTCCGCTGGTGTCCAGTTCCTTGTGCTATGCGATCGCATAGAAAAGTTCGCGATTGCATAGTGTAATTTCTGGGGGTCTATTTTTGTACTATGCAATCGCATATCTTCACACGTGATCGCGTAGAGTTAAGTCTGTAGGTCACCAATTATTCTATGAGATTGCATTGTTTCTTCTGCTATTGCGAGGGTTAAATCAAGCCCGGGAAGGGAACCCATTTTCCTCTATGCGATCGCAATACATGCTCCGCAATCGCAATGTCTAGTCCTTACCCTATGCGATCACATACCCTTGTCCACGATCACAGAGACCACTTTTGCCCAGTCATTTAAACAATAACAGAACACATACAGGGTTAAACGTAAAATTCATAACTTCTTCTTCCAAACTCCAAATTGGGCGATTTTTTAAAGAGAGCTTCACCGAAAATCCATAGTTATGTAATCTTAAACTCATTTTCTTCAATTTTCATTAACACCTATTGGATTTCTAGTCCTAAATCATGTTCTTAAGGGTAGAAAATTAGGAATTTGGGTAGAGTTAGGGCTTTTTGTGTACATGAAATTTAGACCTCATTTTGGAATCGAATTTCAAAACTAAATACAGATTCGGGCTCGTGGGTGAATGGGCGATCGGGTTTTGGTCGGAACCTCGTGTTTTGACCAAGTGGCCCCGAGGTTGATTTTTGACTTTTTGGGAAGAATGATAGGAAATCTATAATTAAGCATTAGAATCGAATTGCTTAGCATTTATTTATGTTATTAAGTCGATTATGTCTAGATACAATCGATTTGGAGCCAAATTCAAAAGGAAAAGTGATGTTTGAGGCTTGAGTTGGTCGTGGAAGCTTGAGATAAGTATTTGGTCTAACCTGAGCTTGAGGGATTAGGAGTCGTGTCCCATTTGCTACAGGTTTATTGTTGAGTACGATGCATAGGCATGGTGACGAATATCTATATGTTGGTGTCAAGCATGATCGTCAGTCTTAAAGTGAAATTGTTATGTTCTTAATAAATGCCATGAATGCCTAAGTTGTTGATTCTCTATGTTGAGCAAGGATTATGATTATTCTCGTGGAGATTTCTTATGATTGAGTAGTGGTGCTAGTTGAGGTAGTTAGATGTTAGAACAAGTTTGGTAATAGATGGTTTTCCCTTGCGTATTTACTTATATTGTCAATTTCCTTGCGGGGACATATTTACTTATACTGTCGATTTCCTTGCAGGGATAGTGTTGTTTCTTTATTGATCCCTTGTTGGGACTCTTGTTGTGATTAGTGTTGAACTGTATATGTGGATCGGGTTGCGCGCCACAATAATATTATATTTGGATCGGGTTGCACGCCGCAACAATGATATAAATGGATTGGGTTGCACACCGCAACAATAATATCACTGGAACAGGTTGCACGCCGCGGCAATGATAAATGATTTGGATCAGGTTGCATGCCGCAACATGTTATTATGTTTTGGGATCGGGTTGCGCGATGCAACAATTGATAATACAAAGTGTTTATAGTTTCGTTATGATTTCCTTATTGTTTTTCTGTAGATTCTACAGTGTCCTTATTCCATTTCTCTTAAATTACTATTGGTATTGATAAGCCCTCGCAGCATGTACCCCCTCCTATCTTTACTTATTTATTCCTATTTTATTTTCTGCTGTATATTACGTAACTGTACAGGTTTATTTGGCAGTCTAGTCCTACCCTCGTCACTACTTTGCGAGGGTTAGGCCAGGCGGGTTGTGCTGATAGAACACTCTGTACTATGTGCAGATCCCGGAGCGGCAACTTTTGGACCGTAGCTTTGGGTGGCTTCCTTTAGTCCAGTTAGAGATCCCTAGGTAGTCCTGCATGTGTCTGCAGGCCCCACGATCTCTTCTATGTTTATATGTATTCTGTGTTCATTTACTTCAGAGATAGATTGTACCTTTCTTTCCAGACATTTGTATGTAGTATTAATAGATAATCCGTGATATTGTGATACCGGATTTCGGGTAGAGTTGTATGTGTGTATTTTGGTACTAGTTTTTGGCTAGGTTATGAGATTACGTCTTCTACTTGTACTTATTTATCGTTAATATTTCATTGTTGATCGCATGTTGATTTAAATTGTTAAAAGGAGCTAATAAAAGAGTTAGTGATTCTATAATACGCAACTTGCCTAGCTTTCACAAGTAGATGGCATCACGACTCTCGAGGGTGGGAAATCCGGTTCGTGACAAGTTGGTATCAGAGCTCTAGGTTGCATAGGTCTCACAATTTATTGACAAGCTTAGTAGAGTCTGAGGGATCGGTACGTAGACATCTGTATTTATCCCCCAGAGGCTACAGAGTTAGGAAAAACTTCACACTTGTTCTTTTCTGTTGTTTGGTTTGGTTACTCAACGCTAATTGAATTTCTACTCTGTTCTTTTGCAGATGGTGAGAACATGTGCTTCCTCATCCACCGTTCATAGCCCAATCCCCCAGCAGCAGCTCCCACAAGGGGCAGAGGTCGAGGTCATGCTAGAGGCCGAGGTAGGGTTAGAGCTCAACCCAGAGCAATAGGACCAGCGGCGAAGCCTCAGGTTGGCTTTGCCGATGAGGCTCCGGTCCAAACAGTTTCGGTAGGCCTAGCTCAGGTCCTAGAGGGGTTTATTGCTACCCCAGTACTCGATGATGCTCTGGTCCATCTAGTGGGGCTTATGGAGAGTGTCACCCAGGCAGGCTTGCTTCCTGTAGCACCAACCGTCTCTCAGGCTGGAGGATGAGCCTAGACTCCTGCAACTCGCACTTTGGAGCAGTTGGTTCCCCAGTTTCAGACTCCAGCAGCTCAGCCAGTTGGAGCAGTTCACCTGGGTATGGTAGCTTAGACCGGTGATGGAGCAGCTCTGTCTGTCGATGCCATGTGAAGATTGGACAGGTTCACCAAGCTCTTCACTACTACTTTTAACGTTGCTTCTTCAGATTATCCCAGGATTATCTAGACAACTGTCATGAGGTTCTCAGGAACATGGGGATAGTGGAGACCAATAGGGCCGACTTTGCTACTTTTTGCTTGTCTAGATTTGCCAAGACTTGGTAGAGAGACTATTGTTTGGCTAGAGCAGCCAGATCACCAGCTTTGACTTGGGAGCAGTTTACTCAGCTATTTCAGGAGAAGTTTCTCCCCATCACTCATAGAAAGGCCTATCAGAGGTATTTTGAGGACCTCCAGCAGGGTTCTATGACTTTTACTCAGTATAAGACAATATTCATCGACTTGGCCCGTCATGCTCTTACCTTACTTCCCACCTAGAGAGAGAAGGTGAGGAGATTCATTGAAGGGCTTATTCGGCCAATTCTACTTCAGATTGAAGAAGAGATAGGGAGTGAGATTTCTTTTCAAGAGGTTACCAATATGGCCGGGAGGGTGGAGATGGTTTTATCGCAGGGAGGTGGTCGTGGGTCGAACAAGAGGCCTCGTCATTCAGGTAGATTCAGTGGTGCCTCGTCTGGAGGCAGAGATTCGTATGGTAGACGCCATCCTCCTAGGCTTTTTTAGTAAACACTTTAGGTTTCTCATGGTGCTTCAGGTGACCATAGTTCCCATATGTAGTATTTTGATCAGCAGTCTTACAGTGCACCACCAGCTCCTATTAGTGCACCACCACTCCAGAGTTTTTGGGGAGGTCATTCAGGTCACCAGGATCAGTCTCAGTTTCCTCAGTGGTAGCACTCTGGTGGATGCTTTAAGTGTGGTGAGTATGGTCATATCCGTAGGGCTTGTCCGAGATTGGTGGGTACTCAATGCAGCAGTAGGGTTTACGTGCTATAGTTCAAGCACCCGGTGTTCCGCTGCCCACTTCGACAGCTAAGGGTGGGTGTAGAGGTAGAGGTCAGGCAATAGATGTGGAGGCTAGCCTGCAGCAGGCCATCCCAGAGATGTAGTTCATGGTGGTGGCGCCCATCCCTAATGTTATGCTCTTCCAGCCAGGCTGAGGCTTCCGATGCAGTTATCACATATACTGTTATGGTTTGTAGCAGAGATGCTTTAGTTTTATTTGATCCTGGATCTACGTACTATTATGTGTCATCTTATTTTGCACTGTATCTGGTCATGCCTAGTGATTCTCTGAGTACTCATGTTTATGTGTCTACACCGGTGGGTTATTCTATACTGGTAGATCAAGTCCATCGTTCGTGTGCAGTTATGATTTGGGATCTTGAGACTCGTGTAGATTTGTTACTTCTGGACATGGTTGATTTTGATGTCATATTGGGGATGGACTGGTTATCACCTTACCATGCTGCCTTGGATTGTCATTCCAAGACTATGACCTTAGCCTTTCGGGGTTTGCCTCATTTAGATTGGAGAGGGACTTCTAGTCATTCTACCTGTAGTGTTACCTCTTATGTGAAGGCTCAGCGTATGGTCGAGAAGGGGTGTTTGGCCTATTTGGCATATGTTCGGGATTCTACTACCTAAGTTCCTTCTATTGATTATGTGCCTATTGTTCGTGAATTCCCTGAGGTATTTTCATGAGACCTGCCGGGTATGCCACCCGACGGGGATATTGACTTTTGCATTGATTTGGCTCTAGGCACTCAACCCATTTCTATTCCGTATCGTATGGCCCCACCCGAGTAGAAAGAGTTGAAGGAGCAGTTGCAAGACTTGCTTGAAAAGCATTTAATCAGACCTGGTATTTTGCCTTGGGATGTGCGGTGTTGTTTGCTAAGAAGAAGGATGGATCGATGCGTATGTGCATAGATTACAGGTAGGTTAAAAAGCTTACAATCAAGAATAAGCATCCGTTACTAAAGATTGATGATTTGTTTGATCACCTTCAGGGTGTCAAGGTATTTTCAAAGATTGACTTGAGATCTGGCTAACATTTGGATTAGGGCATCCGATGTCCCTAAGATAGCTTTTCGCACTCGGTATAGGCATTATAAGTTCTTGGTGATGTCATTCGGGCTGACAAATGCCCCAGAAGCTTTTGTAGATTTGATGAACCGAGTGTTAAGCCTTACTTGGATTCGTTTGTGATAGTATCCATTGATGATATTTTGATTTATTACCGCAACTAGGAGGAACACGAGAAACATATTAGAGTGGTTCTTCAAACTCTGAGGGATAGTCAGTTGTACGCCAACTTTTAGAACTGTGTGTTCTGATGTAGTTCAGCTGCATTCTTGGGTCATGTTGTATCAGCAAAGGGTATTCAGGTTGATCCGAAGAAGATTGAGGCAGTCAAGATCTGGCATAGACCAGCATTGACTATAGAGATCTAGAGTTTCTTGGGATTGGCAGACTACTATTGTCGGTTTGTTGAGGTTTTTCGTCCATTGCAGCCTCGATGACCAGGTTGAACCAGAAGGGTGCCCACTTCAGGTGAACGGATGAGTGTGAGGCGAGCTTTCTGAAGCTCAAGATAGCTTTGACTACGGCACTAGTGTTGGTTTTTTACCATAGGTTCAAGGCCATACACAGATTATTATGATGCATCTCGTATTAGACTTGGTGCAATGTTGATGAAAGATGGCAGGGTCATTGTCTATACTTCACGACTGTTGAAGATTCATGATAAGAACTATTCGGTCCATAATTTGGAGTGAGAAACCATCGTTCACGCATTGAAGATTTAGAGGCGTTATCTGCATTGCGTGGCATGTGAGGTGTTCACGGATCACAAGAGTCTGCACTACTTGTTCAAGCAAAAGAAGTTGAATTTGAGGCAGAGAAGGTGGTTGGAGCTGTTAAAGGACTATGATATCACCATCTTATATCATCCGGGAAAGGTCAATGTGGTGGCTGATGCTTTAAGTAGGAAGTCAGCCAGTATGGGCAGTCTTGCTTATATTCCGGTCGATGAGAGACCCTTGCTTTGGATGTTCAGGTTTTGGCCAATCAGTTCATGAGGTTGGATGTTTCTGAGCATGGCCGTGTGTTAGCATGCATGGTCACTCTTTCTTCTTCATTGGAGCGTATCCGCGATTGGCAGTATGACAATCCCTATTTGTTGTCCTTAGAGACATGGTGCATCAGAGAGGTGCCAAGTAGGTTACATTAGGATATAGTGGAGTTTTAAGATTATAGGGTCGAGTTTGTGTGCCTAATATGGATAGACTCTGAGAGTTGATTATAAAGGAGGCACATAGATCCCGATACTCTATTGATTCGGGTGGCGCTAAAATGTATCAGGATTTGCGACAACATTATTGGTGGCGATGAATAAAGAAGGATATAGTTACATATGTGGCTCGGTATTTGAATTGTCAGCACGTTAAGTATGAGCAACAGAGGCATGGTTGTTTTGTTCTAGAAGATTGAGATTTCTGAGTGGAAGTGGGAGAGTATCACTATGGACTTCATTGTTGGACTCCCACGGACTCAGAAGAAGTTCGATGCAGTGTGGGTTATTGTTGATAGGCTGACCAAGTTAGCATATTTCATTCATGTGGCAGTCTCTTACTCTTTCGAGAGGTTAGCTGAGATATATATCTGGGAGATTATTCATTTTCATGGTGTGACTGTGTCTATTATTTTGGATCGAGGCACGTAGTTTAACTCACATTTTTGGAGATTGGTTCAACGAGAGTTGGGCACACGGGTTGAGTTGAGCATAGCATTTTATCCTCAGATGGACGGTCTGTCGATTTTGGAGGATATGCTCCGAGCTTGTGTCATTGACTTTGGAGGCTTGTGGGATTAGTTTTTGCCTCTAGCAGAGTTTGCCTACAACAACAACTACTAGTCGAGTGTCCATATGGCTTCTTATGAGGCTTTATATGGTAGGTGGTATCGGTCGCCGATTGAGTGGTTTGAGCCAGGGGAGGCTCGGTTGTTGGGAACGGATCTGTTTCAGGATGCCTTGGACAAGGTCAGGATTATTCACGATAGGATTCATACAGCTCAATCCAGGCAAAAATGTTATGCCGACCGCAAGGTTCATGAATTTGCTTTCATGGTCGGTGAGCGGGTATTCTTCGAGTGTCACCTATGAAGGGCGCGATGAGATTTAGGAAAAAGGGAAAGTTTTGCCGTAGGTTCATTGGCCTGTGTGATATTCTTGATCAAGAGGGAGAGGTGGCCTACAGACTTGCATTGCCGTTGAGCTTATTATCCATACATCCAGTGTTTCATGTGTCCATGCTTCGAAAGTATCACAGCGATCCATCCCACGTGTTAGATTTCAGTATTGTCCAGTTGGACAAGGACTTGTCTTATGAGGAGGAGTCGGTAGTTATTCTAGACCAGCATGTACGTCAGTTGAGATCAAAGAGTTCCCCTTCTGTTCATGTTCAATGGACAGTTCAGCCTGCCGATGCATCGACCTGGGAGTCCGAGTTTGATATGCGGAGTCGTTATCCTCATCTTTTCCTCGACTCAAGTACTTCCTTCTTATGTCGGTTCGAGGACGAATGGTTGTTTTAGAGATGGAGAATGTGATGATCCAAAAGGTCATCACTTATTTTAGAAATAAATTCTGCATTCCGAGGCTTTAAAAACCTCTTTTTGCATCAACTCGATTTGCATGCTCAGTCCGAGAGCTTAGACGGGAAGCCATTATGTGAGTATCTGTGAAACATATTGAATTTTGACTTTATAATGAATTGAAGTTGACTATGGTCAATATTTTGGGTAAACAGACTCGGACTCGTAATTTGACGGTCCCGAAAGGTTCGTAGGAAAATATAAGACTTGGGTGTATGCCCTGAATCGAATTTTGAGGTATCAACCCCGAGAAATGAATTTTTAAAGAAAATTATTTGCTGGATTATTTAAGAGTTTTGGAAATGAAATGTGCTTTAAATTTGATGGTATCAGGCCCGTATTATGGTTCTAGAGCCTGGTATAGGTCTTATATATAGTTTAAGTAGAGTATGTGAAATTTGGTAAGAAACGAACTTGAAATGACGTGAATCGCACTGTATTTGAGAAAAATGGAATATTTTTGAAGTTCTTAAAGTATTTTATGATTTTGGTGTTAAATTCATAGTTGTGGATGTTATTTTGGTGATTTGAATACATGAGTAAGTCCCTCGGGTATTTTTGAGGTAGTGTACATGTTTAGTTTAGAGCCCCGAGGGCTCAGGTGAGTTTCAGATAGGTCTCGGGAGGTTTTTGAACTTAGAAACAAATTGCAGAATCTGATGTATGCTGGTGTCCAGTTCCTTGTGCTTTGTGATCGAATAGAAAAGTTCGTGATTGTATAGTGTAATTTTTTGGGGTCCATTTTTGTACTATGCGATCGCATATCTTCACCCGCAATCGCATAGAGTTATCTGGGGGTCACCAGTTGTTCTATGCGATTGCATTGTTTCTTCTGCCATTGCAAAGGATTAAACCAATCCTAGGAAGGGAACCCATTACTCTATGAGATCGCAATACTTGCTGCGCGATTGCGATGCCCAGTCCTCTTTACCCAATTGATCGCTGCCAACCCAATGCTACACAAAAGTAGGAAGAGCGGAACATAATAGCTTTACCCGAATAATGGTCGGGATCGAATTTCCACAGGGAGCTAGTAGAGGAGTTGTATTTTCTGTCTAACCTAGAAATGTGTTTGTACTTCTAGTGTCACTTCAAACATTTTTGGGTTTTTGATTTTATAACTACTATTATAAAACTAATGATTAAAGCTTAATTACACTAAGAGAATATTTCAAAGTTGTATCTAATAGGGAGAAAGACACTAGGGCCGTGGCATCTCATAGGTGGTTAATTAACAGGTAGAAACTACTAAGAGATTGACATGTTTGGGGCTTATACTATAACCGTTGCACAATTGTACCCACTCTCACACCTTCCGGGAGAGAGAGAGTGATATTGCCCAATTGACTCTCTCTGGACCAATTGGTAGGGCGATTAGACCACACCATTAGTGTTCAAGTATGGTGATTACTCTCTCAAGATGTAACCAGTTAATTGGGACTACCATTTCTCATGGGTCGATCCTAATACCTTGTTGGGTCAATTTTGAGGACGTAGACTCTCTTTCTCAAGAAGATTTAAACACACTAAGCTTGAAACAATGTTTGCAACCACCAATTATCAAATAAAAACATAAAATCAACCCAAATAGCAAAACCAATATCAATATAACCCTAGATGGCAACACCCATCAATTATCCACACTAGGATTGAACCACAACCCTAGCTAATGGGTTTAAATACACATAATTAAAGAAAGAATAGAAGAAATAGATGAAGAACTAAACATATTAATTAATTACAAAGAAGAAACTACAATAATCTATTGTTAATGAAGACCAAAAATGCCAAAAATGGCTACAATATCGTTTCTAGGTGCTCAACAGCATTTATGGCTACAAAACATAACCTAAAAATGGCAAAATATTCTATTTATACTAGGCTGGATAAACTGAAATAAAATACCCCTGCGGGGTCAGTGGGGGCCGCACAAAAGCAACCGCGGATGCACAGGCTCTTTGACTTGGTGATCTTTCAACTCTTTGAACTGGAGGACGCGGACCGCACAAATGAGTAGTGCGGCCGAGGAAGGGCTCTGGCATGGACCACGCGATGATGACAGTGATCTGTGTGGCTTGACTTGGCTCCTAGACAATCTCTCTGAATCTCGCTCACGTAGACCACACAAATGAGTGAAGCGGCCGTGAAGCTTGAACGCGGACTGCGTGAATCCAACCGCGACCACATTGCCATTAGCCTTAATATTCCATGCCTTTGAATCTCCTAGTGCGGCCGTTGTTGCTTTCACGCGGTCCGCATTAGGTCCTCTTTTCTTCACTTTACTTAATCTTTGACACTTGAGCAGGTTTCGCTCCTTTTTGAGCCGATATTTGACATTTCATCACTTTGTCGATCAAACCTGCAGTCAAGCATAACTTGTGAGCATTTTGGAATTATTTTGTAGCAATTTATACTCAAAGCATAGGCAAGTAGGGTAATAAACACGTTAAAATGCTAACTTATTACCTATGCGATCGCGTACCTTTGTCCGCAATCGCAGAGATCAATTTTTCCCAATCATTTAAACAAGAACAGAACACATATGAGACTAAACCCAAAATTCATAACTTCTTCTTTTAAACTCCAAATTGGGAGATTTTGTAAAGAGAGCTTCACCACAAATCCATAGGTATGTAATCTAAGACTCATTTTATTCAATTTCCATTAACACCCATTAGATTTCTAGACCTAAATCATGTTCTTAAGGGTAGAAAACTAGGGATTCGGGTAGAGTTAGGACTTTTTGTGTAGATGGAATTTAGACCTTGTTTTGGGGTCGGATTTCGAAACTAAATACATATTCGGGCTTGTAGGTGAATGGATGATCGAGTTTTGGCCCGAAGCTCGTGTTTTGACCAAGGGGGCATGGGGTTGATTTTTGACTTTTGGGGAAGAGTGATAGGAAATCTATAATTAAGCATTGGAATTGAATTGTTTAGCGTTTATTGATGTTATTAAGTCGATTAAGTCTAGATACAATCGATTTGGAGCCAAATTTAAAAGGAAAAACGGTGTTTGAGGCTTGAGTTGGCTGTGGAAGTTCGAGGTAAGTGTTTGGTCTAACCTTAGCTTGAGGGATTAGAAGTTGTGTCCCATTTGCTACATGTTACTTGTTGAGTATGCCATATAGGCATGGTGATGAGTATCTGTACGTTGCTGTCAAGCATGACCATGAATCTTAAAGTGAAATTGTTATGTTCTTAATAAATGCCACGAATGCCTAAGATGTTGATTCTCTATATTGAGTAAGGATTATGATTATTCTTGTGGAGATTTCGTATGATTGAGTAGTGGTGCTAGTTGAGGTAGTTAGATGTTGGAACAAGTTTGGTTATTGATGGTTTTCCCTTTCCAAGATGTATTTACTTATACTGGCTTTGCCGGGATGTATTTACTTATACTGTCGATTCCATTGTTGGGATAGTATTGTTTATTTATTGATCCCTTGCCGGGACTCTTGTTGTGATTGGTGTTGAACTGTATATGTGGATCGGGTTGCACACCGCAACAATGATATAAATGGATTAGGTTGCACGCCGCAACAATAATATAATTAGAACGGGTTGCACGCCGAAATAATGATAAATGATACGAATTGGGTTGCGCAACAATGTATTATATTATGGGATCAGGTTGTGCACCGCAACAATTGATAATACAAAGTGTTTATAGATTGGTTACAGTTTCCTTATTGTTTTGCTATAGATTCTACATTTTTCCTTATGCTTTTCTCTTAAATTACTGTCGGTATTGATATTCCACCGCAGTATGTACCCCTTCCTATATTTACTTGTTTATTCCTGTTTTATTTTCCGCTGCATATTTTGTAACTGCACAAATTTATTTGGTAGTCTGGTCCTAGCCTCGTCATTACTTCGCAGCAGTTAGGCCAGGCACTTACCAACTTATGGGGTCGGTTGTGCTGATACTACACTCTGCACTATGTGCAGATCCCCGAGCGGCAGCTTTAGGTGGCTGCCTTCAGTCTAGTTAAAAATTTCGAGGTAGTCCTGCTGGCATCCACATGCCCGGCGTTCTCTTCTATCTTTATGTGTATTCTGTTTCCATTTACTTTAGAGACAGATTGTACCTTTCTTTCCAAACTTTTTATGTAGTATTCGTAGATGATCTGTAATATTGTGACACCGGATTTCGGGTAGAGCTGTATGTTTATATTGTCGTACTTGTTTTAGGCTAGTTATGAGATTACGTCTTCCGCTTGTGTTTATTTATTGTTAATATATCATTGTTGAATACATGTTAATTTAAATTGTTAATAGGAGCTAATAAAAGAGTTAGTGATTCTATAATATGCGGCTTGCCTAGCTTTCACGAGTAGGCGCCATCGCGACTCCCGAGGATGGGAAATCTGGGTCGTGACAAGTTGGCTCAAATCTGGCCCCTAGGCTCATGTCTCAGAATCCGATAAAAATTGCAAAACTAAAAAACTTATTCGCTCACGAGTCTACCCATATCAAATTCACCAAAACCCGACGTCAAATGTTCATTCAAATCCCTAAAATCCATTCTCCAATTTTTCTTCCATTTTCCCCAATACTCATCCTAAATTCCCAAATTAAACAATAAGAATCAAGACATAATCATGGAATTAAACCAAAATTGAGTGAAGAACATTTAACCAATCAATCCTCTGAAAATCCCCTTCAAAATCTCCTTCTCCCAAGCTCTCTAATGAATTTTGAAATTATGGACTAAAACCCTCATTTTTGAACTTAAACATTCTGCCAGAATGCTTCCTTCTTCACAAACACAACAATCTTCTCACATTCGCATAGACCAACTCAGATTGCCTCTCCGCTTTACTCTTTGCGATCGCGACAGCTGCTTTACGAACACGATGCTTTACCAGCCTAAACCTTTGCGAACGCGTAGACTAAGGAATTGGGTTCCTCAATTGCCTCACTCCTGTTTGCGAACGCGACAACACTCATGCGTTCGTGATGCATACACTGCCCTACCCCTAGTGGCCGTGTCCTCTCTTTCACGAATGCGTAGAATAAAACTTCACCACCTCGGAGAACAGTCTTTGCGAACTCGAGACCTTGTTCGGGAACACGAAGAGTAAACCTTCTGCAATAAAATACCAGCAAAATCTACCATCTCTAAAACCAAGAATTTGTCTGTTAACCTTCCGAAACTCACCCGAGGCCCTCGGGACCTTAACCAAACATGAAAACACATACCATAACATCATTAAAACTTAGTCAAGCTTTCGAATCACTCAAAACAACACTAAAACACTAAATCAACCTCGGATTCAAGCATAAGAACATAGAAACTTTTAAATTTCACAACCAACGCTCAAACCTATCAAATCACCTATGAATGACCGAAAATTTTGCACACACGTCACAAATGACACTACGAACGTACTTCAACTTCTGGAATTCTATTCCGACCCTGATATCAAAATTTCCCTGCCGATCGAAAACCCAAATTTTGCCAATTCAAGCCTAATTCTAACACAGACATCCAAATTACATTCCGAACACGCTCTTACGTCCAAAATCACCTAACAGAGTAATTCGAACCATCATAATTCACATCCAACACCTTCTACACATAAGGCAACATCCGATTGACTTTTCCAACTTAAGATTTCTCAAATGAGACTAAGTGTCTCATTCCTCTCCAAAACCACTTCGAACTCGAACTGACCAACACGATACGGTGAAATGTAGCTGAGCAACACATAAAGAAGCAGAAACGAGGGAAACAGGGTTGTAACTCGTAAAATTACCGGCCGGTTCGGTTACATCCTCCCCCTTTTAAACAAACGTTCACCCTCGAACGAGTCAAGAAATATACCTGAAGCCTAAACATGGGGGGATATTTGCTCCGATTCTCACGCTCAGTCTCCCAAGGAGCCTCCTCTACGGTCCGGACTCTCCGCTGCACTTTCACTACTACTATATCCTTTGATCTCAACTTTTGGATCTGCCGCTCCAAAATAGACACGAGCTCCACATCATAAGTCAAATCACCGTCTAACTAAACCGTGCTGAAATCCAAAAATGAGACGGTTCGCCAATATACTTCCGAAGCATAGAAACATGATTGGATGCACACTCGACAAGCTAGGTGGAAAGGCAAGCTCATAAACCATCTCCCTAATCGTCCGAAGCACCTCAAAAGGCCCAATGAACTGAGAACTCAATTTACCCTTCTTCCCAAATTTCACAACACCCTTCATGGGTGAAACCTTCAGTAGAACGTTCTCCCCAACCATATAAGACACATCTCGAACCTTCCTGTCAGCATAACTCTTTTGTATTAACTGCGCCGTATGAAGCCGCTCCTGAATCACTTCCATAATGTCCAAAGCATCCTGCACCAAGTTTGTACCCAAAAGCATGGTCTCGCCCGGCTCAGACTAACCTACTGGAGATCTACGATGCCTCCTATATAAAGCCTCATATGGAGCCATCTGAATACTCGATTGATTACTGTTGTTGTAAGCAAACTCCGCGAGTGGTAGAAACCGGTCCCATAAACCCCTAAAATCAATGACACAAGCACATAACATGTCCTTCAATATCTGAATAGTGCGCTCGACTTGCCTGTCCGTCTGAAGGTGAAAATATATGCTCAACTCAACTTGAGTACCCATCTCTCGCTGTACGGCTCTCTAAAACTGTGATGTAAACTGAGTACCTCTATCTGAAATGATAGAAACCGAGACACCATACAAGCGAACAATCATTCAGATATAAATCCTAGCTAACTGATCCAAAGAATAAGTAGTACACACAGGGATAAAGTGTGCAGACTTGGTCAGTCAATCCACAATCACCCAAATAGCATCTAACTTCCTCAAAGTCCGTGGGAGTCCAACTACAAAATCCATGATGATCCGCTCCCACTTCTACTCTAGAATATCCATCTGCTGAAGTAAGACACCCGATCTCTAATGCTCATATTTCGCATGCTGACAATTGAGGCACCGAGCTACAAATCCCACTATATCTTTCTTCATTCTTCTCCATCGCCAGTGCTGTCTCAAATCATGATATATCTTCGTGGCACCTGGATGGATAGAATGGGCTTCCTCCAGTATCAACTCTCAAAGCCCATTCACATCGGGCACACATATCCGGCCATGCATCCTCAATACTCCTTCATCACCAATAGTCACATCTCTAGCATTGCTGTGCTGAACTCTATCCTTGAGGGCAAGCAAATGAGAATCATAATACTGGCGCTCTCTGATACGATCAAATGGGAAAGACCGAGAAATCACACACGCTAAGATCCGACTAGGCTCTGAAATATCTAGTCTCACAAACTGATTGGCCAAATCCTGAACATCAACTGGAAGAGGCATCTCCCCAATAGGAATACATGCCAAACTGCCCACACTCATCGCCTTCCTACTCAAAGCATCGGCCACTACATTGGCCTTACCTGGATGGTACAAGATAGTGATATCATAATCCTTTAGCAGCTCCAATCATCTTCGTCGCCTCAAATTGAGATCTTTCTATTTGAACAAGAGGTGGAGGCTACGATGATTAGTAATCACCTCACACGACACACTATAGAGATAATGCCTCCAAATCTTCGACGCGTGAACAATTGCAACCAACTTCAAACCATGAATAGGGTAATTCTTCTCATGGGGCTTCAGCTAACGAGAAGCATATGCAATCACTCTACCCTCCTACATCAATACACACCCGATACCAACCCTAGAAGCGTTACAATATAATGTATATGAACCTGAAGCTGATGAAAAAGCTAACACTGGTGTTGTGGTCAAGGCAGGCTTGAGCTTCTAAAAGCTTGCCTCACACTCATCCGACCACCTGAAAGGAGCACCCTTTTGAGTCAATTTGGTCAAGGATGATGCGATAGATGAAAATCCCTAAACTAACCGATGACAATAACCTACCAAACCAAGAAAGCTGCAAATCTATATTGTTGAGGATGGTCTGAGCCAACTCTGGACCGCCTATATCTTCTTCGGGTCAACCTGATCACCAGACACTACGTACCCCAAGAAAGCCACTGAACTGAGCCAAAACTCACACTTGGAGAAATTTGCATAAAGTTTCTCCTCTCTCTACCGCTACAACACAACTCTTAAATTCTCGTCGTTCTCCTCCTAACTACGCGAGTACACCAGGATATCATCAATAAAAACAATAAAAAACGAGTCGAGATAAGGCTAAAACACGTTGTTCATCAGATACATGAATGATATTGGGGCATTGTCTAGCCCAAATAACATCAAAAAGAACTCATAATGATTGTATGGGGTCCTGAAAGCTGTCATAAGAATGTCCGAGTCCCTGATCTTCAACTGGTGATACCCTGAAGAAAGATCAATCTTAGAGAACACCCTCACTCTCTGAAGCTGGTCAAATAAATCGTCAATACGAGGTAAAGGATACTTGTTCTTGGTTGTGACTTTGTTCAACTACCTGTACTCAATACACATCATCATCATGCCATCATTCTTCTTCATAAATAGAACACGCGCACCCCAATGCGACACAGTAGGTCAAATAAACCCCTAATCAAGGAGTTCCTGAAGCTACTCTTTCAACTTCTTCAACTTCACTGATGCCATACGATATGGTAGAATAGAAATGGGCTGATTGACTGAAACAAAATCAATACCAAAGTCAATATCCCTACTAGTGGCATACCCGACAAGTCTGCAGGAAACATATCCGGAAAGTCCCTTACTACCGGAACTGAATCAATGGTAGAAGTCTTTGTACTAACATCCCTCACGAAGGCCAAATAATAAAGACAACCCTTTCCAACCATCCATTGGGCCTTCATAAATGAAATCACTCTACTAGGAACATAAGCCGTCGAACCTCGCCATCAATCTGTAGCAGCCCCGGCGCAGCCAACGTCACTATCAACCATACTAAGCAATAACAAATCTATTCGGGTATCCAAACGCCCAATAGTCACCACACACGGTTCACAACAATAGTATCGCCCACTGAAGTAGATACATGAATAGATGAAATAATAGACTCGCGGGACATATCCAAATAATGAGCAAAATATGATGACACATATGAAAAAGTGGAATCGAGGTAAAATAATGCAGAGGCATCTCTATGGCATACGAAGACAATACATGTAATCACAGCATCTGATGTGATAATATCTGGTCTGGATGGAAGTGCATAGAAATAGGCCTGACCACCACCTGATCGATCTCCCCCTTCTAACCCGAGCTAACTGGGCGGGTGGGGAAGTAACTGGTACTGAAGCCGAAGGCTGACTCCTCTGCTGGGATGAACCTCCCGTAAG
This sequence comes from Nicotiana benthamiana, assembly GCA_034376525.1. Classification (NCBI taxonomy): domain Eukaryota; kingdom Viridiplantae; phylum Streptophyta; class Magnoliopsida; order Solanales; family Solanaceae; genus Nicotiana; species Nicotiana benthamiana. Next base: position 100,119,410 of record CM067332.1, read on the forward strand.
ACGGGGACAGAATCTCTTTATGTGACCCAAATCTTCACACTGGAAGAAACCTCCCCCAGCAAATGGCAGTGGGGACTGAAGGGAGCCCCGAACACCGGATAACCACTAAAAGAACCAGGCATAGATGAGGCCTGAACTGATGGTGCATAAGTCAAACTATGAGCTGGAACGGCATTGAGAGATGAGTGATCCTGTTGTGAACTTCGAGAACCATGGCCAGATGATCCACCACGGTGACTTGAACGGTCTAGATGATCATGTCTGAATGGACGGCCTCTATCGTACTGAAATTGACCTCCCAAAGGAACACCACCGTAACTACCAGATTCCTGAGGCCTTTTGGTGTCCCCTCTCATATTGCTCATGGCGGCGAATTGACTTTATCTCTCTAGCAATGTCAACCACCAACTCAAAAGAAGCGCTAGATACCCTCTCTCTGGTCAGAAAAATCCACATCTAATAAGCGAGGCCATCAATGAACCTCTTGATTCTCTCCATATCCGTGGGAACTAGATAGATAACATGATGGGCTAACCCGAAGGATCTCATCTCATACGGTGTCACAGTCATATCCCCTTGATGCAGCTGCTCGAACTGCCTAGCAACTCCTTTCTGCGAGAATGCGGTACATACTTCTCAAGGAAGAGAATGGAGAACTGATGCCAGGTAAGGGGCGCTATACCAACATGCCTATGCCTCTAATAAGCCTCCCACCAAGTGAAAGTAGCTCCAGAAAACTGAAAAGTAATAAATGAGACCCTACTCGTCTCCAAAATATCGGCTGTATGTAGAATCCTCTAACATTTATCATAGAAACCCTGGGCATCCTCGCCCTCTGTACAACTGAAAGTTGGAGGCTAAAGTCTACCTAATATCTCCAATCGATGTTGCTCGTCATCACGCATAACTGGAACCACATAATCCTGAGCAGGTGAAATCGACTGGGCTGGTGGTGCCTCCAATGTCTGAAGTCCCTGCAAAATCTACTCGAGTGTACGAGCAATAGGAGTCTATGTGCCTCCCCCGGCCTGAGAAGTAGCTACTATAGTAGAAACTGTAGTTGCCTGAGCAAGACTAGTGCACACGGTCGAGATATGAGCCAAGGTCTCCAGAAGACCCGGAATAACAATAGGCACAATCAGTGTGTGAGCTGGTCCTACTAGAGCATCCCCCTTCTGGAGCTAAGGCTGTATTTTGGCCCGGGCCCGGGCCTGAACGGGTCAGGCCAAACAGTCACGGGCTTTGGCGGTCCCGAGCCAAACGGTCCTAATGTGTGGAACCAGCCCACTGTGGGCCTAAGCCCACATGGTCCCGGGCTAAATGTGCTGAACCCACGGGCCTAACGAGCCTTTTTGTTCCGGGCTATTTTTTTTGAATTTTTTGTCTAAGGCAATTTCCTGTAAACGACATATATATATATATATATATATATATATATATATATATATATATATATATATATATATATATATATATATATATATATATATTATATTATATATATACTATATCTATATCTATAATATATTAACATATAAATATATAGCTTATATATATATTATATATACTCTATCTATATATATTAATATTATATATATACATATATATAATTCAAATTTAGTATATATAATATGTATAGTATGTATGTATATATATTGGCTTATATATGTATAGCTTATGTATATATTATATATACTCTATCTATATATAAACGGCCCCAGACTCGCGGGTTTTTGGTAAGGACCGACCCACGGTGGGCTTTTGCACCACTAGAGACCGGGCCCATTTGAACCGACCCGTTTGGCCTGCGGTACCGGGCTGGGCCTGAACCACAATACAACCTTAGCTGGAGCTGGAGCTGGATCATGAACCGGGGCGGCTGATGGATCTGCAGGTGCTGCCCTAGCTGTGGTGCAGACTACACCCTTGCCCCTACCACGGCCTCGGCCTCAACCTCGGCCTCTAGTGATCCCAATTGGTGGTACTGGTGGTCGTCCATCCTAACCGGTAGCACGTATCCTCACCATCTGCGAGAGAATAGAATAGCAGAAGTTTAATTACCAAAATTAACAGATCCGCATGACAAGAATTCAAGAATGTGAAATTTTTCCTAAAGGTTTGTACATATGTCTCCATACCGATCCGAAATACATTAGTAAACTTATTCATGACCTGTGAGACCTATGTAACATAGGCTTTGATACCAAATTATCACGATCCCAAGAAACCAGTCTGGTCGTGATGGCGCCTATCATAAAACTAGGCGAGCCGATACATTTCCAAAATAATCCATTTTTCATTTAAAACTTAAGTAAAATCATTTTCCAACTTAAATTCGATAAAAGATATAAAGTCAAAATCAGACAAAGTAAAAATATAAGCCCGACTTCGGGTGTCACTAAGTGACAAGGGATGCTACAATAGTTTCAAAATAATACAAGACCAAAATAGTCCGGAAATAACAACAATGCACTAATAGGAAGATAGAGAAGAAGAAAAGCGGAATTGCGATCACCAGATAGCTGCCTCGCTATCTCCGTGAAGTCCGCGACTGGAATAGTCAATAGCCGCTATCGCGTCCTGAGATATCCGAATCTGCACAGAATGTGCAGGGGTAACTGAGTACACCAACTCAGTAAGTAACAAGTCCACACTATAAAATGACAGGTAGTGACGAGTAAGGGTGTACTGCGTAACTGTTCCGAACCGGAATCGGACCGGAACCGTGGCCCTGCCGGTTCTGCCGATTCCGGCGGTTCCGATTCTACCAGTTCTATGGAACCGTGGCGGGGCGATTCTACCCGTTGGAACCGCTAGAATCGGACCCGCCAGAACCGGAACCGGCTTGCGGTTCTGGACCGGTTCTGGGTTCCAGACGGTTCTGCCGGTTCCAACGGCCATTTTTCAAAAAAAGAAATTTTTTTAAAAATAATTTCAGCAACGGCTCTTTGCAAAAAGTAGTCGTTTGGAAGTTTAAAAAATAGCCATTTGGTCCCCAAACTTTAATTTAACCCCAAATTTTATATAATTACACTATTTCCCATTTCTCAACTATAAATACCCCCTCATTCTTTCATTTTTATTCACCAATATCTCTCAATCTCCCTCAAGCTCTCTTTCAATCTTTCTAGTGCAAGTGCTTAATTTATTGTTGCAAATTCGTGAAGAATTTTGAAGTTGTTGAATTGAAGTTTTCAAGTGTTCAAGTTCAACGATTTTCAATTATCAAGAAGTTGTTCGTCAATCCGGTAAACTCGTTTCAACTCTTACGTGCTAATAGTAATTTTTTGGGTTTTTAGTTTGCTTAATTCTAATTATTATGGCATTTTCTTTGAAAAAAATGTTCGGTAAAGGAAAAGCTAAAACCGGTGAAAGTAGTGGCCAAAATACTACCCCTCCCCCGGCTCCCCGACCTAGAAAGATAAGCAAGTTGAAAGTAGTAGCCATCCGAGATGTCCTAATGAACCCTTCGGAATCCTTGATAGTGATCACTCTTGTTTTCAATTTAGCGATATTGATTTTCTACATGATGTAGCAGTAGGTGATAGAGTAGACGATGATATTATGAATGCTCTTTATCCTAATGCACCTATCTTAGAGGAAATGAGGATGATGATGATGATGATGAAACCCAAGCTCCAGTAGATTTAGATGATACACCTACTAGTCCTGCTCATAACTTAGGTAATGAACTGGCACACCCACCTGTACAAACTCCCACTTTTAGTAGACAACCTCCTAAACGTACAGAAACATCATTAGTTTGGCAGTTTTTTATTCAACTAAGAGAACAAGATAAGGCTAAGTGTAAATCTTGTGGGAAATTACTTGTTCATAGGTATACTGGAGATCGTAGCGGCACATGTACTTTAGTTAAGCATATAAAATTACACCCTAACGAAAAGGCTAGATTTTTGCAATTGAAAGCGCAACAAGAGGGGAGGACAAGTGTTGATTCTACAGTAAACCCAAGTACTGGTTCAAATCTAGTTCAACCAGGAATAAACACAGTCACCGGAGGTATTTTATATTACGATCCAAATAAGGATCGTGAAGAATTAGCGAAAATGATTACTGTTATGTGTTTGCCTTATTCTTTTGCTTCTAATCCTGCATGGATTCATTATATTAGAAGAGTATTTAATCCTATTTATAAAGGTTGGCCTCGCGCAACAGTTAAGGCCGATATTTATAAGTACAAGCATGAATATGAACAATATTTGCGCTATTTATTTACTCATATAAGTAATCGTATTTCTATTGCAACTGATATTGGTAGAAGTGGAAGTGACTGTGATTATCTAACTGTAACAAGTCATTGGATAGACGAAGACTGGACAATGCAAAAACGCATAATTGCATAAAGAATAATTAATTCACGGCACACGGGTAGGTTTATAGCTAACACTGTTTCAGATGTATGCATATATTTTTGCTTTAGTGATAAAATAATGTCAATTTCTATGGATAATGCTTCTAGCAACACTAGTGCAATAGGCATGCTAACAAGAACACTTAATCCTGCATTTACTAATATTTTCCATGTTAGATGTATTTGTCATATTTATTATTTAATTGTTGGTGATGGTATGCGAATATTAAACATAGAAATTGAAAAGGTGAAAATGGCTCTTAATTGGCTATTTTATTCAAACCGTAGAAGTAGACTTAGAGAATATTTTAAAAAATGTGACGAATATGGCCTTAGAGAAAGAAAGGTTCCTAAACCTTGCCCGACTAGGTAGAATTACATGTACGAAAGTTTAGTAGTAGCGTATGAATATAGAAACCCAATTAACGCTACGTATAATTCTCGGGATTGTGGTGAGGATGACGATGAAATGCTAACTACCCAAGATTGGACTAATGTTAAAATTCTTTTAGATTTTTTAGAACATTCTCATGTGGCTACAAATGCTTTTTCTGGACAATATTATCCAACTATTTCTAACTGTTTAGTTTATATTGCCGCACTTGCTAATTTGTTTGTTGATTTTAGCGAGGGATGGGACATTTATGAACTTGCAATAAATGAAATGAAAAAAAAGTTTTAAAAAATATTTTTTTCCAATCCCTCCTATTTTTGGTGTATCTGCTATGTTAAATCCAACTATGAAATTAGGAGGTCCTCACTTTTGGTATTCTACTATTTATCGATCTTTAGATCTTTCAGAAGTAGAAATTGCTACACTAGCTGATGCGTAAGCATCAATTAAAGTTAATGCTCAAACTGTTTATAATGCTTATAAACAGGCGTTAGAGCAGGCTAGGCCAAATATTCCAACCCCTACTTCGTCTACATCACAATCGTCTAAAAGAGCTGCTGGCTTAGCAGCTCTTAAATCGTGGACGGAGTTCAGGGGTACTCAAGGTGATAATTTAGATGAAATTTCCCATCTAAATGAGCTTCAAGTTTATTTGTCACAGGGACTAGAAAAGGAGAATCCAAATGGCTCTTTCGACCTTTTGGAATGGTGGAAGACAAGGGAAAAGCATTTTCCCGTTCTTGCAAGGATGGCTCGGGATGTTCTATCGATTCAAGAGTCAACTGTTGCATCGGAGAGCGCTTTTAGTCAAGCAAGACTACAAATAGGTGATCACAGAGCGTCGATGCGGGACAGCTTGGAAAAATCAGTGCTTTTTCGAGATTGGATCCGCGCAGAAAGAAGGGACCTTTGGCCTAGCAGAATCACAACCAGAAATAGATGAGGTGTATGAAGAAATGATAGCAGAACTTGCTCAGGAAGAAACTTCACCTGGAAGTGGTGATGAACAAGCTTCATTTCCACCACCGCCAACACAACCACCTCCCAACCTTGACGGTTTTATGAGATTTGTTAGAAATAATGCATAAATTATGATGTAACTTGTACATTGTCACGTCTTCTTTTAGTTTTTTTTTCCTTTTAATGGTGGTATTAGTACCATGTTGTTCTCATTCCATTGGGGGAAGGAAGACTAAGAAAGATATGCCATTTTGGTCAATAAATATGCTCTTTATCATATTCTTAAATATCTTTTGTCTCAATATTTCTTTGTCTTTACTTCTATATCAATCCTTGAATATTTATATAACATACAATATATAACATACAACACAATATACTAATGACAACATTATTTTATCAATATATACTACTTATATACAATTTATACTAATTACTAACTACAACACAATCTACACTACTTATATACAATATATACTACTTAAATACAATATATAGTACTTATATACAAAATATACACTACTTATACATAATATATACTAATTACCAAACACAATATATACTATACTAATAACATAGTACACCATATAAAATATATTTTACAATATATTAATGACTACTATACAAGATATTGATTTAAAAAAAAAAAAATTTTAGAACCGCCAGAACCGGAACCGCAAACCCAAATAGACCCAGAACCGGAACTGGATACAGCCTTAGTGACGAGCCAAACCTCAACAAATAACACAATTAAACTGTACAGTAAAGTAGGCATGCTTGCAGTTTAAGTATTCTATTCAACAATAAATAAATACAATCAGAACAACGTAAGTGGCTTAAGAGAACAAGTAGGAGCATATTTCAACAAGAATTTGGCCAGCAGGAGTGGATGTTGTCATAAGTTTTATAATTCTGCGTGTGACAAATATTGTAAGGATGGTTTTAGAGAGTAGCAGCCGCTAAAGTGCGAAAAAAATCAAAATATAGCTTCAAATAATGTTAGCTCGTCCACTGAGCAAATTATGTGGGGGAAAAAATTCGACCATTAATTAATAATGGAGGCACGAAAATTATATAGTAATTAGTAAGTATTGCATAGGACACTGGGTTTCCCATCTTTAATTTTTTTAATGAACTTAGGCCTCGCAACTACTAGCTAGTCATCAAATAAGTGCATGCCTTCGTCTGTTGTTCAAACTAAAATTCCATATTCTCTATGTATACTGTCGAAGTCAGTTATGTCTGATTTTCTGAGTTCGAGGGATTGCTTTAAGCCCAAGTTCAGATAAGGTCGAGTTTGAGTTTGATGGACAGACTCGAACTTGAAGACATAATGCAATGATCGAGGATCGAAGTGTGCGATGAGTATCAAAGTCGAGTATGCTCAACCCCGAGATAATGCCGTTATGAATTTCTAACAGAATGAGCAAGACTCCTGTCACGTCCCCAAAATCATGGCGTAAATCCCGAAGTAGATTTGTACGAATTCGTACTAGGCGGTTAAACAATTATCCCAATAAGATTCTTTACTGTAAATAGAAATATACCGTATTTAGGGTTCTTATATTATATAAAGGGGACCTCAATTATTTGTAAATATCATCTCATCATTGGCAAAGAATATATTCTCTTACTTTTTGGCTCATTGTTATCAGAATTGTCTTTTAGCTTTATTATTCTTGCTTTATTGTTCTTAATCCATGTTGAGGTCACTTTGGCTCGAGGTCGAGACTGGTCTACATTCTGATTTGATTTTACTCGTTCTTTTCATTTATACTTCAGACAGCTTGATTATTAATTAGTATTGAACTAAATCACGTATCTTTAAAACCATAAATCAAATTTAATTGTTACTTATATTTCGAGATAAACACTATACTATTTCCTCGTGAATTATTTATCATATAAACATCCGGATCTAATATTTAGGTGTGCGTCTCCTCTAGTTATAAGTGTTATTTCTTTACCCTACGAGCCTAGGACCAATTCATTACACACAACTTTTGGATTCCTCCAACCGCTCTCTAGTACTTCAAAGTTCAAACCTACCATTTCTCATTGGCTTGCAATTGCATTGATTTGAATTTTGAACTAAACCGACTGAAAGCAAGAGCTACTGCCAGTATTAAAAATATTGTCAATTACTTAATTTTGTTGCAAGAAATCATTCATTGGCCAGTGTGGTCCTATAAATGTCCTTTTCTAGTCATATTCTCTTTTAAGTACTTAAAACTTATACCATCTAATAAATTTAGGGTCTCACTGAAAACTCATATATGTTGTATGTAATTTTGTTAGTTATTACCGCCTTTCTCCTCTACATGTAGCACTTGATCATATTATTTCTATAGTAGTTCAGGATGCATTCAGCCACCCTAGCTAGAGAAAGACGATGAGGCTCTTCATTCCGCTGCAACTTATCTCTTGCCAACTGCTTTAATTTATTTCCATACAAATATTTAATAATGGTCATTTGGCTAATTACCAGAATTAGTAACTTTTGGATTACATTTATCTCATATTTGGTTATTGGTATTAGCTAAACTCGGTATCAATTTTATACCAAAATCTTAATATTATTTATCCATATAGGATGTAGGATTATGATCCCGGACATCCTTGTAACAATTTTAGGATCTTTTGTTTAGGTTATGATCTTACCTTTCTTTCAATAGTGATACAGGTAGTTTGCCTCTTTTTATTACTAGGAAACATGAGTTCAATGTCCCACCCACCCACCCCCCTAAAAAGGACTTCTGAGTTAATTCGTTTTAAAAATTCACTTATTGAGTAGTTAGTAGTCCTGTAAATTTTTCACTATGCAATTGATTGTGTAAAAGCCAAGTTTCCTTGCATAAGAAAACTGTACACATTGAAATTGACTGCTACTTTATATGAAAAGGTAGCAGTAAACAACAGTTACTGGCAGAAGAAGATGATAAAGAAAAGACGACGATGATGACCAGGGGTCAAACTCCATCTGGCTAGCATACCTTTTTTCTTTACAAATATACAAAACATCAAATTGCAAAAATGATTTTTGATGATGAATATATATACAGTTTCTCTTCAATCTTCACTACCTTCATCATCAAACTCTGCAACTCAGAAGAAGTTGTAGCTTACCAGCCAAATCAAAACAAAAGTAGAATTTCTTTTTCCTATGAGCTTATGCTCTGATCAATAACTCATACACATTACAGTTGTTATCACCAGAAACACGCTTCAACATTTCAAAACTTTTACGGCTACCCAGAAATTCAATCCGTTTGAACTCTACATAACCACGCACGCTAGTCTCTTTACTGCAGTAAACTGATCTTAGTCGGTCAGCATGCCTTGAATCTGTGTGAATCCCTATCTCTACCTCTGCAGTGGACATGTTTTCCTATGGAAATCACAAATGTAATGTTTTAGGAAGTGAAATCTTTCTGTTTGGAATCCATTCTTCAAATAACACTGAAAATCCACAAAAATCACCATCCAAAATAAAAACAGCTAATCTAGCAAGGGAAAAACCCAATACCTGGTAAAATGCATGTATGTAATCCAAAACCTGTAAACATGTGAACCCTTTTTCACTAAAAAAGGTCCTGCAACATGGGCCCATTTCGGAAAATCGATCAACTGGAAACAGTATATTAAGGAAGTTGGTTTTCAATATTAGCTCTGATTTTTCACTGCAATCAACAAAAACAAAAAACAATCAGAGGAAGATCATTACAAGTGAGGTACATAATACAAGATAAACAGGAATTAAAAAAACACGACAAAAAGTAAATCACATCTATAGTCATCAATGATTGAGCTAAGTTGCAATTTTATCCCCTATTGTATCTGTACCCCACTTCCAACCGAGAGGTTGTGAGTTCGAGTCTCCCCAAGAGCAAGGTGGGAAGTTCTTGGCGGGAAGGATGCCGGGGGTCTATTTTGAAACAGCCTCTCTACCCAAGGGTAGGGTAAGGTCTGCGTACATACTACCCTCCCCAGACCCCACTAAGTGGGATTATACTGCGTTGTTGTTGTTGTTGTTATTGTATCTGTTCTACCAAGAGTAACCCAATAGTTTGACACTGGTCTTTGAATTGTCCTATACTAAATTCTAATAAGTACCCACCTGCATGTAACAAGCACATGACTTATCAATTGGCATTGGTGGAAAATTTGATAAAATAATTGAAGACGCATATTTCCTGTTGGAAATAACATCAACATTTGTGTAGCATTGAGAAACAAAAAGAGTTAATGTAGAATAAGAACTGTTAGTAGGAGGTGATGTAGAATTAGAAATAATAGGATTAGTTGTTAAAACTTGAAAATCTGTTGAAAATATAACATGTAATAAATCTTTTTGTATCGGGTTTTGTATCCAAGAGATGCTATCTGGTCAGCCTAACACAATCATTGGACCAACAACAACAAAAAAAAAAAAAAAAAAAAAAAAAACAGTTTGATCCTAACAGGTGGGGTCTCGAACCATTAGACAAGACAAAGATAATCTAATATGCCAATCCAAATTTCCAACTACATGGTAATACTCGAACCAACATTATCAGTGAAGCAATGATATATGCAATAATTGGCACACAAATTTCAAACTCCTGTTTGACACGGCTAAAAAAATATGTTGAAAGATACCAAGGCAGTAGCATATTTTTGTCAAAAGGTAACGCCTGAGTCAAAGTGAAAGTAACACTATATCTCGCAAGTTTTCCAGTCTGCTCGTTGAAACTGTAACAGTCATTGAAAGTAAGAGATCTGACGAACCTTTCAGAAAGCGGCCGGGATAGGTTCACAAATGAAGCGTCAGATGCTTTCTGATCCTCCTTTGCATCAAAGAATACAGAAGTGTTCTGTTGTTTTACATCTTCAGCACTAGAAGCGTCCAAGTAAATTGAAGCAGTCGAAGTTGGGTCAGATATCGACCAGCAGATGGAATCTAGAAGGATGTTCGGAGATAGGTGACGTAAAGGGGTCTGACATGTCTGAAACAACAAAATGGACAAGTAAAATTAAATTTGAAATTCATTGAGAACAACAATATATACAAGATCATGATTAAATGTTGGCAAACTGAGTGCTATACACAAACAATGGAAGAACAACAGTCAAAAGAATTAACTAGGATAAAACAATCATGACTCCTGGCAATGCTTAATTGTCTTTTGGTAAGCACTGAGGACAAGCAATTTACCGATGAACTAGAAATTCAAAAAATGAACCAAAATCATGCCAAGAATAAAAAAGAACCAGGTACAAGATTACTGTTGGACCAAAAGCATTTTGGACCGACAGATGTAGATATAAACGCTAAGTGCCTCAACCTTGGACCAAACCACACACAATTTAGAAGAATTAAACATGTAATTCATGATTCTTGCTCTAGCTCAAGAATTCGACTCGCATTAAGACGTTACATCTGAAAAGAGAGGTATGCCATGTCATAACACAGTATATTGCCAAGTAACATATTAGCCATAACAGAAAACAGAATTGTAAGCCTAAACCATCTATGCATCTATTTACATAGTGTATCTGGTTGCATCGTTGAAACAAAAGAAAGGAGCTGCATCACAAAAGCTGAAGTGTTTTTACCTGCATACGCCAACCACGACGCTTCCTTACTCCCTCTTTGGCCACATTGACGACATTTAGTCTTTCTTCGTGGTTCACTATAGGTGTAGAACTTGTGGTATCTTGAAGAAGAGCACCAGCATAAATTTCCTATAAACAATTCATAAGAATATTTTAAAATTGAAGAACTATAGCAGGAAAATCTCCAAAGGACATGGTACAATGCAGAACATTCAGGAAAATATATCAACAGAAAATTCAAATGCATTCACATTTTATCAGTACATGACCAATTTGAAAAGGTCAGCCACTGGAAGCCACCCTATTCAACTAATCATTTGCTACATCTTGAAGTTTAGGAGAAGTAGGTGATGACACACCCAGGCAACGGTTTACACGGCATCCGTTTAGCACCTATGTCTGCATAGCATTCAACTATGACGTCTGTGTTAGTTGATAGTAAAATAGTAGTAAATAACCCTAATCCCATATGTATTAGGAGTAGGACATGTATTGTATATATAGGGCTCATCGTATTATTGTCAATAATTAATCAAGAATATTTTCTCCCGTGCTTTCTCACTGGTATCAGAGCTTTGGTGAGAATAGATCGTTGTGTGTCATTCCAGCAACATTCGAGAAGAAAGAACTCAGTCACCGTGATATTTTTTCCGGTGACCTGCATGACTATTTACGTCAAAATCACTAATTATCAGTGTTGTGCAAAATCCAACACCACCAAAAGGTCCCCCAAGAGATAGGCGACCAAACCCCCAAAAAACTACCTGAAAACACTCACCCACGCGCCCCACGCGCCTGCCGGAGTTCTGCCGCCGCCGGCGCGTATGTCCCACTAGCTGGCGAGTGAGGGCTATTCGGACCAGAATTTCAAAAAAAATCTTTTTGACAGTGTAATCGTCTTGCTTTTCCGAGCCTACCCATCAAGTTTACATTAGATTCCGGCGACTTTTTTTATTTTCCGACGAGCTACATAGTTTTCGGTGAATAGTAACAGTGAAACAGTGATTTCCAAACAATTTTCTGATCTTTTCTGGTGGGAACATTATAATGTCATTCTTATTAGAAGCCTTAGACTCACAATTAGTTGGATCGAATGCATTAAATCCAATCCAGATTGTTTCTTTACCGGATTATATTGAGTTCCTTCAGTACAAAGCACGTAAACAGACATCTTCACAATTAGCCTCCGTTGTTCCAACAAATAGTAACACGACTGGTGTCTCCCAATCTTCACCTTCTGAAATCTTGGGTCATTGATTCAGGTGCATCTGATCATATTTCTGGTAACAAATCTATTTTCACTAGTATCTCATATTCTCAATCTCTTCCAACAGTCACAATGGCCAATGAGTCTCAAGTCATGGCAATTGCAATAGGTCAAGCAAGTTCACTTCCTTCCTTACCTTTAGACTCAGTTCTTTATGTTCCTGGTAGTCATTTTAATCTCATAGCCATTAGTCGCTTAGCCAAATCACTTTTTATACAGGAACGCAGTACATGGCGAATTATTGGTACCGGACGTGATCATATGGACTTTATTACATTATCCTTGAAAAATCACATGGACTCGCATCTTGTCTTCCTCCAATAACTTGTCATGTTACTGATTCACCAGAATTATTACATAAAAAGTTACGACATCCTAGTTTGTAAAAACTTCAGAAAAAGGTACCTAGCTTATCTCACTTATCCACTCTAGAGTGAGTCGTGTCAGCTTATCCACTCTAGAGTGAGTCGTGTCAGCTCGATAAGCATACCCGCTCCCATTTCCCGCAGCATCTTGATAATCGAGCAGAGTCACCTTTTACTTTAGTCCATTCAGATGTTTGGGGTCCTAGTCGGGTTAGTTCTAACTTAGGATTCCGCTACTTTGTCAGTTTTATTGATGATTATTCCAGGTGCACTTGGATGTTTTTGATGAAAAATCGATCTGAGTTGTTTTCTATTTACCAGACCTTCCACGTTGTAATTCAAAATCAATTTAGGGTTTCTATCCGCACATTTAGTAGTGATAATGCCCTAGAGTATTTGTCTTTCCCATTTCAGTAGTTTATGAACTCCCATGGAATAATTCATCAAACATCTTGTCCGTACACAACCCAACGAAATGGGGTAGCTGAAAGAAAGAATAAACATCTTATTGAACTGCTCGTACCCTACTCATACAATCTCGTGTTCCACTACGTTTTTGGGGGGATGCAGTTCTTATATCTTGTTATCTTATTAATCGTATGCCATCTTCAGCTATCCAAAATCAAGTTCCATTCTCTATGTTGTTTCCCTACTTACCTTTGTTCTCTCTTCCACCCAGTGTCTTTTGGAGCACGTGCTTTGTTCACGACCTTACTCCAGGAAAAGATAAGTTAGCTCCTCATGCTCTTAAGCGCATATTTCTGGGTTACTCGAAACGCAAAAGGAATATCGATCTTATTCTCCTGATCTTCAGCGATTTCTTATGTCTGCTAATGTTACCTTCTTTGAAACTCAATCATACTTCACATGTCCAGTTAATCACTTAGATATTTCTGAGGTGCTACCCGTTCCCTCTTTTGGAGATTCAGTCCCTATCTCCCATTCATCTTCATCTATAGCTCCACCGCCTACAGTTCAAGTTGCAGCTCCACCACCTATTGCTCCAGTGTCACCACCAAGACCAGTTCCACCAACGATAGCTCCAGTGCCACCACCTAGTCCAATCCACCAACCTTTCCCGGATTTTATAATCAAAAGCCTGAACATGTGGCCGTTTGACGGGCCCTTCGAGCTCGGGCTCGGGATCATTATTTGCACAAGACCTTCTCTCAAACCACACGGCATAATCTGGATCCACTTCCTGCGAGATCTGGTACCTGGGTGTCATTTTTCAGATATCGGCAACCATTCCAATCTTGTTGGACTAAAGCCTCGGGTAATGTAGCTTCTAGGTGTAGCTCAATGACTTGAGTACTCAAATCTTCATCTTCGGGCACCACTTTATATCTTCCCAACTGCCTTAAACTCTTTGCGGTGCGTATGGTCGGATACTTCTTAAACCCATCAACATTAGGTAGCCTTTTGAAGCCGTGATGTGAATGACTTTCGTTACCGGAAGTCATCCTAGAACCCATTCAATCTGACTTGCTTTTAGAGTTCTTAAGTGGGAGACCCAAGCTTCAAACCCTTCTAGAGAATTGTAGTCTTTCACTCTTTCCTCATAACTCTTGATGAAGTTGTCCTTGCTCGAGCCATAACTCCTGAATTTGGGATGACAGCGAAGGTACTCGATCAACCACATTTGCAGAAGAATGTTACAACCTTCAAAGAATTGAGCCCCGGACTTGCACAATGTTAATGCTCTTAAATTTCTTCCAGCACTAATGGAGCAAGTGTATGGTCTTTTTTAGTAGTGAGGATTTGTGAAATTTTGGCCATACGGATATCTATTATCCCTTCTACACTCGGAAAGACTATAATTCCCAAAAATGCCACAACGAAAGCGAACCGACGATGAATTTGTCAGATGCTCTTATCTTGTTTGTTGTTTAATCCCTTTTCGTGCGTTTCGAACCCAACTGAGTGTCTAAACCTGGAATACAAAAAGTAAAAGGAACAACATCCTTTGTTTACATTGGTCTTCTTCATTTGCTTGCTGATATTCACGAGATCAAAGAATTTGTGCACAGAGGGAACCCTTGGGAATATAAGTTGTTGTTTTCTCAAGTCCCAGCCAAAGTCAATATATTCAGCTATTTCCTCCCGAATAGGAGTAAGCTTAAAATTCGAGAAACAAAAAACGTTGTCGAAAGGATCCCAAAAAGTTACCAAGGCCCTGATTTGATCCTACCGCAGTTTGATTCCCATAATGTCTGTAAGGGCACCCAAATGCTCTTTTACTCAATCCTGACCATCTCTATCTAAATCATACCACAACATACGAAGCTGTAGCTGAGCCTGTTCTATGACCAATAATGACGGGTTCTAGACAGTGTTCATTTGTACCTGTGGATGGTTAAGGTAAGAGTTGAGTGTAGTGAACTCTTTTTGCGAAATCAGCTTTCAATTCTAAAGGAGAAAAATCATAAGGCGAATGGCCCCTTATGCCATTTTAGCAAAAAGTCGTCGTTCTGCGAAAGTGGCCCTTTCACAATTCCAAATAAATTTTGAGGCCGGGGAAGGGTACTTTATGAAAAAGTGACACCTTACCGACAGACTTGTCCGTTCTTTATGAAAATAGCCCTTCAACAATTGACACATGTTCTAAGACTATTCCGGCAAAAACGGTTTAAGGTATAACCAAAGCTGGGTCGACTTACTCGTTTGACCACAGCACTAGGACACACTTTATTTTATTTGGTTATTTTGCAAAAATGAGGCCGAACCTTATGTAGGTTGCCTACGTATCCCACATCTGGTGAGAATCAGACCTACGTAGTTCGGTCAATTTTGACATAATCGGGAGAAACATGTTAGTGACTCATTTTGAAACAACTCTTTTTCCTTTTCTTTCTTTTCCAACTTTTGAAAAACATCGGCAATAAGCGGTAAATAAGCGGCAATTAGCATATTTCCACAAATACAGTAATATCATCAAACATTAAAGTCAAGCATAGATCATATTAACAAGCTCGAATTCGAACACTGAACCAGAAGTTCTGGATTCTTGGTCCCCAGTAGAGTCGCCAGAGCTGTCACGCCTCCTTTTTACCCGAAAGGGAATGAGGAGTTTTTTCAATTTAAGTGAAATTAATCGAAATAGGATTATTTATTTCAGAGTCGCCACTTGGGATAATTATATGGTGTCCCAAGTCACCATATAATTTTCTCGATTTGGGATTTAAAATAAACCGATGAATTGGGACACCATATAATTATCCCAAGTGACGACGCTGAAATAAATAATCGCATTTCGATTAATGTCACTTAAATTAGGAAAACTCCTTATTCCTTTTCGGATAAAAAGGAGGTGTGGCAGGGCTGAAGGAACCTCTTCTAAGTCTGCACACATCCCCAATGAACGCCATTGATTTATATTGAGGGATGGATCTTCCCTGGACATAGATTTTGTCCGAAGCATTTATATTTGGGGATGAATCTTTCCCAGGCTGCATTAGCTTTATACAATACTGAGTGACTGACCGTCAGTTGTTATACATATATTTGGGATGGATATTACCTTGGCTGGATTGGTCATATACAGTACTGAGTGACTGAGCATGTCGAGTGATTGAGCATGAGTGGAAAGTGTGAGACAGAGAGATTGGGCACTGAGGGTATAAGTACATGAGTTCATCTCTGAGATACATTGCATTGACATGCAAACATGACATACATGCATAGAGATGTATTTTTCTCATGTTGTACAGTATCACGTCATTCATGACTTCTCACGAATATTGACATATAGACATAGAGATGTATGTCACTCTTGCTATCTGGAAAAAGGAAATATCTTACTTATTGTTGAAAGGATTTGTGGGAGAAATCATAGTTTTTAAACTTACTCATATTTTTGGCGATTTCGGTAAAAGAGTTGGGTTTTCACTGATATACTTGAAAAACATGCCTATTTTCTGGAACTGTGAACAAGCTGAGCATTTTATCTTTGAGTTACTTCTTTTATTACTTTCATTACGTTGTTATGAACTGTTGTTGGCTATTGGTGTTAGACTCCGACCTTGGTTCCAGCTCGTCACTACTTTCAACCTAAGGTTAGGTTTGTTACTTATTGAGTACATGGGGTCTATTGTACTCATACTATACTTCCACACCTTGCATGCAGATGTTGGATGTTGATGTTGCTGTGATCGATGGGAGCTGGAATTGAAGACGTACCTGCGTTGTGATTGTAGCTACCTCTTGTTCATGGTAGCCTTAGATTTATAAAGATCTGTTTAGATAATTTCGAACATACGATATATTTTGTTTCATACCATCTTTGTAAATTCTAATTTTAGAAGCTCATGATTTACACTACCAGTCCTTGGGGAATATATAAGATTTAGAGAATTTCTTCTATTTAATTGTTTTTATTAATTTCATTGGAATTGGATAATTGTTAATTGGATTACCTAGCGGGTTGGGTTAGGTGCCATCACGACTAGATGGATTTTGGGTCGTGACAGTATTGGAATGTTTCCTTTAAGATAAATGGTAATCACTTTGGAGCTCAGCTAACCAAAAAGCACTTCCATTTTTTGATCAATGCGAGCAGTGAATTACTGAGTTTAGCTAGGATCCAATTGCAAATTCCGTAACTACTCCGAATCTACAGTCACGGGAAAGATATAAAGCTACATCAATGGGAAACCCTATATAAAACCAATAATACATGGTCCATCTAAGGATCTAAATTTCCGGAAAGACAACCCTAAAGAGTTTGGGAAAAATTACGAGGATACCATTATGACATGTATATTTCTTTGAGATTTGTAAGAAAACCAGAAAAACAGAGTAGTACTTCGAAATAAAACTAAAAACCCCTAGCATATGGTCAAAACTACAAATTGCTAGGCCAGGATCCTTGAAACAATGTTAAACTATAGTTTCCCTTGACCACCAACCCTAATTGAAGCCCAACTTATGTGATTTTTTGGATAAGATAGTGGGCCTTAGGAAAAAGATATGAAAGACATGAAACCGGCCATAGGCAAATCTCTTGTACTTACATAAGCACTCTACATCATAAATAGTTCGAAAGTGGTTAATATTGATCGCTAAATTGAAGTTTTCGCGAACAAGTTGCTCATAGTCCCCGGGAATGTTCTCGGGTGGGAGATTGTAGTAATCTTGGTTCTCCAAGAATCTTGCTTTCAGTAGCAGAAAGTTCCTGCCAAGAACAAGTGAATTTTATCACTTAAAAGTAATGTATCCCCTGTGCTAAAAGTCCTCAGGCACATACATCCATATGTAATGACAGAATAAGTATGGTGTCCTTGTGCGAGAAAGAAAAGGATAAATATGCTTTGTGTAACAACATAGATCAATCTACTTTGTCATAGAAACACAAAGCTAACTGTTGAGTTGTCCCACACCGTAGGAATTTGAGGTCCTTGGTCTCCTTATATGGCTTGGGCAATCCTCACTTCATAAGCTAGCTTTTGGGGTTGAGTTAGGCCCAATGTCCATTCTTTTCATGGTATCAAAGCCAGGCACGTCCCAATTATTGTTATCGATTTTGGGCCCTCATTTATGTTGTCCACGCTCCATATATCTGGGCGTGACGGGGGGTGTTGAGTTGTCCCACATCGGAGGGATTTGAGGTCCTTGGTCTCCTTATATGGCTTGAACAATCCTCACCTCATAAGCTAGCTTTTGGGGTTGAGTTAGGCCCAATGTCCATTCTTATCACTAACGTCCTTCGGATTTAAACAATAAGAAGATACTCTAAACAGTCTTTAAAATGATAGCTAAAGCACTTTAGGAAAGTTCACCAGTAATCATATGCAGAGAGAGAGAGAAAAAAGGGCAAGCGGCAGGAAGGAGGTTGAATATATACCTTGCTATTAATTGTATTCTGAATGATATCAACTAATGCTCCAGTTTGCCTAGCCAAATCAGCAGACATATGAACAAGCCGTTGTAGGCGCTTTTCCTTCGCGCTCTTCAGAACCCAAAGCGGCTAACAGAAAAAGTTATTCAAATGAATAAATGTATCAGGGGAATGATACAGTTGTTCTTGAGGAATTACTGATAAAAGGACCTATGTAAAACTCTTGCTTGGGACAAGATAAACGTGGGGTCAGAGAAATTGCAATTTCGTAGTAAGTTAATTTTCACTTTTGATCAAGGTCCCGATCATGAGAAAGCATTCATGCTTGCTAAATGGATGGAGTAACACTTACAGTAACAATGTTAGAGGAATGGCCAAGGTATTTCTGAATTGAGTTCCCTTCACAGACTACATGACTTGCACCACAACCAACAAACCACTGATCCACCAAACTAGCACCTTCTGCTGCACCAGACTCGATGACCTAAGTTTTACACAAGTCAGAGAAAAAGTAAGCACCTTCTATAACTTGACTTGACTGAGACGACCTAGGCTTTAGAATACTAGGCAATAAGGATTCGTAATGTTGTAACAAAAAAAGAAAAATACCAAGTGGCGTAGCACCGATTTTCAGTGAAACAAGCGGCATAAACATATAAGACTTAGATAAGCAGTACTACAGCAAAATAATCCTGTGTTTGTTTGAAAAATATTAAATGTTGAGCTTTTTATAACAACCTAAACCTACCTTACTGCACAGCTCATCAGAAACATCTCCATCAACATAAAAGGTATGACCGAGCAGAGTCCTTCTTTTAGGTTCTCTGTCAGCCTGCATAAGTGGCTCTTCAATCATGTCAGCTCGTTTGCTATTTTCAGGCAATACAACAGGGAGACATGAATGCTGCCTGCTGGCTCTCTGAACAAGCCCGTTGATATCATCCACTGAGAGACCACCTTGTCCAACACCTTTAACACTATAAAGCGATTCACTCAACCTCACTGGAGCAAATACAAACATTAATGTGTTGGTCATAGACAAAATAGGACGAATCAAAATATATTTCCTAAACCTTAAGCGACAGAAATATGGGTTGTGCTTTGATAACAAATGAAAAGTAAAAGAGGCTTATTCATTATAGAAGGAAACAAATTCTAGTTAACCATCAATATTTGTAACTACTTTTAGTTGATTATCCATGTAGAAGCATCTTAAGCAGAACAATGACAGCTCAATTTCAAGAAATAAAAGAAGCGGCTTATTTCATTCTAAATAAAAACATGAAGGATAAAGCTTCCCATGTCTCTCAACCATTTCAACACCAAATATTAAGTTCAGGAAGTTCAAGAAAGCCTATATATCAGCATTGTCTCTCTGTTCTAGAGTTGTGCTTCTGTAGAATAGAATTAAATGCTATGAAGCGATGGCGGATACAAAGCGCTAACCCACTGCCTTCTGTTTAAACGACGTATACGTCGTCGAAAATTTTCCAGAATATATATTTAAACTACACTCACATCCATTATCATAAAAAGGTAGTGGCTTAAAATCATGTATCTGCCTTTGCCAAAAAAAAACACTATTACGAATCACAACTGACTATGTTATTCAAATTGAAAGAAGTAAAGGTTACCCAAAAAACAGAAGCAGGATCAGCACAGTCAATAGTCCATTTCGAGGAAGAATAAATAAGAAAGTTAATCAATTGAAAAAGAACATAAAACATGCAATACAAGAGTAATACAAAAAACAAGTAATGAAGCTAATAAAATTCACAAACAGATGACACTCCTTACCGTTCCTTCTCACACTATCCACAAACCATGCCAATGTAACAACCAGGAGACCATTTTTTGAACCATGTTTCGAGGCATGCTCAAACTTACGTCCACAAAAGCTGTAATAGACATTAAGGAATACCAGTCCAGGCAACAAATCTTAACCAAAAAATTACAAACACTAGGCCTGAATCACCGGATAACCCGTGTGTAATAAGCAAGTTATAAACACTTAACTAGATCCATCTATCCGATTCTCATTTCTCCTCGTTGTTTAAGTATGGAAAAGATAAGCTGTCAACTGGAAAAATACTATAAGTACGATTGTTTACCAACATAAAGAGGGTATAGAGAAAAATTTATCAAGGATTTAAAAAATGCAGGAAAAAAAGGATATCTGAACCACCAGATGGGTACATTGAGGGTGCAAATGTGGGCTGTATTTACCACCAGTCTCTCAGTTGCTTCCATCACTTGCTTCCTAGCTTCTGTAAATAACATATTGAAGACAATTATAAGTTGAAGAAAAAGAAAATAAAAGTAGAAGCAATAGAACCAGTGGAGGAGCCGGGAATTCCAACAGGGGATTCAAAAAAATGCAAACTTGAACAAGTGAGTGAATACACTAAACTATCAAGGAGATTCAACAAGTACTATAAACCAAATTGAACCCCTTCAACACACTTAGCTCCGCCACTAAATAGAACATGTCATGACACATCACCATCAACTTCAAATTAAAAAGTAAAAAGAGCAACAATCTTTCATCTTCTCCTTCAATTCAAAGCTCACAAAATATTCCAAAAATCATACCTTTAGGAAGTCCAGTAACACAGATAACAAGTCCATAAAATGGATTATTGGATCGAGTGGTGACTGTTGATTCAGACATAACAGAGGCAGAGGAAGCAGGAGACATTGTGAGTGGTTCCAATGAATAAGAAGGAATCCCTCTGAATGAAGAAGAAAAATCCACTAACAACTTTGAACACCCTTTGCTGCTTACCACCTCCACTCTTCCTCCCCTGCCCATTTCAAACCAAACATCAAGAAAACACAAAAGTATAATAAAATGGTTCAAAGGGAGGGAAAAAAGAAAAAACAAAAGACTTATTGGATTGATTCTTGAAAAAAATTAGAGAAGGGTTAGAAGGAATAGGGAAAAGAGGGAGATAGAATTTTTGGAATATACTAGTACAAGCAAGAGGTGTAAAAAGAAAGTAAATAAAGTGAGGATTTTGGATCAATGGATATTATAAGAATGAAGAGACAAATGGAACATTTTTTATATTCAACAGAATCCCACCTCTTTAGAGCCTTTTCTTTATCATTCTTTCAGAAAAGGTTCTTTGTAATCATGGGTATTTGGAGTATCTACACACACACACAAAAGAGAAAATATAACTGTATTTTCCCACTGTTTAAAGAAAGAGAGGGAAGGGTTAGAGTGAAGGATTTGAAAGTTGAAAGTGGTGACAGTCTGAAATAAGAATCTTATGAAAAACTTTATTTAACTTTTGCTTTTTTGAGGGGTGGGTTCAGAAATGAAGAGAAAGGAGGGGACCCCTTTTTTGAACTTCAACGAACATTCAACAAGCTATGCCGTTGACACTTTGCAGAAATGAGAACAGCAAAAATGTTCCAAATTTTTCTTCTGAATCTGAGTTTGCATCTTGATATATTAGACCAAAATAATAGGTTACTCTGCTAGAGAAGTAGTGGCATGTCTAATAATATTACCTATTGCGTGTAAATTCCCCTCCGCAATATTTCCTTCTGGTCCACTTTAATTAAATTTTTCGTTATTTTTACACATATTAAAAATTTACCTTTTAATATTAATTAACAATAAAATTGATTATATATAACTTTACTTTTTATTTAATTTGTTCGTTAGGCAATTTTGAAAAAAAAAATCCTTTTGATATTTGGAAAAAAAAAGCCAAAAACATCAATTAAAATGGTCCGGAGAAATAATAAATATTTCCTTATTTTGTTACTACTAGAAAATCTTTTAGAGTTGTTAAAGTGAAATAATTCCAAAATTTTATGTGGATACCTTATTAAATTGTCATTGGATTAGAAATTTACAACTATGAGGAAAAAAATACATTTCTTCTATGTTTTATAGATGAAAAAAGACTCTAGGTTTAAGTGCATTCAAGCCAAACATCACATGGTTGAGTTGCGCAATGAAAGGGCGTATTAGTAACTTTCCAAGAATGATGAAGTCTCCATTCGTTAGTTTTCAGCAATACTACTAATAAACTTTTATTTAGTGAAATAAGATCGTGCGCTGCATTAAGTTTTTGCTATATGTTCGATTTGGAAAAAAATAGGATCACAAGGGTCTATTGTAAACGTAATCTTATCTTGCGTTTAAACTGTTTCTACAGCTTTAACCGTGACCTCCTAATCATATTACAATAACTTTACCGATTATACACCAAGGTTTCCTTCTATTAAGAAAACAAATGAAAAAGAATTATTTTAGTTTGTCAAAATATAGTATGCACGCATATGATAGCATACATGTGTTACTATTCGGGATGTGTTGGATGAATAAAATCTTTAGAAAAAAAAGAAGAAGAAATTTTCTTATAGGCTGAATTCCCTCGTTAAAATTAGATTTTATTTGACGTGAATTTAAATTAGTTGAAGTAATAGATTATGAGTATCATGTGATTATAACAGGACGAAAAGACGTACATTTGTGCTTTCATCTTTTATTCATTTTAATTGGGACATGGCTCCTCGCACTGTCACTTCTACATGCAAAAAGTAGTTGACTTAAGCAATAATTTTGATTAAAAAAGTGAGAGGGAAATGAACTCTTGTCACTCTTGATGGGTATATAATGGATGGTGAAAGTGTTTTCGTTTTCCAATATACAGATCAAATAGTGTGGCACCATTACGCGTAATGTAGTTATCACGTCTTAGTTTTTAGCTTTAATTTAATTTCCTTAAAATAATACAAGGTTGTATCTGGCATGTCTCTCTAAACTTTTCCATGACTAAAAATCATACAATCACAATATCTAATATTAGCCAATGCATTAATCTCATGAATTAATAATTCCGTGTTGTTTTATAATATGCATATAAAGTAATGTAATATTTGTAATGCAGGGGCTAGTTTATTCGGTGCGCACAAAGTGCTTACCACGGAGTGCTCATCCGAAGAGCAGAGGTAGTGACACTGATTATATCGATTGCGGGTTTTCCTTCTTACCAAAAAAATATGAAATCGTATATAGCTAATTTATTCGACAGCTTCTAATTAATTACAGGCTAATTATATATATAGAGTTTTATCCCCTATTTTTGTTATATAAACTTGTGAAATTTTGGTAGTAATATCATGTTTACTTGAGAGACACTTGTTTTTAGCTTTACAATCAATTGCCGAATGAGTTGTTATAAGAATTTCGACATGATATTTTTTTCAACAGTTAGATACTTGGAGAGTTGCACAACATCATATGGGGAGTTGAAAAAAGAAACCAAACATCTTTTTCACTAGTACTACATAGTGTAGTTGGGTACAAGGAAGCAAAGTTTCTATCGAAGAATTAGATGTAAGATATATGAACTTATATCTACATACATATGAATAAATATATGGATAAATTATATGTTATGTGCTATCTTTTGGTTTGGCCTAATTTTGTGGTCTTATGGACATTATGTTAAGGGGGCCAATGTATTGTCATATAAAGTGTAGGACCAATGTGTAGATACCTAAAAGGGTAACCTTAGTTAATGATGGGCTAACTAAGGTTACATATATGTAACTATGGTTACATGCTTATGACTCTTGAGTTTCATAACTCATATGTTATAAGTGGGGGGTTATGGTTCCCACATTATTGCAAGACACTCTCTTCTTCGTCCCATTGAAACTAGAGAGCCACCATTGTTGTCTTGCACATCTTTGTGGAAAATCATTCTCCAATATTTCTTGCTTGGAAGATATTCTTGTGAAACTCTTGGGAAAACTTCAAGACAATTTTGAAGAAGGATTAAGGGCTTTCAAACAATCTTCTAAGAAGGACTACGGATTTCCACATAGGGATTCAGGTACGCTTCCGCTCATGTTGTTGTTGTTCCAAATTATTCGATATGAAGGCTATTGTGTTTTAGTCGGAATCATTATTCTAACAATTGGTATCAGAGCCTCCTTCATATTTGGATAATTTGGAAGTTCATAAAATTCATGTTATATGAAGTTCATGTTCAAGTTAAGTTAGAATTTTGATTATAAAATTCTAGTACCATGAAATAGCATGATTTTATGAATGTTATGTTTGTTGAAGAACTTTAGTGTTTCAATATTTTGTCATCGCTATATGAAATGAAATGTTGCATTTTGCAAAATTTTGGTTAAAGATCAACATGATTTCTTGTTTAAATTTCTTGTTGAAAACCATTTTAAGTCGTTGGACAGAATACCAAAATAATCGATTATTGCCTTATGATAATCAATTATCTTGAATTGTTAATCAAAATTTTGAAAAAAACAGAAGCCGGGAATAATCGATTATCAATTTTTGATAATCGATTATTTCAATTTTTGTCATAAAATTTTTGGGACAGAACACTAGAATAATCGATTATTCATTGAGAATAATCGATTATTCAAGTTTTCAGCAAAATTTGGAAATTATAGTAAGCCAGAATAATCGATTATCAAGGACCGGAATAATCGATTATCAAGGACCTGATATATCCTGGACCAGCAAGCCCTGATAATCGATTATCAAGGACCTGATAATCGATTATCAGGCAATTAAGTGCTGAAAACGTTTTGTTTTGGCTGATTAATGAGGACATAATGTAAGAAATATTTTTCATAATTAATGAAACGTTTTAAGTTTATTAAGTTTCAGATTTTAATTGAATATTTAAAAGATGTCAATTAATATTAAGTTTTTATAATTATTAATGTATTATACATTAATATTCAGTTTTTTAATATTAATTGTTGTAGTCCATCATACTTCAGATTTTGGAATTGTCCAATTAAGTCTAAAACAATTAATATTCAGATGTTGCATGTCAAAACATGTAATATATTAAGTTAAGATTCATAATATGGCTTAAGGAACTAAAGTTTTTAGCATCTAATATTTTAAATTAGTCAATTGAAGCATTATGTTGCCAAAGTAACCTCTATTGTGTAGATTGATTGATCTTGAAATATAAGATGACTGTGGATGTTAGTCTTCCATGCGTTTAACACCGGCCTAAAGGAAGGTTGTTATTTGGCAGGAATTCGAACATGCTTGTGGTGATAAATATGTGACAATTATTTGATTTCCCATGTGAATATTAAGTCGGCCCAAAGGAAGGCTTGATATTTGACAGGAGTTTATTGTCAATATTTGATCACTACACCAAGAGTACCACTTACAAGTTGATTTTCTGTCCAAAGACTAAAATCAATGTTGTGCTAGGTATCTTGTAATGGGATTTGCCTATTTTGAATCTGAAAACTAATATTAAAGTTCAAGTTATTGTAAGCATGTATTAAGTAATCCTTTGTTCTATTTTCAGTGAATTCTTC
The DNA here is from genome assembly GCA_034376525.1 of Nicotiana benthamiana. Lineage (NCBI taxonomy): Eukaryota > Viridiplantae > Streptophyta > Magnoliopsida > Solanales > Solanaceae > Nicotiana > Nicotiana benthamiana. The sequence continues at coordinate 100,145,546 of CM067332.1, forward strand.
AGCTGCTTCGATATCTGCTAATATAAACAGCATCCCTGTGCTTAACGGCACAAACTTTAAGGAATGGAAAGAGAACATTATGATAGTTCTCGGTTGCATGGATCTTGACCTTGCACTTCGGAATGAGCAACCTGCTTCTCTTGAGGATACATCCTCTCCTGATGAAAGGAGGGAGATGGAGAAGTGGGAACGCTCGAATCGCATGAGTCTAATGATCATGAAACGTACAATTCCAGAATCATTCAGGGGCACTATGAATGATGAAGCCAATGCCAAAGTTTTCCTTGAAAACCTTGAAAAGCGTTTTGAACAAAACGAAAAGGTGGAAACAAGTACACTATTGATTAAACTTGTTTCCATGAGGTATAAGGGCAAGGGAAACATTACGGAGTACATTTTGGAAATATCTCATCTTGCTTCGAAACTTAAGTCACTCAAGCTAGTATTACCTGAGGAACTGCTTGTGTACTTAGTTTTGATATCTCTTCCTGCACACTTTAATCAGTTTAAGGTCAGTTACAACTGCCTGAAGGAGAAATGGACTCTTAACGAGCTCATTTCACATTGTGTGCAAGAGGAGGAAAGGATAAAGCAAGATAAGACTGAAAGTGCTCATTTGGCATTCTCTTCTAAGGATATGAAGAAGAGGAAAGGTAAGGAAGTTGCGGTTGCAAGGCCCAAGAATAAGCAACATAAGGAACCTAAGGTTGAAATTACTGAATTAGGTTGCTTTTTCTGTAAGGGGACTAATCATGTGAAGAAAGACTGTACCAAGTACAACGCTTGGCGTGCGAAAAAAAGGTACATTTCTTTCTCTTGTTTGTTCTGAAGTTAACTTAATTTCGGTACCTAAGGATACTTGGTGGGTAGATTCTGCTGCTACTACTCACATAAGTATATCTACGCAAGGTTGCCTGAACTGCCGAAAACCAAATGATGGTGAAAGATACATCTATGTGGGTGATGGCAAGAAGGTGCCAGTTGAGGCTATTGGAAAGTTTAGGCTGTTGTTTAAGACCGGTTCTTATTTAGATTTGGATGAGACTTTTGTTGTACCGTCTTTTAGACGGAATTTAATTTCTGTTCCCAAATTGGACATATCCGGTTATTCATGCTCTTTTGGTGACAATAAAGTTAGTCTCTTTCAGAATTCAAATCTTATCGGTACTGGTCTTTTATCAACATTTGATAGCCTATATTTGGTTGATACAATAACCTCAAATAATGAAACCTTGCATACAAGTTTAATTGGTACCAAAAGAAAATTAACTAATGAGAATTCTATATCACTCTGGCATAAACGTTTGGGTTACATATCCATTCAAAGAATTCAAAAACTCGTGTCAGATGGAATTCTTGATTCTCTTGATTCCTCAAATTCGGATATTTGTGTTGAGTGTATCAAGGGTAAACAAACAAACAAAACGAGATTAGGTGCTAAGAGAGCTTCAGACGTCTTAGAATTGATACATACAGATATTTGTGGGCCATTCCCTACTCCTTGTAAGAATGGTCAACAATACTTTATCACATTCATAGACGATTACTCTCGCTATGGGTACCTATATCTTATTCATGAAAAGTCCCAATCCATAGACGTGTTCAAATCATTTAAGGCTGAAGTTGAAAATCAACTAAGCAAAAGAATTAAATCCGTTAGATCTGACCGTGGTGGTGAATACTATGGTCGATATGATGGTTCAGGTGAACAATGTCCAGGGCCATTTGCTAAATTCCTAGATGAGTGTGGGATCGTCCCTCAGAATACTATGCCAGGAAGTCCTACGATGAATGGTGTAGCTGAGAGACAAAATCGGACCCTTAAGGATATGGTAAAAAGTATGATTTGTCGTACTACTTTGCCAGACTCACTCTGGGGAGATGCATTAAAAACCGCAACTTATATTCTTAATAGAGTTCCAACTAAAGCTACAATCAAAACCCCATATGAACTTTGGACTGGGCATAAACCCAGTATTAGGCATTTACACATTTGGGGTTGTCCAGCTGAGGTAAGGCCTTATAAGCCGAATGAAAGGAAACTGGATGCTAAGACGGTTAGTAGCTATTTTGTTGGATACTCTGAAATGTCCAGGGGTTTTAAGTTTTATAATCCCACTTCTAGAACTATTTTTGAGACGGGTAATGCTAGGTTTTTTGAGGATATTGAGTTTGGGGGGTGGGGAGATAAAGTTGTTAGAGATTTTGTCTTTGAGGAAGAACATGTGTCTTTCCCTCAAGTTGTTGATCTTGGTCAGGGTGTTCTCATTCCTGACACGGATCACACAACTCCAGTTCAAGACAATCTCGAAAATCTCCCCCATCAGGACCCTGCTATTACTAATGAAAATCAAACTCAACAACCTCAAGAAACTGAAGTGCCATTAAGGAGATCCCCTAGAGAGAGGAGAAATGCAATTCCGGATGATTATGTTGTATTTCTCCAAGAACAAGAAAGTGATATTAGACTTGAGGAAGATGATCCAATCAACTTCCGTCAAGTCATTAAGGGTTCTAACTCTCAAAAGTGGATTGATGCCATGAATGATGAGATGAAGTCTATGAGCGATAATGACGTTTGTTAGCTTGTTACATTGCCCGAAGGTATTAAACCTATTGGTTGTAAATGGATTTTTAAAACCAAAAGGGATTCAGGGGGCAATGTTATTAAGTATAAAGCTCGTCTTGTCGCAAAAGGCTACACTCAAAAGGAAGACATTAATTATAAAGAGACTTTCTCTCCAGTTTCATTGAAAGACTCTTTCAGGACTATAATGGCACTAGTAGCACATTTTGATCTAGAGCTTCATCAGATGGATGTTAAGACAGCGTTTCTCAATGGTGACATTGAGGAAACAATTTATATGGTGCAACCTGAAAACTTTGTTTCGGATGAATCAGAGAAAAGGGTTTGCAAATTAAAGAAATCCATCTATGGGCTCAAGCAGGCTTCTCGTCAATGGTATTATAAGTTTCATGCAGTCATTACATCTTTTGGTTTTGAACCGAATGTTGCTGATGATTGTATATACCATAAGTTCAGTGGGAGTAAGTATACTTTTCTGGTTTTATATGTCGATGACATACTGCTTGCCTGTAACGATATAGCATTATTGCATGAAACTAAGAAATTTCTTTCAAAGAAATTTGAAATGAAAGATCTTGGTGAAGCTTCTTTTGTATTAGGAATTCAGATACATCGAGATCGCTCAAAAGGTGTTCTCGGTCTGTCACAAAAGGGCTATATCGATAAGGTTCTGAAAAGATTTGGGATGCAGGATTGTAAACCAGGTAACACCCTTGTTACTAAGGGAGACAAGTTTAGTCTCAAACAGTGCCCAAATAATAATTATGAAATTTTGGAAATGCAGAAGACGCCTTATGCTTCGGCTGTAGGTAGTCTGATGTATGCTCAGGTATGTACACGACCTGATATAGCATACATTGTTGGGATGTTGGGCAGATATCTAAGCAATCCGGGAATGGACCATTAGAAGGCAGCCAAAAGGGTCATGAGGTACTTACAGAGAACAAAGGATTACATGGTTATATATCGGGATCGGACCAGCTTGAGATCATTGGGTATACCGATTCCAATTTTGCTGGATGTCAGGATAGTCTGAAGTCTACTTCAGGCTATATTTACATGCTTGCTGGCGGTGCTATCTCTTGGAGAAGCATCAAGCAAACTCTTACGGCCACTTCCACCATGGAAGCGGAATTCATGGCATGTTATGAAGCATCCAATGAGGCATTATGGCTGCGGAATTTGGTTAGTGGACTGCAAATTGTTGATAGCATCAAAAAGCCGCATAGGCTATTATGCGACAACAGATCAGCAGTCCTTTATGCTAATAACAACAGTAGTTTGACGAAAGCAAAACATATTTGACGTCAAATTTCGGGTTGTTAGAGAAAGAGTACAGAATGGACAGTTGTGCATTGAGCACATCAGTACAAACTCCATGCTTGCGGATCCGCTCACTAAGGGATTGACACCAAAAGTATTTCTTGAGCATATTGCTTGTATGGGTGTCAAATCAGTTAAGGATTATGTATTTTAGTGGGAGTTTGTATTATACAATTATGTATTGTCCATTACATTCAGTAATTCAGTTATATCTGCGCAGATATTCAGTTTTAATGTTTTTGTACTCTTACAGTTTATGATTGATCTCAATATAGAGAACCAGTTGGAAATAGACATTCTATTGACCACACTTTATGTTATTTCCATGCTACATACCTACACTTGATCCATGTCGTTGGTTATATTGATATACGTGATCTATGTTGGTTCTAGTTACGCAAGAGTAACTAAGAGCTCTTAGTTCCTATGTTGGTATGATTGATGGACCGGATTGTTCATGACAATTTTATTGTGATAGCAATTTTGAGCTCATAAGGTTATAATGTAACATATAATGCTAAGGTTTGTACATATGTATGTGTATCTCGTCCAAGTGGGAGATTGTAAGATATATGGACTTATATCTACATACATATGAACAATATATGGATAAATTATATGTTATGTGCTATCTTTTGGTTTGGCCTAATTTTGTGGTCTTATGGACATTATGTTAAGGAGGCCAATGTATTGTCATATAAAGTGGAGGACCAATGTGTAGATACCCAAAAGGGTAACCTTAGTTAATGATGGACTAACTAAGGTTACATATATATAACTATGGTTACATGCTTATGACTCTTGAGTTTCATAACTCATATGTTATAAGTGGGGGGGTTATGGTTCCCACATTATTGCAAGACACTCTCTTCTTCCTCCTATTGAAACTAGAGAGCCACCATTGTTGTCTTGCACATCTTTGTAGAAAACCATTCTCCAATATTTCTTGCTTGGAAGATATTCTTGTGAAACTCTTGGGAAAACTTCAAGATAATCTTGAAGAAGGATTAAGGGCTTTCAAACAATCTTCTAAGAAGGACTACGGATTTCCACATATGGATTAAGGATTTCAGGTACGTTTCCGCTCATGTTATTGTTATTCCAAATTATTCGATATGAAGGCTATTGTGTTTTAGTCGGAATCATTATTCTAACATTAAATATATTGAGACCACTCTGGAATTGAATTTATGGAAATGGGGCAGGATTCGTTCCCACGTACCCAATGATTTGCTTCAAAGAAAATTAAAACTGTTGAAAATAAGTTCAGATACATCGATATCTTTATGCAGTTTGTTATAGTCTAGAATTGACCATCCAAAGTAAAGATCAATTTACAAAAGCATTTTGAATTGGGTGCCTGTGAACCTTTATTACCTCGGGGAGAGAGTACTTTTGCTTTCTTAGGTGTTAGTCCATTGAAGACCACGCGTACCAAAATCTGTCACTTTAGAGTTTGGACCATTGAACATTTGCTTTTGGTAAAGACCATTCAGTTCGATTATGAATATTATCAGTTTAGCATATTAATTATTGATTAATAAATTTGATAAACTAATAACAAAATCGATAAGATATCGATTATCAAGCATCGAATAATCAGTTATCAATCATTATCGATTCGGTTATTAGTTTACCCGATAAAATAACTCAATCTAGAGTTAAGCAAAACAGAAAAGACAGTTCACTGGAGTTAGGCAAAAAGAGAATAATTCACATATAATATATTAAAGACTTGCGCTAGGAGTAACTAGTAAGGTCTATGAAAAATGAAGATAAAGCAATTGAAGAGTGGGTTGAGAAAGAATAGGAGAGAATGAACTGAAGCCCTAGCATTTGTATATACATAAGGGTAAAGTCATAATTTTATTAATTTTTATTGGGTTATCGGCTAACCCATTAACAAAATTGGCAAATCGATATCCGAACAAATAATTCAATAGTAAAAATGTTTTAAAACATTAGCGAACTGTTAACCCAATAATCCAATAATAAATAACTCTCAATAAATAATTAACAATTCGAATTATCGATTTTACCCGATATATACACCATCTTAAAAGTGACCGTCCACAATCCAAAAAGAAACAAGAAAAAAGGTAAGCGGTATTCTAACAAACGCCTTGACAGAAAAATAATTGAAATTTTTAATTCAAAAAAATCCCTATTTTAGGCTAGGAAAAATTATTTAGGAGTAGCTTGTTGTAGGACACTATTGTTGGAGCAAAAAAAGTGTTAAACGTAAAGGGTCAAAATTGCCCTCAACCTATCAACTCCGGAACAAAATTGCCCTCCGTTAACCTTTTGCAAAGAAAATGCCCCCACAGTTAAATTTGTGGCATACTTCTGCCTCCAAAATCTAACAGATGCTTGTATTTAATTTTTAATTATTTTTAATGCCACGTGTCACGTAACGATTGGCCATTAAATAAAGTTGACCCAAAATCAATTCTCACACAAGTTCCGACCCAACCCGACCCAACCCGACCGGCCCGACCCAAAAAGGTTAACGGAGGGCAATTTTGTTCCGGAGTCAATACGTTGAGGGCAGTTTTGACCCTTTTTCCGTTCTTTATATGTCCCAATTTGCTTGTAACAGGCTTGAAGTGTAATGAGATTTCCCTCTTTCCAACAAATGTAAAGAGCTTGATATATTACATATATTCATCTTCAGTTAAAGTGGATTGGTCATTCCTATCCAATGGGGGGCTGGTTTTTCATGGCTTGGTTATGGGGGACGGGCTGGACACCTGGTTCGTGATGGAGGGGGGCTGTTTGGTTGTGAAGTTTTCCGGCGATGTGAAGGTTACGGGCTGGATGGGGAAGATGAAGCAACGGGGTAGCCATGGGAGGTCGTTTGGTGGTTTAGGGTTAGAGAGGGTGTGTTGTGAGGAAGATGAAGAGAGTGTTTTGTGTTTTTTGGGTCGGGTCGGTCGGGATGCTTGTATTTAATTTTTAATTTTTTAATTCCACGTGTCACGTTTTGATTGGCCATTAAATAAACTTGACCCAAAATCAATTCTCACCCAAGTTCCGACCCGACCCGACCGACCCGACCCAAAAAAGGTTAACGGAGTCAATACGTTGAGGGCAGTTTTGACCCTTTTTCCGTTCTTTATATGTCCCAATTTTTAATCTTTTTTGGGTCGAGTCGGCCGGGTTGGGTCGGGTTGGGTCGGAACTTGGGTGAGAATTGATTTTGGGTCAAGTTTATTTAATGGCCAATCATTACGTGACACGTGGCATTAAAATAATTAAAAATTAAATACAAGCATCTGTCAGATTTTGGGGGCAGAAGTATGCCACAAATTTAACGGTGGGGGCATTTTCTTTGCAAAAGGTTAACGGAGGGCAATTTTATTCCGGAGTCGATAGGTTGAGGGCAGTTTTGACCCTTTACCGAATAATTAATGATGAATTAAAGGGTAAATCTTAGTCTTAATAAATTTTAGACCAATAAAACAAGATACTCGCAAGGTGAACATCATTCAAGAGCAGTAAATAACGGATTTAATAACCAGTGATCGATAATGAATGTGATAACACGGATATGTAATAAATGTAGATAGTGACAATAAGTGTAAATAAGAAATGATTTACCATCCAGCTATTGCATGATTGGGATATTCCTTTCTTCTGTCGGAGACGTAGAAAAGTGAAAAGCCAAGATGGATATGAAATCTTTGGATCTTGTGAATAAAGATTGAATAACGTATGCTTGAATACTATAATCAGTGAACAAGACAGCTTTTGTATATTCCCTTTAGTTAACCTTTACAATGTGTTCTTATCAGAAAGTGAAGTCCCCCTTTTTCTCTCTATCTTTTACTACTTACAAGGGATCTTTCCGAGAAACCCAAAAGAGTACAATATAAAGAATATCCTAGAGACTATTTCTGGTGTCCTTTTCGAAGCTAGTCATACTGTTACAGTAGCAACTCCAGTTACTCGTCCACGGCGATGACCCCTACGAAAACGACCCCTTCTTTATAATGTCGTGGTCGACCCTACTGTTTGCATAACTTATCTCTAATTACCGAGTTGTCAAATTTTGACCAATACAGTTAGTCCCTCAACTTGTTGGGGTTGTAATCTTGTACACCCTCGAGAAATGGACTCGTTCATCATTTGTTTAAGGAGAAATTCACTCGTAAAGATTAGGTTGAAGCAAAAGGGATCAAGGAGAGGAGGCGTAACCAGCAAGGCTGCGATTGGCGTGACTGACGTGGGGTAACGTCCCAACCACGCATGTCATCATTACTCGTCTTCCCAAGGTAGCGCATGTGCTTCTGTCATGTTGATTTTGGTGCCATTATCGGTTTGCTGCTTTGATTTTGATGCCAACCAGCCTTATAAATAGATTGAGGCTTAACTTTTCGGAAGTTTCCACCATCTTCTACTTTGCATGAACACTGTTCTTCTTTGATCTTCTTCCCCAATCTCTACACTTCTACTACTCTGATTTTATCTCTTCCTCCTTACCCAACCGTTATCTTCTTCTCTGGGCTTAGTAGCGTACGTTTTTGCTGTCAAAATATGTCACAATCCTCTCACATTCATGATGACGTTTTTGATGCCACTTCGTTATCGGTGGCTCATCTTTTTGGTGGTGAGGAATTCGTGGTTGATGAAGATGACAGTTTTCCTATCGCGAATGAGGTAGTTCATAGGAATCCTTAGTCTTGAATGACTTCCTATAGGAGCATGCTCCTGCCCCCCCCCCCCTCCATGTGCTCTCCGAGACTGGAGCATCTCATATTATCAAGCATTAATCTAAATACCGTATCCCTCCCTATGTCAAGAAAATTCCAGCCGGTGGCGACATCGTGGAGGTCCATCGACCTGGGTATTGCACCTTCTATGTCTACCCGTTCTTGATTAGTTATACTCTTCCTATCCTTCCTCTTAGCGGAGAAATTTTTTCGATTTTATAGTGTCTGCCTGGTGCAAATTTCTTCTTACTTGTATAAAGCTTTCTTGATGCTGACAAAGTATGCAGAGTTGGCTGGTTGTATGGTTAATCTTCGTCACTTGCTGCACTTATTTACGCCTAGCTTTTATAGAGGTACCATGGTACTCCTACGACATCGTGGGACTAAAGGATTGGTGGTCGGAATGGATGATAGAATGAATCGGAAGTTCTGCACAAATATTTCTTCATCAAGACCGAGCACTTGGTGACGTACTTGACTGGGTTTCCTAAGCAGTGAATTCACAATCGTAAATGTTTTTATTGTGCACTTGGTGTATTTTATCGTCCTTCTATTTTTAGCTCAATTGTAGCGTCTTTGTTCTTCAGCTGAAAGGCATGTTCCCTCTCCTTTCCTCGATATTGAAGATTGGGTGACTCGTGTGCTGAATTACATGGTGAGGATTCACGACCGGGTGTCTTTTTACAAGCGTTTTGGGCCTAAGGTCCCATCTAATAAGTATTATTTTTCTTTATCCTTCTGTCATTTGTTGTTATTCGTTGATGCGATCCCCTTTTGGTGTTAGGTCGACGAGTCACCAAGAAGAAGGCTTCAGTGCAAGCGTTCTATTCTGTCGTATCGGTTGGGATGCAGTTTACTTTGGCCGAATTCATTCGTGGAGGTCGTGCTCAAACTCCCTCGATGAGGGATTACACCCCTCAGAGTTATGCGGGATGAGATCTCTTCCCGGCTCGTCTATCATCTTGTAGACGAGTCATGCAACAGAGAGGCGTTTCCATCAAGAAAAAGGTAAAGGATGAAACTTGGGAAGACCGTCATCAATGATATTGAACTGAAAAAACTCACCGTTCCAAAAGTGGCCTCTACACGTGCGCCAGACGTAGGGGCTAGGTTTACAATGGATGTTGTTGCAAAGGAAAGTCCCTCTATGGCCGAGGGATTCATAATGTCGATGAGATCATACGGACCGCAGAAGGTGGTGCGTCATTGGTGATGAAGAGGGATATGGCGGTACTTGCAGGGGATGATGGCTCTGGCTCGCACATCAATCCTGACAAAGTGCGAGCATTCTTGGAGAGAAATGCTCGTGTTGAGGTGAGGACAGAGGATCCTAACCAACATATAATAATTCCTGTGGTTTATGATCTTTTGGATAACTCTGAACGAGCGATGTCGTCCTTTGATCCCTTGTGCACGGATTTAAGAACACGGCACTATAGGCGATGAGCAATGCGGAGTTATCGTTGAGTATTCTGGCATGTCTTTGGAAGTAAGTGCTTTTAAATGTTAGGATTTGTTTCTTATGAATAATCTACTTGCTCTGGCATGTCTTTGGAAGTAAGTGCTTTTAAATGTTAGGATTTGTTTCTTATGAATAATCTACTTGCTCTGACTTTATTTGGTCATGTCAGACTCTCATTATGGGGATCAAGCGTGACCAGCGGGAGGAGCGGAGGACAACCGTTTATAAGAAGGTGTCCTCCAAGTACAAAGAGTACCATACCAAGCACCGAATGTTGGCCGAAATCTTTAATCAAGATAGCGAGTTTCAGCTATTTCATGATGGGCTTAAGAAGAAGGAGGAGCAGTTTATGAGGAAAGTTGATGAGCTAAAGGAGTGAGACGATGAGCTAATGAAAGACATCGTTTGGTGCAGCGAGCTTGAGGAAGCTCTTACGTCCAAAAAAGATAAACTCGAAGTGAGCAAGGGGGTGATGATTGAGAATGACGACCTTCAAGTGCGGGTGGCCTTCTTAAATTCCGAGCTTGGGAGGATGGAACCGGAGGCTATCGAATTAAGGGGCGAGTTGAGCATTAAGGTCAAGGAATTGACTCATGCCGAGAAAGGTAGAATGGTCATCGTGTTTGAGCAACAGCCTTAAATGATGACCTCCATGTTTGTAGGTCTGAGAGAGACAATGAGGTAGAGACATCAACACTCCAGGTAGCAAGGTTAGAAGAGTCGATCAAAGATCTGGAGGCTAAGTTATCCAAATTGAACGAGCAGGTTGTCGCTTTGAAGGCTGAGGAAGTGCAGCGACAGTCGTAGCCATCTACGTTTTATATTAGTGTCGACCTCGTTGTGCCGCGGGAATTGCATGAGATATGGGTTCACTCCAAAGCTTAGCTTGATGTTTACAAGTCCCTGAAGGACGACGGGAAAGTTTTCGAAGCGGAACTTGAGGATGTTCGTGTTAAAGCAAGTATGCATGTGAAGCTTGCAGTTACGCCCCTAATATGCCTGGCGGGGATGATGTTGATGATGATGCATACAGTCTCGCCTCCGATTCTTGGTATGATGATGAGTACGCTAATGGAGATGACGCAGTATAAAGTCTTCATACTTAGTTTTTTTTAATTTTTATTTTTTTGCCATTTTTGTGAGGGTGTTCTCGAACCCCTTTGTAAAATGTAAATTGAAAATTTGAAATGGAATGATTGCCTTTTTGTTTTTATATTTCCGGTTGTCATTATATTTTTGCTTGCTATGCGGTGAAGCTCCTGACTTTTTCAGCCGCTTGCGTGTAGTGTTTTGGCGTAGTCAATCGTAGATCGTACAGTAATTTGAGTGAGGTTGAATGTGAAGTAATTCGAGCGAGATCGAATGGAACATGTAATTCGAGTGAGGTCGAATGTAAAATAATTCGAGTGATGTCGAAAGTAAAGTAACTCGAGCAAGATTGAATGTAAAATGTAATTCAAGCGAGGTCGAATACAAAGTAATTTGAGGAAGGTCGAATGCAAAATGTAATTCGAGTGAGGTCGAATATATAATAATTCAAGCAAGGTCGAAAGTAAAATGTGATTCAAGCGAGATCGAATATAAATAATCCGGGCGATGTCAAATGTAAAATAATTCGAGCGAAGTCAAATATAAAATGTAGAATGACTTTTGTGGAGATGTGCAAAGATGCTATTTCATTTCATTCATCGGAGAGTATTACATGTTTCTGTTTGTTCCATATACGTACTGGAGAAGTTCTAGTGTACCTAGTCTCTTTTTCGTTCAACCTAGAGAAGAAGTCAACAGGCTGATTGATAAACCATACTTGAACTTCGAGATGTCCCTTTCGCTGCCTCATTTAAAACATCCCCAAGGGTTGTGTCCATTTTCAGAAGTTGAAGTATTTGAGGTGGGCGACGTTCCAATTGTTTTTTAGTAGTTTTCCCTCCATTGTTTCTAGTTGAAATGCTCCTTTATTTGCTGCTGCCTTGACTTTGTATGGCCCGTCCTAATTGTTCCTAGTTTTCCTTCTCTCGAGTGTTTGCTCGCTTGTGTTTTGGCCTTGAGAACATAGTCTCCGACTTTGAGTAGTCGTATTTTGCCTTTTTTATTGTAGTACCTTTCTTCTTGTTGTTTTATTGGGCTACTATTCTTACGTAACCAATGTCTCTTCGTTCTTCTGCCTCGTCGAGGTCTTGTTTTTTGCTCTCATCATTTTTTTGTCCCCTTTCATTGGAGTATCTCGAGATGGGTTCCCCGACTTCAATGGGTATCATGGCGTCAATCCCGTAGATTAGTGCATATGGCATTTCGCCTGTGCTCGTTTTGGCGTGGTGTAGCGAATAGTACTTCTGGTAGCAATTATGGTCATAATATTTTGGCGTCCTCGAGCTTTTTCTTCAAGATATTCAATATTGTTTTGTTAGAGGATTTGGCTTGATCGTTACATGCGGGGTGATACGGCATGGAGAATATTCACTTGATGTGCCATCTTTCAAAGAACTCGACGGTCTTCTTTCTGGTGATGGGGCTCATTGTCATAGCTTATTTCTTTGGGGATTCTGAAATGGCATATGATGTTTCTCCATATGAATGTGATGACTTCATGTTCGCGTATTTGGGTTAATGCACCTGGTTCCACCATTTGAAAAAGTAGTTAGTTAAAACCAAAAGAAAATGTATATTACCTCACCCTACTATGAGGGTTCCGACGAAGTCCATTTTCCATTTGATGAAAGGCCACGGCGAAGTGACGGAGTGGAGGTGTTCGCCTGCTTGATGTATCAGAGGGGAATACTTTTGGCACTGTTCGCACTTCTTGACGTAGTCAGCGACTTCCTTTTTCATTGTCGGCCAATAGTAACCTACCCGAATGAGGCACCTGGCTAGGGCTCGGTTGCAGGTATGGGCATCGTAGTGGCCCTCGTGTACTTCCTTGAGGACGCGGCGCCTTCTTTGGTTCATCCCTAGGCATTTCGTCAAGGGCCCCCCAAATGCTCTTTTGTACAAGTCGTGGTTGATGATGTTGTACCCGCCCGCCTTCATTTGAAACTTTTTGGCTTCCTTTTTGTCCGATGGGAGTACTCTCTCATGCAAGTATGTTATGATGCGGTAGCACAGTCCTAATTCAAATTAATAGAGTGTCCCTCAAGTTGGTCGATTGACGAGTGGAGGAGGGTGACCACGTTTTCTTCATTGATGTTTTTGGTGGCTACTGCTAATTTGACGAGGCCATCTGCCTCGATGTTTGTGCTCGAGGTATCTGGTCGAGTTGACATTCATCGAATTCTGGAAGTAATTTGTGAATTTCTACCTGGTACTTTTGCAGCCTCTGCTATTTGATTTGGAAAGTCCCTAGAACTTGGTTGTTAATGAGTTGTTAGTCGCATCTGAGGACGACTCATCATGCTCCATATTTGAGAGCGAGCTTTTAGTCCTGCAATTATGGACTTTTACTCGATCTCATTGTTAGTCATATCGAGGCATTGTATGGATTAGCAAATAACTTCACCTGTTGAGACCTTGAGTACGAGTCCCAGTCCAGATCTTGACGATTTGGGTGAGCCATCGGTATATATGACCCATAGGTCGGGTAGTCCTACAGGGATACGAGAAGCTTCCTGCTCGACCTCGGGCGTTATTTTGGGGCTGATATGTTATATCGTGCTTGCTCAATTCTATGGCTCATTTGGCCAATCTTCCCGTCAATTTGGGTTTATGTAGGATGCTCCATAGCGGGAAGGTTGTCACCACCGATATGGGATGGTATTGGAAATAGGATCTAAGCTTTCGTGAAGATATAACCAATGCTAAGGCCAACTTTTCGAGATGGGGGTACCTCGTTTCGGCATCAACCAGGGTCTTGCTAATATAATAAATTGGAGATTGCATACCCTCGTCTTCGTAAACCAACACCGCGCTCACCGCAACCTCTGATACGACCAAGTATATTAGGAGGCGTTCGCCAGGCTCTGCTTTGGCAAGTAATGGAGGTGAGGACAAGTACACATTTAATTCTCTTAAGGCATTGTTGCATTCTGAATTCCACTAGAGCCCGTCGTCTTTCTTCAATACGTTGAAGAATTTATGGCATTTGTCGGATGCTTTGGCATCAGGACTTGGAGCTATTCTTATCTACATCACTGGTCTCTCCACTCCACATGGATCATATCATGTATCGGATGAGTATTTGGAGGCATTAGAACTCTATAGAGTGGTTTCCAGAAGTGCGTGAGTGCAAATGGATTAGGTTTACAAGCTGGGAGTGGCAAGGATGATTATGAAGTTATAATGAGGTTTCCGGTGAGATGTTCCAATAGAGATATTGTCCGTGGTTTTGACGTTTCAGATTTTGTTATTGAGATCCATTTTCCTATCTTGTTACCTTAATATTTTTATCTATTGGAATGATAATGGCATGAATTTCTTATGAACTGTGTGTTATTTTTGTTGAATTGCTAGTGATTAGACCATCGATATTATTACCTATTTGAAATATAGTTATTCCTTTCTTCAACTTGAAAGAATTTCCTTAATGTGATTCACTTTAAAGTTGGGCTTGGATTTTAGATGAAGTAAAGTAGACTTGGGGTTAAGTTCGCGTTTTTGTCTTAACATAAATTAATTGAATCATTGTGATTGTGTACATCTTTGCATGACATAATTATGATTATCAAATTAAATCGACATATGTGTTCATGCAACTTCAATCAAACTCTTGATATTAATAAAGCGTGATTAATTATAGACAAGTACACGCTACATCATTCTTGACGCACCAAACGAAATGAGTACACATACGCATAACTCGCTTTAGGATACCTTAAATAAAAGCGGTAAAAAGGAAAATGTACATAGGTTCTTAAATAAGTAATTAGACAATTTAATAATCCAGGTATATGATTATAGCAATCGTGCTAAAACCATGGAATCTAGGAATGCCTAACACCTTCTCCCAAGTTAACAGAATTCCTTACCCGAATTTCTATGTTTCACGGACTGTAAAATAGAGTCAATCTTCCTCGATTCGCAATTTTAAATCTATGACTTGGGACACCATAAATTACTCCAAGTGGCGCCTCTGAAATTATTAAATAATACCATTTCGATTATTGTCACTCTAATTGGAAAACTCTCTGATACCCCATTTCGGGTTAGGAAAAGGAGATGTGACAGCTCTGACGACTCTGTTGGGGATAAGAACTCAGAATCTTTGGTTCAGGGTTTAGAATTAGATCTTGTTAATATAATTTATGCTTGGCTTTATTGTTTGTTGATATTACTGTATTTGTGGACCTAATGTACTAATTGCCGCTTATTTACCGCTTTGATATTACTTGAACTGTATTAAAGTGTCTTCTTACGCCTCCCTTATGAGTCTTCTAAAATTATGCTGCACATGTACGCGTGGTCCACTTTTCTGTTAGAAGTCATAACAAATAGAACGAGGCTTGGGTCAGCAATAAGACCGGGTAGACTTTTGTGCTCCTGGTACATTGCCCCCACATCGGCTCGAGCTATCCGCTTGGGTAAACCATGTCTAGGACACACCCCAGGGGTTCAAATCTAGAATAACATAGCCGCATGTCGGGTCCCAAGTAGGAACGTTTGTTTGCATCACATGCATTTGACTTAGGAGACTCAACATAGGGGTTGGGTCCGCTTAGGACAAGTGTACTATCCTGATACATCTTACGTGCTATTTGTACATTTATTTGATTCGTCTTGTAGGTTGACCGGCTAAGGAAAGAAAAATAACAGAAAAACGAAGAGTGGAGTAGGATAGAGAATTCACCAAATTTTGAAAAACCCCATATTTGAAATTTCCTCAAAATTCTGGCAAAATATTTGAAAAAGGAGGAAAAGAAAATGTATTTCAAAAAAAAAAATAAAAGTGAGTCAATATCATAGTTTATTAATTATGTCAAAACTGACCGAACTATGCGGGTCTGATTCTCACCGAATATGAGATGCATAGTTAAACATCATCAGTTCCGGCCCACAATTTTTAAAAAATCCAAAAAATATTTTTCATTACTTGCTTCTTTAGAAAGTCTTTCTTTTAGACCCTAATTTTAAAATAAAATACACAAATATTTTCTTTTAATTTCTTCTCAAAATTCAAAAAAATATTTTCATTCTTCTTTCAAAATAGAAAAAAATTCAAGATCCAAAAATATTTTTTTTTCATTAGAAGCATTTCTTTCAAAAATTCAAAATAAAATTCCAAAATCCAAGAATATTTCCTTCTTCTTTAAAAATTGTTCTTTTGAAATTCCAAAAAAAAAAACGAGAAAAAAAGTCAAAATTAAAAAATATATTTTCTTTCTTCTTTAGAAATATTTATTTTTGAATTTTTTTTTGAAAAAAGACAAACAAACAAATCGAAATCCAAAAATATTTTGTTTCTTCTTTTTAAGTCTTTCTTTCGGAAAAAGTCCAAAATTCAAAAAAATGAGTTAGTTTATTTACTTTTTACCTAATCTTCTCGAATTACGTAAGATTTGATTCTTGTTCCCACATGATACTTAGGCAACCCACATCAGGTTCGATCGAATAGTTTAAAAGAAAAAAAGAAACAAAAAGAGAAGAAAAAAATAAAAAAAGAAAAAAACGAGAAGAGTGACCATTCTAACATGTTGTTTGTTTTGAGTTATGAAGAAAGTTTAAGGTGGTCGGTTTGTGGTACGCTGGAATCACATCCATAATTCACACGATCCAAGGGAAAAATGTCAATGACAACTGACATCGGAGTAGTTACTAGTGCTTAAGAGACTCAGGGTTAGAGGGTTCAACAACAGTCTACTGTGGTTGAGGAAAATAGAATACTGAAATAGCAAATGACCAAAATGTGTCAAACATGAGCCAGTGGCGAAGACAACCGTGGTGACATGGAGTATGAGAATCCACTGGGGAACTTGCGGACTAAAATTGGACAACTCCATGGTGATTCTGATGAGAAAATTTGTGGCTAAATGTCAACCTTAGCAATTGAAAAGTCATTCTCTCTTTACTAGGAAAGAATCTTGGTAGCTTATTTTGATGTTTTTTCTATTATCTGGGTTATTTCAGAGTTGTGATCCAGATTTTATTTGTTTTATTGAGTCAAACCCTTCTATCCCTCTATTCTGTTTGTATGAGTCATGTCTATCTGTTTGTTGCTACTTACCCGGATTATTTTAGGGTTGTAACTCGATGTAAGGTTGTTTGTTTAGTTGTCAAACCCTTCCATCCTTATTCAATAAAATACAGTTTGTCATTTAGTATCATCATCTGCCTAGTTTCTTCCCGCTAGTTTTAGTGATATGACATGCATGCTGACTTTTTAGCCAGATCTTAGAAAATTAATTTAATTTTGAATTGGATAACTCATAACAAGACACTTTTGAGGATGAATAAAGAGTTGGAATACTTTGGAATTAAGATCGAGTAAAATTCAATGTCAAATCATTGTGAAGATAGAGCTTGAGGATATTGAATTAATTGAAGCTTGGTCGAAAGTTTGACATTAATGGATGGAAAGTGTCTTTTGACCATGACACACCAAGAATATAAACATATTCACCAATGTTGTGATCGCGAAAAGATAACATGATTGTCATTCTCGAGACTAGGATGCTCTTTTTTCTGCTACCCAAACGCTTTATACCCTTTGTTACATCTTTTGAGCATGTGTTATTTTCTTTAACCACCCTCTTTTGGAATCAAGGTTAGATCCAAAGGTCCAAAAAAAATAAATATAAAAAAATAAAAAAGTCCATGTCGCAAGAGTACAAACTAGGTAATTCTTAGAAAGTCCAAGTGAAAACAAAATATCGGCAAAGGTCCATACCCTCAAAAATAAAAATTGAAGCTGGGGCAACTTGTTTTGAAAAAAAAAAGATAGAAAAAAATATTTTAAAAAAACAAAAATAAAGATGAAAAAAGTTAGGTCTGATATTTAAACTATGTTTGACATGATTCCTTTATAAAGAATACGTAGGTTGTTGATATCCAATTTTTTTTAATATTTTAATAATCATATGTACCTTTAAAACCATGCATTAGCATCAATGGATAGTTTCCCAAAATTTTATTTTCCCTTAAAATAATTTACTTTCATATTTTCTTCATATAAATAATTTTAAAATTGCATCACAAATGAATTTAGAACATGGATTGATTTAATATTGCTATTATAGGTCCTATTGAGTCAATGAATTTAGAACATGGATTGATTTAATATTGTTATTACAGGTCCTATAGAGTCTAAATTATTTCATAAATAACTAACCAAATTGGCACCTTTTGGATATAATTTCAATAACCTCGCAATTATAGCCCATGCATACATTTTTGTTATTATTTTTTACCAGAACACTAAATAACTATTTTAGTACATTTCTATGTATGATATTTATTTTTTATAATTAGCAATTATTTTATAAATTATTTTTAATCAATTGTTTGGTGTATTTAATAAATAGCCTCTTCTATTTCAATTTTGTCTTGAAATTAACTAAACTAATACCCCTTTAATACCAGCCCAATACACCTTTAATGCCAGCACAATGCACACAAGCCTAATCTATACATGCCTGACCCAAGATCATCATCAAATCGTGGACGTTGATCCTTTAGATCAACGGTCCGCATCAATACTTAACTTTTGTAATCAAACGACCCCCTAAACCCTAATCATTTTCTCCATACAATCGCCCTCGAATCCCCTCCTCTCTGGCTCTCTCTGAGACTAACCCCTAACCCTAATCGCCATCACCCAAAATCAGCCTTAACCCTTTGAAGCTCTATTTGATCTATGGTGTCCTATGGCTGTAGGAAGCATCTACTTGTCTCCTATCTCCCTGGTTGTACGATTAAGTGATTTCTATGGAAGGACCTCGAAGAGATCTAGTCCAGATCTCGTTTATGGCTCTTCAAAAGTTCGTCCATGGTTTGTGAGTAATTTCTATCAGAGTTCCACGATTCAAATCCTTGATTCAAAGTTCATATTCTCTTACATTTTCTCTTTACTTCAAGAAATCCAATGTTTGCACTTGAATCGGTTTAGATCTCCGTAGCTCTTGAATGATACTAAGTTCATCATTTATTTTCCTAAAGGTTCTTACTTCTTTACTAGTTAAATGTCTGACAATTTATGTTATATTAGGGTTTATTTTCTGGTCGAACTGCTAGGTATTTGAAACATTTTAAAACTCCCATGGCTATTTTTTTGGGTTCGTTTACCCCTCTACTACTGACCGATTTTTAATCACTACAATACTTCAGGTTTTTAACTTCTAGGACTTCTGTTTGTTCGAATCTCTATATGTTGATACACCAGTTTTTTTCTTTAAGTGTTTTCAAACTAGGGTTTCATCCCTTTAAGTTTTCTTCTAAATTTCTAAAGTGTTTGACTTTGGTTCTCTTTAGTTGTTCAACCGAATTTTCATATCTATGTTTTAATCCCTAGGTTTTCTGCTTACTTCACATGATTATATCAGTATTTTTACCTATTAATCTTTTTTTCTATCAATTAAAAGGGATTGACTGACTTTGTTTGACTAATTAAGATTCAAATTATATTTTTTGTTGAGATTAGTACTTCTTTATGATCTTTTTTCTTATTGGTGACTCTTGACTCGTACTACTTGCCTTCATTGGCTTATTTGCCTGACTTATGGGATTCAATTACTATAACCGACTCCTAGGGGGTCTTTGAGTGATTGATTTACTTTATTAAATCTGTAACTTTGCTGTAAATTGATTCTCCCTAATTTAAGGGGTGCTTTTTGGATTCTGTTGAAATACTTGATTGGGTTTAGTCCAATTATGTGTTTTATTTTACTTGCATACCTTATTAGGAACTCTTAATTATTCTTTGCCTTAATTTTTTTTCTCTGCTAAGTGCTAAATAATCTCCCATTCTGACTTTTGAAAACACGAAAACTGGTTCCTCCATACTCTCACACTCTTAAAGCTCTCTATTCTCTTTTGTTGCTTGCAATTCTTACTAATCCAATCGTCTGTACACCAAGGCTGGCTATTTGCACTATCTCTGCTCTGTACTTTGCATTCTTTCCTTGACTGGTATGTCCGATTCAAATTCTCATTCCAAAACTATATGTTTTCTCTATTGATGTAGCTCATTAGTTATGATTTCGAGTTCTATGTACTATTCTACTATTATGTTCTCAATATTTAATCATCATGCCTAGATTATACTGCCTAATTACTGTATTACTTAGCATGATTGGAGTTTTGTTCTGTTAAAAGTTACGACTTGTATATCTATCCATAAGGATCTGTTTAGCATGTCCAATCCAATTTTGAGATAATTTCATGAGTTCAGTCTGTTCACTAGTAGTTCCAAGCTATATTGCTTGTTTACTGCCTCACTCAGTGACTGGTGGTGGAATGATGTGGTACAAGGTAAAGTGAAAGCCAAGAAAGAGGCGTACATGAAGTTAGTTGAGAGCATCAAAGAGGATCAGAGGAGAGCGAATAGAGAATGGTATAAGGAGGCTAGGAAGGAGGAGAAATTAGCGGTCACAGAGGCTAAGACTGCTGCTTTTGGTCGGCTTTATGAGGAACTTGGGGGAAAAGGTAGGGAGAAGAGGTTATTTTGATTGGACAAAGCGAGAAATAATAAAGGGTCGCGACCTGGATCTAGTGAGGTGCATCAAAGACGAGGACAGTCGAGTATTGATGGAAGAGGTCCAGATTAGGCAAAGATGGCAGTCGTACTTTTATAAACTTCTGAATGAAAGGAGATGGGGGGTGGGAACATCATGTTAGGGAAATTGGGGAACTCCGAGAGTCAGCGACTCTTTAGGTATTGTAGGCAAATTAATGTTGAGGAGGTCGTGGTTAAGAGTCGGGGCAAAGAAACCAGACCTGACGAGATTCCAATAGAGTTTTGGAGATATGCAGGTAGGGCAGGCTTGGAGTGGCTGACTAGATTTTTTAATGTTATCTTCTGGACAAAAAGGATGCCTGATGAGTAGCGGTGGAGTACAATGGTTCCTTCGTACAAGAACAAAGGGGATATCCAAAATTGTAATAAATATAAGGGTATCAAGTTACTAAGTCATACCATGAAACTCTAGGAGAGGGTGGTGGAGGGAGGATAAGGAGAGCAGTGTCTATATTGGAAAACTAGTTACTAAGGAAGCTATCCACCTTATCAGGAGGTTGGTGGAACTATACAAGGATAGGAAGAGGGATTTGTATTTGGTGTTTATTGACCTAGAGAAGGCATATGAAAAGGTCCCTAGAGACGTCCTTTGGAGGTGTCTGGAGGTGAAAGGTGTGCCGGTGGCTTACATTAGGGCAATAAAGGATATGTATGATGGAGCTATGACTCGGGTTAGGACTGTGGGAGGTGACTCTGAGCCTTTTCCGGTGGTTATGGGATTACACCAAGGATCTGCGCTCAGCCCGTTCTTATTTGTGTTGGCAATGGATGCACTGACACACCATATCCAAGGAAAGGTGCCATGGTATATGTTATTCCCTGATGATATAGTTCTGACTGATGAGACACGAGGCCACGTTAATGGGAGACTGGAGGTATGGAGGTAGGCTCTAGAGTCTAAAGGTTTCAATTTGAGTAAGACTAAGACAGAATATGTGGAATGTAAGTTCCGCAACGTGATGGGGGAAGCGAATTTGGAAGTCATGCTTGACATACAGGTCATCCTCAAGAGAGAAAGTTTTAAGTACTTAGGGTCAATTATCCATGGATATGGGGAGATCGACAGAGATGTTACACACTGGATTGGGGTGGGGCGGGTGAAATTGAGGTTAGCGTCTGGAGTCTTGTGTGACATGAATGTGCCACTAAAACTCAAAGGTAAGTTCTATAAAGCGGTGGTTAGACAGGCCATGTTGTATAGAGTTGAGTGTTTGCCAGTGAAGCATTCACATATCCAAAAGATGAAAGCAGCAGAAATGAGGATGTTAAGATGGATGTGTGGCACACTAGGCTGGATAATATTTGGAACAAAAATATTCGGGAGAGGGTGGGTGTGGCTCTCGTGGACGACAAGATGTGGGAAGTGCGACTTAGATTGTTCAGACACGTGCGGAGGAGAATCCTAGATGTACCGATTAGGAGGTGTGAGCGGTTGACTTTGGTAGGCACGATAAGAGGCAGAGGACAGCCTAAGAAGTATTGGGGCAAGGTGATCAGGCATGACATAGAGTGGCTTCATATTTTCGAGGATATGGCTCTTAATAGGAACATGTGGAGGTCGAGCATTAGGGTGGTAAGCTTTGGGGTAGTCGAGAGTTCTTCCCTCTTTGTACCGAGTAGTCTAATAGAGTTTCATTTAGGTTTGTTAGCAGTCTTTATTTTATTCACATTGTTGTTTTGCATAGTCTTGTGTTATTGTCCTTTCACTTATTTGCTGTGGTTATTTTCTTTCTAGAATCTTTTGTTGTTACATGTATTTTCTCGTATTTCCTTTGATAGTATTGCCTCTCCTATTGATCAGAAAAAACCTCTCTACCCTTTTTGGGGTAAGGGTATGGTCCGCATAAACTTTACTCTCCCCAGGTCCGCATACACTTTACTCTCCCCAGACATCGTCAGTAGGATTTTACTGGGTATGTTGTTGTTGTTGATTAGTATTTCTAAGCTTTGAATGCTATGAAGTGCTTGCTTAGTCTTTCTTAGCTATTCTATTTTTACTAATGAGATCATGTTAAATCATCTAGCCCTACAAAGTATTTTGATTATGTGCCTAAGACTTATATGTTATCAACATGTCTTAATTGTAATCTTTGCAACTAACTTGACAATTAACCAACCTCATTTGTATGTCTATTTTCTTATACACTAGGTTGTATTCTATATGTCCCCCTTCCCTCTCTCCCTCTATGAAGAGTCTACTTGCCCAAAATGTTTCTGAAACTGTGTGTTCTGTGACTTGCTCTCTGATCTAAAAAAATGTTCGTCATATTATTCTCAAACCCTTTCCACCTTAACTAGTACTAAGTTTAGAAAATCTTTTACTCACAAGGCCCTATTGTCTACTGTTTACCAAACTCTTTCAAATCATTATGTATTCTCACATTACTCTTAGATTACTAAGTCCTGCCCCTCTAGTATGTGTACTACTTTGAGACTCTTAAGATCTCTCTTAACTCTGGCATATCAGGGTGGCACTTCCACACTGCACATAAATCAGTTATTACTTGAGAAAGGTCTAGGTGTGAGCATTACCCGAGATCCTTGACGTCCTGAAGGAACTTGGACACACCTAGACATGAAATTGGGCTATGGAACTTTGGGCATTTGAGACTAGTGAAGGCTTGGTACACCAATTTTTTTGGGCCTACTTCTGGCTCCCTATAGTTTGTTATAATATTTATTTATGTAATTTATTAAATTCTTGGTCTGTAATAATTAGTTGTAAAAAATATTTGGGTGACTAGTAAACGGGAAGGTAGTTATATACCGTGGGTATAACTGGATAGATAACATGCCCATAAGGTCTATTTTGATTCAATTGTGTTTGTTCGATGACATGCCTATAGGTGCTCGTTTGGTTCAAATGTATTTGTTAGAAAATATGCCTATAGGATCTGCTTTGGTTTCAATGAATTCTGCTTGCTTCTTTAAACAATTAGACATCATATCCGTAAGATCAAAATAAGTTTTTATTAATTATATATCATACCTGTAGGATTTAAAACCAGCTATAATAGAAATCATGCCTATAGGAATTTCGCTTTGGTCAAATAAATTTTTCTTGGTTCGCCTTATGTTCAATTAGAAATCATGCCTATAGGATTTAAACCGGTTTAGTTAGATTTAAAATAATTTTAACTCGTGCCTGTAAGTTCTAAATCAGATCAACTAACTAACTCATTTCTTTAATAGTCTTCAACACTGCGTTAAATAATAGTACTAGAAAGCATGTCTATAGGATCCAAGTTGTCTATTTAATATTGTCTATTGATTTACTGCATTTCTGATCAATAATTAGATACCATGCTCATAGGATATCACTATTACACACCTAGGCAAGCCTGTAGGACGACTAATATCCGTCAAACCGTAAAATAACGCCTTGTTATTTAAGACTGCTCATATTCAACAGGCCAAGAAAAATCAGTAGGGAAAATGAACTAGTTCTTTTACACTTTAGTCCTAATTCCATACTGTATACTCTCTACTCATCTAGATATCATGTTCTAAGGTTTTATGTTAAATACTTGAAACTGTTGTTTGAGATTTGTATTTACTTGTACTGTTTGTGGAGGTAAGATGTGAGCCTTTGATTGTTCCCTCTTTAATGCAGTCCTAATTGTTTTGGTTGATGCCTAGATTTTTCTCCATTAAGTACCTTAGGATGGTCTAAAACTGCAAAAATTAGAGGTCTTAAATACCTCCAAGGCCACAAGGAAGGGACGAGTAGTGGGCATGTATATGATATCTTTCAAGGTTGATAGAATGCTTTAGGCTATGACCAAGTGGAGGGAATTGGTAGTAAGGATATGATGACTACACGCTAATGTCACGTGTAGCCACTCATTGAGGAGTGATTATCGGGCATTGCGTGAGTATGATCCTGTAGGCTACCTAATCTATGACCCCTCTTTCCCAACTCTCATTAGTTAAATGAATTTCTTTTCTTTACATATGTGCAAAATTTTCAAAACTCTCTCTTTCTCCCATTACCTAAATCAAAACTTTGTTTAGAATGTAAAAACATGCTTTTATTTGCGAATATGTGTTGAAATTGCTTGTAAAATGACTAATTCACATAGGTTTAAGTTCGGTCGGGACCCAGCATTATAGACTGCAAGGGGTGCCTATCACCTTTCCCTCAAGGTTATTTGAGCCCTTACCCTAATCACTGGTAATGCAGACCAGTCTATGAGTTAATTTCTCTAGGTGCCCTAATGCACCATAATCTGTTAGGTGGCGACTTTTAAAATACCCAAATACCAAAAGTAAACGAGTTGTTCCCAATGAATGTCAAAACTCAGACTTCCGTAAGGGAAAAAGGTGGTGTGACATCATGGCGACTCTACCATAACGAACTTACTTTTGTGAATTAGTTCAAGAATGCCTTATCCCATACCCTTTCCCTTATTTGCATTTAACTATCTATGTTCAAGCATTTATGATTTCTTTTCCGAAATTTGACTTGTCTATTTATTTTCCTTTTCCATAACTGCCTTTTAATTATTTAAATACTATATTTATAATTTTTCCTAGATTTAAATACTTGAATAAATGTTATTCATTGTTGCATAAATCATGCTCCACATTATATCCCACTTGTGCATATTAAATCCTATAGCAAGACTTGATGAGTAGTTGTGCTCTTCCAATTTATTACTCTTAAATTCAAAAAGTCTTATTTGTACAAAACTAGTCGATCAGTGGTGCAGTCTATGGTTCTGTGCCTTTCCCCCTCAAGTTGTCAACTTGAGGATACCAGCCTAGACCCTTATAGTAAACTTACTCTGATTGTAGTTGTTCATGTATCATGGTCAAACCTAGTCGGATTAATATGTTGTCCAGATAATGATCCTTTAAGAAGAGCCGTATCTAAAATTCCACCGAGGTTTCCATAATCCCAACGGACACAATCACGTTCTATGCATTAATTTTGAGAACTAAATGCCGATATGATAATCATGAGTGTACAGATAGTCAAGTCTGGTGGGGAAGAAGGGCCTAACCTCTTTGTTTTGAAGAAAATGAGGCACGAGGTCCCCAAATTCGGTATTGTCAGCAACATTCTACCATTGCTACTAGATTGGTGCGAATACCTTTCCTCAAATGACAAGAAGCGCGTATGTAAACATTTGGGCAATTTACCTTCTCTACTAGACATTCAGCCAAACATAGGTTCATCGAGGTTGCCACTTTGTTCTGGGACCATGAAAGGGTTGTGTTCTAGTTCGGAGATACGGAAATGATACCACTCCAAGAAGAAATTAGGGGAATTGCGGGACTAACTTGGGATAGCCCTGAGTTTTTGGTACTGGAGAATCGTACTGGTAAAGAGTTCCTAAAGATGATGGGGTTGAAGAAAAATGCTGACTTGGAATGCTTGAAGAAATCCTACGTATCTTTCGAATACTTGTATGAGAGATATGGTCATAGCAAGTCCTTTCGTACCTTCCATGACGAGCTTTCTATCACTTCTCTTGGACACATCCACCGTAGAGTGTTCATGTTCATTATGTGTTTCTTGGACCTGATAGTATTCCCAATGAAAAGGGGAAAAATCCATACTAGGTTGGCCATGGTTGCCAAGACTTTGATGGAATGGATCAATGGGCAAACATACACTATAATTCCCATGATCATAGCTGACATCTATAGGGCTCTAAAGCGTTGTCAAAGAGGGATCAATCATTTCGAGGGTTGTAACTTATTGCTGCAGTTGTGGTTATTAGACCATCACTATTGCCAAGAAATTCCGCGAAGGGCTTGGAACGACCATATTGCCTTCCATCATCCCAAGTGGATGACTTACATTCCGCACAGGTTTGCTCAGCCAGAAAGTGCCAAAGAGTGGGTAGATTTATTCGACAATCTGACCGAAGAACATATGTAATGGATGTTTGAATGGTTCCCAACATACAAATTCATCATTAGATCCAGGGACGCTCTACACTTGGTGCTGATTGGGTTGAGAAGGATATACCCTTATGTCCCTATCCGAGTTAAGAGGCAAGTAGGCAGGAAACAGGTTGTACCCAAGATCACCAATGATGAGCCATTTCAGAGTAGACTTTATGGATGACGATGTCCCTTACAAGTGCCAAACTCAGTACATGTGGCACTGCAAGATCATTATAGAAAAAAGCACTATTAAGCCAGACATGTATCATGTGGGGTGTGAACCTCTCTACCCAGCATGGTTAGAGGACAATCTTATGGGAATGGTGAGGCTAGAAGCTAATCGAGGGAATAGGATCATAGACGAAGAAGCTGAAGCTTAAGTTAAATAACAGACTGCGCAAGAGGACCCATGACTTTGAGAATGAGCACTGGGAAATACACGAGAGAAAATGAGGTTGATCAATGAATAGAATGAAATGGCCATCATGTCCAACAGAAATTTGGAATATCTGGAGCGAGGATTAGTGGAGCTGGAGGGAAAAGTTATAAAGAGGATTGAGGACCGCCAGAATGATGAAGGAAGTAAGGGAGGACATCTGGCCATAGCCTACCTGTTGTTGGGTTTGCACAAGCCGGGGAACCTGTATGATGGAGTCAAGAAGATCAAATTTTGGGATTGTCCTTCTGAGACCAAGGAGACTAGATTTATTTGCTTTCCTAAATGTAATAAGGCCAAGTGCCAATAGTGACTTACTTTTCTATTGTCTTACTGTTGTTTTGTGATTTGTGTATTTTCATAATATGAAATGAAGCATTTACTGGCATCTAAATTTCTCTAAATCTATTTGTCGCTGGGACTACCTCGAGCACAACGAGGCTCCCAAATTAGGATACAAATTTACATTCCCGCAATATGTGTTTAAATACTACAAACATTTCAGAATCCCTACTGACTTGTCTGCCTTTTTGTTTTCTCTTTATTCTTTATTCCCATCCCTTAAGGTTGGTTCTCTCATACATGCATCATAAGCATATCACACCAGATCCAGAGGCCCTCCACCTCCTCCTGCTCTAAGTAATATAAAAGGCAAAAGAAAAGCAAAAATGGATGACTTAAGTGGTATCCAAAAAGAAAAGGTTGAGATTGCAGAAGCTTCAGATGGACGGAGTACTCGGCACCAAATGATCCAGTCTTGAGATTGGAACAAAAGATATTGGACTTACAAGGAGAACTTGAGCAGGTTCGCAACTTGGAAAACTTGTCATTTACCCTGAGTTTCCCCGACATCAACCAACAAAACACAAAGAACTGAGGAACTCGCCAAAGCAAACAAAATCAACATCCACAAAACCCTTATGCACTGCCTCAATATGCAACCCCACTCGAAAATCTCAATCCCTTACCAATACCAATTCCGCCACAACATCACCATCAATCAATTCAGTACCCACTAACCACCACTTAGCACACTCCCCAAAACACACCACAACCCATTCCTGATCCTCAAAACTCAACCAATGACCATGATTATACCTAAGTTCATAGCACCCATCAAAGCAACCCTATACAGGCAGAAACCGTACCTCACTCTATCAAACTAATCTCCTATTCACTAGAATCCTCCGAGAAGGACATGTTCAATAAAAATATGGTTGAAGAACTCAAGAAGTTGACGAGTAGAGTTTAGGATGCCGAAGGCGGCAAAGGAATAAAATGGTCGACCTATGAAGACTTATGCATACATCCATATATAGAATTGCCATAGGGGTACAAACCTCCCAAGTTTGATATGTTTGACAGTACAGGTGATCCCAGGGTTCATCTAAGGATCTATTGTGACAAGCTTGTTAGGGCATAAGAAAAAAAGATCCGGATAAAACTCTTTATTAGGAGTCTTACTATTGATGCTTTGTCCTGGTACATAAGCCAGGATCTCAAGAAATTGTCCAATTGGATTAGTATGGCATCTGATTTCATGGACTGATTCAAGGTTCAACATAGAAAACACACCAGATGTTTTCTACATCCAGAATCTCAAGAAGAAACCCACCGAGACCTTTTGCTAATATGCTACTCGTTGGAGGTTGGAAGCGGCCAATGTCATGCCATCTTTGGACGAGGAACAGATGAACACGTTCTTCGCCAGAGCACATGATCCGCAGTATTATGAAAGATTGATGGTTATTGAGAACCATAAATGATCTGACATTATCAAACTTGGGAAAGAATCGAGGAAGGCATCAAAAGCGGTATAGTAACAAACTCTGAGGCATCACCAGCCACAAATAAGGCATTGCAATCAGTCGACATATCGAAGAAGAAAGACCTTGGGGCGGTAATGGTGGCTCAGGGCCCGAAATCTCCACTTACATATCAAACACCTCCTCCCACATATCAAACACATCCACCCACATACTAAGCACCACTGCCTATGTATCAACCCTCATCTCCCAGATATTTCCAACCAGCCATTGTCCATCACACCCATAACTCCCAACCATCTCATTTCTAGTCACCACCGACTCGCTAAAATTATCCAAGACCAAGACCCAATTTTGACCGCAAGCCACCCAGACAATATACCACCATTGCTAAACCCATCGATTAGTTGTATGAGAGGTTGAAAGCCACTAGTTACGTCACTCCTACTCCCGCTGTGGCATTAGAAAATCCATCCCAATGGGTCAATGCAAACAAAACTTGCATGTACCACTCCGGTATGAAGGGGAACACTACTTATGAGTTCTGAACATTGAAAGATAAGATCCAAACACTAATGAAAACAAGGTCATACAGGAAAAATAAGCCGCATCCAATGTGCACAATAACTATATCCCTGATTATAAAGGTGGTGGTGTACATGTGATAGAAACGAACAAAGAGTGGGACCTTGAGGGGTTGATTGGGATTTTTATGGAAGGCGATGACTTTAAACCCTCAGTCACCCTTACTCCCATATTAGTACAGACTCAGTCACCATAATCGAGGTTGAGATAGCTGCACCAGTTCCCTTTGAGGTAAAAGTAGCTCCACCTATGGCCACCCTAACTTCTTTTGAAGTAGAAGTGTCACACCTTTCACAATGATAGTATCAACCACACCTCATTTCCATTCAAAAGAAGTACCTTGGGATTACGTTGCCGAAGACCGGTGAAAAGGGAAGACGAATGTAGAGGAATCCAACAGGAATGACTAGGGCCGGAAGGGTCTATAAACCTGAACACCTGGGAGGACCAAGTAAGGATGCCACTACCAAGCAGCCCGTCATTGAAACAGGGCCAGATGACCTCCAGAGGAAAGTACAAGCAAAGGAGTATTTTGTCATTGACCATTTGAACAAAACCCCAGCTAAATATACATCCTGTCACTGTTGCAAATTCACAGGTGCATAAGAACGCTTTAATGAAAGTGCTGAGTGAAGCTTCTATACCCAACAACATCATTGGCGGGGAGATGGCCAACATAGTAAGTCAGGTGCTGGAAAGTCATAAAATAATCTTACATAAGGATGAGCTACTTCCTGAAGAATTGAATTATAATCGAGCGTTGCATATCACAGTGCAATTTGAGGACAAATTCATCGCTAGGGTCTTGATTGATGGAGGTTCGAGCCTCAATATTTGTCCGTTGAATACTATGAAAATTGGACAAAGGTTTTCATGAAATACGAGGAGGAAACATGAACCTGAAATATTTTCATGGGTCTCAAAGGGCCACGATCGGGGAAGTTAACCTTTGCTTGCAAATGAGGCCAACTTGATTCGACGACGAGTTTCAGGTGCTCGACATGCTAGCCTCATACAATCTTCTATTAGGCCGACCATGAATCCATGCCACTGGTGCTATGGCATCCACACTACATCAAGCTATGAAATTCAAATGGAATGGTCAGGAGGTGATCATTCACTATGATAGGAGTAACCCTATTTACACTAGCCAAACCATCCCGATTATCGGAAACCAAAGAAGGCTAGGAGGGGAAACCTATCATCATATTGAACGTATCAATACCGTTGGAAAAAATAAATTGTGGAGAAATAAAATAGAGAGCATACTAGCATGGTATAGGTATGAGCCTGGAAAAGGGTTGGGGAGAATATCCAGGTTATCACTAAATCGATATGGCTGAAGGTTCATGGTACTACCTTTGGGCTCGGATACCAGTACACATGGCGAGATTATAAGGATTGCCACCTGCATGGCGCAGACCGTATTACCCTCTCGAGAAACCAGTACCATATCTGGATCAAGCTTTTTACCAAGCTGATACAATATGGGGAGCGGCAGAATATGAGGCATTAGTTGGGCCGAAGAATCTGTTCTTGGAGGATGAAGGCATGGATTGCAGTTCCATAATTGAGAAGGAGGAGGAAGAAGCCCTCACTATTCAGATTGTGGAGAGTTGAGTTATTCTCAGGAACTGTAGCGCCACACCAGCCCGGGCCCGTCGAGTCTCTGAGTATCTTGGTAAGTCATTCTAGGAATTTAAGATTTTTAGAAACTTTGTTTTAAAGACTTGCTTGTATCAAAATAAATGCTCGATTCATCAAGTCCTGCTTGTCCGGATGTTTTCAGTTTTAATCAAAGGCATTGCACTTTATTATTCATTACTATTTTCTACACTTTTTCTTTTTACAACGTTATTATTACTTTTCCTGATGAACCGGTGACTGTGATATGTAATGAGGTAACGTAACATGAGAATAGTGATTAAGATTAAGAAGATGAGATACCTGAGAAAGTTGTCGGGAAAGTTGAAAGCTTTAAGAATATGCCTAAGTCCAATCTGGATGAAACTGAAGCAGTAAACTTGGGGGACGCTGAGACCGTCAAGAAGACTCGTATCAGCATTCATTTGTCACCAATGGAGAAGGAAGAGTACATCTGTTTCTTGAAAGAGTATGAGGACATTTTTTGTATAATCATATGATGACTTGACTAGCTTAAGCATGTCCATAGTGGCTTACAAGTTGCCTACTAATCCCATGTGTTCGCCACTAAAGCAGAAACTCAGAAAGTTATAACCAGATATTAGCCTGAAAATCAAAGAGAAAGTTACTAAGCAGATTAAAGACAAAGTTCTTAGGGTTGTAGAGTACGTAACCTTGTTAGCCAACATCATGCCAATCCCGAAGAAAGAATCAAAGTGTGTGTTAACTATCGAGATTTAAATAGAGCAAGTCCTAAGGAAGACGTTCCACTGCCAATCATACACATCCTGATCAATAATTGTGTCAAGTATAAACTCCAATCCTTTGTAGATTGCTTCCCGAGTTATCACCATATTTATATGAATGAAAAAGATGCGGAGAAAACAACTTTTATTACACCATGGGGAGTATACTGCTACAAGATGATGCCATTTGGACAAAAGAATGTTAGGGCTACTTCCATGAGAGCCATGACAACCATCTTCTATGATATGATACACAAGGAGATAGAGGTGTATGTGGACAATGTCATTATCAAATCAAGAGGGTCGCAGACCACATAGCGAACTTGAGAAAGTTCTTCGATAGGCTAAGGAGGTACAACTTGAAGTTGAACCTCGCAAAGTGTGTATTCGGGGTCCCCGTAGGAAAGTTGTTGGGATTCATTGTCAACCGTCAAAGGATCGAGCTAGATCCATCTAAAGTCAAGGATATTCAAGAGTTACCACCACATCGGGGAAAAAGGATACGATGAGCTTCCTAGGACGTATCAACTATTTCTGTCAATTTATAGCACAGTCAACAGTCATATGTGAACCCATCTTCAAGATGCTGAGGAAAGATGCCAACACAAGCTGGACCGAGTATTGTCAGAAAGCTTTTGACAAGATCAAGGAGTACATATCCACACCAACAGTTCTGGTCCTACCAGAACTAGGACGACCTTTGCTGCTCTATCTTTCTATATTGGATGGAGCCTTTGGATGTATTTTGGGAAAATATGACAAAACAGGGAGAAAGGAGCAAGCCATATATTACTTGAGTAAGAAATTCACACCTTACGAAGCACGGTACTCTCTGATTGAACGCACTTGTTTTGTTTTGACCTGGATGGCCCTGAATTTAAGGCATTACTTCTATTCCTATACTACATACCTTATATCCAGGATGGACCATTTGAAGTATATATTTCAAAAACCTAAGCCAATTGGAAAGTTGGCCAAGTAGCAGATACTGTTATGTGAGTTCGATATCATCTACGTAACTCAAAAGGCAGTCAAATGATAAGCACTAGAAGACCATTTTGCCAAAAATTTGGTGGGAGGGGAATACAAACCCTTGAAAATATATTTTCCATATGAAGAGGTATTATTTGTAGGAGAGGACAATACCAAAGCATATGACGGTTGGAGGATGTTCTTTAACGTAGCTGCAAAGTTCAAAGGAGTAGGCATTGGAGAAGTTTTGACATCAGAAATGGGTCAACATTATCTGATATATGCTAAACTCATATTTCCCTATACCAATAACATGGCAGAGTATAAGGCCTGCATACTAATACTTACATATGGCAATCGACATGAATATTCAGGAGCTGTTAGTAATTAGTGATTTAGATTTTGTTGTGCACCAGGTACAAGGAGAGTGGACCAACAAGAATCCCAAGATATTGCCATATCTACAACATGTGCAGGAATTAAGAAAGAGGTTCACGAAGATAGAATTCCGACATGTGCCCAGAATGAATTTGCCGATGCATTGGCCACTTTATCATTCATGATACAACATCCAGATAAGAATTTCATTGATCCCATACCAGTAAGAATCCATAACCAGCCGGCGTATTATGCTCATGATGAAGAAAACATAGATGGAAAACCTTGTTTTCATGACATCAAGGAGTATTTTGCAAAGGGAGAATATCCGAAGCATGCAAACCACATTCAGAAACACACACTCTGGAGATTGTCCAATCACTTCTTCCACATCGGAGGAAATTTATATAAGAGAACTCTGGATTTTAGGACTACTAAGATGTGTCAACGCAAAAGAGGCTTCAAAGCTACACGAGGAGATACACGTTGGGACCTGCGGCCCACATATGAATGGTTTTGTCTTAGCCAAGAATATACTTAGGATCGGTTACTATTGGATGACCACTGAGACAGACTGCGTCTAGTATGTCCACAAATGCTACCAATGCTAAGCGCATGCTGATATAATAAAAGTGCCGCCAAACGAGCCCAATGCAACAAGCTTACCTTGGCCATTCGCTGCCTAAGGAATGGATGTCATTGGTCCAATTGAGCCCACTGCTTCAAACAGGCATAGGTTTTTTCTGGTAGCTATTGATTACTTCACGGAATGGGTAGAGGCTACATCTTACAAAGTTATAACCAAGAAGGTCGTCGCAGTACTTTTTCAAAGATCATATTGTTTGCCAACTTGGGGTTCCCGAGTCCATTGTTACTGATAATCCTGTGAGCACGTGATTTTTTCCTTATGTGAATTACTCCCATAATTTTAATACAAAATAATTTCTTTTTATTATTTGCAATTTTGTGAATTTTTATGATATTTTTTTATTTATGCATTTTTATTATTTGTTTAATTAATAAAAATAGAAGAAAATATGTGCATTTTAATTTAACATTTAATTTTACATGTTAGGATTAATTAAGTAATTAGTTGTTTTATAAAAAGGAAAATCACAACAATAGTTTAATTTGCACTTTTAACTTTAATTTTCGATTTTAGTAGTCTTCCTTTAAATATGTTAAGTGGATTAATTATCATTTGGGTCTAATTAGTGTTTCTTAGGTTAATTAGGTTCTAGGAACTAATTTATATTTTTATTTAGTTTTGGAAAAAAAGAGAAAAAAGAATTATGGGAAATTTTGATTTAAAATAGGAATACAAAAGGAAGTTGAGGAATTGGATTTGAAGACCAGGAATTGGGCTAGTTCAATGCCAAGGCCCAAAATTTTCCTCCCAAACTCGCTCGAGTCTAGCCCAAACCCACAGCCTAAACCGGTCAAGTTCCCCTTATCCCCAAACGACGTCGTTTGCTTTTGTTTAATCCCAACCGTTGATCTTGGGTGATCCAACGGTTGGGAACTGTCCAATTTCCCCCTTATAAGTGTCCAAACGTGACCCCCCATCTCTCATCTCTCCAAACACCCTCTCAGAGACCTCTTCTGTAAAACCCTAGCCGCCCTTACTCTTTTTCACCCCAGACCCGGTGATGCCGATGCCAACCTGACCAAACTAACACCAAATGACCACCGTGCCTTCCTCATCCCAGATATCCAATTTATCTCCTTGAATCACTTTAGAAGTCTTCGAATTTTGAATCTAGCCTAACCCTAATATTTCGGATATTCCCAACTGAAATATTCATCGAGGTTTTTGGTTCATTCTAAGGTTATTCACGTATGTTTGGTGAAAAGCACATGCTTAACCTCAGATTGAACCAAGATTTAAAAGTTCGAGGTTTCTATGCTAGTTTCTGTCCGACGCTTTTAGTTAGGTATTTTTCTTGTTTTGTTATCCTTTTTTTAATTTTTTGTCTCATCTGTTTCTCTGCTTCTTCTTTTTCTTTTGGTTGTTTTGTTTCGAGGTCAGTGGGCCTTGCATGAATCATTCATCAGTATAATTGTGTAGTTGTTTGTTAGTTGAAGTAGTTTCTCTTGTTTTGGGCTTAGAGTTCTCCGATTTGTCTGTTGGTTAATCTTGGGCCAGTCTAAAGTCGTGAGCCCTTGCTAGATTTGATTTGGGCTCATAAAGTTTGAATGAGCCTAGAAAGGATTTGAACTAGGTCTGGTAGACCAATTAGGTTGGACCAATTGGACCCGCCTGGTGTCTCACAGTAATTAACAGGGGCAACTAAGGGTGGTTTAGGTAAAGTACTAAGGAATCTCTCAAGTAACCACCAAAGAAGCTTCTAGAAAACTGAAAATAGCCGTGCTTGGTTAGCAAGGCAAAATTTGAGGAATTAAATAGCTATAACAAAAATTAAAAAGGGGTAGAATTGACAAAAAGAAAATATGATAGTTGCCCTATTTTTTTCCTATAAAACATTTCATTCTTGCCTTTCAAGGCAATGATTAGGAATGATAAAAATTCAAGAAATTCATAAACGGCTAGAAGTACTAAAAATCTACTATTCTATTGAAAATTTTCCACAGTTCTTGAAGTCTATTTTTGGTTTCTAAAGGCTGTTTTGATTCTGGGTTTGAAAGTGATTTTCATTTGAAGCTGTGGTTTGATTTTATTGTTGTTGGCCTACTCATGCTATTCTCTCTTAGTTTAAAGCTAATATTTGGTATTTTTGTTGATTATTCAAGTACTTCATAGACCTATAAATGTATGATATGTGAGGCTGAGGCTTTGAAATCCATTGGAAGCTCAAGATTGATGTTAAATAGTATTTTGTGTTTTTCTAAAGAATGTGTATCGACTTAGCATGGTTGTAGTTTACCCTTTTTATGTATGTCATTGAGGAGCACATTGTTGGAAACACGTTCTCAATGCGATATACTAAACGTGTATTCTTTTGTAGGTTTTGATGAATGACAAACAAAGCACAAATTGATATATGACGGAGTTCAAGTACAAGAGCACAAATGTTGAGATTGCAGCTCAAGACGTTGTTTTTAATTGTTATTATTGAGTTATTCTTAAATATGATCTTGATCCTATAACTTGACTCCATAACATGGCTTCTCTCATAAAACTATTTTCCAAAATCATGCATACTTATTTCTGTATCAAATAATTTCAAATGATGCATATTTACATTAGACAAAATGTTTTCTAAACATGCCTCAAAAATCTGGGCTAAAATAATCGATTATGAACTTATGATAATCGATTGTTTCTGAGCCAAGACTGCATGACAATCGATTATGAATTAATGGTAATCGATTGTGAGTAAGACAGTGAACATCAGGTTTTTCCAAATCTGCATGATAATCGATTGTGATCAAATACCAATCGATTGGTGTTGAGGTAAAGTTTTTCAATACTCAAAATAATCGATTATGAACTAATGGTGATCGATTATGTTGAGACAATGTCTTTCAGTGATTTTAAATTTAATTAAGTAATCGATTATGTCTTTAGATAATCGATTATCACTGAGACAGTAAGTTTTATGATTTTCAGAAAATAACAAGTAATCGATTATGGCTTTAAATAATCGATTATCACTGAGACAGTAAGTTTCATGATTTTCAGAAAATAACAAGTAATCGATTGTTGCAAAGGACAATCGATTGTTGAAGCTGACCGTTGTCAAATGATTTTCAAATACCTCAAAGTAATCGATTATAGATTTTATATAATCGATGTTTTGCTTAAAATCTGGAAATGATTTTTAGAACGTTGCTGAGGTAATCGATTATAGATTTTATATAATCGATGTTTTGCTTAAAATCCGGAAATGATTTTTAGAACGTTGCCAATATAATCGATTATGGATTTGGTGTAATCGATTATCTGTTTTTGAATTTTGCCAGTAATCGATTATGGATTGTAAGTAATCGATTATTAAGCGTAAAATCTGGGATTGATTTTTGATCTGACTGGCAGATAATCGATTGTTCGGTCTTGACAATCGATTATCACTGAGTAAATTCAGCAATTCTTAATTGGCAATTAGACAACGGTAAGACCAAGTTTTGCACCTATAAATACAGCTTCAACTCAGTGTTTTACACACAACAACATACACTAACTGATCATTACATTGCTTTAAGCTTTCATTCAATTGTTCATCATTTTCTACTCATTTCATAAAGCTTTTGAGAGCCATATTATTGTTCAAAGTTGTTGTGATCTTGAGCGTATTATTTTACTCATATCTACTCATCAAGGAGTACCTTTGTTGAGTGAGTGTTCAAGTATTTCAAATACTTGTAAGAGAATTTTGATTCTCTTGTGTTGAGGAACTTGTGCTTCCTCTGTTGAAGTCTTTGGGATTGTATCCCCGAGCAAGTGAAGTCTTTGGGATTGTATCCCCGAGCAAGTGAAGTCTTTGGGATTGTATCCCCGAGCAAGTGAAGTCTTTGAGGTGAGGAACCTCCGAGCAAGTGAAGTCTTTGAGGTGAGGAACCTCCGAGCAAGTGAAGTCTTTGAGGTGAGGAACCTCCGAGCAAGTGAAGTCTTTGGGATTGTATCCCCGAGCAAGTGAAGTCTTTGAGGTGAGGAACCTCCGAGCAAGTGAAGTCTTTGAGATTGTATCTCCGAGCAACTGTAAAGGTTTGTTAAGCACCCGTAAGCTTAACAAGTTAGTAGAAAATCTCGAGAGAGTCTTTCGGGGACTGGACTAACCACTGTTGTGGCCAACCAGGATATATCCTTGTGTAAGTTATTTTTATTGCACTTATTTACTTCCTGTAAAATTTAAATTCCGCAAGAAAACGCTAAATTTCATTAAAACGCTATTCACCCCCCCTCTAGCGTAGAGCGTTATTTCTAACAATTGGTATCAGAGCCCAACTCTCTGAAAAACTTAACAGTTTGAGAGAACCATCCATTGCTTCTACTCTAGATTCTTTTGCAGGAATTGAAGAAGGACAATGGCCTACACGACCTCCTCTATTCAATGGCACAAATTACTCATACTGGAAGGAGAGGATGGAAATCTTCATTCGGTCAAACTGTCCCTACCTTTGGAAGGTGTACACAAAGGGAAATGAAATTCCAGTCAAGAAAGTGGAAAGCGAATGGATTCCCAAATCTGAAGAGGAGTACACCACAGAGGACAATAGAATGATTCAAAATAATTATAAAGCTGTAAATTTATTGTATTGTGCTATTAACGCTAACGATTACAGGAAACTTTCATGTTGCAAAACAGCAAAAGAAATGTGGGACAAATTAGAAGTCACTTATGAAGGGACTGACCAGGTAAGAGAAGCAAAAGTTGATTTTCTTACTCATGCTTACGAATTGTTTCATATGAAGGAAGGAGAAAAAGTAGATGAGATGTTTGAGCGCTTTTCAACAATAGTAAATGATCTACACGTCCTCAAGAAGACGTTCACGGATAGAGAACTTGTTCGAAAAGTTCTTAGAAGCCTCACACCGGCATGGCGATCCAAAGCCGATGCTATCCAAGAATCAATTGGAGTCTCAAACGTCACCATCGACGCACTAAGAGGTAATCTTAAAACCTATGAATCTACTATTCTTAACCCGTTTGTTGATGATCAAAGAAGGCAAAAGATTGCTCTAAAAGCGAGCACAAGCCAACCAAAGATTGAAGAGGAAGAAGACAACGAGTTTGGATTAGTCATTAAAAGATTCCAAAAGTTTATGCACAAGGAATATGAGCGCAAAGGGAAAAAACAAGGTGAGCAAACAAAATGCTATGAATGTGGAGAAACTGGACACATCAAAACAAATTGCCCAAACATCAAAAAGGAGAAGAAATCCATTAAAAAGCAACGGGCATATATCTCGTGGGGAGGCGACTCCGGAGATGAATCAAGTGAAGAAGAAAACGACGAAGCTGCAAACCTTTGTCTCATGGTACAAGAAGAAAACCAAAATGAGGTACGTCAAATTTCGTCTGAAAACTTTTCACTTGATGAAATGCGTAATGCTTTTGATGAGTTATATACTGAATTTTTAAAGGCTTCAAAAACTGTCACTAGCTTAAGAGAAAACGCTTCTCTAAAAGAAACGGATTTTCAAAAACAGATTTCTTTAAAAGAAAAGGAATTAGAAAAACTGGTTTTGGAAAATGAGAAGCTACACGAACAAAACAAGTTTTATGGAAAGAGAAGTGCCGACAAACCTGAAAGTTCTACTAAAGGTTGTGTTTCTTGTGTGATCCTTAAGAATGAAGTAGGTAGACTTAAAGGCACACTAGATAAGTTTAATTCCTCGCATAAAAACTTGAATGTTGTTCTTGATAACCTAAAATCAACTAAGCACGGAATAGGTTTTAAAAATGAAGAAAAGGTTGATGCTAAACCTCAAAAACCTAGAGCTCAACCTAGGAACAACAACAAAAATGTGTATCCTAGAAATAGCTATCCTAGAACAAATTTGCTTGCTAGACCAAGAAATGACCCTCCGCCTAGAAATAGTCACCATAGACATGATGCATATTTTAGGCAAAATTGTGAACCTCCTAGAAGACCCCAAAATGGTCCTCAACCTAGATATCATCACTCTAGAAACACTACCCATCCTAGAGATCAAAGTAGGAGAAATGATAGCGTTCAAAATAAGGTAAGCAACCATCATTCATCTAGCTACTATGAACCTAGACGAATGCATAATCCGAATGTGACATGTCATTATTGTAGACGCATTGGTCATATTGCTCCCGCATGTTTTACTCGTCATAGACATGTTACTCAAACATATTATTACAATATGTCTAACCCTCAAGGACCCAAGATGGCATGGGTACCCAAAGAAAATTAATTTGTTTTGTAGGTATGCTTGAAGGGATCAAGCGTACTATGGTACCTTGATAGTGGATGCTCCAAACACATGACGGGAGATGAATCCAAATCCCTTCAACTAGAGCACAAAAGAAGGAGGAAGCGTCATATTTGGAAACAATCATATTCAGATCGGTTGATATTTTAAGCAATTTGAAAAACAAAATACAAGAAAAGGCATCGAAGGAAATCAATTGTGGAACAATCAACGGAAGAAGCTTCACATTTGGGGAGTGAGACAAAAGAACAAAATGAATGAAGGACGATCAAAGATCACCCTCTTGATCAGGTAATTGGCGACGTCGGAGGAAAGGTAAGTACCCGAAACTCTCTTAAGAACACTCTAGGAGACAAGTCTTAAGAGTTCACGATATCACTTGATAACACTAGTGTAATTTATTCACGTCACTATAAATTACTGACTTGAGCGTCGGAGACGTTTAATTCCATTTTGCAGGTACTTCCCCAAAGATAAGATAAATTATGAAGTCTTAGCACACCGCAATCGATTATCCCAAGAAAATAATCGATTATCTACTGTGCAGTACATCGATTATCAGTATCAATAATCGATTGTTTCGACTGATTAGTTT
The DNA here is from genome assembly GCA_034376525.1 of Nicotiana benthamiana. Lineage (NCBI taxonomy): Eukaryota > Viridiplantae > Streptophyta > Magnoliopsida > Solanales > Solanaceae > Nicotiana > Nicotiana benthamiana. The sequence continues at coordinate 100,186,172 of CM067332.1, forward strand.
TATTATGCAAATGTGTTTAATTTGTTAACTCCTTATATTGCACAGTCGATTTCCGTCTCAGTCATTCAGCAATACTTTTCCAGACAATCGATTATTCCTTCCTATAATCGATTAGTTGTCATATTCAGAAATTCTCCGAGTTTTCTGTATCAACCATATTTCAATAATAATCGATTACCAATATTGACAATCGATTATTTCCTGTTTAAACTTTGTTACCGTTTGGCTCCAACATCGATTACTGTCAGGACATAAATGCTCCATAATCGATTATTTTGTGTTGATAATCGATTATCTCATTCAAATTTTTTTACCGTTTGTCTCTTAAATCGATTTGTCAGTTTCAAAATTCAATCCAACAGTAAATACAATCGATTATCTCTGCCAAATAATCGATTATCTAACGGTCAGCAAATTTATTTCTTACCATTTTTGACTGTTCCAACTTTCAATTTTCAGCAGGTATCTTTAGTAAATGGCTGATCACTCCTTCTCCTATAAATAGCCCTCATATAGGATCATTCTCACTCACTCAAGCACCATTTCTAAAAATCAAAGGTCAATTCCTTGCATCTTAGTCTCAAAAATTCAGCAGTAAAAATTTTCCAATATGTCTGGACGCTCCTCCAAACGTTCTCGTTCCAGGCAAGGTGCCTCAGCCTCAACAGTCCCTCCTCCTCTAAACTTCCCATATGAAGACGGGTCCGTTTTGTTCTTCGAAACTCAAGCTGAACTTTCTAGGTTTCTCTCCAAGTTTGAGAAGCGATTTATTCTTCCTCCTCGCTTCTCAACAAGCAAGCTCCTTGAACCTTTCGCCCCTGCCGCCAACATGCTCAAAGAGTGTCAACTCTATGATTTCTTGCTCCTTACCCATCCTCATATTAACACAACCTTAGTTGAAGCATTCTATTCAAATCTTCACAAAGATGAAGATGGTGAGGTGGTCACCTCCATCAATGGCATTCACATTCTCTTCTCTGACGAGAACCTTCACACCATCGCCCGCATTCCAAACGATGGTGAAGATCTTATCCGGTATATTAATGAGGCCGGCTCTCTCTTTGATGAATCCATTTTTTTTCGCCAAGCCGGAATCTCTTATGATCAAGCTTCTTCTCGTCGTCCTACCATCTCGGGCATGGACCCAAATTATCGATTTCTCCTCTACTTCATCACACGTGTCCTAAGACCTCGTAGGCACAATCATACCACCATATCCCAAGAGGACTCCAAGCTCTTACATGCAATTGTCACTGGAGCCAAGATCAATTGGTGTCGGCTCATTAAAATGCACATGCTCGATGCCGTCGCCGATAACATGCCCCTTCCTTATTCTCTCCTCATCATGAAGTTTCTTGAAGCATCCGGATTTGTCACTGAAAATGGTCCTCTCAAAAGGAGTACCAAAATCTGGGAAATCTCGGAATCATCCTTCCATCATGATGGTGATCATGCTCCAGCTCCTCCTCCTACCCGTCCTGCCCGTCGTGCTCGTCCATCTCAGGAGCCCACTCTCCAAACTATATCCGACCAGCTCTCTCAGTTGACACACGAGATCCATGGTTATTTTGACCATGTCCATTATCCCTATGCGGGTCTCGTTCCCTTTGAAGCTGCGCCGAATGACGAGGCGGATCGTGACGGAGATAATTGATATTGTATTTTTTATTGTTGGATGTCCCTCTGCTGTACCCCTTTAAATTTTCAATAAATAAACTTTGTTTTATTTCGTCTTTGTGTATCTTTCCTTATTTTTTTTGCTAATGGCAAAAGGGGGAAGATAACGGGATAACGGGTATGCACCACCTCTACATCCTCTACATTGCTTAATTGCTTATAAGCTTAAATTGAGGGGGAATTCTTAAATTGAGGGGGAACAAGAACAAATATGCATACTTGTTACTTGTCTTGAATCGTCAATATTATTTGTCAAAATTGCATATCCCGCTTAATGTTTGCCATTATCAAAAAGGGGGAAATTGTTGGAAACACGTTCTCAATGCGATATACTAAACGTGTATTCTTTTGTAGGTTTTGATGAATGACAAACAAAGCACAAATTGATATATGACGGAGTTCAAGTACAAGAGCATAAATGTTGAGATTGCAGCTCAAGACGTTGTTTTTAATTGTTATTATTGAGTTATTCTTAAATATGATCTTGATCCTATAACTTGACTCCATAACATGGCTTCTCTCATAAAACTATTTTCCAAAATCATGCATACTTATTTCTGTATCAAATAATTTCAAATGATGCATATTTACATTAGAGAAAATGTTTTCTAAACATGCCTCAAAAATCTGGGCTAAAATAATCGATTATGAACTTATGATAATCGATTGTTTCTGAGCCAAGACTGCATGACAATCGATTATGAATTAATGATAATCGATTGTGAGTAAGACAGTGAACATCAGGTTTTTCCAAATCTGCATGATAATCGATTGTGATCAAATGCCAATCGATTGGTGTTGAGGTAAAGTTTTTCAATACTCAAAATAATCGATTATGAACTAATGGTGATCGATTATGTTGAGACAATGTCTTTCAGTGATTTTAAATTTAATTAAGTAATCGATTATGTCTTTAGATAATCGATTATCACTGAGACAGTAAGTTTTATGATTTTCAGAAAATAACAAGTAATCGATTATGGCTTTAAATAATCGATTATCACTGAGACAGTAAGTTTCATGATTTTCAGAAAATAACAAGTAATCGATTGTTGCAAAGGACAATCGATTGTTGAAGCTGACCGTTGTCAAATGATTTTCAAATACCTCAAAGTAATCGATTATAGATTTTATATAATCGATGTTTTGCTTAAAATCTGGAAATGATTTTTAGAACGTTGCTGAGGTAATCGATTATAGATTTTATATAATCGATGTTTTGCTTAAAATCCGGAAATGATTTTTAGAACGTTGCCAATATAATCGATTATGGATTTGGTGTAATCGATTATCTGTTTTTGAATTTTGCCAGCAATCGATTATGGATTGTAAGTAATCGATTATTAAGCGTAAAATCTGGGATTGATTTTTGATCTGACTGGCAGATAATCGATTGTTCGGTCTTGACAATCGATTATCACTGAGTAAATTCAGCAATTCTTAATTGGCAATTAGACAACGGTAAGACCAAGTTTTGCACCTATAAATACAGCTTCAACTCAGTGTTTTACACACAACAACATACACTAACTGATCATTATATTGCTTTAAGCTTTCATTCAATTGTTCATCATTTTCTACTCATTTCATAAAGCTTTTGAGAGCCATATTATTATTCAAAGTTGTTGTGATCTTGAGCGTATTATTTTACTCATATCTACTCATCAAGGAGTACCTTTGTTAAGTGAGTGTTCAAGTATTTCAAATACTTGTAAGAGAATTTTGATTCTCTTGTGTTGAGGAACTTGTGCTTCCTCTGTTGAAGTCTTTGGGATTGTATCCCCGAGCAAGTGAAGTCTTTGGGATTGTATCCCCGAGCAAGTGAAGTCTTTGAGGTGAGGAACCTCCGAGCAAGTGAAGTCTTTGAGGTGAGGAACCTCCGAGCAAGTGAAGTCTTTGGGATTGTATCCCTGAGCAAGTGAAGTCTTTGAGGTGAGGAACCTCCGAGCAAGTGAAGTCTTTGAGATTGTATCTCCGAGCAACTGTAAAGGTTTGTTAAGCACCCGTAAGCTTAACAAGTTAGTAGAAAATCTCGAGAGAGTCTCTCGGGGACTGGACTAACCACTGTTGTGGCCAACCAGGATATATCCTTGTGTAAGTTATTTTTATTGCACTTATTTACTTCCTGTAAAATTTAAATTCCGCAAGAAAACGCTAAATTTCATTAAAACGCTATTCACCCCCCCCCTCTAGCGTAGAGCGTTATTTCTAACATACATGAGGTTATGTGTATTTTTGTTTTTGGATGGACTTTGCAAGTCAAGTACTAGTTACCCCTTTTGGTCTGTTTGCATTTAGTTTACAAAAAATGACGCATGCTTAGTATAAGCATATTCCTTCATGTGATTAAGCCTTGTTGTTTTCAATCTTAAATTTATCATTTTAGTTTAGGGGTCAAAGTATGTTCTACTGAAAAGGCAAATGGCATGTTCCTGAAAGTGAGGTTTTCTTATGGTTATTCTGTGGGTGCAAAGCTATTGATACTTAATATAATTGGATCCATGTATTTGTATGAGAATGAGGTTTGTTTTTTCTAGATATACAAAGTCTTTGTTATAAGTTAGAATCAGAAGAGCATGCCTTTCATGTTTACTCATCATGTCACTTCATGGAACTCCATCTACTGTTCTTATGGATCAAGCCAATGTTTAAGTAAAATTGGAGTCTCATGGTTGTTTTGTAAAGCTAGTTACAAATTGATGTCAAGCATAATGAACCAATGAGTGTTTGATTTAGGAGTATTTGATTCAGTTAATTATCTATTATTCCATGTTTAAAACAAACATAAATCTGGAAATCAAATGGCAATTTATGCACATGTCTTGGGCTCGGATCCAATTGGGTCTTGTGTGCTATTTTGGTTTATAACAGACGACTGATCAACTCAATGTCTGCATGGTATCGTCAAAGAGGTTCAGTCATTGATCTCAATCTCGTTTCGTGGGTTGGCCTCATGCTAGATTTCTATGGCCCAATTCACATGTTTGGTGCAGTCATCAATTTGTAGTTTTGAAATTTAGTATTGGGCATCGTTTTCAGGCCCAAATGCTGGAGTCAATCGTGCATGGGTGCGGAGTTAGTATGCACTTTAACAATTTGGGGTGGTCACGTTTTAGTAGCCTTTTGATTAATTCACTTTTTCATTAGATAGGAGGTGAGCCGTATTAGATAATACAAAATAGTTATGGCCCTCAGAATTTTAGTTTGAATACCCTTTAAAATGGAATTGAGGCGCGCCGCGCCGCATTAAATAGAATCTCAAGTGTGTGGCCCTCACTTAATTATTTCTTTAAAATTATTAGAATTCGAGGTATGCTGTTTAGCAAATTCTCATGACCCTCGCAAAGTAAAAACGCGTAGTTGCTTTAGGCTCGTTGTTTTAATAATATTACCCTCCTAATTTCGGGTGTGCATTTCATGTGACCCAAATCCAAATCCTTAAAACATTGAATAAAATGTGTTTCGGATTGCCGGTGCATTTCATGTGACGTGATCCAAAGACATATTTTAGACGACGTTAAATCTTCTTATTCACTTGAACCACGAAATTCGGGAGTGCCTAACACCTTCTTAGACTGTAATACATAGTCAATCTTTTCCTCAATTCGGGATTTGAACCGGTGACATGGGACGCCATAAATCTCCCAAGTGGAGACTCTGAATGTTTCAATAAATAAATCCCATTTCGATTGTCCTTTAATTGGAAAAACTCCCTTTATTATACCCCTTCCAGGGTTGTGAAAAAAGGAGGTGTGACAAATGCTGCCAATCTCAATTGTGATATGATGAAAGCCATGTGTGAAACTTTCAGAATCAAGAACAAGAATTCCACAGCCTATAGACCTCAGATGAATAGAGTCGTAGAAACCGCCAACAAAAACATCAAGAAGACACTAAGGAAGATGGTAGAAAACCAAAAACAATGGTACTAGAAGATACCCTTCCCTCTATTGGGAAACCACACTACAGTTCGCACATCAACCGGGGCAACTCCCAACATGTAGGTTTATCGTACCAAAGTTGTCATCCTAGCCGAGTTAGAGATTCCTTCTTTAAGAATCATAGGGGAAGCCAAACTCAGCGATGTAGAATAGATAAGGAGCCACTGTGAATGATTGGCCCTTATCGACAGGAAAAGGATGAACGCAATATGTCATGGTCAACTTTATCAGAATAAAATGTCCAGAGCATTTAACAAAAGGATCAAGACAAGACAGTTCGTACCAGGACAGCTGGTATTGAAGAAGATCTTCCCGTATCAAGATGAAGCCAAACGAAAATTCTCTCCTAACAGGCAAGGTCTGTACATGGATCACAGGGTGCTGACAGGAGGAGCACTCATACTTGCAGAAATGGATGGAGAAAATTGGCCCAAACAAATCAATTCAGACGCAGTAAAAAGATATTATGCTTAGACTATTTATATTTCCTCATCTGATGTAATTGAACTACGCTTGAACTGATTCTCATTTAAGAGGGGATACATAGGAAGCCTTATGGTTTCGTTCATATCATAATAAAATTTCCATTTCCCCCAAGATCAGAAACTGAGGTAGAATTTTAAGAAGGACCCTCAAAATTCTGGAGCAAGTCCAGCCAATGCCATCTCATGCCGGAAAGTCAAAAATTGTTTAAGAAACTAGGGCAGAATTTTAAGAAGGGTTATCAAAATTCCGAGGAAAGGTCGACAAGTCTCGTTACTTGCAAACGACTAAAGGATCATCCACCAAACTAGAGCAGACTTTTGAGGAGGACCCTCAAAATTCTAACATGAGAAAGTTACAATGTTTCGAAAATGTGTTACAGTCACTAGTTCATCTAAAAATCACTTGATATATCAACATGTTTCTAATATGACTCTTTTTATCTATAATTGCATATTTTTGAAAACTCTATTTCCGTAACAGTCAGGTGTTACCTGGGGAAACTCAAAAAAGGCCTCATGAATGAAGCAAAGCAAGGCCGCACAGAAGCACGAATCAACCTCTCCTTACAAAACATACAACATTTCTTTGAATGTAAGAATATCTGACGTAGTGATAGCATCCGTAAATATATACACATGACAATATCTCTATCAATCAAGCTATCATACACCGGATATATCTCTAGCTAAGACATATACTACTCTTATTTTCTACCTGCTCTTTTAATGGACTAAGCCCTGTCCCGCGTACTTGCATGAGGCTACTCCTTGCCTCCATATCTACACGAGGCTAATCCTTGACTCCCTACTTGCATGAGGCTAATCTCTACCTCCATACTTGCATGAGGCTGATCCCTTCCTCCATACTTTCATGAGGCTAATCCTTGCCTTCATATTTGCACGAGGCTAATCCCTGCCTCCATACTTGTACGAGGCTAATCTCTGCCTATATGATTGTATCAGGATAATCCCTGCCTCCATACTTGCATGAGGCTAATTCCTGCCTACATACCTGCATGAGGTTAATCCTTGCCTTCATACTTGCATGAGGCTAGTCCATGCCTTCGTACTTGCATGTCGCTAATCCTTGTCTCCATACTTTGCATAAGGCTAATCCCTGCCTTCGTACTTGCACGAGGCTAATCCCTGCCTCCATATTTGCATGAGGTTAATCCATGCCTCCATATTTACACGAGGCTAATCTTTGCCTCCCTATCTGCATGAGGCTAATTCCTGCCTCCACAGTTGCATGAGGCTAATCCCTGCCTCCATATCTGCATGAGGCTAATCCTTGCCTCCGTATCTGCACGAGTCTAATCCCTGCCTCTATACTTGCATGAGGCTAATCCCTGCCTCCATACTTGCATGAGGCTAATCCCTACCTCCATACTTGCATGAGGCTAATCCTTGCCTCTATATCTGCATGAGGCTAATCCTTGCCTCCGTACCTACATAAGGTTAATCCTTGCCTCCATATATGCATGAGGCTAATCCTTGCCTCCATATCTGCGCGAGGCTAATCCTTGCCTTCATATGTGCATGAGGCTAATCTCTGCCTCCATATCTATATGAGGCTAATCTTGCCCCTATACTTGCATGAGGCTAATCTCTGCCTCCATAGCGGTATGAGGCTAATCCCTGCCCCATATCTGCATGAGGTTAATCCCTCCCTCCATATCAGTATGAGGCTAATCCCTGCCTCCGTATATGCATGAAGCTAATCCCTGCTTCTATATTTGTATGAGGCTAATCCATGCCTCCACATTTGTATGGGACTCGGCATTACTATTTGCTTTTCAATCGGGCTAAGCTCAACCCTTCACTTCTCAAGACTAAGACTTGTCTTATTAACATCATATTATGGCATATCATGGGCTGAAATTTCGCTAACCTATCCGAAGGCGTCATAGTCAAAAAGGCATCATCCTCATAGCCGGAAGATACCATGCCATGACCTGAGGATCTCTCAAATTTGCATATCATTATTTAAAGGCATCATGGTTCGGAGGCACCATCTTCATGGCCCAAGAACATCATTTCATGTCCTACAAATATCACATTAAACAATTTATGGCCCAGGACATCATGGTCTGAGGACATCATCCTTAACTGTCCGAAGACAACTTTCATGGTCCAAAAGGAATTTGCATCATGTTTAAATTTCCACACAAATATATGTCTATTGCATCTCTTTATCTACAGGTGACCAGCAAGCAACCTCCATCCTAGCAGGAGCGACCTTGCTCCAGTTCCTTCAAAATATCTCAAACTTAGCCGTTCGCCATAACCACTCTTGCATCTAGTCTGAAATCGTGTGATCATACTTGCAATGACTTCATCGGTATATTCCTCCAATGAATCGGGAACCACACATGACCTGATTCCAGTCAAATAAGGGATATGTAGGCAACTCAAACACCAGAGTTTGGCCTCTATCTTTCAAAACATCTCATCCAACCAGAATTGGCCAGTATTTCTTTACCTGAAAACTCTTTCATCATTCCCGGGTAAAGAGAGGCAGTTATTGATATCTAATTTTTCTCTATAACATTTTTAAAAATACATATAGACCATTAAAATCATGCAATAGCATCAATGGGTATTTTCCCATAATTTTCTTTTCCCTCAAAATAATTTATTTTAATATTTTTTTAATATAAATAATTGTAAAATTATATCACAAATGAATTTAGAATCTGGCTTGATTTAATATTACTATTATAGGTCCTATTGAGTCCAAATTATTTTATAAATAGCCAACTTGGCACCTTTTGGTTATAATTGCAATAACCTTGCAATTATAGCCCATGCAAATATTTTTCGTATCATTTTTACTAGAAACTAGTCATTTGCATTTTTAAACACTAAATAACGATTTTAAAACATTTCTATGCATGAAATTTATTTTTTATAATTAGTAATTATTTTACAAATTATTCTTAATCAATCTTTTGGGGTATTCAATAAATAGCCTCTTCTATTTCAATTGTTGTCTTGAAATTAACTAAACCAATACCCCTTTAATACCATTCCAATACCCCTTTAATGCCAGCCCAATGTGCCCAAACCCAATATGTACCTACTCGATCCAAGATCCTCATCAAATTATGGTTGTTGATCTTTTAGATCAATGGTACACATCAATAGTTTCCTTTTTTAATCTAACGACCCCCTAAACCCTAATCATTTCCTCTATATAGCCGCCCTCGAATCCATTCCTCTCTGCTTCTCTCTGAGACCAACCTCTAACCCTAATTATCATCACCTAAAATCAGCCTAAATCTTTTAAATCCATGTCCGATCTATGGCGTCATATGGTTGTACGAAGCATCTACTTGTCTCATATCTCCCTGGTTGTTTGATTTTATGGTTTATGTTGAAAGACCTCAAATAGATCTGGTCCAGATCTCGTTTAAGGCTCTATAAGAGTTCATCCATGGTTTTTGAGTAATTACTATCGGAGTTCCACAGTTCAAATCCTTGATTCAAAGGCCAGATTCTCTTACCCTTTCTCTTTTTTCTTCAGGAAATACAATTTTTGACTTGAATCGGTTCCAAATCTCCGTAGATCTAAAAGATCCTAAGTTCATCGTTGATTTTCCTAAATTTCCTTTACTTCTTTACTAGTTAAATGTCGAAACATTTTTCTTATATTAGGGTTTGGTTTTTGGTCGAACCTCTAGGTATTTGAAACATGTTTAAACTTCCATGGCCGTTTTTCTCGGTTCTTTTACGCCTATGCTGCTTACCAATTTTTAAACACTATAATACTTCAGGTTTTTGACCTCTATGAATTCTGTTAGTTCGAATCACTGTATGTTGACACACCTTCGAGTTCGCTTCTTTAAGTGTTTTCAAACTAGGGTTTCATCCCTTTAAGTTTTCTTTTAAATTTCTTAAGTGTTTGATTGTGGTTCTCTTTACTTGTTTGATTGATTTTTCATATCTATGTTTTAATACCTAGTTTTTCTTCTTACTTCACATGATTATTTCAATATTTTTACCCATTCTTCTTTAGTTCTGTCAAGTTAAAAGGATTGATAAGATTATATATTTTGCCGAGATTGGTACTTCTCTATGATCTCTTTCCTTATTTGTGACTCATGACTAGTACTACTTGCCTTAATTGGTTTATTTGCGTGACTTATGAGATTCAATTGCTTTAACCGACTCCTAGGGGTCTTTGATTGATTTATATACCTTAGTGAATCTGTAATTTGGATGTGAATTGATTCTCCCTAATATAAGGTGTGCTTTCCGAATTCTGTTGAATTATTTGATTGGGTTTAACCCCAATTAACTGTTTCATTTTACTTGCATGCCTTATTTGGAATTCTTAATTATTATTTGCCTTATTTGTTTAACTCTGTTAAGTGCTATATAATCTCCCCATTCTGACTTTTGAAAACATGAACACTGGTTCCTGCACACTCTCAAAGCTCTCTATTCTCTTTTTTTTACTTGCAATTCTCACTAATCTAGCCGGCTGTAAGCCAAGGTTGGCTATTTGCACCATCTCTGCTCTATATTCTACATTCTTTCCTTGAATGGTATGTACTGATTCAAATTCCCATTCCAAAACTATGTGTTTGCTCTGTTGTTGTAGTTTATTAGTTATGATTTTCAGTTTGTTGTAGTTTGTTGTAGTTTATTACTATTCTACTATCTTGTGCTCAATACGTACTCAGCATGCCTAGATTATACTACCTAATTATTGTATCACTTAGCATGATTGAAGTTTTGTTCTGTTAAAAGCTAAGACTAGTATATCTATCCATAAGGATCTGTTTAGCATATCCAATCCTATTTTGAGATAGTTGCATGGGTCCTGTCTATTCACTAGTATGTCCAAGCTATATTGTTTGTTTACTGCCTTACCCAACATGTCTACGTCCTGCTTGTTCTATATGTGATTAGTATTCTCTATACTTTGAATGCTTTATGAAGCGATTGCTTAGTCTGTCTTACCTATTCTATTTTTTCTAATGAGATCCTGTTAAGGCATCTAGCCCTACAAAGTATTCTGATTGTATGCCTAAGACTTATGTGTTATCAAAATGTCTTTATTGTAATCTTTTCAACTAACTTGACACTTACCCAACCTCATTTGTATGTCTATTTTCTTATACACTAGGCTATATTCTATGTGTGACCCAATCCCCATCTCCCTCTATGAAGAGTTTGCTTGCCCAAAATGTTTCTGAAACTGTGTGTTCGATGACTTGCTCTCTGATCTAAAAGAATGTTCTTCATGTTTTTCTCAAACTGTTTTCCACCTTAACTAGAACTGCTTTTAGAAAATCTTTTATTTATAAGGCCCTTTTGGCTACTATTTACCAAACTCTTTGAAATCAAATGCACACTCACATTACTCTTAGCTTACTAAGTCATGCCCATCTAGTGTGTGTACTGCTTTGTGATCCTTGAGATCTCTATGAACTCTGGCGTATCAGGGATAGAACTTCCACACTGCACATAAATCGGTTCTTACTTGAGAAAGGTTTGGTTTTGAGAACTATCCAGAATCCTTGAGGTCCTCAGGGAACTCTGACACTTCAGACATGAAATTGGGCTATGGAACTTTGGCCATTTGAGACTAGTGAATGCTTGATAAACCATGATTGCCTTGGTCCTACTTCATGCTCCCTATAGTTTGATATATATACATATATATATATACATATATATATATACATATATATATATACATATATATATATACATATATATATATACATATATATATATACATATATATATCATTTATTCAATTCTTGGTCTGTTATAATTAATTGTAAACAAATTTTGTGGTGACTAGTAAAAAGGAGGGTAGTTGTATATTCTGGGTAAAATTGGATAGATAATATGCCTATAGGGTCTATTTCATATCAAATGTGTTTGCTAGATGACATTCCTATAGGGGGCTTGTTTGGTTCAAATGTGCTTGTTAGATAATATGTTTATAGGATATGCTTTGGTTCAGTGAATTCTGCTTGCTTTACTTTTATACAATTAGACATCATATCTATACGATAAAAATCACCTCTTAAAAATTAGATATCATACCTATGGGATTTAAAATCAGTTGTAACAGAAATTATGCCTATAGGGATTTCGCTGTAGTCAAAGAAATTCTGCTTGCTTCACCTTATGTTCAATAAATCATGCATATAGGATATAAACCAGTTTAGTTAGATTTAAAATCAGTTTAACCCGTGCCTGTAAGTTCTGAATCACATCAACTAACTATAGAACTACCGCAAGAGGTCATAAATACCTCCAGGGCCACAAGGAAGGGACGAGTAGTGCATGCATATGATATCTTTCAATGTTGATAGAATGCTTTAGGCTATGATCAAGGGGAAAGAATTGGGTAGTAAGGATATGATGACTACGCGCCAATGTCACATGTAGCCTCTCATTGAGGAGTGATTACCGGGTATTGTGTAGGTATGATCTTGTAGGCTAGCCAACCTAGGACCCCTCTTTGTCAATTCTAGTTGTTTAAATTAATTTCTTTTCTTTACATATGAGCAAATTCTTCAAACCTCTCTCTTGCTCCGATTACCTGAATCATACCTCTGTTTAGAATGTAAAAACATGATTTTATTTGCGAATATGTGTTGAAATTGCTTGTAAAAGGAATTCACATAAGGTTAAGTTCGACCGGAACCTGCCGTTGTTGATTGCAAGGGGTGCCTAACACCTTTCTCTCAAGGTTATTTTGAGCCCGTACCCTAATCTCTGTTAATTCAAACCAGTCCATGAGTTAATTGCTCTAGATTCCCTGATGCACCAAAAATCGTTAGGTGACGACTCTTCAAATGCCAAATCCCAAAAAGAAATGAGTTGTTCCAAATGAATGTAAAAGCCAGGGCTTCTTCAAGGAAAAGGGGGCGCCACACAGGGAGTCTCACGATTCGGTCCAACCAAATAAGAATTCAAAAAATATCGAAAAATCCCCAGAATCTAAATCTAGGGCAGAGATTTTATTTCACTTTTGAAAGACTCAATTCCAAGAGTTAAGTCCATAACCCCTCATTTTGAGTCTAGTTTGAGCCTTCATGCCGACCCTTCTTTCCAACCCTATCCAAAACCTTCCAAATAAATACCTCCAGATATTCCTTCAAGAATGCCAAGAGAAGCATGCAATGAAAAATGGTTGTTACACAGCATAGAACCCTTTCAAGTTGCTCTTAAAAAGGGAAAGAAAAAGAAAAAGAAAAAGAAAAAATGAGAGAGTCTTACTAGTGAAAACCCTCACTTGCACTATAAGGCGATGGTAAGCAGAGATGAACAAATGAGAATGACTTATTGGTGAAAACCCCTCGGGGCACCACTAGTCGAAAGTGAGTCGTGAAGTTGATGCAAAGGATTGGCACGAACAAGCTCTATTTCAAAAGTCATAAGAATGGTAAAAGAAAATATTAGATCAGTTGACAGATCAGGACGTTGAGTCCAAATGTATATCATGACCAATAAGGCTAGTTATTAAAAAGAAGAAAAAAAGAAAAGGAAAAAGCGTCTTCCTTCTGTCCTTCTGACAGAGTCATTTCTTGTTAATACTTGTTTCTTTGCTTCATTGTGTTCTTCTCTCTGAGTCTGTCCTTGTAAAAACAAGCAAGAAAATATTTCACAATTACTACCATCTTTTCAGTTGCACAAAGTAAATTTGGCCAGCGCACTCAGTCTTTACTTTCAACATGCCTTGAGGATTCATGAAAATTCTCCCACCAAAAAGACTCTTGTCGGCCTCCTTGACACAAGCAAAGATAACTTGTAATTCTCTCCGACAAAAAAATTGCTCAAAAGCATGAAGTCATTCAAGATATCAGAAGCAAAGATCTCCAGTCGGGATAAGGCATATTGAGCCTCAAATACAAATGGTACTGGGTGTGAAGCACTTAAGGTTGATGCAGAGCAAAAGTCTCTTGAAACCAACTCAAGCTAATTGAGCAGAAGCCAAGCTGCCCAAGACTCAAGGCCACAAATCGACCACTATTTTTAATTCTGAAAAAAATTTCTTTGTGTGAAATAGGAACAAAGCAGTGCAAGAAAAGTGGTTCAAAAAAGAGAAGACAAAGAAAAAAATAGAAGAGTCGGCGAATGGAAGTTTCTCAAATTTTTGCCCTTATTTGTCTTGTTAATATCCATAAATCATGACACAGCTCTTTACATTTTCCTCATAGGGCAATACGTTCTAGTCTGATGGATTTTCCTTCCAATAAAAATCTTAGTCCGATGAATCTTTCTCCTAAGTTAACAAAAAAAACCTAGTATGATGAATCTTTCTCCTAGGATAAACGTCTTAGTCTGATGAATTTTTCTCCTAAGATAGAAGACCTAGCCTGATGAATTTTCTCCTAGGATAGAAATGTTAGCCTGATGAATCTTTCTCCTAAGATTAAAACCTAGTTTGATGAATCTTTCTCCTAAGATAACAAAAAAGGGACTTAGCCTGATGAACTTTCTCCTAGGATCAAAATCTTAGTCTAATGAATCTTTCTCCTAAGATAGGAAACCTAGTCTGATGAATTTTCTCCAAGGATCGAAATCTTAGTCTGATGAGTTTTTCTCCTAAGATAAGAGCCCTAGTCTAATAATTTTTCTCCTATGATATCTTAGTATGATGAATCTTTCTCCTAAGATACCCAAAAAAAAGACCTACATTGTTGAACTTTCTCCTAGAATCAAAATCTTAGTCTGATAAATTTTCTACCTAATATAGAATACCTAGTCTGATGAACTTTCTCCTAGGATAGAAATTTTAGTCTAATGAATCATTCTCTTAAGATACGAAGAAAAAAAAAGAGAAGTGTCGATATCCGATTTTCTTCTATACATTTTTAAATACATAAATATACTTTCAAAATAGCATATATGCAGCTGTAAGCATGCATAAGCATTTTATAATTTTTCTATAATTTTAAAGGCTTCAAATTGATTTATTTAGTCTCTTTTTACTTATAAAATTCCCAAATTATCCTTCAAATTATTTTATGGTGATCTAGCCATCTAAATTCTATATTTATGCCAAAATATTGCTTAAATAATTTTAATACATTTTTATAATTGCATTTACTTTTTTAGCTAATTGCATATATTTGCAATAGCCCTATTAATGCATAATTACATTGTAGATGTGTAAAATTATCTTTTATATTTTTAAAATATTAAATAACTATTTTAAATTATTTTAGAACATGAAATTATTATTTATAGAAATCACTTATTATTTCTTATAAGTTATATAGTGTTAAAGTGGTTTTTTAAAATCTAGCCTAATTTCATTTCAATTTCAGCCCCCAATACCCAGCCCAATTCATAAACCTAAACCTACCCATGCCTAATACCCATCCGCCCCAACCCAATATCCTGCCAAATCCTGGTCGTTGTTCGTTTTGATCAACTGTCGATGTTTCCCCTTCCTAAATTAAACCAAAGACCCCTGCCCCTAACCCTATCATTTTCCCTTACACCGACGCCCTAAAATCCTCTTTGCTCTCAAGTGCTCTCAACCTAGCCCTAATCCAATACCACTAACCCCCATCTATGGTTATCTCCGGTGACCTCTCACCACCTCTCAGGCCTTCAATGGTCTCTCTCATGTCATTCTTGCCCTCTATAAGGCCCTCAAGGGACCAGGGCTATGTCGACTTGTATCTAGGGTTCATCTCTTGCCTGTGCCATGACATTCTGGTGTGATTTTGAGAGAGATCGTCCTATATTAGCTCTCGATCTATGGTTTTCTAAAAAGTTTTCTTCATCTATATATAGTTCTCTTGTAAACCCTAATTACTTTTCTAAAACCTCCTAGATCTATACAGATCTAAGGTGATTTGAGTTTGTTTTCTGTGAGCTTTTATAATAGCCTTGAGATTCTTTACAAGAATCATGTGATTTCAAGTGATTTTCATCTTTTTCTAAAATTAGGGTTTCCTGAATTTCCCTTTAAAATTTGTTTGATGATTCTTTGCGTTAAAAATTCTGTTTCTCATATATTTTGACTAATATTTATGAGTCTACTATAACCTTAACTTATTTGTACTGAAAAACCCTAATTTTTGGGGTTCTTCGTTTGGTTTCTGGATATTGTTGCATATGATTGTATTCTTGCCTTGGGCTCTTATGATTTCTCGTGATTTTCTTGTCCTAATATACTTCTACTAAATTTTCCTAGTTCGACCTTTCACTAATATTATGTACTTGTGTTCATAATGACCATTCATGCAAAACTTGTATACTTTTTCTTGAATAAGTGTCGTTTAACTATGGGTTATGTTAAAGCTATGTGAAGTCCCGACTATTCATACTCTACCTTATTTTATATGCTAAGCATGCTGCCTCTTTCATGACTTTCTGGACCCTTGATTATTCTAAATCCCTTAGTTCCTCGTTTTAATTTGAACACTTTCCTTTAAACGTTTCATTCTTACTTCTTTATTCAATTTGATTGAATTTGCCTGCCTTAATTGCTTTTCCCTATCTTGTTTGTATTTTGTTGATTATTACTGATTTGTAACCTTAATTAAACTGATGTGCATTTACCCTTAATTACCTATCCTATGCCTAAACTTTACTTTATTCTTTCCTTAAATACTTAGTATGTTTACCGTTGATTGAATTGTCCCTTGATTAAGGGAAGATCTTGTTGATTTACATGTGACTTCCCTAATTTTCTACTTAATTGATCTCTTACCTTATGTGTCAAGGCTTTAATTACTATATTAACCTCCTATTCTTTTAAGTTCTGGGAACAACAACTACGAACACTAGTTCAAAAACTCTCTCTTATACTTAAAGCTTTCTGCTCTTTCTGTGATTTGCTACTTCCATTGAATTCTGCTCTATAATTTGTGCCTTGCTATCCTTAAATGGTATGTCTATAATAAACTTTTGGAATCCAAACCCTATGTGTTTTTTCATTGCATTAGTTAATCAGTTATGGGGTCAATTTGATTCCTGCCTACTTCTTTGATCAACATGTTTAAAATCTACATGTTCAATATATGCTTTAATTCTGCACCCTTTCTTACTTACTTCATTGCCTAGCATGTCTAAAATCCTATCCTTTCAATGCATGTTTTGCACTCTGCTTACTTCTTTACTTAGCATGTCCAAACCATATATTTAAAACCTATTCAATATAGGTGAACTATTATTTATGTTCTAACTATTTACTGAGTCTCTAAGATCCATAGTGTTGCATGCAGTTTGCGACTATATGTTCCTTATATCCTTACCCATGTACCCTAATATGACTCTTGTGTGCCACAATCTCTTAATCCCTATGTGAAGATCTGTTAGTTAAGTGTTATTTTCTAACATTTCTTATGACCAATTAATCATCTGATGTTTGACACTCTTCTTAAACTGTCTTTTACCATTAAGTTATTTCCTGTTTTCTGAAAAACTTTTCTACTTCAAGCCCCTAATAGTTAGCTTCTTCTTTTTATTTGTTTATATAATTATTTTAACTGGTCTCTAATAATTATTTATAAATAATATCGGGGTGATTAGTTAAAAGGGGTGGGTAATGACTTATATGTGGGTAACTCGGGTAGATACCATGCCTATAGGATTATATTAATACAATATTTATGTTTTCTTTACTTCCACAATACTAGAAACCATGCATATAGGATCCAAATAACTTTAATAATAGAAATCATACTTATAGGATCTAAATGGCTTTATAATTAGATATCATGCCTATAGAGTGTAAAGTGATCAAGTTTAGTTTCTGCTGCAACATGTATTAGTATTTGTCTCACTAGAAATCATGCCTATAAGTTCGAAAATTAGTTCTTAACCATCAGATACCATGCTTATAGGAATTAAAATTAGTTCTAGTAGAAATCCTGCCTATAGAACTTTAAAATCAGTTTTTATTTAAACAAATCAGTTTAATTCATGTTAGTTCATTCTGAATTGATCGTCTGCTTCTTTAAATGAGTTTTCAAACATTGCATTAATTTACTATCGCTAGAAAGCATGTCTATAAGATCTCAAGTGTTCGTTTAAAACTGTTCACTATTTTATAGCATCAATGTTGATATCATGCCCTTAGGACATTATTTAAAACTGTTCTATGTTATTTAAAACTGTTTATATTTAAGAGGTCTAAATTGGTAGTCAAGCTAAATAGAATTTTGACACTTTTTCCTAGTTCAATACTGCATAAGCCTTGCTCACCTCGATATCATGTTCTAGGATTTTCTTTTAAATACTTGACCGTTGTTTGAAGACGTGCATTTACTTGTTATATTTTTGGAGGTGACCGTGAGCCTATAATTCGTTCTCTTTAAATGCAGTCCTACTTGTTCTTGATTGATGCCTAGGCTCCTTATCCTTTAAAACTTTAGGAAGGTCTAGAATTTTCCAAAAGTGGAGGTCCTAAAATACCTCCAGGGTCACGAGGAAGGGACAGGTAGTGCACGCATAGGACGTTTTCAAGGTTTCTAGAAAGCTTTTAGGCTATGACCAATGGGAGGGAATTGGGTAGAAAGGTACATGATGACTATGCGCTAATGTCACGTGTAGCCCCTTATTGATGCATGTTTACCGGGAATTGCATGAGGTGATCCTATAGGCGAACCAACCTAGGACCCCTCCTTCCTAAACTCCCAATGTTTAAACTTTACCTTTTTTTCTATATGTATGCAACTTGATCAAGTCTTTTCCAGTTTTATCTCATTACTTGGGTTAGACAACGTCCAAAGCTTGCCTTTATTTACAATTTTTGTTTAAACTATTTATCTGTGGAAAGGACTAATTCATAAGTATAAGTTCGGTCTGGACCCATCATTTTAGACCAAGAGGAGGGCCTAACACCTTCTCCTCATGGTTAGTTCGAGCCCTTACCCTAAATCATTGGACATGTAAACCAGTCTAAGAGTTAATCGCTCTAGGTGCCGTAACGCACCATAATCTGTTGGGTGGTGACTCTTCAAAATGCCCAAATTCCCAAAAGGAAATGAGTTATTACACCCATGGATGTCGAAACTCGAACCTCTCTCTCCGCAAAGAGGGAAAAAAGGAGGTGCAACAACATGATGACTCTGCTTGGGATATCTTAGGTTCTTACCCTAACGAACTTAGTTTTATGAATTAGTCCAAGCATACATTATCACGTACCATTTCCCCTTATTTAATTTAATTGTCTATTTTCTTTTAAGAATTTATGATTCTCTATTCCTGAAACTGACTTGCCTCTTTGTTTTTCTTTTTTGTTACTGTCTTTCAATTGTTTAAATACCGTATTTATTTTTCTACGTGCAAATACTTGACTACATGCTAAATTGATGCATAATTCATGCTCCACATCATATTCCACTCGTGCGTATCAAATCCTATAGGAATGCTTGATGAGTGGTTGCGCTCTTTCTATTTATTATCCTTAAATTTGGAAAGGCTTATTTGCGGTAAAACTAGTCGATTAGAGGTGCATTCGAGGGTTTCGTGCCTTTCTCCCTCAAGTTGTCCGCTTGAGGGTACCAATCTAAACCTCTATAGTAACCTTACTCTAGTCTAAATTGCGCATACATCATGGTCAAACCTTGTCAGATTAATATGTTGTCCACATAATAATCCTTTAAGATAAGACTTAACCAAAAGTCTATCGGGTTTTCCATAATCCCAAAGGACACAACCACATTCTATTCATTAATTTAAAGAACTAAATGTCGATATGCCAATCATGAATGTATAAATAGCCGAGTCTGGTGGGGAAAGGCCGAACCCTTTTTGTTTTGCAGAACATGAGGTACGAGGTTCCCAGTAGTATGGTTAGCAACATCCCACTATTGTCGCTAGATTGATGAGAGGATCTTTCCTCAAGTGACAAGAAACATGTGAGAAAATACCCGGGTAACTTCTTTCCCTGCTAGACACTGAGCCAAACAACAAGTTGATTGAGGCTACCACTTTGTTCTGGGATAGTGAGAGGTCGGTGTTCTGTTTCGGTGACATAGAAATGACACCACTTCTAGAAGAGAATGGAGGGATCGCTAGATTGACTTGGAATAGCCCCAGGTTATTAGTGCCGGAGAACCGTGATGGTAAAGTGTTTTTAAAGAAAATGGGGCTGAAGAAAAATGCTGACCTGGTATGCCTGAAGGAATCTTACATACCCTTCGAATATCTGTATGAGAGGTATGGACATAGCAAGTCCTATCGTACCTACCATGATAAGCTCTCTCTTACTTCTCTGGTCCACATCTGCCGCAGAGTGTTCGTGTTCATTGTATGCTTCTTAGGCATGATAGTATTCCAATAAAAAGGAAACGAATCCACACTACATTGGCCGTGGTCGTCAAGAATTTGATGGAAGGGATTAACAGATAGACATATACTATAGTCCCCATGATCATAGCCAGCATCTACAGGGCTCTAGAGTACTGTCAACGAGAAGTCAAGTATTTCGAGAGTTGTAACTTGTTGCTACAGTTGTGGTTGTTAGAACATTTCCAATGGGGTCACTATCGCCATGAATTTTTGCGAAGGGCTTGAACAACCATATTGCCTTCCATCCCAAGTGGATGACTTACATTTCAGACAAGTTTGCTCAGCCGGAAAGTGCCAAGGAATGGGTAGAGTTCTTTGACGATCTGACTGAAGAACATGCACAATGTATGTTTGAATGGTTCCCAATGGCTGAGTTCATCATCATATTCTGTGATGCTCCACACTTGGTGTTGATCAGGTTGAGAGGGATATACCCATTTGTCCATATCCGAGTTATGAGACAAGTAGGCAGGAAACAAGTTGTACTAAGGATTGCCAATATGAGTCCTTTCAGGGCAGACTTTCAAGATGATGACGTCCCTTACAAATGCCAAGATCAGCACATGTGGAACAACAAGATTACTGTAGATAAGAGCACCATTGAGCCAGATATGTATCATGCAGGGTGCGAACCTCTCTAACCGGTATGGCTAGAAGACAATCTAAAATGAATAGTGATGCAGGCCAATCGAGGGAATAGAATCATAGACGAAGAAGCTGAAGCTCAAGTCCAATACAACAGGCTGCACAAAAGGGTCCACGACTATGAGAATGAGCACCGGGAAATACATGAGAGGAATGTAAGGTTTATCGAAGAATGGAAAGAAATGGAAATCACCTCCAACATGAATTTGGAATATCTGGAGCAAGGGATAGTAGAGCTAGAAGGCAAAGTGATAAAGAGGATCGATGATTGCCAGAATGTTGAAGGAGCTGAAGGAGGACATCTGACCAGAGCCTATTTACTGTTGGGTCTGCGCAAACAGGGGGACCTATATGATGGACTCAGGAAGATCGAATTTAGGGAAGGTCCTTCTAGGACCAAATAGACTAGATTTATTCTGATTTCCTAAAATGTAATAAGGCTAAGTGCCAGTAATGACTTATTTTTATTATTTTAGTGTCGTTTAGGATTCGTCTATTTTTACATTATGAAATGAAGAAATTATTAGCACCCAAAGTTCTCCAACATTCGTCATTAGGCCTACCTCGAGTAAAGTGAGGCTCCCCAAATGAGGACACGAATTTACATGCCCACAATATGTGTTTAAATATTGCAAACATTTCAAAATCTTCACTAACTTGTTACCTTTTTATTTTTCCTTATTTTTTATTCTCATTCCCTTAGGTTGGTTCACTCATACTGGAACATCAATATAATATACCAAATCTAAAGGCCCTCCACCACCTCCAACTCTAAGCAATACAAAAAGCAAAGGAAAAGCAAAAATGGATGACATAAGTGGTACCCGAAAGGAGAATGTTAAGAACATAGAAGCTTCAGACTGACGGAGCACTCCGGCACCGAATAACCTAGTCTTGAGATTGGAACAAAAGATATTGAAGTTGTAAGGAGAACTTGAGCAGGTCCACAACTTGGTAAACCTATCACTCACCCTAAATGTCCTTGACATCAATCAACAGAATACAAAGAACCTAGTACCTCCCCAAAACACACAAAACCCACATCAAAAAATCCTCCTCCACAAAATTGATACACAAATCCACCCAAAAATCCCAATCAATTACTAATACCAACTCCGCCACAACATCACCACTAATCCATTCAGTACCCACCAACTACCACTTACCACACTCCCCAAAACACACCACAACACATGCCCGATCACCAAAACTCAACCGATGACCATTATTACATCCAAGTCCCTAGAACCTATCAAAGCAACCCTATATATGTGGAAACTGTACCGCACTCTATCCAACTAATCTTCTATACATCGGAATCCTCCAGGAAATACCTGATCATTTAAAACATGGCTAAAGAATTGAAGAATTTGACGACCTGATTTCGTGGTGTCGAAGGTGACAAAGGAATAAAAACTTTGAACTATGAAGACCTAAGCATACATCCAGATGTAGAACTACTAGAGGGGTACAAACTTCCCAAGTTCGAGCTGTTCGATGGTACTGGTGATCCCAGGGTTCATTTGAGAACCTATTGTGACAAGCTTGTCAAGGTCAGAAAAGACGAAAAGGTCCGGATGAAACTCTTTATGAGGAGTCTTACTGGAGATGTTTTTTCCTGGTACATTAGCCAAGATCCTAATAAATGGTCCAATTAGGTAAGTATGGCGTCAGATTTCATAGACCGGTTCAGGTTCAACACAGAAAATGCACCTGATGTTTTTTATATTTAGAATCTTAAGAAGAAACCTACTGAGACTTTCTGCAAGTACGCTACTCATTAGAGGTTGGAAGCGGCCAAGGTCAGGCCATCTTTGAACGAAAAACATATGAACAAGTTCTTCGTCAGAGCACAAGATCCGTAATATTATGAAAGGTGGATGGTTATCAAAAATCACAAATTCTTTAATATAATCAAACTTGGAGAAAGAATCAAAGAAGGAATTAAGATCAAGATGGTAACAAACTTTGAGGCACTACAGGCCACAAATAAGGCATTACAATCAGACGGCATATCAAATAAGAGAGATGTTGGGACAGTAATGGTGGCTCAGGGCCCGAAATCTCCACTTATCTATCAAACACCTCCACTCACATATCAAACACCTCCACCCACATATCAAACACCTCTACCCACATACCAGGCACCACCACCCATACATCAACCCTCATCTTCAAGATATTCCCAATCAGCCAATGTCCATCACACTTATAACTCCCAACCATCCCACTTCGAATCACCACCAGCTCACCAAATTTATCCAAGACCAAGACCCAACTTCGACCACAAACAACCCAGACAATACACCGTCATTACTGACCTCATTGACCAATTGTACAAGAGGTTGAAAGTCAAGGGTACATCACTCTAGTTCTCGCTGTGGCATTAGAAAATCCACCCCAATGGGTCAATCCGAACAAAACTTGTGCGTACCATTCCAGTATGAAGGGTCACACCACTACTGAATGACGAACACTGAAGGATAAGATCCAAACGCTAATTGACAACAAATTCATACAGGCAAAGGAAGTCATGCCTAATATCCGCAACAATCCCCTCCCTGATCATAGATGTGGTGGAGTACATGTGATAGAGATTAATAAAGAATGGGACCCTGAGGGGTCGATTGGGTTTATTCGAGAAGGTGATGAATTTAATGTTGCAGTCACACTTACTCCTATTGAGGTACAAACCCAATCACCAATTGAGGCTGAGGTAGCTACATCAATTCTATTCGAGGTAGGGGTGGCTCCACTTGCGACCACCCCTACTCCATTTGAAGTAGAAATAGTCACACCCTTCACAATGAAAATATCAACCATACCTCCTTTACCCTAAGATTATGATGCTGAGTCTCGGCGAAAAGGGAAAGCCAAGGTAGAGGAATATGATGTTGCACAAGGAATGACTAGGACTAGAAGAGTCTATATACATCTGACCACTTGAGAGGTTTAAGTAAGGATGCCACTACCAGGTAGCCTATCATTAAGACAGGACCAGATGATCTGTGGAAGAAAGTGCAAGCAAAGGAGTACTACGTTGTTGACCATTTGAACAAGACCCATACTCAGATATCTATCCCTTTACTGTTGCAAAATTTAGAGGCACATAAGAGCGATTTAATGAAAATGCTGAGTGAGGCTTATGTACCCAATAACATCACTGGTGGAGAAATAGCCAATATGGTAGGGTAAGTATTAGAAAGTTATAAGATCATCTTCCATGAATATGAGCTACTGCCTGAGGAGTTGAATCGCAATCGAGCATTGCATATCACAATGCAATTTGAAGACATATTCATTGCTAGGGTCCTGGTTGACGAAGGTAAAAGCCTCAATATTTGTCCATTGGACACTCTGAAAAGGTTGGACAAAGGTTTTCATGAAATTCACATTAGAAGCATGAACGTGAAAGCTTTCAATGGGTCCCAAAAGCCACAATCGGGGAAATCAACTTTTGCTTACAGATGGGGCCAACTTGGTTCGACGTCAAGTTTCAAATGCTTGACATGCTAGCCTCATATAATCTTTTGTTGGGATGACCATGGATCTATGTTGTTGGAGCCATGCCTTCCATGCTACATCGGGCCGTGAAATTCAAATGGAATTGTCAGGAAGTGATCATTCATGGAGATGGGAGTACCCATATTTACACTAGTCAAACCATCTCGATCATTGGACATAAAAGAGGGCTAGGAGGGGAACCTATTATCACATTTAACGGTTCAATACCGTCGAGAAGGATAAATGGTGGAGTAGAAAAATAGAAAGCATATTGGCCTGATCTTGATATAAACCTAGCAAAGGGTTGGAAAAGAACCTCCAAGGTATCACTAAACCGATACGGCTGAAAAATCATGGTACCACCTTTGGGCTCTGATACCAGTACTCATGGAAAGAGTATAGAAATTGGTCGCCTCTATGGCGTGGATCGTATTACCCTCTCAAGCAACCAGTGCCAAGCTTGGAACAAGCTTTTCACCAAGACAATATGATATGGGGGAATCTAGAAGAGGAAGCACTAGCTGGGATTAAGAATTTATTTTTGGAGGATGAAAACATGGACTGTACTGCTATAATTAAGGAGGAGGAGGAGGAAGAAGGCCTTACTATTCAATCCGTGAAGAAAGGAACTGTCCTCAGAAACCATACTGCCACACCATATCGAGCCATTCGAGTCCCTGGGTAGTTTGGCAGATTTTACTTCTGTAGCCATCCTAGGCAAATAAAATTTTCAGTAATTTTGGTTCAAAATAAATGCTCAATTCATCGAGCCATACTTGTTTGGATATTTTGCAATTTTAATCAAATAAATTTGCTCTTTATTATTCATTACTAGTTTTGCACTTTCCTTTCTACAGCGTTATTATT
Source organism: Nicotiana benthamiana (assembly GCA_034376525.1). NCBI lineage: Eukaryota > Viridiplantae > Streptophyta > Magnoliopsida > Solanales > Solanaceae > Nicotiana > Nicotiana benthamiana. The sequence continues at coordinate 100,211,577 of CM067332.1, forward strand.
ACTTTCCTGATGAACCGGTGACTATGACATGAAATGAGGCAACACAACATGAGAATAGTGATTCAGATGAAGAAGATAAGATACCTGAGGAAATTGTCAGGGAGGTTGAAAACTTTGAGAATAATCCCAAGTCTAATTTGGACGAAAACGAAGCAGTAAATTTGGGAGATGCCGAGACCATCAAGGAGACATGCATCAGCATTTACTTGTCGCCAAGAGAAAAGGAAGAGTACATTCATTTCCTAAAATGATATAAGGACATTTTCACATGGTCATATGAAGACATGAATGGCTTGAGAACGTTCATAGTGGCTCACAAGTTGCCCACTTATACCATGTGTCTACCAGTAAAGCAGAAACTCAGAAAGTTCAAACCAGATACGAGCTTAACAATCAAGGAAGAAGTTACCAAGCAGATCAAAGCCAAAGTTCTCAGGGTAGTTGAGTACCTAACTTGGTTAACCAACATTGTGCCAGTTTTGAAGAAAAATAGGAAGGTCAGAGTACGTGTTGACTATTGGGATTTAAATAGAGCAAGTCTCAAGGATGACTTCCCACTGCCAAATGTACACATCCTGACTGATAATTGCGCCAAGCATGAACTCCAATCATTTGTAAATTTCTTCACGACTTATCTCCAAATCTAGATAGACAAAGAAAATGCAGAGAAAATAACTTTCATTACACCTTGGGGGTATATTGCTACAATATGATGCCATTTGATTTGAAAAATATTGGGGCTACTTGCATGAGGGCCATGACAATTATCCTTCATGATATGATACTCAAGGAATTAGAGTTGTATGTGGACAATGTAATTATCAAATTCAAGAGAGCCGCAGACCACATAACAGACTTGAGAAAGTTTTTTAATAGGATAAGGAGGTACAACTTGAAATTGAACCATGCAAAGTGTGCATTCGGGGTCCCCACAGGAAAGTTATTGGGATTCATTGTCAACCATCGAGGGATCGAGCTAGATTCGTCCAAATTCAATGATTTTCAGGAGTTACAACTACCTAAGAGCAAAAATACATGATGAGCTTCCTAGGACGTCTCAACTATATCAGTTGATTCATAGCACAGTCCACAGTCATATGTGAACCCATCTTCAAGATGCTAAGGAAAGATGTCGAGATGAGTTGGACCGAGGATTTTCAGAAAGTTTATGACAAGATCAAGGAGTACCTGTCCATACCACTAGTTTTGGTCCCGCTAAAATAAGGATGACCTTTGCTACTCTATATATCTGTGTTGGATGGAGCCTTCATATGCGTTTTGGGCCAGCATGATGAGATAGGAAGAAAGGAGCAGTCTATATACTATCTGAGTAATAAGTTCACACCTTACGAAGCACGGCACTCTCTGCTGGATGCACATGCTGTGCTTTGTCCTGGACAGCTCAGAGATTGAGGCACTACTTCTGTGCCTACACTACTTACCTCAGATCCATGATGGACCATATGAAGTACATATTCCAAAAACCCATGCCGACTGAAAAGTTGGCCAAATGGCCGATACTGTTAAATGAGTTCGACATCGTCTATGTAACTCAAAAGGCGATCAAAGGACAAACATTAGCATATCACCTTGCTGAAAATCCACTGGGAGGAGCATATAAACCTTTTAAAACATATTTTCCATATGAAGAAGTATCGTTCGTAGGGTAAGACATTAGCGAAGCACATCAAGATTGGAGGGTGTTCGTTGACGGAGCTGTAAATTTCAAAGGAGTGGGCATCAAAGCAGTGATGGTATAAAAAATAGGTCAAAATTATCCATTACCTGCAATCTCAAATTCCTTGCACCAACAACTTGGCAGAGTATGGGGCCTGCATACTAAGGCTCAATATGGCAGTCGACATGAACATTCAAGAGTTGCTGGTAATAGGTGATTCAGATTTGCTTATACACCAGGTATAAGGAGAGTGAGGCACCAAGAATTCTAAGATATTGCCATATCTGCAGCATGTGCAGGAATTGAGTTCACGGAGATGGAATTCCGACATGTGCTTAGAATTCAGCATGAGTTAGCCGATGCATTAGCCACCTTGTCATCTATGATACAACATCCAGATAAGAATTATATTGATCCTATTTTGGTGAGGATCCATAATCAAGCAGCATATTATGCTCATATTGAAGAAGAAATGGATGGAAAGCCTTGGTTCGATGACATCAAGGAGTATTTGTCGAAGGAAGAATATCTGAAATATTCCACAGTGGAGGAAACTTGTACTGAAGAACTCCTGATTTGGGGTTACTAAGATGTGTCTACGCAAAAGAAGCTTCTATGGAAATACTCAAGGCCGATTACTTTTGGATGACTATGGAAACAGATTACATCCAGTATGTCCGTAAATGCTTTTAATGCTAGGTGCATGCCGATATGGTAAAAGTGCCGCCAAACAAACTCAATGCAACAAGCTCACCTTGGCCGTTAGGCACCTGAGGATAGATGTAATTGGTCTGATTGAGCCCACTACTTCAAATGGACTCATATTTAATCTGGTAGCCATTTATTACTTCAGGAAATGGGTAGAAGTTGCATCTTACAAAGTTGTAACCAAGAAAGTCGCTGTCGATTTTGTCAAAGATCATATTGTCTACCGATTCAAAATCCCCGAGTCCATTATTACTGATAATGCTGCCAATCTTACAGTGATCTGATAAAAGCTGTAGACATGTGCTTTTTTGACCCTCCCCCAAGATTTTTTATATCCTAGCACATAAATATTTAGTTTAGGCATAATATCTTTATTTCAACTAATTTTGACTCTTTTATTTGATTTTATCAAAAAAATAAAAATTACAAAAATATTTTAGTTTACGTATCTTTCATAAATTTAAATAAAAATATACAAATATGGTATTAATCATTTGTTTTTCCAAAAAAAAGAAGAAGAAATTTTCAAAAAAAAAATATATATATATAGTTACTTAGCTTAGTTTAAAAGTTATAGGCCTTAATAAGTATAGAGTAGTTTTAAATTTCTTAAATTTGGCTATGATGTTTTCATTTTTAGTTATTCCCTATTAGTTAAATAATTAGTATTTTTGGTCTATTTAAAAAAATAAATGAAAGAATAAATGAAATACAAATAACAACAAAAAGAAATGAAATGAAAAAATGCAAAAAAAAAAGGTAGCTAAGCAACGGAAGAAATAAAGTTGTAAAGAAAAATCAATTCAACAATGTAAACCCCACCTTATATCTTGGTAACAAACTCACATGCACCATATTTAATTCTCACTCACGTTTTTTGGCTAAAAAAAATGGAAAAATATTCTTTTGGTGGGAACTACAAGGGCTTCTTCCTATTTCTTCTTCTTTTTACAATATATATACACAGACATTGACATATAGAAAGGCAAGGATAAAAGGACTGGACACAAAAAAACGCAGAGAAGAGGATGAGCTAAAAAAATGCTAGAGGCTAGACCCCAAGCAGCGTTGCTCTTCATCAGCGAGAAAAAAACAAAAAAAAAATGAAAATGGACAACCATTTTCCATGAACGACCCTTGTTTCTAGATCTTCAACTTTCAGCCATAACCACTTATCCTCTTCAACCAAAACCGTCCACCCTCTTCATCTCCATAACAACCCGCCACTCTATCATCTCCCTCACTTCACACATCATCTGGAACACAAACACATACAGAGCAACACCCATCTCCTTCTTCCTCCTCCTCCAACAGCTTGTCGGAAAAATGAGCTCTAGTAGATTGCCGGATTAACGAGCTCCAGCCAAGCAATAATGAAATAGGACAGCCAAAAACCAGTCCACCCTCTGAACCTCTGTGATGCTAAAAAGCTACGGCCACAACGACCTCATTCTTTTCTTTTCCTCACTTTGTTTCGCTGCTTAACACCCCAGCGACAGATCTGGCCAGATTTTAGATTTTTTCGGCGACCTCCATTAAAACCGATGGAGTTTCATTTGAGTCGAATTTTGCCGGTTCGAGGTTCCCGCGCTGCTACATTTTTCATTCGAGTCTGTGTCTGTTAGTTGAGCGTCGAAATAGTGTTGTGAATGAAGTTGTGTTTCATCGGAAGTTCATCATTGTTCGACGTCAAATCGTTAGCATAAAGGTTAGCAGTAGCTCGTTCCATTTTCTATGAAGGTTTAGTTCTCGATTTGTTCCTTTTATTGTATTTTATTCTGTTACTATTTTATTAAATATGTATTTCGATTTTTTGTGAAACCTGCATGAAAGAGGCGTTTTTTTCTTATGGTTTCTTTTGTGTTTTTAGTTGTTGGATTTCATTAAGATTAGTGTAGTTAGCAAATTTTCAAAGCGTAATTTCTCATGGTTTTTCTGTTTCTTGATTGCAAAATTCTTGGCTTTATCAATTGCAAAATTTTAATTTCAGATATGTTATGTGCCTATATTAGCTGTATTTTTCCCATTAGAAATTAAAATGAGTGAGAAAAGGACAAAGATTTTGACGATTGGTTCATATTTTAGACAAAATGTCTTTGCTTAATAGAAATGTCACACTGCCTAGCATTTTCATTGCAGACTTTATAAATTTCTTCTGAATAATCCAAAATTGAATATGGATTCTTACATTGCCACGTTATTTTTGGTTTTAATTACTGAAGTATTGATAGGAATTTGTTCAGCCGTCGGTTTCAGTAATTGGGCCTTTTAATAATGTGTTTGGTATTTGATAAATCGGATTTGCAAGATATTAAATAATTTGTGAATATTCTAAGAAAAGTCTTTAGGCGCGTTTAAAATATTATTGTGATTGTGTACATGTTTGCATAATATAATTACGATTCTAAAAATTAATTCTGAATATGTGTTCGTGCAACTTCGATCAAACTTTCTTAATAACAAATTGTTGTTAATAGGTCGCTAAGTTAAATGTAGTTCTTTAGGTTGAAGTGTGCCATCCATAATTGAATCTCTATGGCCCTCGTGTTAGTTTTATAACTTAGACATTAAAATGCTTGTAGTTGCATTAGGCTCGTTTGATATACCGTCGTGATTGTGTACACGTTCGCATGACATAATTACGATTCTAAAAACAAAATCAGAGTATGTGTTCGCGCAACTTTGGCCAAATTTGTCTCGATAATAATAAAGCGTTATTAATTTTGGACACGTTCGTGTGACATGATTTTTGACGCGTCAAACAAATGGGTACACAGTACGCATGACCCGTTTCAAGATAATTTTCTTAATTAAAAAACGGTGAAAGGTAATGCACATAGGTTCTAAAATCGGTAATTAAAACAATTTAATATGCCAAGTATGATCAAAGCGACCGTGCTAGAACCAAGGAACTCGGAAGTACCTAGAACCTTCTCCTGGATTAACAAAATTCCTTACTCGAATTTCTGTGTTCGCAGACTGTAAAACAGAGTCAATTTGAACCGGTGACTTAGGACACCATGAATAATCCCAAGTGGCGACTCTGAATTTAATAAATAAATAATTCCATTTCAATTGTCACTTTAAGTTGGAAAAACCTCCCTTACACACCCTTCTCAGGAGTGTAGTAAAAAGGAGGTGTGAAAAAAGCTACGTGTGAAAGTTTCAAAATCAAGCACAAAAATTCCACAGCCTACAGACCTCAGATCAATGGAACCATAGAAGCCGCCAACAAAAAAATCAAGAAGATACTAAGGAAGATGGTAGAGAACCACAAGCAATGGCACAAGAAGCTACCTTTTGCTTTATTGGGGTGCCGCACTACGGTTTGCACGTCACTCACTTCATGCTGGTTTATGGTATCGAGGCTGTCATCCCAGCCGAGGTAGAGATTCCTTCTTTAAGAGTCATACAAGAAGCTGAACTCAGTGATGCAGAGTGGATAAGGAGCTGCTATAAATAATTGGCCCTTATTGATGGAAAGCGGATGAATGCAGTGTGTCACGATCAACTTTATCATAATAGAATGTCCAGAGCATTCAACAAAAGGGTCAAACCAAGACAGTTCGCACCAGGGCAACTGGTATTGAAGAAGATCTTCCCATATCAAGACGAAGCCAAAGGGAAATTCTCTCCCAACTGGCAAGGCCCGTACATGGTTCACAGGGTGTTGACAAGAGGAGACTCATACTTGCAGAAATGGATGGAGAAATCTGGCCAAAACCAATCAATTCAGACGCAGTCAAAAGATAGAATGCTTAGATTATTTACATTTCCTCATATGATGTAATTGAGCTACGCTTTACCTGATTCCCGGTTAAGAGGGGATATGTAGGTAGCCTTATGTGTTTGTCATATCATAATAAAAATTCCATTTGCCCCCGAGATCAGAAACTGAGACAAAATTTTGAGGAGGACCCTCAAAATTCCGGAGCAAGTCCAGCCGACGGCATCGCATTCCGAAAAGTCAAAAATTGGTTAAGAAACTGGGGCAAAATTTTGAGCAGGATTCTCAAAATTCCAAAGAAGGTTCAATAAGACCTATTAGCAACAAACTGTCAAAATATCATCTACCAAATTGGGGTAGAATGTTAAGGACCCTCAAAATTCTAATATAAGAGAGATGTAATGCCTTTGAGATATGTTATAGTCTTTAGTTCATCTAAAACTACTTGATATATCAATAAGTTAATAAAAAAACTATTTTTATCAATTATTGTATAATTTTTGAAAACTTTATTCCATAACAGTCAGGTTTTACCTAGGGGAACTCGAGAAGGCCTCCACACCGGAGCAAAGCAAGTCCAGAGGACAAAACACGAACCAACCTCCCCTCACAGAACTTACAATTTTTCTTTGAATGCAAGCACATCTGACATAACGATAACATTCGCAAATATATGCACGTAGCAATATTACTATCAATCAGGCCATCAGATACCAAATATACATCTCCACCTAAGACATATACTACTCTTACTTGCTATTTGCTCTCTGCATGGGGCTAATCCTTACCTCCCCATTTGCATGAGGCTAATCCTTGCCTCTCATTTGCATGAGGCTAATCACTACCTTCATAGTGGCATGAGGCTAATCACTGCCTCCATAGTGGCATGAGGCTGATCCTTACCTCCATATATCATGAAGCTAATCCTTGCCTCCATATTGCATGAGGCTAATCCTTGCCTTCCCATTTGCATGAGACTAATCCTTGCCTCCATATTGCATGAGGCTAATCCTTGCCTCCATATTTCATGAGGCTAATCCTTGCCTCCCCATTTGCATAAGGCTAATCCTTTCCTCCATATTGCACGAGGCTAATCCTTGCTTCCGTATTACATTAGGCTAATCCTTACCTCCTGACTTGAATAAGGCTAATCTCCGCCTCTATATTTGCATAAGGCTAATCCTTGCCTCCATATTGCTTGAGACTAATCCTTGCCTCCATATTTCATGAGGCTAATCCTTGTCTCCATATTACATGAGGCTAATCCCTGCCTTCATATTTGCATGAGACTAGTCCCTGCCTTCCAACTTGCATGAGGCTAATCCTTGCCTCCAACCCTTGCATGACGCTAATCTTTGCCTCCCTACTTGCATGAGGATAATCCTTGCCCCCCATCCGCATGAGGCTAATCCCTGCCTCTATACTTGCATGAGGCTAATCCTTGCCCCCATACTTGCATGAGGCTAATCCTTGCCTCCATATTACATGAGGCTAATCCTTGCCTCCCTATCTACATGAGGCTGTCCCTGCCTCCATATTTGCATGAGATCGTCCCTATCTGAATGAGGCTGCCTCCATATTTGCATGAGGCTAATCCTTGCCTCCTTATCTCCATGAGGCTAATCTCTGCCTCCCTACTTGTTTGAGGCTATTCCCTGCCTCTATCTGTATGAGGCTAATCCTTGTTTATCTATTTGCATGAGGCTAATCCCTGCCTCCACATTTGCATAAGGCTAATCCTTGCCTCCATATTTGCATGTAACTAATCCTTGCCTCCCCATCTGTATGGGACTAAGCATTGTCCCTCTTTGCACAAATATTGTTCTATTTCTAGCACTATCTATTCACTTTTCAATCGGGCTAAGCTCTTCCCTCTATTTCACTAGACTAAGCCATGTCTTGTTAACATCATATTATTGCATATCATAGGCTGAAATATCGCCGATCTATCCAAAGGTGTCATAGTCCAAAAGGTATTATCCCCAAAGCCGGAAGACACCATGTCGTGGGCTGAGGATCCATTAAATTTGCGTATCATTATTTAAAGTCGTCATGATTTAGAAGCTCCATTTTTCATAGCCCGAGAACATCATCTCATGGCCTGCGAATCCCCCACTAAAAAATTCATTGCCCAAGATACCATAGTCTAAGGACATCATCCTCATCGTCCGAAGACAACATTCATAGTCTAAAAGGAATCTGCATCATGTTTAAATTTTTGCACAAATACATATTTGTAGCATCTTTTTATTTGCAGGTAACTAGTAAGCAACAAATATCCTAGCAGGAGCGATCTTGCTCCAGTTCCTTCAACTGGCTCAAACTGTAGCCGCTCACGATAGCCGCTTGCCCAAAATGTTTTTGAATCTGTGTGTTCTGTGAATTGCCTCTCTGATCTCAAAAAATGTTCTTCATATTTTTCTCAAATCGTTTTCCACCTTAGCTCGTACTAATTTTAGAAAATCTTTTACTCATAAGGACCCATTGTTTACTGTTTACCAAACTCTTTCAAATCATTATGCATTCTCACATTACTCTTAGATTACTAAGTCCTGCCTCTCTGGTATGTGTACTGCCTTGATACCCTTAAGATCTCTCTAAACTCTGCCATATCAGGGCTGGCACTTCCACACTGCACATAAATCAGTTCTTACTTGAGAAAGGTCTGGGTGTGAGCATTACCCGAGATCCTTGAGGTCCTTAGGAAACTCAGACACACCTAGACATGAAATTGGGCTATGGAACTTTGGCCATTGAGACTGGTGAAGGCTTGGTACACCAAGATTGCTTTGGGCCTACATCAGGCTCCCTATAGTTTGTTATAATATTTATATTTATGTAATTTATTCAATTCTTGGTCTGTAATAATTAGTTGTAAAAAAATATTTGGGTGACTAGTAAAAGGGAAAGTGGTTATATATTGTGGGTAGAACTGGATAGATAACATTCCTGTAAGGTCTATTTCGATTCAATTGTGTTTGTTAGATAATATGCCTATAGGATCTGCTTTGGTTTCAACGAATTCTGCTTGCTTTACTTTTATATAATTAGACATCATATCTATATGATCAAAATCAGCTTTTAATAATTAGATACCATGCCTATAGGATTTAAAATCAGCTGTAATAGAAATCATGCCTATAGGGATTTTGCTTTGGTCAAATAAATTCTGCTTGATTCACCTTATGTTCAATTAGAAATTATGCCTATACGATACAAACTAGTTTAGTTAGATTTAAAATCAGTTTAACTCATGCCTGTAAGTTCTTAATCAGATCAACTAACTAACTCATTTCTTTAATAGTCTTCAACATTGCGTTAAATAATATTACTAGAAAGCATGCTTATAGGATCCAAATTGTTTGTTTAAGATTGTCTATTGATTTACTGTATCCCTAATCAACGATTAGATACCATTCTCATAGGATATCACTATTATACGCCTAGGCACGTCTGTAGGGCGACTAAAATCCTACAACCTGTAAAACTACGCCTTGTTATTTGAGACTGCTCATATTCAACAAGTCTAAAAAATCAGAAGGCAAATGGATTCCGTTCTTTTACACTTTGGTCCTAATTTCATACTGTATACTCTTTGCTCACCTAGATATCATGTTCAAAGGTTTTTTCTTAAATACATGAAATTGTTGTTTGGGCCTTGTACTTGTTCTGTTTGTGGAGGTAAAATGTGAGCCTTTGATTGTTCCCTCTTTAATGCAATCCTAATTGTTTTGATTGACACCTACAATTTTCTCCTTTAAGTACCTTAGGATGGTCTAGAACTACCGACATTAGAGGTCCTAAATACCTCTAGGGCCACAAGGAAGGGACGGGTAGTGCATGCATAAGATATGTTTCAAGTTTGATAGAACGCTTTAGGCTATGACCAAGGGGAGAGAATTGGGTAGTAAGAATATGATGACTACGCGCTATTGTCATGTGTAGCCCCTCATTGAGGAGTGATTACAGGGCATTGCATGGGTATAATCCTGTAGGATAGCCAACCTACGACCCCTATTTCCCAACTCCCGTTGTTTAAATAAATTTCTTTTCGTTATATATGTGCAAATTGTTCAAACCTCTCTCTTGCTCCTATTTCCTGAATCATACCTGTGCTTAGAATGTTAAAACATGCTTTTATTTGGGAATATGTTTTGAAATTGCTTGTAAAAGGACTAATTGACATAAGTTTAAGTTCGGCCGGGACCTACCTTTGTGGACCACGAGGGCTGCCACACCTTTCCCTCAAGGTTATTTTGATCACTTACCCTTATCTCTAGTAATGCAAACCAATCCATGAGTTAATTGCTCTAGGTGCTCTAATGCACCATAATATATTAGGTGGTGACTCTTCAAATACCAAAATCCCAAAAGGAAATGAGTTATTCCCAATGAATGTCCAAACTCGGACTTCCACAAGGGAAAAAGGGGGTGCGACATAGGCAACCTTATGGTTCGGTCCAACCAAATAAGAATTCAAAAAATATCCAAAAACCCAGTATCTGAAATTGGGGCAGAAGTTTTATTTCACTTTTGAAAGACTCGATTCCAAGAGTTTTAAGTCCATAACACCTCATTTTGAGTCTACTTTGAGCCTTCATGCCGACATTTCTTTCCAATCCTATCCAAAATCTTCCAAATAAAGACCTCCAGATATGTCTTCAAGAATGCCAAGAGAAGTATGCAATGAAAATGGTTGTTACACGGCATAGAAGACTATCAAGTTGCTCTTAAAAAGGGAAAGAAAAAGAAAAAGAAAGAAAAATAAGAGAGTCTTACTAGCGAAAATCCTCATATGCACTATAAGGCGACGGTAACCAGAGATGAACAAATGAGAGAGAGTTATCAGTGAAAACCCTTCGGGGCACCACTAGTCGAAAGTGAGTCGAGAAGCTGATGCAAAGGATTAGCGCGAACAAGCTTGACTTCAAAAGTCATAAGAATGGTAAAGGAATATATTAGATCAATTGATAGATCAGGCTGTTGAGACTAAAATGTATGTCATGACAATTAAGGCTAGTTATTGGAAAAAAAAAGAAAAGGAAAAAACTCTTCCTTCCGTCCTTCTGACATGGGCATTTCTTATTAATACTTGTTTCTTTGCATCATTGTATCCTTCACTCGAGTCAGTCCTTGTCAAAACAAGCAAGAAAAGATTTTAGAATCTGCTACCAGCTTTTCAGTTGCACAAAGTAAATTTGGCCAGCGCACTCAATTGTTACTTTCAGCATGCCTTAAGGATTCATGCAAACGCTCTCCTCAAAAAGACTTTTGTCAGCCTACTTGATGCAAGCAAAGATAACTTGTGATTCTATCTGACAGATAAATTGATCAAAAGCATGAAGTCATTCAAGATATCAGAAAATGTCACCTAAGCAAAGATCTTTAGTCAGGATAAGGCAGATTGAGCCGCAAATACAAATGATACTGGGTGTGAAGCAATTAGGGTTGATGCAGAGAACAAGTATCTTGAAACCAACTCAATCTGATTGAGCAGAAGCCAAGCTGCTCAATACTCAAGGTTTGTTTCAAAACTAAGAAAAATTCTTTGTGCGAAATAGGAACAAAGAAGTGCAAGGAAACTGGTTAAAAAATACAAAGAAAAGAAGAGAAGAGCCCGACGAAGGGAAGTTTCTCAAATTTTTGCATTTATTTGTCTTGTTAATATGCATAAAATCATTACATTGCTCTTTACTTATTCCTCCTAGGGTAATATATCCTAGTCTGATGGATTTTCCTTCCAATAAATATCTTTGTCTGGTGAATCTTTCTCCTGAGATAACAAAAAAACCTAGTCTGATGAATCTTTCTCCTAGGATAAACGTCTTAGTCTGATGAATTTTTCTTCTATGTTAGAAAATCTAGACTGATGAATTTTCTCCTAGTATAGAAATCTTAGTTTGATAAATCTTTCTCCTAAGATTAAAAGCTAATATAGTGAATCTTTCTCCTATGATAAGAAAATAAGGGACCTAGTCTAATGAACTTTCTCCTAGGATCAAAATCTTAGTTTGATGAATCTTTCTCCAAAGATAGGAAACCTAGTTTGATAAATTTTCTCCAATGATCGAAATCTTAATCTGATGAATTTTTCATCTAAGATAAGAGTCCTAGTCTTATGAACATCCTCCTAGAATAGAAATCTTAGTCTGATGAATCTTTCTCCTAATATACCCAAAAAGAAGAGACCTAGTCTGATGAACTTTCTCTTAGGATCAAAATCTTAGTCTGATGAGTTTTTCTCCTAATATAGAAGACCTAGTCTGATGAAATTTCTCCTAGGATAGAAATATTAGTCTAATGAATCATTCTCCTAAGATACCAAAAAAAGAAAAAGAGAAGTGCTGATATCTAATTTTTTTCCTATATATTATTAAATACATAAACATACTTCCGAAATAGTATATATGCAGTTGTAAGCATGCATAAGCAGTTAATAATTTTTTTATAATTTTAAAAGCATCAAATTAATTTATTTCTTCCCCTTTTACTTATAAAATTCTCAATAATTATCCTTCAAATTATTTTATGGTGATCTAGCCCTCTAAATTCTAAATTGATGTTAGAATATTGCTTATATATTATTAGTGAACTTTTATAATTGCATTTGCAATACCAGCCCTATTAATGCATAATTACATTTTCAATACATAAAATGATCTTTTATATTTTTAAAATGTTAAATAAATATTTTAAATTAGTACATGAAATATTTTTTTTTAGAAATCACTTATTATTTATTATAAGTTATATAATGTTCAAATGGCTATTTAAAATCTTGCCTAATTTCATTTCAATTTTAGCCCCTAATACCCAGTCCAATTCCTAAACCTAGACCTACCCACGCCCAATACCCATCCGCCACAACCCAATACCTGGCCAAATCCTGGCCTTTGATCGTGATCAATCGTCCAGGTTTCCTCCATTCCTAAATAAAACCAAAGACCTCCCCCTCCCCCTCCAAACCCTGTCATTTTCCCTTACACCGCCACCCTGAAATCCTCTTTGCTCTCAAACACTCTCAACCTAACCCTAATCCAATCTCAACCTAATTTAACCCAAGGACCTCACCCCTCCAAACCCTATCATTTTCTCTTACACCGCCACCCTGAAATCCTCTTTGCTCTCAAACACTCTCAACGTAACCCTAATCCAATCCCACTAACCCCATCTATGGTTATCTCTAGTGACCTCTCACCGCCTCTCAGGCCTCCAATGGCCTCTCCCATGTCATTCTTGCTATCTCTATGGCCCTCATGGGACTAGGGTTCATCTCTTGCATGTTTCAAGATATTCTGGTGTGATTTTGAGTGAGATCGTCCTATATTAGCTACGATCTATGATTTTCTAAATATGTTTCTTCATCTCTATATGGTTCTCTTTGAAACCCTAATTTATTTTCTAAAACCTCCTAGATCTATACAGATCTAAGGTGATTGAGTTTGTTTCCTATAAGTTTTTACAATTGCCTTGAGATTCTTTACAAGAATCATATAATTTCAAGTGATTTTCATCTTTTTCTAAAACTAGGGTTTCCGGAATTTCTTTTTAAAATTTGTTTGATATTATGTGTTTAAACTTCTGCTTCTCACATATTTTGACTAATTTTTATGAGTCACCTACAACCTTAACCTGTTTGTACTGGAAAACCCTAATTTTTGGGGTTCTTCGTTTGGTTTATGGATATTGTTACATCTGATTGTTCTTGGCTTGGATTCTTATGAGTTCTATTGATTTTCTTATCCTAATATGCTTCTACTGAATTTTTCTAGTTTGACCTTTCACTGATTTATGTATCTGTGTTCATACTGACCATTCATACAAGACTTGTATACTTCTCCTTGAATCAATATCGTTTAACTATGGGTTTTGTTAAAGCTGTGTGAAGTCCCGACAATTCATGCTCTACCTCATTTTATATGCTAAGCATGCGGCCTCTTTCATGACTTTATGAATCATTGATTATTCTTAATCCCTTAACTCCTAGTTTTAATTTGAACACTTTCCTTTAAATGTTTGATTCTTACTTCTTTACTCAATTCAATTGAATTTTCCTGCCTTAATTGCTTTTCCCGGTCTTATTTGTATTCTACTTATTATTACTGATTTATTTCCTCAATTAAACTGCTGTGTATTTACCCTTAATTACCTATCATATGCCTAAACTTTACTTTATTCTTTCCTTAAATAATTAGTATGTTTACCGTTGATTAAATTGTCCCTTGATTAAGGGAAGATCTTGTTGATTTACATGTGACTTCCCTAACTTACTACTTAATTGATCTCTTACCTTATGTGTCAAGGTTTTGATTACTATATAAACCTCCTCTTCTTTTAAGTTCTGGGAACAGCAACAGCGAACACTAGTTCAAAAACTCTGTCTTATTCTTAAAGCTTTCTGCTCTTTCTGTCACTTGCTACTTCCATTGAAGTAGCTGCCTATAACCCAAGGCTAGTTATTGCACTATACTGCTCTATACTTTGTGTCTTGCTCTCCTTACTGGTATGTCTCTAATTAAGTTTTGGAATCCAAACCCTATGTGTTTGTTCATTCTTGCATTGGTTCATCAGTTATGGGATCAACTTGATTCATGCCTACTTTTTTGATCAACATGTTTAAAATCTGTCTGTTCAATATATGCTCTAATTCTGCACCTTTTCTTGCTTATTTCTTTGCCTAGAATGTCTAAAATCATATCCTTTCAATGCATGTTTTGCGCTTTGTTTACTTTTTTACTTAGAATGTCCAAACATATGTTTAAAACGTGTTCAAGACAAGCCAACTAGTATTTATGTTCTAACTATTTATTGAGTCTCTAAGATCCTAAGTGTAGCATGTAGTTTGCACTATATGTTCCTTATATCCTTACCCATGTACCCTAATGTGATTCTTGTGTGCCACAATATTTTCATCCATATGTGAAGATTTGTTTGTTAAGTGTTCTACTCTGATATTTCTTATGACCAATTGATTGTCTATTGTTTGACACTCTTCTCGTCTTTGACCACTAAGTTATTTCCTGTTTTTGAAAAACTTTTCTACTTCTAAATCATCTTTGTACTATTTTCAAAATAAAACTATGTCATATGCTTTCACATTACTCCTATAATATTAAGTTCTACCCCTCTGGCATGTGTATTGCCTTGAGATCTTTGAGATCTCTCCGAACTCTGGCATGTCAAAGCTAGCCTTTTCACACTGCACCTAAATTATTTACTGTTGGGAAATGGTCTAGGTGTAACCACTGCCCCGGATCTATGAGGTCCTTAGGGAACATTGACACACCTAGACATTATATTGTCTACAGAATTTTGGCATTCGAGGCTATTGGAAGCTTCGGAAGTCCTTTGAGCCTAATTCAGGCTCCCTATTGTTAGCTTCTTCTTTTTATTTGTTTATATAATTTATTCAAATAGTCTGTAATAATTATTTGTAGACAACATTGGGGTCATTAGTGTAATAGGGTGGATAGTCACATATCTGTTGGGTAATTCGGTAGATACCATGCCTATAGGATTGTATTAATACACTTGTTTTTTTTTTTTTTTGCTTTACTTCCACAATACTAGAAACCATGCCTATAGGATATAAATGACTTCAATAATAGAAATCATGCCTATAGGATCTGAATGGCTTAATCATTAGATATCATGCCTATAGAGTGTAAAGTGATTGAGTTCAGTTTCCGCTACAACATGTATTTACATTCGTCTCACTAGTAATCATGCCTATAAGTTTGAAAATCAGTTCTTAACAATCAGATACTATGCCTATAGGGATTAAAATCCAATTCTAATAGAAGTACTGCCTATAGAACTTAAAATCAGTTTTAGTTAAACGAATAAGTTTAATTCATGTTAGTTCATTCTGAATTGGCTTAATCAACTGTTCGCTTCTTTAAATGAGTTTTCAAACACTGCCTTCATTTACTATTGCTAGAAAGCATGTCTATAAGATCTCAAGTGTCCGTTTAAAATTGGTCACTGTTTTACTGCATCAATATAGATATCATGCTCTTAGGACATCACTGTTCTTCGTTTAGGTAAGCATCTAGGGCGATTTAAATTCTGCAACTCTAAAACTATTCTTTGTTATTTAAAACTGTTTAGATTTTACAGGTCTAAATTGGTAGGCAAGCTAAATATGATTTTGACACTTTGTCTGAATTCAATACTGCATAATCCCTGCTCACCTAGATACCATGTTCTAGGATTTTATCTTAAATACATGACTGTTGTTTGAAGACGTGCATTTACTTGTTATATTTGTGGAGGTGATTGTGAGCCTGCAATTTGTTCTCTTTAAATGCAGTCTTACTTGTTCTTGATTGACGCCTAGACTTTTTATCCTTTAAAACCTTAGGAAGTTCTAGAACTGTCCAAAAGTAGAGGTCCTAAAATACCTCATAGGCCACGAGGAAGGGACGGCTAGTGTACGCATAGGACATTTTCAAGGTTGATAGAAAGCTTTTAGGCTATGACGAAGGGGAGGGAATTAGGTAGAAAGAGACATCATGACTACGCGCTAATATCACGTGTATCCCCTCATTGAAGAGTGTTTACTGGGCATTGCATGGGGTGATCCTGTAGGCTAACCAACCTAGGACCCCTTCTTCCCAAACTTCTAATGTTTAAACTTTACCTTTTTTTTTCTATATGTATGCAACTTGTTCAAGTCTTTTCCTTTTTTATCTCATTACTTGGGCCAGACAATGTCCAAAGCATGCCCTTATTTGCAATTATAGGTTTAAACTGTTTAGCTGTGTAAAGGACTAATTCATAAGTATAAGTTCGATCGGGACCCACCTCTGTGGACTGAGACGGGTGCCTAACACCTTCCCCTCAAGGTTATTTCGAGCCCTTACCCTAAATATCTGTAATGTAAATTAGTATAAGAGTTAATCGCTCTATGTGCCCTAATGCACCATAATTCGTTAGGTGGCGACTCTTCAAAATACCGAAATTCCCAAAAGAAAATGAGTTATTACCCCCATGAATGTCGAAACCCGGACCTCTCTCTCCGCAAAGAGGGAAAAGAGGGCGCTACAAGAAGAGGCCTAGTCTGATGAACTTTCTCCTAGGATCAAAATCTTAGTTTGATGAATATTTCTCCTAAGATTAAAACTTAGTCTGATGAATTTTCTCCTAGGATAATAATTTCTAAAAAAAGGAAGTTTGGATTTGAAAAGAAAAGGAAGGGGGTCAATTTCAGTTTTCTTAAGTTATCACTCTTTAGTTATCTTGAAATCAGGACCCTCCTGGATAATGGAATTTAATTTTAATAATTTTCAGGACACTCCTGGATAATGGGATGTAGTTTCAAGTTTTCGGGACCCTCATAGACAATGAGATTTAGCGTAAGTTTTACCTTTAAGAAGTAGAATTTAGCTTTTAAATTTTCACTCTTAAGATGAGATTTACTTTTAGTTTTCAGGAACCTCTTGTATAATAAGATTTATCTTTTAAATCCATAAAACTCTTTTGGATAACATGATTCGATTAACACTCATAGATGTTCCCGGTATCAAACTGGGGCAGAAAATTTTCTTTTGTTTTGTTGTAGTAGCAGGTGCCCACCTAGAGAACAAGAGAAGTTATTTCGGAATTCAATTCAAGTTAGAAGTAGCAGAAGTTCGCGGCAAGAATGCGAGTCAACAATCTGAGACGACCAACAGAAGTGGGCTCAATCCCAAAAAACAAAATAAGTGAATCCCAAAATGCAGAAGCAGGAAACAAATGTGAACTGCCCAAGACGTGGTTGAGGTCATGAGTGCTACATGTCCGGTCTTGATCCAAAAGGTGAAGAAGAATGAACTAACACCCGCAGCTAGCAAGTGCCAAAGTTCAGATCTAAAGTCCGCATGAATAACTATTCAAGACCCAAGATTAAGCTTCAGAAGACTCATAGATAGGAATCTTGTAATTCGTAGCTGATAGGCTTAGTTAATCTTTTCAATTTTGATTTTTGATGTAATAACAGGACCGCGGACCGGAACCACGACGGAATGGAATCTCACTCAGCTCTCCACCTCGGTATACTCTATCACCTCGTTCACTTTTAAACTACACATGGCTTGATTCCTTTATAGCCAAGGATATGTAGGCAGCTCATATACCAGCTCTCGGTCACATTCTCCTTTCTCTTCGTTTTTGATCTCTCTAAGTAAGGGTCGGGTCAAAAATCTGTCACGTCGTTCTTTGTCTGAAAACTGTTCGTGTTTCCAGTCAAAGAGGGGCAGCTGTAGATAGGTAATTTTTCTTATTCCCCCCAAGATTTTACACATTTTAGCGTAAATATTTAGTTTAGGTTTAGCACTGCTCTCTTTACTTTATTTTATCACAAAAATATTTTCTCTTATTTAGCTAACTAATATTTTTATCTAGTTATTTTTTTGTCTACCTCACATAAAATTCAAAAATACAAAAAATAGTTCCAGGAATATTATCTTAATTTTACAATAATTTTTTCATATTTTATATTTTAGTATGATATTTAAAAAAACCAAAAATAGGTTTGTTTTACGGATAGTTTTATTTTAATAGTTATTTATTTAAGTAGGATTAATTAATAAATGGTGTAGTATTTCTGGTCTTGTTTTAGAAGAAAGACTATGAAATTTGGAGCTAATTTTACTTGATCTTAATTGAAAAGACCCAATTTTAAATAACTCAAAACATTGAGCCCATACCCATTCTCCATTTGACCTAACATAATTCATATCCCCTATAAAAATAATACCTAACTCCTAAAATCAAAGAAGGACCTAGAGCTAGGAGACAACTCTAGATACAGCCGCACAAACCTAAAATCAAGGAACCCCCCCCCCCCCCCCCTATTGGCTCATCTTCTTCGGAAGAAGCAACCATTTTTCATGTTTTTTTTCTGAATAAAAAACAACACCCTCTAGTCGGTGCATCAATGTGTTTGCTTATTTGAGAGCGAAAATTTAAGATAGTTTCAATTTCCTCTTCAAGATCTAACCCTCACCATTCACACACACACACGCACACGGAAAATAGAGCAATAGATTCATTAATTGATCGATTGAAGTTCAGAAGATTGGCGAAGTAGTAATATAGATTTTAGATGAAGCTTTGAAACTGGCATCTTTAGTTGCTTTGGCATCTAGATTTGGAGCTATTCTCTTCTACATCACTGGTCTCTCCACTCCACATGGATCATATCATGTATCAGATGAGTATTTGGAGGCATTACAAACTCTACAGAGTGGTTTCTAGAAGTGCATGAGTGCAAAAGGATTAGGTTCAAAAGCTGTGAGTGGCAGGGACGATTGTGAGGTTATAATGAGATTTCCGACGAGATGTTCCAATAGAGATATTGTCCGTGGTTTTGACGTTTCATATTTTGTTACTGAGGTCCAATTCCCTATCTTGTTACCATAATATTTTTATCTATTGGAATGAAAATGGAATGAACTTCACTGTGTGTTATTTTTGTTGAATTGCTAGTGATTAGACCATCGATATTATTACCTATTTGAATTATAGGTATTCCTTTCTTCAGTTTGAATGAATTTCCTTAATGTGATTCACTTGAAAAATGGTCTTGGATTTTAGATGAAGTAAAGTATAATTGGGGTTAAGTTCACATTCTTGTCTAAATATGAATTTATTGAATCATCATAATTATATACACATTCGCGTGACATAATTATGATTATCAAATTAAATCGAGGTATGCATTCACACAACTTCGATCAAACTCTTCTTAATATTAGTAAATCGTGATTAATTATAGATACATACGTATAACATCATTCTTGACGCGCCAAACGAAATGAGTACATGTACGTGTGAATCACTCTAGAATAATTTCTAAAATAAAAACAGTAAAAAGCAAAATGTACATAGATTCTTAAATAAGTAATTAAACAATTTAATTAGCCAAGTATATCATTAAGGCGACCGTGCTAAAACTACGGAATTCAGAAATACCTAACACCTTCTCCTGGGTAACAAAATTCCTTACCCAAATGTAAAATAGAGTCAATCTTCCTCGATTCAGGATTTTAAACTAGTGAATTGGGACACCATAAATTATTTCAAGTGGCGACTCTGAAATTAAATTAAATAATCTCATTTTGATTATTGTCATTTTAATTGAAAAACTCCCTTATACCCCTTTTGGGGTAGGAAAATGAGGTGTGACGATACATACAAACCGTAATCCAGTGGAACCAATCTCGAGAGCCATCTATTTTGCTCAAATCTCAATTAGACTAACCAAACGGACTGAATGATATGTGCCCCATTAGCACTCCAACACCTAAGGAAGTAACCCATTCTTCTAAGCCATCGATCGATTTTCCTTACTCCATACACATTACATTCCTCACAAACGACAACTAAATCATTCGATGTTCCTAATATACCCATAAAGCATAACAAAACCCTTGTTCGGAATTTTCTTTACTCAAGTCATCCTCGATCTCAACCTTTGTAAGCCATAACTGATTCACTACCATACCCCAAATTGGAACCAATACAGCACATAACCGCGCAATCAATTGATCAATAGCATACTCCCCTACTTGGCTCAAATCCATAGATCAAAACACACAATAACTCACAATGTCCATACTTTGCCACTGCCATAATACCATAGTGAGAGCCAACTAAGTCCCTTCAAAAGCCCATGCAACACATCCATATCTAGTATTTCAAATCATCTGCAAATCTTGCGTTCACCCTCGTAACAGACAAGCCCACAATCATAAGCGAACCAAAATCAAATTGCAACACATATATTTTACTAGTAAAAGAGGACTGCCAACCAACTACATAAGGATCACATAAACCTCAGAACATCCCGCAGGAGATAATCCACTTGCTTAGCCTCAAACTGGTATCTTTTTATACTCTTCCATAATCAAAACTATTACATAATCACTTAATCTTCCTAAGTCTGAACTCATATTACACAAAATGAAATCTACTTCACCTCTCAACTAGACAACATGAAAAGATCCTTCAACACGCGTACAACTCGGGCTATACATCAAATCACGATGAAAATCAAGCACCGGATAGTTCTTACTACCCCCAAGCAGAACCTTCTCGTCTCCTTCAAATCATATGAACACGTCTCACAGTCACATCATACTCATCACATAGCTATCTTTCCATCACTTCCCTTAATAGGGACACTATCGAACATATAAATCCAAAAAACATTCACTCACACAATCAACAACTCAGGAATCAAGCTACAAGCAAGGCTTGGCCTCAAGTCCTCCATACTGGCCCAACATCAACACACCGAACTCATATCTCGCCCTTTGATAAGGGAATCACAAGCCGCCGGTGCATAGTTGTTACCGAGTGCTCATGTGCGCATACGAACGCGTGGAAGGAATTTTAAGAGTTACATTTTAAGATAAATCAATGACACAAGATAAGAATTCAAGAATGCAGGATTTCCTAAATGTTCTATAGCCTCTCGAAGTTCAGTATCGACGTCTCCATACCGATCTGCGAGACTTTACTAAACCTACTCTTGAATCGTGAGACCTATATTACCTAGGCTTTGATAGAAACATGTCACGATCCTAAAATCAACCTGGTCGTGATGACGCCTATCATGAAACAAGCCAGCCGACACAATTCCCAAATCAACCATTTTTCTGTAAAGGTCATTTTAATTCATTAATTCAACAAGAAATCTCATAATAAAGGTCTAAATGACCGGTGTAGAAATATAAACAAGCCTAACATCGGGGTATCACAAGTAACGAGCATTTACTAAGGTATAAATACAACGAAGAGTCTGAAACTATACTAATAATAGTCTAAGGAATACAAGACGGAGAAAAGCAGGGCTGTGAACATTAGGCAGTTACCTTGCCAACTCAGATGACTCTGCCACTAAGCCATCAACACCCGCTATTGGGTTCAGAAATACCTGAATCTGTACACAAGGTGCAAGGAGTAATGTGAGTATGCCAACTCAGTAAGTAATAGAAGTAAATAAAAGTTGAGCAGTAAGAAAATACGTAAATCACGTTATAACGCTACAGCAAATACAATACATTTCTAAAACTATAAAGAATCCATTTACTTCATAATTCAAACTCAGTTCAGTAAAAACCCTTTCCTTTTTAAAACATCTTCCAATAGTTTCAAATGAATGATAAAACAATGAGTAAAAATGATAGAAATGTAAACAGCCCTATAGGCAAAATATGTTCTATAAACCACCCAGGGCATAATATCAACATAACCAGCCCATCGAGCTACCTCACAATCTCTCTTAATCAGCCCCTCGGGCATAACATGAATCAAGAACTGCCCATCGGTCAAAATATAGATCAAGAAAAGCCTCTCGGGCAACAATATGAAACAGCAATAGCCCCTCGGGATAAATCACATCACTCACACCGGGTACCCGCGCTCATTAGGGGTTTTCAGACTCCGGAAGGGCTCCTACAATCCAAGCACTATAACAAGCCATATCGTGGTATATTAAATCAGGCCTTCGGCCTCATAATAACAAGCCACCTTGTGGCATAAATCAATTTGGCCTCCGGCTTTACAATATCATGAATCAGTAACAATATGTTGCAACATGCAGCTCGATCCCATAATATCCTCACAACACAAGCCCTCGACCTCACTCAGTCAGAAATCTCTCAAGCCGCTCGGGCAACAGTAAAACATTATGCTCAGTCCAAATTATCATTTATAATATCAAAACAGAGTAAATACGGCTGAATTATGAAAACAGTAAAGTACAACATGACTAAGTATAGATATTAAGTCAAAACAATAAGGAATAGTAGTAAAAGTCCCCTAAGGATTCAAAACAGTTGGCACGAGGCCCAAAAATGACATTCAGCCAAAAATATGGTAATACTTTCCAAAACATAATGATATCAAATAGTTTTCAATCAAATACGCGACTTAACAGTCGTACGGGACGGACCAAGTCACCATCCCCAACGGTGCATGACCCTGCGCTCGTCATCTAGTGTGTGTGTCACCTCAAAGTAGCACAACGATATAAAATCTAGGGTTTCATACCCTCAGGATAATATTGTCAATCATTACTTATCTCAATCTGGATGAGATTCTACTCCACTATGCCCTCGTTGCTCGAGTCGGCCTCCAAATGCTCTGAATCTAACCAAAATAAGTATATTATCATCAATATATGATAAAGGTATGAGTTCCCTATGAAAATTATCAAATTACACCAGAAATCCCGAATTTGGCTCAAACCCAAACCCTGTGACCTCCCTTCAAAATCTGATGAAACTCACAAAATTTGACAACTCATTCAACCACGAGTCTAACCATACCAAAATTACTAAATTCCAATAACAATTCGGCCTCCAAGCCTTCAAATCTTATTTTCAAATTCCTATGTCCAAATACCCAATTTACACCTCAAAAATATGTACTCTAGTTGGACTATTCGATGATAATTCGATATATTATGGAGTAGAAATGATCATAAGTGACTTACCTCAAGATTTGCCATGATTTCTTGCTCAAGCTGTGTTCTTTCACCCAAAAAAATGCAAGAATGAGTTTAAATAATATAACAGCATTAATAAACCTGATTCTGGTCGTTAAAAGCTAATTCTCATCGCTAAAAGTAGTCCAGTCTAGTCGCTAAAGGTGCACATCAGATCTGATGTACCATTAGTCTTTAATTTCACAAAAAAGTCTCTAAATCCATTATACGAACTCGTAATTCGATGATTCTTGTTCCTATGAGTCAAAAATAATGATACGAACATAGTCCTTCAATCGAAACTCAATTTGGAGCTTGTTTGTTTAGTGCGATACTCATTTCGCTTGTTAAAAAATTAACTCATGATTCACGTCAGAAACCCAATCATGACTTGATGAAATTAGATCAAATTTTTCAGATCGCTCCTATAATTCATTATTAAAATTCCGAAAATCTCAAAATCAAATTTCGTCTCTAAAACTAAAAATGGACCTTTGGATCATTACATGCTTATGCTCAAAATGCCAAAATCTTCCAAAAACTCTTCCAAAACTTATTCGAGCCTCGTGGGATCCCGACCAAACATGCCAATACACCCCATAACATCATCATTCAAACTTGCTCCAACCTTAGAAACGCTGAAAACAACATCAAACCATCGAATCACCCTCGGATTCAAGCCTAAGAATTCCAAAACTTCCGAATTTCGAATTCGATCATAAAGTCTATCAAACCTCGTCCGAATAACGTAAACTTTTACACACGTGTCGTAAATGACACAACAAATCTACTCCAATTTCCAAGATTCCATTCCCACCCCAATATCAAAATTTCTACGGCCGACTGAAAAATGCCAAAATTTCAATTTCGCCAATTCGAACCTAAATCTACCACGGACTTCCAAAATACATTCTGGACGCGCTCCCAAGTCCAAAACCACCTAACGGAGCTAACCAAATTACAGAAATTCAAATCCGAGAATGAATACTAAAAAATCAAATCTTGGTCAAACCTTTCATACTTAAAACTTCAAAGTGAGAATTGTTCTTCCAAATCTATTCTGATTATCCTGAAAACCAAAACTGATGATTTACATAAGTCATAATACAATACACGGAATATATTACATCCGAAAATTGACAAGCGAAATATAAAATTCAAAACAACCGGTCGGATCGTTATATATCTCCTAATAGCATGGGAGATTCCGAGGCTCATATTTTTGCAGTGTTGTCTCCTGTATAGTGTGACTCCTCGTTGAACGCAAAGGTTAGACATAATACGGTTATTTGGCCATAATGCATATAAATTGATTCCAATATAGTATCTATTTAGGCATCTATAGCATCTAGAGACTTAGAAACTACCTTTTCCTCTCATTCATCCTCGAATAAATATGTATCTGGACTTAAGAACGTCAAAATAGTCCAAAACTTCACATGTGTGCTCCTATTTCCTAACATACTGGCCTCCTTCACAATTGCATGACCTGCCCAACGTCGAGTCATGCAATTTTTTAGCGACCTTCCAATCTTTCTTATTTATGAACTTATCCAACTCTCATCTCCTTGTGATGAGCTCACAATGCGTATGCATCACAAGACTCCTCGTAGTAGGTTTTGCTTCTAATTTTTATTTTGATAATTTTGGCTGTCGCCATTCTAATGCCTTCTCAAATGTTCCTCCCAATTGTATTCATGTTCTAAATATCCCACCTTCATCATATATATGAGGTATCATTAACACATTTGTAATATGCAATTAGGCTTATGATTGACGTAGTTAGAGTTGAAATGGATGAGGCTTTACGCAATGTTTTCTAAGAAAGTAACCATATATGTAAGAACCAAACATATAAATAAACAAAAATGGGTCCTCAATAATAGTAATATTGATCACGCCCAACTCTAGTCCTAAAAAGGATAAGCAGTCGTTGCAAATATAATTCGATCTAAAAGTCTGGAGTCGAATCCTATATAGAACTAATGCTTCGATGAATATGTTTAATATCACTAAGAAGACAAGATTGAACAATTTTCTAAATTATAAAGATTGAGATTTATATTTCTAGCTAATTAACTAGAAAATATTACAAAGTGATAAAATTATCAACTAACGAGACAAAGAGTTGGAGACTAAATTAAGGAGGTCTAGAGTTATGATTTCCCAAATTGTCGGAATCCTTCCCGCTACATTTTCTATAAATTCGCCTACGTATTCCCTACCGATCATGAGCGTTCTGACTGTCGTAACTCTCTCCCGAGTAATTACCACAATTTACCAGACGCACTCTCCCGGTTACGCTAGCTGACTTTTGTTACAGCTCACATAGATTGCACCCATGGTTTCATTATCCCTAATCCCACCTTTAAATCCTTGGTTATTGATTCCTCACCTACGTTGGGAGTGATGTTGTTCAACAACTACCTAAATGTGCACTCTCTCCCGAGTAATACATACTAAATAGGCACACTAATTGAGGGACCTTCAATCAACTACAAGAATAATATAGTAGAACAAATACAAAAAATACTACAGCTCAATTATACAAAAACATAACAAGAATTTATCCTACAAAAGGTTCCATTAAAACCCTAGAAAACGAATTAGCTATTCGTAATAGTATGCAAAAACGCAATACTAAAATTTGTAACCAATAATGGAAATAGGAAGAAGGAAGTGAAAACTTATAGAAGAGTTCTCCGCCTTACTCCCAGTGTGTTCTTGACTCCTTGGGTCGAATCATCGGTCTCCTTAGCTTCCGTAGGTCTAAATTATGTTAAAAGTATGTCCAACCTTTAAAATTATTATTTTTCCATGTAGGGACAGGACCAAATAATTATACCTTTTCCTACGCTAAAAAGGACAAGTTTTCCGGCCAGGATGGCCGTGACCACGGTGACACCGCGGTATAATGGCAAGTATACTGCCTCGGCCCGCCTCAGGTCTGTAGTCTCGATTTCGACCGCATTTTTACCCTATTCTATTTGAAATTTGGAAAAACGTAAATTATAAAAGTTGTAGTCCTTTGAATTATTTTTCCAATAATATATTATGAATCCCAAATGGAGTTCTGACCAAAAAGTTATGTGCATTTTACTAGAAAGTGTGTAATATGTCTACCCGATTCTTCACTTTGTTGCTTTATCATATGTTGATCTCCGAATACCATCCTGGATTAAATCACTTGAGTTCAGTCTATAACATCTATAAAGGCATAAATGCACAATTAGTGTAAAACACTAACGATTAAAGCACAAACTCAACTAAAGTGTAGTAAATTGGAGTATAATAATCGACTAAAATTATAGTCTATTATCAATACCTCACACTTAAACTATTGCTCGTCCTCGAGCAATCAAACTACATTTTTTATATACACAACCTTTTTAAATAATTCTCCTAATTCATCAGACCAAGAGTATTTAAAATAGACTAAGCACAAAAAAACAAAAATATTCACCTCAAGATTTGACTCACAAGTACCACGCATTATTCACAATCTCACCTACTTACCATGACATAGAGGTCACTGACATTACCTTTCCTTCATGAGTCAAGTGCCCCTCACACAAAAAAGATAGTAGTTCCACAGAATAAAATTTAAAAACACTTAGGAACTCAAGATAAAAAGAATAACTCACTCTCAGAAATAACATTCATATGCCACAAAAGATGCACCATAAGCATGCCCGTAGTGTACTACTCTACTAATCGAGCTTATTCAATCTAGGATCAATTAGGACTTTATTTGGTTATAATGTAGGCTACGGGACGGGTATGATATATTTAGATATAAGAGTGAACACAGCTCCCTAAGCACTTTAATACATATAATTTAACATTCAAACTCAATACTTATATCAAACCAAAACTCCACCTTCACATCAATGAATATTACCCCGTTCTTCTTTCAACACACTTTTATTAAGAGCCACCACTTATCAAGGAAATTTTTTTTACAACAATTCAACTATTTTTTTCTCAATTCAAGTGGCTCTTACTTTTTCAAAAAAGTGCAAATTTCTCCTTATTTCATTAATTCCACTTAAAAACCAAACCAAACATCCCACACTTTAACTTTTACACAGTTCACAATAATTCAAGTGCTCATTAGAGGTTAAAAGGTTCAAATAGATGATTACGTCAAACAAATGGATAAGGCTTGTAATGTGGTTTCCAAAAAAAGAGGATTACAGGCTCAAATGGGCTACGATACATAACTATTAGGAGGGTAAAATATACATATCTGGCTTAACAAAGCAACGCCTATATCACTTCCAAGACTGAATAAAATTACTATTTCACTTTGCAAATACACAAGGCATGTTCTAGATATCAAATGCAATGCACAATATATAACAGATTCATACACATACATGGCACATAACTCACACAGAATTGGTTTCATCAAGACACTCTAGTCAAATTAGTCAAGCAAATTTAAGATCATAAAATTTAAAGTGCATATATATAAGAGTCAAAACTGAGCCTAAGCGTCACAACCAAAGTACTCACTATTCTCAAGGAATAACAAAGTCAAGAGATATTGCTTCAATTCAAAACAACACAATTGCTTCTACTCCCCCCAAAAAAACTAACTGCACCCGGTTCAAATAAACCCTTGGAAAAGAACCGCGGCACAAATAAAAATCAAGAAAAAATTTCTACACTACCTAACAAAAGAAAACAAAATTTAAATTTTTTTAGACTTAAATCCCTCAAGAAAATTGTCTAATAGATCCATCATCGGTAAAAGTTCAATATTTTAGAAAAACATTATTTAATTAAACTAACACAACTAAAATAGCATAGAAAGTCACCTAGACAATCTCTTCACCCCACGCTTAAAATTGTGCATTGTCCCCAATGCACACCATATCTAATAAAAGGGTAAAAGAGACTCCCCGATTGGCCAAAAGTCAAAGAATTAACAGCTCATGGTGTACTCAGACTTCTCCCAAGCTTGGTCCTTCATGTGGGTACCTCACACTTAGTTTCAACCATTTGATTTGTTGTTGCATCCTTCAAATAGCTTTTCTTTCCATGCTCCTAAAAAATATCGACACTACAAAAATAATATAATTAAAATAAATAAATAAAAAAAGCAATAAAGCTGGGTTGTCTCCCAATAAGCGCTTGATTTAACGTCATGGTACGACGTGAATTACTTTTTGTCTCTATCTCAAGCTTATGAATTCAACCCCCAATTTGGCATCAAGTTTTCGGCTATTCTCCAGGGTGGAGGAACAAATCGAATTGGCCCAAGCAACCATTGTACTATTCTAAACTTCTTGGCTATTAGATGAGGTATGTAGTCCTGTCTTTCTGACAAGAAAATTTTCAGAATGTAGGCACCTTGTTCCGCATTCCTTGACTTCTCAATCTGCTCGGATGACTCTATTTTCATGTCGTCATCCAAGCACAACGTAGAAAAGTATTTGGAATAAGGACCAATGCGCTCACACACATGAACTTCAGGACTTTCAGCATCCTCAACATCAATAATACTAGAGTCAACAAAATTTGTATCCTCAATGTCCTTGGCTGACTCTAGTCTCACTTCTTCTACATTAACATCCTCAAATTGTAGTTGGCTAGGTTGTTGTTGTTCTACTCCGACCTCCCCAATTAACACCTTAAATTCATGCTTTTCTTGGCTACTATCATCAATATTTGTTTGTTGAGCATTAAAATCTCCAACCACTTGACTCAATTGAGCCTCCAATTTGTGAATAGTTGCCTCTTGCTTTTCTATCTGCAATTATTTTTATTATTTTATTTCAGAAGGCACTCTAATATATCATTGATCTCCTTTATGTCTGCATCCCCAAGTTCTTTATTCCTATTAATTTCACAGAAAAGATAGAACAATCATAGTAAGGGGTTGGAGGAAGATAAGAAATATAAGCACAATAATTAAAGTGACCATTTTTACCATAACACACATTTCACAAATAAGATTGAGTTGATGCATATAACTAGCTCTTGGAAATATTTTGATAATTTTTATTCGGGTAGTTTCCTTCACAATATGTATGAGGATCAATAGTAGAACTATTAACACCTAAATTTACATAATTCCAAGATATCATGTTTCTCAAATCAACAGTTATAAACAAAAAAACAAAAAAAAAAAACAAAACAAAATAGAAGT
Organism: Nicotiana benthamiana; assembly: GCA_034376525.1. Lineage (NCBI taxonomy): Eukaryota > Viridiplantae > Streptophyta > Magnoliopsida > Solanales > Solanaceae > Nicotiana > Nicotiana benthamiana. Next base: position 100,241,323 of record CM067332.1, read on the forward strand.
TCAAACTTGAACCCTAGCAATATATACAGCTACAACTGCACCATTAGTTCCCTGGAAACACCGCCAAAATTTGATCACCTACAACTCTAGTCCTAAAAAGGATAAGCGGTCATTGAAAATATAATTCGATCTAAGAATCTGGAGTCGAATCCCACAAAGAACTAAGGCTTAGCTTTATCTATTTAATATCATTAAGAAGACAAGATTGAACAATTTTCTAAATTATAAAGATTGAGATTTATATTTCTAACTAATTAACTAGCAAATACTACAACGAGGTAAAATTATCAACTAACGAAACCAAGGGTTGGAAACTAAATTAAGGAGGTAAAAAGTTATGATTTTCCCAATTGTCAGAATCCTTCCGGCTATATTTTCTATAAAGTCTCCTAAGTATTCTCTACCGATAATGAGTGCTCTGTGTCACACATCCTTTTTTGGTTACTACAACCCGGCGAAGGGCGTAGATAAAGGAGTATTTCTAATTAATGGACAATCGAAACATGATTCAATTATTTAAGAGAATTTCAGAGTCGCCACTTGGGAGATTTATGGTATCCCAAATCACCGTTCATAATCCCGAATCGAGGAAAGAATGACTCTGTTTAACAGTCTGCGAAGCAGAAATTCGAGTATGGAATTCTGTTAACCCGGGAGAAGGTGTTAGGCATTTCCAGGTTCCGTGGTTCTAGCACGGTCGCTCAACTATTATATTTGGCTTAAATTATCTGATTTTTTACAATTATGAACCTATGTGAATTTTAAAATCTTTTAACCACTTTAATTATTATTATTTTTAAAGAGAACTGCAGTGTCGTTAAAATATGTCTCGAACCACGTTACATAAATGCACCCATGGTTTTTGGCACATTCCAACTCCGCTGAGATTTAGATTTGGGTCGCATAAATGCGCACCCGTATTTAAGGAGATAAAATTATTAAAGCGGGAAGCCATGAAATTCGCTAAATGGCATGTACCAAATCTTTAAATATTTTAATATAAGCATTTCACGAGGGTCGCGCAATGTATGGGTTCCGTTTGGCGTGGCACACCTCGTTGTTTGTTTTAAAACACCAATCCTAAGTCAACTATAATATTTTATTAGACGTGCCTCTAAACTTAATTAATTCTCGTTGTTAATCCTACTACCTTACTCAAAGCTCAAACATATATTGTGAAATTAAATTAACAAGAGGGAGGTGCAGTCAACCCTTCAGCGTATTGGGCTATTGGGCCCAGGTTTAAAATTAGTTCAATCTTCATAAGAACCCTTTAGCAGATATCAATGGCCTGAGTGGGTTGCCGTTAGTTATAAAAAACCCGACCAAATCACAGTATCTAAACTCAACAATACACCTATTTCAAAATTGACAAGAATGACAATAACCAAATAGACCTGAAGCTAATAATAGTGTAACAAAACCAATTCGAAATACAATTGGTCCTTGGAGTTTATTTTTAAAGTAAGCACATGATGAATTAATTCTAACTAGTAAGTTAAAACGTAACATCCTGTACAGTCCAATTATACAAGCTTGATTAATGTCTGTTGTACATTTAAAATGCTCAAAACAAATCAATGTCAAAAAAATAAACAATCCATATGAATACGTGATTTTTGGGCAGCTGAACACTCAAATTATTGGCAAACTTTAATGTACAGTTGCAAATACCAAGTTCCTTGGCCTTTGGCCATTATAAATGGAGCAAATACCTGAGATGAAACCAAAAGGTGAAGAACAAGGGTCATTACTGAGCAACAAAACAATTAGCAGGCAGAAATGAACAGCAACATAGCAAAGCGACCAATCTAACAGCCCACATTTACACTAAAACCAAATTGAACCAACACAACATTCGATCAAACTCAAACAACTTGAAATCAGTCCCAGGAACTTCAGGAACAACTAAAAACCAAATTAATTGATGCAAAGCCTAGAAAAATAACAAAATAGACCCTGAACAGAGCTAGTCTTCCAATGAAACAGTGCATTTTGAATTTCTGTTCGTTTGTAAAGCTCTAAATGCCCAGGTTTTGAAGGAAAAGCTCCCAAACATTCAAACTAAACTAACATTTTGATTTTTTTGCTTTGAATTAGGCTATAATTGCAGAAGTTGGAGGATTGATTTTTTAGCTATTGTTGGGAATTTTTCAAAGATTTTTTAGACTGTCCAACCCTTTTTTTGAATGAATTGGGGTGCCTTTTATAGCCAAAGGCTAGGGCAACCCTTTTATTTTATTTTAATACTAGTCACTCTTTTACTTTTCAGATTTTAACTACTGGGTCCTTTATTTTCTGACTTGTTTCCCAAGTTACTGCACTAAACTACTGATTTAGACTAAAGTCCCCTTCTATAAGGGTTTAAAAGATTCTAGCATTGTTTCTTATTTATTAGATACCTATACTACCCTTATTTTAATCCTAAAACTACCAGAACCAATTAAAACCATATATTACCCCCTTAATATACTAGAATTACTATTTGTACTAAGCTAAGTTTTAAACTAATTATTGCTAACTAACAACTATAACCAAAACATGACCAAACCTGGACTATTAATCAGAAAATTGAATTAATACTCTGAGAGTAATGACTCATTGACTAACACTATACACTAGTTAACATGAATTCAAAGCACCCAACTGAATTTAGAGTATTCAAAAGGAAACTTGCAAAGCCATATTAACCTGCAACCCTACTGCGAAATCTAACTACTAATTAACTTACTAACACCAAAACCAAATCATACTTTAATAAGGAATTAGAGACCTAAACAGAATCAAGGCTAAAAGACTGAGGCAAATTATACATGGCTTTCAGATTTTCTAACTAAACTGAATAAAAGAAAGTCCAATAGCAGTATAATAATAAGGATCTTTTGCAAAGAAAACCCTAATGAGGAACATAGCACTGTAAACAAAATCATGAATCAAGTAGGATGACCCCCTTGCTTTAAGCTAAAATAGAAATAAGGCAATACCTAATTACTAGACCAGAAAGAAAACAAAAATAGAATAAATATGAAAACATATCAAATTGAAAAATGAACTTACTGGTTGAGCTCTTCACTAGGCGGCTAATTTCAATTTGAATCTCCAAATGAAGTTACATGTTTGTTTTTGGCCAAAACAAACATGCAAATCCATTTGAAACTCAAGCAGCATTGAAAAACTTGTCCTCAAAATTAGGTCAAACTCAGAAGTGAGATTCGAAGAGACTTGGGGTTGTTCTAAGGAAACAAGGGTTTTTTTGGGTAGGGGAGGCCAAGGGGAGTGTGGGGTGTTAATTTGGAAGCCATTGGAGCCGTCATCGCCGTGGACGGCAGAGCAGCCGCTCCTTTAAAGAGATATTCGATGAGATTGGCCTGGTTTTGAGGGGTAATTTTAGGGGGGTTTGAAAGAGGGGAACATGGGGATTACAGGGTGTAAATTTGGGTGGATTTGGGGTTACGCCGCCGTCAGCGGGCGGTGGGGATACGGTGGAGGCATGGCGGTGTTACACGGAAGGAATTAGGGTTCTTTGGACATGGTACGAGGTTCTCTAATAGGGAGGGATGTTATATGACAGTAATAAAGTGTAACACCCCCATCTCAACCGTACGATCAATGTGGATCAACGGCTCAGATCTCCTTGGCATAAAACGACGTTGTTTTGCTTCTGGGCTTTTGGACCGGGCAAGAGTGTTGGGTTTGGGGTTTTTTGGGCCAGATTTGTTGCAAGAATTGGCACAAAACTTGGTCTTTACAAAGACCCATATTATTATATACAATTATTCTCTTTTTATATATATTTTTCTATTATATTTTCAAATTTTAACTAACAAAAATAAAATAGCTAAGAACATATTTAACATGAAATAAACTAAATAAACTCCTACAATAACCTAAACTCTAAATTTGAAAGAAAATTAACCAATTTTTGTTGTTTTTCCTTTATTTTCAATATTAACTAATTAATAACCTAAAAATGTAAAAATTAAATCCTTAATGCAAACACACCATTTTTATATTTTTATGAATTATATTAATTAAAACGTGCAACATGATAATAAACACAAAACTATGCAATCAATTCATAAAATTCAAACAAACACAAAATCACACAAATAAATCCCAAAAATTCAAATAATAAAAGAAATATGCAAATAAACACAAAGTCACACAATTAATTTCTAAAAATTCAAATAATATCAGAAAAATCCTAGTTTAAAGAATCTATAGGAACATTTTAGGCAAGGCAAAAATCACGTGTTCACAACTGCCCCTCTTTGCTCGGAGACACGAAGGGTTTCCGGGCAAAGATAAATGAGCAACTGAGAGATTTTTGCCCGCTTTGCATTCCATGAGAAGCATTTTGAAAACCATCTGACCGTACCCTGCTTCAAAGGTTGCCTATATATCCTTTGCTATAAGGGAAGATCATGTAGTTCTGGAGTGTTTGGTAGCTGGACTACCAGAAACTGTGATTTCATTGTTGTGGTTGCTGCTACTACTGCTGCTAGACCCCCTTATTACACCTTGTAAAAAATGAAGAAGCTAGACTATGAACTATGGATTACAAAAGAACCTATCTATATCTTCAATCTTGCTTTGATCTTTGTTGCTTTGCTTCTTTGTATTTCTTCCTGTGAACTCCTTGTCACCTAGTTGACTGGCATTTTTTCCTGCAAACTCTTTGTCGCCTTGTTGACTCCTTGTTTTCTCTTCTTCTATGTTTGTTACCGGACTGTTGGACTCGACATGTATTCCCTTGTTTTGCAGGTGGTGCATGATTGCAAAACTTTGCAACTTGAAAATCATTCCCTTGTTCTGACAGGTGGGCGCCTGATTGCCCAACTTGAAACTTGAAAACATCCCCTTGTTGTGACAGGTGGGTGCCTGATTACCCAACTTTAAACTTGAAAATATTCCATTGTTCGACAGGTGGCCGCCTGATCGCCAAGATTTGAATCTTAGAAAAATATTCCCTTGTTCCACAGATGGGCGCCTGATCGCCAGAACTTGCATCATTGAAAAATATTCCTTTTTTCTATAGGTGGGCACTTAATTTCCAAAACTTACATCTTGAAAAATATTCCCTTGTCCTACAGGTAGGCGCCTGATTGCCAAAACTTGAAATTTTGAAAAATATTCCCTTGTTCTACATGTGGGCGTCCGATTGCCAAAACTTGAATTTTTGAAAAATATTCCCTTGTTCTACAGGTGGGCGCCTGATTGCCAAAATTAACATCTTGAAAAATATTCCCTTGTTCTACAGGTGGACGCCTGGTTATCAAAACTTGAATTTTGAAAAAATATTCCCTTGTTCTACATGTGGGTACCTGATTGCCAAAACCTGAAATTTTGAAAAATATTTCCTAAGTCTGCTGCCTGTGTACCTGATCACAACAAAACAAACAAAACACAAAATTCTTCCTTCCCCAATCTGGTGCTGGGAAGATCCGTGAGTGTTAATCAAATACCTTTACCAGATATCTCTAAATCAAAGCTAAGTCTCATTATTCAGGAGGGCCCTGACAATTCTTAACTGATGACAACTTTAAGACTATGTTATGTTTCTCAAAAGGTATTATTTTCCACTATGTCTTGTTATGAGTTATATCTGTTGGGGGTATGTTGGTGACTGGTGATTAACACTACTTCCCATTATCCAGGCGGGTCCTGACAACTCTTAATTTGATGACAAAATATGACTATTGGGGGTTATTATTTAGAACTACGTCCCATTATCCAGGGGGTCTTGACAACTCCAACAATTAAATCTCATTATCCAGGCAGATCCTGATGACTCTTATCAGGGAAGTATTTGGGTTTGACCATGCCACCTAACTGTTTGTGTCCTCATCTAACTCCCACTTCAACATGCAAGTCATTTTATGCCCTTTACTGTTCATGTTTACCTCTAACCTTTAAATGCGTCCCATTTTCTAGGAGGGTCCTGAGGGTTCCTGCTTAAATTCCAACTCTAACTTCTGGTTGTTTCCGCTAGTGATAATTGTTCGGGAGGGTTTCTGCGACTCTTACTGGGGAAGGTGTTGGTGCTTGCCCGTATTACCTGCGCCTATCTGAGTTTTAAACTGCATTCCATCTCAACTTTCGTGCCTCTTTTACCCCTCAATTGTTCCTATTGATGTTTGCTAGTTAAATTTGATCCTCTCACGCTCTTTGTTGGGGAGGATATTTATGACAGCCCGTGCCTCTTTTGAGTTTGAGCTGATCCCCATTTTCAGGTGAGCTCTGAGGTCTTGATCATACCTGCCGTGTGCCTGCTTTCCCCTGCAGAAGGCCTCTTTTAGGCTCTTCTGGAATTTTCTGCCCCTGTGTCAATCAAAGAAAACTAGTCAGTTTGAAAAGTGGTGGTTAGATTGTGGCATTCTTGTTAGAAGCGGCCTCCTCACTGTCATGTTCTGTTGTGTGCAAATGTCCATGTTGATGATGAGTTGCCTGAGTTGGTTGGCTGAACCCCGAACCTTTATGGCTTTACTTTGCTCGCCCATTACTGTGTTACATTCCTAGCTCTTTTGCCATATTCCATGCACCTTTCACGAAATTACCAAATAAATGTTTTATGATTGGCTGGCCCTATGACCCTTGTGGCTTCACGTTGTTCCTTATCTTTGTGTTACATTTCTGCTCCTTTGCTAACATCCTTACACCTTTTCTTGAAATCACCCTGTCTGTCTATGATGTTTGGTTGGCCCTTACCCTTTGTGTCTTTACTTTGCTCCCCATTTTGTGTTGCACTTCTAACCCTTTGCCAGAATTCTTTATGCCCCTTTTCGTCGATTGATGAGTTGATATATCATGCTGGGTCAACCCTCATGACCTTTGCCATCTTTGTGTTGCGCTTTTGCCTCTTTTGCCAGAATTATTTATGCCCCTTTCCGACGATTGACGAGTTGATATATCATGCTAGGTCAAACCTCATGCCCTTTTCCATCTTTGTTTTGCGCTTTTGCCTCTTTTTCCAGAAGCCTTATACCCTTCTCCGACGACTGCTTAGTTAGGGTTTTATGCTTAGTCAATCCCTTGTGACCCTTCCCATCTTTGTGTTGTGCTTCTAACTCTTTTGGTCAGTGTGTCACTTTTTCTCTTCCGTCAATTGAAGCTCTTGTGAATCCTTCCCCTTGTTGTTTCAAACTTTGTTATCTTTGTTACGCTTTTGGGTGTCATGCGCTTTGTCCCTTTGGGAGCCGATAATGGGCTTTGAAATTCCTCCTGTTTGCTTAAACCAAAGACATTAGAGACTCAAAAGAAAAATGAAATGCAATGACTCTGAACAGTATTTAAAGTATGAGTTCCAGATTCACAGACTAATGAAAGGAAGAGAAAGAAAACTTATCTGAGGAAGAGCAACTGATTTTTCATGATCATGACATACACTTCGGCCTACTTGACCCAGTCTGTCTCGATGATCGACCTTCTATTTCCATGCTTTTGTTGTTGTTGTCACACCTCCTTTTGGCTACTACGACCCGGGGAAGGGCGTAGATAAGGGAGTTTTTTCAATTAAAAGACAATCGAAATGTGATTCAATTATTTAAGAGAATTTCAGAGTCACCACTTGGAAGATCTATGGTGTCCCAAGTCACCGTTTAGAATCCCGAATCGAGGAAAGAATGACTCTGTTTAACATTCTGCGAATCACAAATCCGAGTAAGGAATTCTGTTAACCCGGGAGAAGGTGTTAGGCAATCCCAAGTTCTGTGGTTCTAGCATGGTTGCTCAACTGTTATATTTTGCTTAAGTTATCTGATTATACAGCTATGAACCTGTGTGCATTTTAATTTATTTTTTTAACCACTTTTATTATTATTATTTTTAAAGAGAATTGCAACATCGTTAAAACGGGTCTTGAACAACGTCACATAAATGCACCCATGGTTTTGACACATTTCAACTTCGTTGGGGTTTAGATTTGGCTCACATAAAATGCGTGCTCGTACTTAAGGAGATAAAATTATTAAATACGCGCCTAAAAGCGACTATCATGTTATTATCTTTGCAGGAAGTTTTGAAATTCGCTAAACTGCATGTCTCGAATTTCTAAATATTTTAATATACGCATTTCATGAGGGCCATGCAGTTTTGGATTTCGTTTGGCGTGGCGCATCTCATTTCTATTTAAAAGGTCAACCCTAATGAAAACTAAAATGCGCCTCTAAAGACATGGCTAATTGATGTTGGAGTCCGGGCTTTCAAAACTCGGGTCCATATTTAAATAAGGATTAAATTCTCTTTATTCCAATGTCACCATACCAGGTATATTGGAATTACATACTACATTACTAACTACTCTAACCTTTAATGGGATTATGCTATTATCAATATTTATTCATGGAATTAAAACAAAACAAATGTTAACAGTCCAGGAACAATCCTATGATTATTTACAAGGCAAATTAGTTAAATGTCCAATTTTGCAGGACCTTGTCTTAACAATACAAAAGCAATACAAGCTGCACATAATACACATCTGTAACTGGAGCATTCATTAAGTCCAAACTTCCTACATCATTGGAGATGGAAAATATACCTGGAATTTGTGCAAAACAAAAGGAAAGACAACAACATTCGAACAACATCATATTTACAAGAATCCACAGCTTATGAGTAGTTATTAAACCCAGAAATGATACCAAATACCCAGGAAAATTTTAAACCCAAACTCAAACAACAAACCACTCCAATATCTCAATGCACTTCAAAAAGCTACACAGGTAACCTGGAGAGTCTTAACACCACATTCAATCAGCACTCTAACTCAAAATGGTTGTAACTATGACCTAATCAACTCAAATTGAACCTATGACTAATGCTGGAAACTCAGCTCTTTAAATGTATGTTTTCTCAGGATGTTTTTCACTTTTATATAGCTAAACTTCTACTGCACAGCTGAAATTGGGGTTATTTTCAGGAAAAAAGATCTAATGGAATAGTGAAAAGCCACTGATCTTCAGAAAATTTGACAACTCTTATAAGCTTAGGATTTTTGGACCCTTTTCAAGAATTCTTTTGGGATTTTTAGGGCTTTAAAATATCTAAAATTTTCTTATGGATTTTCAGACTGTGTAACCCCCTTTTTTGAATGAATTGGGGTGCTTTTATAGCAAAAGGCTAGGAAAACCCTTTTATTTCATTTTAACTACTAGTCTCTCTTTCAATTTTAGATTTTACTTAATTGGTCCTTCAATTTCTGACTTGCTTCCCAAGTTACTACACTAAACTACTGATTTTTAGCCTAAAGTCCCCTTCTAGAAGGGTCTAAAAGATTTTAGCATCGTTTCTTATTCATATGATACCTATACTACCCTTATCTTAGTCCTAAAATTACCAGAACCAACTAAAACCCTATATTACCCCTTTAATATGCTGAAATTACCATTTTACTAAGCTGAGTCGTAAAACTAACTACTAGCTAACTATCAGCTTTAACCAAAGCATGATTAAACCCTGAACCATCAATCAAGAATAACCAAAATCCAACTCAGAATTCAAAACAATACTGGACCAACATTAAAACTAAATGTTGAATATAACTTAAAAGAAAAGATGCAACGCTGTAACTACCATGCCATTTTACCATTAGAAACAAGTCAGAATTGAAAACAGAAAACTATTATCGAAATATTAATCAATCATTAGACTAAGCAGAACTTAAACTAAAACAAAAAACAAAATTAAAACCAAAAAAAACAAATCGAAGCACATCAAAGATTGGTCTTGGAAACATGGTGGAGAACTTAAATTTACAAATGCAACCGGACCAAAATCCACAATCAAAATAACAGAACTATTCAGGAATGCTAAAAATTAACAAATAAACTAGAACAGGGCAAGTCGTCCGCAAATAAGTAAACAATAATAATAAAAAACAAATAGAAGAAAAAGAAAAAAAATAAAAATGAAACTTACTGATTGGTCTTCAATTAGACTGTGATTGTATTTGATTTGAGTCTCCAAACGGAGTTGCAGGTTTGTTTTTGGCCAAAACAAACATGCAGCTTCATTTTGAAACTCAAACGGCTATGAAAACATTCAACGTCAAAATTAGGTCAAAATCCAGATTTAAAATTCGAAGAGCATGAGGGTTATTTGAATGAAGCTGGACTTGTTTTTGGGTAGGGTAGGCCAAGGGGAGTGTTGGTATCGATTTGGAAGCCATTGGAGTCGGCGCCGCTGTAGACGGCGGAGCAGCCGCTCCATTGAAGAGATATTCGATGCGATTGGCCGGTTTTTGAGAGGTGATTTTAGGGGGGTTGGAAAGAGGAGATCATGGGGGTTAAGTGGTGTTAATTTGGGTGGATTTAGGGTTACGCTGCCGCTACCGGTGATTTTCGGCCGGCAGTGGTGATACGGTGGAGGCAGGGCGGTGGTAGGGTGGTGTTACACCAGCGAATTTAGCGTATGTTTGGACATGGTACGACGTCTCTGATAGGGGGGTGTTTTTCGACATTTACATAGTGTAACACCCTTTCCATCTTGACCGTTTGATCAAGACTGATCAATGGCCCAGATCCTTTGGCGTAAAACGGTATCGTTTTGTGCCTGTGGCTTTTGGACCAGGCAGGGTATTGGGTTTGGGTCTATTTTTAGTGTGTTTGGGTGTTTTGGGCTAAGCTTTGTTGACTAAAAATGACCCAAAATTTGGTCTTTCCAAAGACCCAAATTATATACAATCAATTATTCATTTTTGTATATTTTTGTTTTATTATTTTTTCAGATTTTTAATAACAAAAATAAAAATAGCCAGAAACATGTTTAACATGAAATAAACTAAATAAACTCTAAACTCTAAATTTCAAAGAAAATTAACCAATTTTTGTTGTTTTTCCTTATTTTCAATATTAACTAATTAATAACCTAAAAATGTAAAATTTAAATCCTAAATGAAAACATGTCATTTTATACTTTTATGAATTATGCAAATTAAAACGTGCAACTTGCAAATAAACACAAAATTATGCAATTAATTCCTAAAATTCAAACAAACACAAAATTATGCAAATAAATTCTAAAAATTCAAATAATAAAAGAAAGATGCAAATAAACACAAAGGCACACAATTAATTCCTAAACATTCAAGTAATAACAGAAAAATCCTGATTTAAAGATCTATGGGAATATTTCAGGCGAGGCAAAAATCACGTGTTAATAGTTGTGACCATTTCTAACCCAATTCCTTCAACCAAACCCTAGCTTTGCTTGCCTTGCAGTGTTCTTGACCGAATTTCCGCCAATAGCCCTTTTCTGAGTGTTACTTCTTGCCTTACTTTCGCCTCACGCTGCCCGTGAGGGTTTTCACCAATGAGGCTCTCTCATTTTTATTTCTCTCAACTCCCGTCGCCTTAAGGTGCCCATGAGGGTTTTCACCAATAAGACTCTTATTTTATTACTTTATGAAGGAATTATAGTGCCGCCCTGAGGTATGGTACATTTCTCCTTGCTTGCCCCGGCATTCCTTACAGATTGATCAGAAGGTCTTTCTCTGGATTGTAATGTGGGCTTTTGGATAAAGTTAGAAAGAAAGGGTGTGAAAGGCTCAAAAATTGTTGTTACAGGTTCAAAGTTTACAACTTTCGGAAGCCAAATCAATTCTTTTGGAATTTATTTGAATGTGACCGAGCCGTGAGGCTACCTACATATTCTTAAAAGGAATCGGGTCAAACGTAGTTCCTGACGATTCCTTATTTTTGTTGTTGTTTTTCTTCTCCCCTTTTTTCTGTTTTTCTTTTCTACCTTTTTTTTTCTTGTTTGGCATTCTTTCCTTCTTTTTTTTCTTTTTTTTTCTTTTTTTTTAATTTTTTAATTCCTTTTCTTCTTTCTCTTCTCTTCTTTTTTTTTTGTTTTTCTTTACTTGCTTTTTCCTTTATGGCAGGTTCGTCAGTTTTATAATTGTGTGTTCGAATCTTGCTATGGGATCCGAAAGAGGGGATGTGAGAATAAAATAATGGAAGCTCAAAGGGGTTAACAGCGGGTAAAGTGTTTAGATAACTGAATGAAATGCCTTCGTCATTCCAATCTATAAAACATGCCAAGTATAAACAAATGCCAAGAATAGACAATGATCCAAAAGAAAATCATACATAATATCTTTTGACACCATCCGAATTGATAGTCATTTCCACACATTTCCCTTCCACATCTGTTAGATACAATGCCCTATTGGATAGCACTCTAGACACGAAAAACGGTTCTTGCCAGTTTGGAGTGAACTTGCACTTTGCCTCGGCCTGGTGAGGGTGGATGCATTTCAACACTAATTAACCCACTTCAAATTTCTTGGACGCACTTTCTTATTATACGCCCTGGCCATCCTTTGTTGATACAACTGGACGTGATATACCGCCGCCAATCTTTTCTCGTCAATCAAACTCAATTGCTCCAAATGAGCTTTAACCCATTCTTCGTCGTCGATTCCTGCTTCGGCCACGATTTGAAAAGAGGGGATTTCAATTTCAGCCACGATTATGGCCTCTATGCCATATACCAACAAGTATGGAGTTGCTCCTACTGAAGTGCAGATGGTGGTGAGATAGCCCAACAATGCAAAGGGTAGCTTCGCATGCCACTGCCTGGACCCTTACACCATTTTTTGAAGTATAATTTTTATGTTCTAATTGGCCGCCTCAACCGCTTCGTTTGCCTTGAGGCGGTACAGGGTAGAATTTCTATGTGTGATCTTGAACTGCTGACATGCTTTTCTCATTAAGTGACTGTTGAGGTTTTCCCCATTGTCAGTGATGAGAGTCTTGGGGATTCCGAACCGACAAATAATATTTGCATGCACAAAGTCGACCACTGCCTTCTTGGTCACCGCCTTGGAGGTTTTGGTTTTAACGCATTTTGTGAAATAGTCAATAGCAACCAGGATAAATCTGTGTCCGTTAGAAGATGCCGGCTCGATGAGCCCGATGATGTCCATGCCCCAAGAAACGAAAGGCCATGGTGCAGATATCATATGAAATTCAGACGGCGGAGAGTAAATTAAATCTCCATGCACCTGACATTGGTGACATTTGCGCACAGAGCTGATACAGTCCCGCTCCATGGTGAGCCAATAATAACCTACCTGGAGAATATTCTCTACCAAAACATATCCGTTCATGTGTGGCCCGTAGACGCCAGCATGCACCTCATTCATGATGGTTGTCGCCTGCCCAGCATCTACGCATCTTAGCAAACAAAGATCTGGCGTTATTTTGTATAATATTCCTCCACTGAAGAAGAACCCATTTGACAAACGACGAATTGTTCTCTTTTGGTCACTCGTGGCATCTACCGGGTATATACCTCTCCTGATATACTCCTTGATGGCGTGGAACCAAGGCTCACTGTCAAGCTCTTCTTTTACCATGTTACAATAAGCATGTTAATCATGGACCCGAATAAGTATCCGGTCAACATAAGTCTTTTCCGGATGATGTAACATTGACGCCAAAGTAGCCAAGGCATTAACAACCTCATTGTGAATTCTTGGGATGTACCTGAACTCTATTGACCGGAATCATTGACAAAGATCATGCAAGAATTTCCCATATGGTATGAGCTTTAAGTCTCTTGTTTCCCGCTCCCCTTGAATCTGGTGTACCAGAAGATCCAAATCCCTAATACCAAGACTTCCTGGACACCCATGTCTGCCGCTAATCTCAGACCCAAAATGCATGCCTCATATTCAGCCATATTATTGGTGCAATAGAAGCGGAGTTGAGCTGTGACTGGGTAATGATGCCCTTCTCCAGAGATGAGCATTTCCCCTATCCCAACGCCTTTCATGTTGGCATACCCATCAAAGAACAATTTCCAACCTGGCCTCTCATCCCGTTCCATTCCATCGATATGCATCACTTCCTCCCCCGGGAAGTATGTATTCAAGGTCTCGTATTGTTCATCTATCGGATTCTCAGCTAAATAATCTACCAATGCTTGTGCTTTCATGGTAGTCCTAGTCACGTAGATAATGTCAAACTCTGTGAGCAAGATTTTCCTTTTCGCGAGCCTTCCTGTGGGCATGGGCTTCTGGAAAATATACTTCAAATGGTCCAGACGTGAGATGAAATAAGTAGTGTATGAGGACAGGTATGCTTCAACTTTTGGGCTACCCATGTCAAGGCACAACAAATCCTTTCAAGATAAGTATACATAATTTCGCAAATCGTAAATTTCTTGCTGAGGTAGTATATGGCTTGCTCTTTTCTCCCGGTGACATCGTGCTGACCCAACACGCACCCAAATGAGTTGTCCAAGACTGTCAAATAAGATCAAGGTTCTTCTTGGTTCTAGCGGGGCCAATACCGGTGGGTTCGTCAAATACTCCTTTATCTTATCAAAAGCTTCCTGGCACTCTCCCATCCATTTCACTACAGCATCCTTTTACAATAGCTTAAAGATGGGCTCGTAGATGGTTGTGAGCTGAGCAATGAACCGACTGATGTAATTCAATCTTCCCAGTAGACTTATCACTTCTGTTTTATTCCTTGGTGGCGGTAGCTCCTGTATAGATTTGATCTTTGATGGGTCTAGTTCGATGCATCGGCGGCTGACTATGAACACTAGTAACTTCCATGAGGGGACCCCAAATGCACATTTTTCCAGTTTGAGTTTGAGGTCATATCTGCAGATCCTTTGAAAGAATTTCCTCGGGTCTTTGATATGATCAGATTGCTTTATGGACTTCACTATCACATCGTCCCATAGACCTCAATTTCCTTATGTATCATATCATGAAAATGGTTGTCATGGCCCTCATGTATGTCGCCCCGGCGATTTAAAACTAAAGGGCATGACTCTATAACAATATGTCCCCCACGGTGTGATAAACGTTGTTTCTCTGCATCTTCTTCATCCATTAAGATCTGGTGGTAGCCTGTGTAACAATCCACAAATGACCCGATGTCATGCTTTGCACAATTGTCAATCACTATGTGAATGTTTGGCAATGGAAAATTGTCCTTTGGACTTGATTTGTTGAGATCGCGGTAATCAACACACACCCTGGTTTTACCATCCTTCTTTGGTATGGGCACAACATTAGCTAACCAGGTGGGATATCGTGTGACTCGGATGACTTTTGCCTTCAACTTCTTGGTCACTTCCTCTTTAATTTTCATTCTCACATCAGTTTTAAACTTTCTCAACTTTTGCTTGATAGGAGGGCAGGCTGGGTCAGTGGACAACTTATGAACCACCAAGTCAGTGCTCAATCCGGGCATGTCATCGTAGGACCATGCAAAGACATCTTTGTATTCAAGGAGTACTTCAATTGTTTCTTTCCTAAGTTGTGGCTCTAGATGGACACTTTTTTTTTCTCTAACATTATCCAGGCTTCCTAAATTGAATTCCTTTGTATCGTTCAGGTTTGGTTTGGGTTTCTCTTCAAATTGGCTCAACTCTTTACTAATCTCATACAATGCCCATTCCACATCATTTTCTGGTTCATCCTCATGTTTTATTTCCTGAATTATTATTTCCAAACTAGACCGGTTTTGAAGACTGGGCCGAGGAGTCCTTATGCATGTCAGATAACTCGAACCATCATAAAAATAATTGTACAAAAGAGAAAAGAAAGAGAAGTAAAGAGAAATGGAAACTATCAGCATTGTTGGAAAGGAAATTGCATTTCATTAGAATCAAAGATAACAGATTTTACACATCCAAGCGGACAGAAATAACAACTGAATTAACAAATCTGAATCTAATCCAAACTAGACTGAAAGAAAAATCAAAGCCGACTACCACGACTCACTCCGGATGGGAAGAGGAGTGGCTTCCCTGTTATTGACTTTTGCGCATGCTCCCACAAACTGCACATCTGCCCTACTCGATCCTTCTCCTACCTCGACCAAATTCACCTAATTGAACACCCTTTCTAACCCCTTATCAAGATCCCCGTCCACGTCGATCACCGGACCGGGAATCCTTGGTACAAAGCCATTGCTAGTAGTGGGTTTAATGAACAATTTGGACAACCTTGGGATGGGCTTTATGAGAGCCCAAGCCCTCTGCCTTAGCTTCCTGGCTTGCCTTATGTCTGCAGCTATAGGCATGAACCCTAGGCCAAAAGTGTCCAGATTTTTGGGGAAGGACACTGGTTGCAGAAAAGCACCCAACCCCTTGTCGGGCATGAAGCCATTCTTCAACATTTCTGAAGCCACCATGAGTGACGCGGTTGGTATCTTTGGGGTTATGACAATCTCACATTCTGGGATTTTTTGAACTGACATCGTAACAAATACCTGGTAGACCTATAGCCCTTTGTTGTCTTCAGATTCAATAAGAGGTACGATAGCATCACCTGAAACGTACAGATTTTCTTCCCCATGCACCACAATCTCTTGCATGTCCCATTCAAATTTAACCATCTGATGCAGCCCTGTATGTCACTACTTTGGCTGTGTGAATCCAGGTCCTACCCAACAACACGTTATACGAGACTACCACGTCCAGCACTTGAAATTCCATGGTGAACTCAATGGGACTTATTGTCACTTCTAGTACTATGTCCCCCATGGTGTCTTTGCCTTCGCCATCAAAACCTCGAACACAAATGTTATTCTTGTGAACCCTTTCATTCTCCACCTTCAGCTAGGTTAATGTGGAGTGCGGAAAAATATTTGCACTGGACCCGTTGTCGACCAGAACTCGGGTGACCACAGCATCTTCACATTTCACAGTTAGATAAAGAGCCCGGTTGTGCTCTGTGCCCTCCATGGGCAATTCATCGTCGGAGAAGGTGACCCGATTTACCTCGAATATCTTGTTTGCAATATTTTCCAAAAAATTCACTATTATCTTGTCAGGGACATGGGCTTCATTCAAAATCTTCATCAGCTCCCGACGGTGTTCATCTGAATGGATTAGTAAGGATAATAAGGAGATATGAGCTGGTGTCTTCCTCAACTGCTCTATGATGGAGTAGTCCTGGATTTTCATTTTCTTCAAGAATTCCTCTGCCTCTTCTTCCGACACAGCTTTCTTCACTGATTCTGGGTTATCTCTAGAGATTTTCCCTTTCCTATTTCTTCATGAGCGAAGTACCTCCCCGATCGAGTTAAACCCCGGACCTCAAATACTTCTTCCCTAACTTCCTTTCCTTCATACATCACTATTGCTTCTTCATATTTCCAAGGAACTACTTTGATATTGATGATTGGTGGTTGTATTACTGGTTTTACAATGACGAGATCTATGCGAACACCTTCCACAACCACGACGGTTCTCTAGCTGCCCCGTGTACTGTTACTTTTGCATGTTCCTGCTTTGGCGCAATCGTGCATGCAGGGCCTCCTTGAACTATGACAGACTTGTTGCTTCTCCATTTTGCCTTGATCAATGACTTCTCACTGCTTGCATTCTTAGTTGGGTTAAATTCAATGGACTTGATCATCATTACTGTCTGTAAGGGCCTTTTGGACTATCCCCTTTTTCCATGATCTCAATCATGTTGGCCTCCTGATGGGCCGGCAGCGGGTTTTGGTTAATATTGGGTACCTCTGGAGTTTTCACCTCAATCCGGTGAGAGTCAATAAGTTCCTGGATAGCGTTCTGGTGCACCGGAACAGTATTCATAGATGACAGAATAATCTAGAATCTTTGGGGGAGGATTTGGAAATTTTGCTTCAATTGGTCTCAACATATCCAATTGTTGCAGCCTGTGGAATACACTAGTGTAGGACTCCACCAGCAGAGTGAAAGTCTTCTTCTTCTGCACCCTTTCATTTCTCAGGACTGGGTTGGCTCGGAATGCAGGTTTCGGGCGTTGTTGGTAGGATCTTGGAGGTGGGTAATGATTTTGTGGAGCTGGATAGGTATTTTGTGGGGTTGCGCACGCCATTGTGTTTGAGCGAGAGGTTGGGTATACGCTTGCGCGTGATGGATTGAGAAGCGAGGTTCTAATGGTGGATAGTAATGTTGTGGTGGTCCGTATGGAGTGTGTGGGTATGTCTAGTGGTGAGGACGGGATTGGGTGTAATAGAATGGAGCCCGAGGCTTGAACCAAGTTTCCGACTCCACTGTTGCTACTTCCTCCCTCTTCTTCTTTCCGAATGCTCCCCCAGCTCCGCCTTGTATGGCCTGAGTGGTTGCCTTAATTGCAGAGTAGCACATGATTTATTGGATTTGGGGCCTTCCTCGACCATACTTCCCATCTTGACTACTTTGTTGAAAGACTTACCCACTGCTGACACCAAATGTCCAAAATAGGTAGGTTCCAGAGCCTGTAGAAAATAGTCAACCATCTCACTCTCCTTGACGGGAGGATTAACTCTGACTGCTTGTTCCCTCCACAAAAAACCGTATTCCATGACCATCCTTAATTACTTCAATTAAGGATAAGTAATTAGGGAAAGATACATGGAAATAAAAGAGGCAACAACTCCAGTTAAGGCACATAAGAGTTTAATCGGCAATAAAGGTAAAACATGAAGTAATTAATTCCAAATAAGACACGTAAGGGTGAATCAGTAAATGGTTTAACATGACAAAACAACTTCATATTAATGGAAATAAGAACATCAGAACCCTAAACGGTCAAATCTTCCACAAATAAGCCCGAGCACGTACTCTTCATCTCGCGTACATGGCCTTCACATGACAAAATTAGCACCAAAGACTCAGATCCTAAGGCGTAGTTTTCCCACGCAAAGTTAGGCAAGATACTTACCTCAAAGAAGCTAGACCGTCACTCTAAAATGACATTCTCGAGTGAAATAACCTCCGGACGGCTCAAATCTATCCAAAATAACTTTAAATCACAAATAAATCTCATAGGAAATAATTCCATATAATAAAGCTTCAATCTTTAATGGAGTAGATCTCGGCCCGTATCAGCAGTGTATCAGTGATTAGCGAAAAGGAATATTTTTACCTTTCTTAGGGTATTTAGGGTAAAACTCCTCTATTATGTAAAGAGGGAGTCAATTATTCAATAAAAACTTTGTAACACGCATGCCTAGGCAAATATACATATGTTTTCTCCGTTTTACAAGTTATTCAAAGTTCTTGCTTTTGTTCATAAGTTCTTCATAAGCATTAGCTCGGAACCGAAGGCATGCTTCTTGTTTAGATTTTAACCAAGCTCGGACTCACTATCATCACTGGTTTGGCAGTTTGTTCTATTTTATATGCTTATCTAACGTCGTACATCATTTTAATTGAATCAATCCACATATCCCTTAAAACTACATATAAATTTAATTGTTATCCATTTTTAAGGGTAAACTGTTTGGCGTCCATCGTTGGGCCTAGGATAATAGTGGTAACTTTTTAATATATATTTCTATAACACACTTTATTTTACGCTTGTTCTTTGATATTTTGATTTCAGATCTACTTAAGAATTGATGCCAAGCTCTCAATCTACTCACTTGAACTCTGATGCTGAGTCTAGACACCATGGTGAAAACAACAATAGAGTCCCGGTTGCAGACCCAATCGATACCAACTCACATGTCTCTATTAATGCCAACCTATCGACCGAACCTGAGAATAGCTTTCGTGGAGGAGCTGGGCCAACAACTCAAGGTATACTTAAAGGTAAAGGCGATGAGATGTGTGCGAGAGTGAATTCGATCTGTGGGTCACAAAAATATCTTCTTCGGACTCATCCCTAAGCCGAAGAAGTGAATTCGAGTATGATGCTCGGGAGCCAGAGCTCTTGTTTGGCTTAAGAGCCACTCTTTTCTTTCGCTGCATCTCAGAGCTCAGGAGACCGAAGCCTTCTTTTTCTTCATCTTTTTCCCCCACCCCGGGATATCCCGTAACGGAGGGATCAAGGGACAATGACATGTCCTCATCCCCTTCCGAAGGCCTAAGTTTATTGGTCTTAGGAAAACTTACAAAAAGGGGGATGAGGCATGAAAAGTCAGTATGATGTAAGTTAAAAACATGGTATCAACTATTCGGAGAGAGGCCTTACCATGAGAACAGGCCCCCCATCAGCCCTTCAAAAGTTTGCGGTATGTGCACTCGGAGTGTGTCATCTCTGTGCAGGTGCCCTCGATCCACTCCTTTAGCTGGAGGAATACATTTGACCGGGAAATAGCTACACAACGACAAGTATGAATGAGAAGAAATAAAATGAAGAAAAAATTGACGCTTAAGGGGAGGCTGCATTTACGAGATGCATTCCACTTTTCAGGGAATGACATAAACTCGGGAGGGATCAAACTTCGGTCTTCACTCGAACGAAGTGTCCCTGCCAGCCCCCATCTCGATCTTCATCAATGCTCGAAAATGGGGACTTGCTGGTCCGGTGGGTAAGCTTGATTAGTCCTTATCAAAAAATTCAAGGACTCTATAAATGGAGTAGATTATCGATGGTGAACCAATGAGACTCGGTCTTATTCACAAAGTAGTGACGGAGAATCACAATCCTCTATAAAGACGTGTGGATTTTCCCGAGGCGTACCTCGTACCTCTTGCAAAAATCCAAAACAAACAGGTCCACTAGGCCCAGTGTGAAGGGATAAATGTAAGTATTTAAATAACCCTCCACATGGGTAGTAAAAGTGTTATCGGGCTCCGGGACTATTACGTCCTTGCCTTCCCATTTACAATCCTCTCGGACCATATGAAGGATGTCTTCGGTAATGGAGCATATATACCTCAATGCTCCTTCACCCCAATCCTATTTTGATGAGGGTTTCTCGACCTTGAAGTCGTCTTCAATTGAGTAGCCCTCGAGAATAAACATTTTCAAAGGAGGCCGGGGGCTAGTTCGTCAAAAGGCACCCTGGGAGAAGCCGTTTCGAGGACAATTATTTCAAGAATGACTGCCTCGGTATCAATGGTTGGTTGGAAAGGATGAAGAGGCAGCCTGTTGAGGAAATGATTTAGATGTTTTGGCCATTTCTATCTGAACAGATTTGAAAATTTGAAGAAAAGGTAATACATTTGGAGGATGAAGAGTTGAGTATAGTGAATTGAGGAAAATCTGGGTAAACACCTGGAAATCACTATGAAAGTTTGAAGAACAAGGATGAAGATATGAAGGTTCGGAGAAAGTTGATGATAACTTGAAAGTTCAAAGATAGAAGCTAGGTCAGAAAGTGGTAAAAGAACAACCTATAGAAGCTTTTTTAGAGAAAGTTTGTGTCGCTTCGCATTCAGAGGCAACCAGCTGATAGTTGGCACGTATCCGAAGTCAGAATGACGCGATCGATGGGATGTTTTGGCTTCTTCATCTTTTCTGTTATTGCATACGGGAGAAGGAATCGGAGAACACCTATCGTTTCTCATCATTTCGGCAAACCTGCTCTCTGAGAAATGAGGGGACTATCTGTATACAGGTAGAATTAGAGGTAATGAGCACCCCGATTGCCCGGTGGGGCAAACAAAGTAAGGGTATAACTGCATGGAATCAGAGTCGAAGTTAGGAGTCGCCCGTATCAAGGTCTGAATACAACACCCGCTTTCGTAACCATCGTGATCATGCGCCGGACCTGGTCGGAGCTCTGAGACCTCAGAGAGTGTTACCGAACAACCTCACACGATTAAAGAAAGGCCGTGATATCTGTGCCTGACCGAATCTCACGGCGTAGATCTTGGCACGTACCAACAACGTATCCGTGATTAGCGAAAAGGAAGAATTTTTTACCTTTTTTAGGATTGTATTTAGGGTAAAATTCCTCTACTATATAAAGAGGGAGTCATTTATTCAATAAACACTCTGTAACATGCATACCAAGGCAATATACATCTGTTTTCTCTATTTTTATAAGTTATTCAAAGTTCTTTCTTTTATTCATAAGTTCTTCATAAGAGTTGGCTACCGAAAGTAGGCTTCTTGTTAAGCTTTTAGCCGAGCCCGGACTCACTATCATCACTGGTTTGGTAGTTTGTTCTGTTTTTAATTTGCTTATCTAATGTCATAAATTATTTATATTAAATTAATTCACGTATCCTTAAAATTATGTATAAATTTAATTATTATCCATTTTTAAGAGTAAACAAATTTTGTTGGATGACCTTTCTACATGAAACACTAAGATAGTCTTTATACGAGTAATTTTTTTCATAACATGAATTTTTCCAGGAGAACAATTACAAATAAGGGACCGAGCTTGTAATTAATGTTTGTATCTTTCCATAACATGAATTTTGTGCCAGAAATTAATTCCATGTATTTCAAGAATGCATAAAAGTTATAATTTTATACTTCAAAGAATGTATAATAAGAGTTTTTCAAATTTCTCCTGCAAGTAATCACTTTTTTCGAGTTGACAAACCTTTTAAGATGCATAAACTTGTTTTTTACAAGAAGAGCATTGGCAGTTGAAGAAATCCGAAAGTAGAGCAAAATCAAGTATAGTACAATATAGTTTTTAAAGTCAATTTGCCAAAATGGCAAACTTGAAGCAATAAACATGAAACAATATGAGATAAAGGTGTTTAAAAAAGTAATATTATTATTTTTCTTTCTTTTTGTATTCAGCCAATAAATGAATTCTCCATATCTTTTTTTTAGTATATTAAGTTATTTTTGTATAATATTAATTCAACATTAGTTATTTTTAAGACTTTATATTGTTATTTATCAATTTGTTTTTCTAGGAGCTATAGGGCAACCTCTTCATTCACAACTCTCTAAAAGACTAAAGATCATTCAAATTCTTCAACTTATATATTTGATAAATATTTGAAGAATCATGATAAAAATATTGTGTGATTCTTATTTTTGGTATTAGATCAGAATAATAATAATAATTTTCTTAAGATATTCCAACATAAATTCTTAGAAATCACAATATCAATAAAGCATATAAAGATTTTCGTGGGGCATGACTTCTTCAATTATATATTAAGCTAAGATACATTGGATCAACATTCATAATTTTTAAAAACTTATGCATTTTTCGTTAATTTTTATTCAACAATTAAAACACATTATTCAGTAGTATTTGTGTAAGTTTTAAATGGTACTCTTTTATATAGGGTACACACGCAAAATGTCCATTACTTATTGCACTTAAAACTATAATAATAATTGTTTAATATAGTGTCTGATACTTATTAAGGAGAAGATGCTTATAGTCTAAAGTTGAAGAAGGAGTTCTATTTTAACTTCATCACCTTATTTCTCCTAACATTCGAGCACTTCTACCGTCACAATTGGCATCCTTCTAACTGAGATTCATCTGTATTAGGCGGGACTCTTTCTTTTTCTTTTGCTTCAATTAGCAATAAACCAATTCAGAGCAGTAATAATAAGCCCATTTTACCATATTGTTACAACACCATGGATAATAAACTAGCTAGCTGGCATGTATGCAACACCATCTTCACCTTAATAACATTATCAATTTGTAAGAAACAATTAATGCAAGCTATGTTCAATTATTTTAGGAAATTTAAGAATACTATTACACAATCTACTAAATCTTTCAATTTCTTTTTTGGTTTTCCTTGAATACCCTTATTAGACAAAACATAAATAAATCAAATAAGAATGGCAATTAATTATTTGTCCTTGGGGTTCATGAGCTGGAAACACCTAATGGACTTACTGTAAAAGGAAAAGGTGGTGGGAAGGTTTCACGATATGTATTTACTTTTTTTTCCATTTGTTCCAAAATAAGTAATTTTTTAATATTTTTTTTTTTATCCAAAATGAGTGATTTTTTCAAATTTTAAGAATGAATTAATTATTTTTTTTCTATATTATTCTTGGAGTAAATAGTGTTGAAATATGTGTTAGAAGTGTTTATACGAAATAGTAAAAATTAGTATTGTCAATTTCATTGCTAATTAATAATAAAAAATAAATTTTTTATTCTATATGAAAATATTCAAAAATAATCGCTTATTTTGGACAAGAGAAAGTAAATAAGTTTGCATGCAAAAAGCAGTGAAGTCATTTGCATAATTTCGAACTACTTTATCATAAATGCGTTACTAGAATTATGGCTAGTTGATAGCACCCAACTACACCTCTCTCTCAGTTGGGCGCCCACATTAATGTTCTCTTCACCTAATTCCCTTCCCAGTCTTATATTCCAAAATAAATACTCCCAAGACTTCCATTATCTTGTATGTAAAAGAGATACATTATATTTCTACATCGTACACCGTTTCATTGGAAGTTAAAAAATCAACAACAATAATTATGTCTCAATCTCAAAGTATGGCTAGAGAAGAACATCTTCTATCAACGGAGATTGTGAACCGTGGGATATCAGATGTGAAATTAGGGTATCATTACTTGATAAACCATGGAATATATTTGGCGATAGTGCCAGGTGTTGGTTTTCAGTGCTGAAGTGGGAAGCCTTAGTAGGCAGGACTGTGGAGGAAAGTTTGGGATAACGCAGCTTGTTATGACTTGGCTACAGTCTTGTCATTTGTAGCCCTTTTTGTGTTCACTCTCTTTCTTTACGTCATGTCTAAGCCAAGACCTATTTACCTTCTTGATTTTGCATGCTGCAAACCAAGTGATGATCTTAAGGTAATTTTTGTTACTCCTAATTCTTTATGCATGTGGCCTTCTTTTCCTTTTTTGTTCAAAATCATTCACTTCTGTAGTTAGATCGTTAGTTAACAATTCTATGTGAATCATGAAATAAAAATATGACTAGTTGACTTTTTATATAAAAAAAAAGGTAGATATTGAAAGGTAAAATGCTAATTATCGTATTAGAAGATTTAATTTTATTTTTTTTTTGAAACTCTATTTTCGTGTTTGAATAGGAGCTAGCTGACTCTTTTAAGAAGCAGCAGGAAAAAGAATTACTACTACTTTGAATAGGAGCTCGTGCCAGTAGATTAATTACCTTTTATTGTTTTCATTTATTATTTATTTTAATTTCTAGAACGAAAACTATATCCAACAAATAGCACTAAATTGAGGTAGAAAAAGAAACGATCGGGGATTAGCAATTTTATTAGTTCCCTCTATTTTGCTCTACGGAATCTTGAAACTAAACTTATATGCTCTATAATGATATTTTTGCACCATCAAAATAAGTTATTTCCAAAAATGATATGATAACTCAAAAATAAAGTAAAGAAATATGTTATGACAAATTAAACTTCACTGGTAATGTAAAACTTCGTATAACAGCGTAGTTTGTATAGCTTAGTTAAACCTTATTCTTAATGCATGGCATGCAAAAATGGGCAGGTAACAAAGGAACAATTCATTGAGCTAGTAAGAAAATCTGCAAATTCGACGAACCAAGTCTCGAATTCCAGAAAAGAATCTTAGAATCCTCTGGAATTGGCGACGAAACCTACGTCCCAAAAGTCATCGGATCGTCGGAAAACACCGCCACCATGAAAGAAGGCCGGGCCGAGGCATCAATGGTTATGTTCGGATCACTCGACGAACTGTTCGAAAAGACAAAGATTCGGCCAAAGGACGTTGGTGTAGTGAACTGTAGCATTTTCAACCCAACACCTTCACTTTCAGCAATGATAATAAATCACTACAAAATGAGAGGAAATATACTTAGTTTTAATTTAGGAGGAATGGGTTGTAGTGCTGGGATTATAGCATTGGATTTGGCACGTGACATGTTACAAGCTAACCCTAATAATTATGCAGTGGTGGTTAGTGCTGAAATGGTGGGATTTAGTTGGTATCCTGGTAAAGAAAGGTCTATGCTTATCCCTAATTGCTTTTTTCGGATGGGTTGCTCCGCCCTTCTCCTCTCTAATCGCCGCCGTGACTACCACCGTGCTAAGTACAGCCTCGAGCACATCGTCAGGACACACAAAGCTTCCAATGATCGGGCTTTCAGGTAAGTTTTTCTTTACGTACAATCTATACTACAAATTTGAGCACTTGAAAATGTTGAATTTGTTAAATTGTGTGATTATTTTATTTAACAGTTTAACTGTTGCATGCTAGCATAGCGAACTGTGTGCATTTAATGTTTAGCTAGCTAGGTGATACATAATATATCGGTACTTGAAGATAGGTTAGATTAATTTCAAACTATATGGTTGAGCCCTTTATTAGACCTAAATAATGTCTCAACTGGCTAATAAATGGTTTTTCTGGGACCAACATACTAGTTTTCTTCACATTCGCGTTGCTAAACATCTCGTCAAGATTTCCATTTTTTATATTGGCCTGTTCATAAAACATTATTTTAGTCGTTGACTTAACTGGGACTAGCCAGTTAGGCTTAAAACCAAACAAGTCTTTACTAGTTTTTCTATTCCTGCTATTAGGGATAAGGATGGGTAATAAGTGAACAAGAGATTTCTATAAACACCAGAAAATGCACTAATAGTTATCTAATTTGTGTAAGTTTTATTTCAGAAAAATTATATTTAATTTAAATAAGCTCTTCTCTCATAAAAGTAAATAAATTTGAAAAAGATTATATACGATAGTCGGATGTAATAGACCTTGTTGTGTCTATGTCAGATGTAGCTCGTGAAATACTATGGTTTTGTCATGTACTCTGGTCACCCTAGCCTTTTTCTTTCTTTTCTATGACAAACATCTAAGTTTATTTGTATTTTCACTTTTTTCGGAAAGCGTCAACAGTCATGGGAAATTAAGAAAAGATGTACAGTAATTATTAGCATTAACTACTGAAATTGTGAAATTGTGATTTCATAGTTATATAGCATACACCCACACACTTGGGGCTGTTTGGTAGCCGGTTAGGGGAAGTTATTTATGTATTAGGCGTAACATAACTTATACTATCATGTTTGGTAGCTATTAGTTATTTTGTACAAAATTTATAATAACCAATATTATGTTTGGTTGATATTTTACAATTTTACATAAAAATATTATATGTATAAGTTATGAGTCAATATATGTATCATTTTATGTGAGGGAGAAGATGGAGTAACTAATATATGTATTAGTAATATATGGATAAAATATTGAAATAATAAATTTACCCATATCAATTTACCAGAAATCATTGTCATTTTCTCCGGCAAACTTTTCACTGTAGAAAAATCTCCGAAAAATAACAATCTTGTGCTATGATGTTGAATTACTAACTAAAGTGTGCAACAATATAGCAAAAAATTCAATCAAAACCCAAGAAAGAATTATATACACTACAATTAGCACGTACCTTTTTTTTTGAATTTCATGTGCATTACTCAAGGATTAATTCAGGACTAATCCCTGTATAACTAATCCCTGTATTATTTATTCCTACATAATCAATATTTACATAATTAATACATGCATAGCTCTAACCAGCAACCAAACGACCCCTTAATTATCCTATATTATGTATGCTTTTCTTGATTCATCCGTAGTACATTTGGGTGTTCCTCGAGATAATGAATCATCCTAGTCAGTCGAGGTTCCTCTCACATTAAACAATGTCAAAAAGAATTTTATTTTTAACAGAACCGTAATTTCGCTAAAGGCATGTGTTGAATTAAATGACCTATCTCAATTAAAAACTTAAGAAATTAAAGAGATCTGGCTCAGTTTTTTTTGTTTAGTTATGTTTTTAACAGGCCTTCTCATGTGTGAACATAATTTTTTCTTGAGCAAGCATGTGAAAATTCATTTTAATTTGCATGGCGGCTAGACTCGAAAATCAATACGTCTATCTAATCCAATATTATATATATTGAATCGTGTGATCATTTCATCGAAAAACTTATATGATTAGAGATTTCATTTTTATTTATTTAATTTAATTATGCATTTAACAAACTATACATTCCTCAGGTGCATCTACCAAGAAGAAGATAGCGAACGTTACAAGGGACTAAGGATCAGCAAAGATTTAGTAGAAGTTGGAGGAGATGCTTTGAAAACCAACATTACCACATTAGGCCCTTTGGTTTTACCTTTATCAGAACAACTCTTCTTCTTTGGAAGCCTAATTTGGAGACACTTATTTGGCAATAATAATAATAATGCCAAAGATAATTCCAATTCCCAACTGGCCAATAAGCCCTATATTCCAGACTACAAACTCGCCTTCGAGCACTTTTGTTATTATGCAGCCAGCAAAACTGTCCTTGATGAGCTTCAAAGGAACTTAGAACTGAGTGAGAATAATATGGAAGCATCTCGGGCAACACTGCACCGATTTGGTAATATTGGATTGTGTGATTATCTCATCTAAAAACTTAACGGTTGTTATGGAAAAAAATGTTTCTAATTATTTAATTATATTATGTCTTCGACAGGTAACACATCTAGCAGCAGCATTTGGTATGAGTTGGCTTATTTGGAGGCCAAGGAGAAAATTACGAGAGGCGATCGTGTGTGGCAAATTGCTTTTGGTTCAGGTTTTAAGTGTAATAGTGCTGTTTGGAAAGCCATTCGTCGTGTTAAAAAGACTTCAACAAATCCTTGGATTGATTGCGCTTTCTCACACAATAAGTGTGGATTTTAATTTTATGAAAAATTTGGAGTTACAAGATGGAGATCTTGAATGAATGACTATATAAATGTATAGTCAAGAATATTGGTTATATATTATAACTAAGTTGATTTTGTAAGGGTTAAATATATATATAATTAATTTTGGCCTTGGCCGCCATTAGATATGATGTTCACCTTAATCTTCAAGAATTGATCTTTATTACATGATTATAAGTGTTGGTCATGCAAATATAGAGAGCATATCTTTGTTATTATCGACAATTTGTGTAATAAATGTATTATGAATATTATGTTAGATATATGGACTTATATCTACATACATATGAACAATATATGGATTAACTATATGTTATGTGCTATCTTTTGGTTTGGCCTAAATTGGTGGTCTTATGGACATTGTTAAGGGGGCCAATATATTGTCATATAAAGTGTAGGACTAATGTGTAGATACCCAAAAGGGTAACCTTAGTTAATGATGGGCTAACTAAGGTTACATGCATGTAACCATGGTTACATGTATGTAACTTTTGAGTTTCATAACTCATATGTTATAAGAGGGGGGTTATGGTTCCCATAAGAATGCAAGACATTCTCTTCTTCTTCCACCCATTAAGAGAGAGAGCCATTATTGTCTTGCATATCAAGTGGAAAACCATTTCTCAATTTTTGGTCTTGTTTAAAATTTTTGTGAAAGCCAAAACTTCAAGAAGGAAGAAGGAGCTTTCAAAGCCAAACATTTGGACAATCTTCAAAAGGACTAAGGATTTCCACTTATGGATTCAGGTACGCTTCCGCTTATGTTGTTATTCCAAATAATTCGATATGAAGGCTATTATGTTTTAGTCGGATTTATAATCCTTACAATTGGTATCAGAGCCTCCTTCATATTTGGATTATTTGGAAGTTCATGAAATTCATGTTATATAAAGTTTATGATTAAATTAAGATAGAATTTTGATTATGAAATTCTAGTAACATGATATAGCATGATTTCATGAATGATATGTTGTTGATGAAATTTGGTGTTTCAATATCTTGTTATCACTAGATGAAATGAAATATTGAAAATTTGCATAATTTTGGTTGATGATCAACATGATTTCTTGTTTAAAGTTTCTTGTTGAAAACCATATTAAGTTGTTGGACAGAATAGTAGCATAATCGATTATTGTCTAAGAATAATCGATTATTGCATTAAGTTCACCAAAATTTTGCAAAACAGTAGCCTACAATAATCGATTATGCCTTTAACATAATCGATTATTGCTTTTGTTCATCAAAAATTTTGCAAAACAGAACAGTAGAATAATCGATTATTCATCTAGAATAATCGATTATCTGAATTTTTTAGCAAAATTTTGAGATTCCAGAAAGCCCAGATAATCGATTATCAGGCTCAGATAATCGATTATCTGGCCATAAATTGCAGAAACGTTTTGTGTTCTGGCTGTTTAATTAGGACATAATGTAAGAAACGTTTTTCATAATTACTGAAACGTTTTAGTATTAAGTTTTCAAGTTTTTTTTAATTTTACATTAATTATATGTCAATTAATATTCAGTTTTTAAATTATTAATGTTTCATACATTAATATTCAGTTTTTAATATTAATTGTTTTTAGTCCATCATGCTTCAGATTTTGGTATTATCCAATTAAGACTAAAACAATTAATATTCAGATGTTACACGTCAAAACATGTAAATTTTCAGTTAAGATTCAATATATGGCTTAAGGAACTATATGATTTAGCATCTAATATATTAAATTAGTCAATTGAAGCATTATGTTGCCAAAGTAACCTCTTTTGTGTAGATTGATTAATCTTGAAATATAAGATGGCTGTGGATGTTAGTCTTCCATGCGTTTAACACCGGCCCAAAGGAAGGTTGTTATTTGGCAGGAATTCGAACATGCTTGTGGTAATAAATATGTGACAATTATTCGGTTTTCCATGTGAATATTAAGTCGGCCCAAAGGAAGGCTTGATATTTGACAGGAGTTTATTGTCAATATTTGATCACTACACCAAGAGTACCCCTTACAAGTTGATTTTCTGTCCAACGACTAAAATCAATGTTGTGCTAGGTATCTTGTAATGGGATTTGCCTATTTTGAATCTGTAAACTAAAGTTAAAGTTCAAGTAATTGTAAGCATGTATTAAGTTATCCTTGTTCTATTTTCAGTGAATTCTTCAGCTGCTTCGATATCTGCTAATATAAACAGCATCCCTGTGCTTAACGGCACAAACTTTAAGGAATGGAAAGAGAACATTATGATCGTTCTCGGTTGCATGGATCTAGACCTTGCACTTCGGATTGAGCAACCTGCTTCTCTTGAGGATACATCTTCTTCTGATGAAAAGAAGGAGATAGAGAAGTGGGAACGCTCAAATTGCACGAGTCTAATAATCATGAAACGTGCAATTCCAGAATCATTCAGGGGCACTATGAAAGATGAAAGTAATGCCAAAGTTTTCCTTGAAAACCTTGAAAAGCGTTTTGCCCAAAATGAAAAGGCGGAAACAAGTACTCTTTTGAGTAAACTTGTTTCCATGAGGTATAAAGGCAAGGGAAACATTAGGGAGTACATTTTGGAAATGTCTCATCTTGCTTCGAAACTTAAGTCACTCAAGCTGGAATTACCTGAGGAACTGCTTGTGTACTTAGTTTTGATATCTCTTCCTGCACACTTTAATCAGTTTAAGGTCAGTTACAACTGCCTGAAGGAGAAATGGACTCTTAACGAGCTCATTTCACATTGTGTGCAAGAGGAGGAAAGGATAAAGCAAGATAAGATAGAAAGTGCTCATTTGGCATCCTCTTCTAAGGATACTAAGAAGAGGAAAGGTAAGGAAGTTGCGGTTGCAAGGCCACAGAAAAAGCAAAATAAGGAACCTAAGGTTGAAACTTCATAATCAGGCTGCTTTTTCTATAAGGGGACTAATCATGTGAAGAAAGATTGTACCAAGTACCACGCTTGGCTTGCGAAAAAAGGTACATCTCTTTCTCTTGTTTGTTCTGAAGTTAATTTTATTTCGGTACCTAAGGATACTTGGTGGGTAGATTCGGCTGCTACTACTCACATAAGTATATCTATGCAGGTTGCCTGAACTGCCGAAAACCAAATGATGATGAAAGATACATCTATGTGGGTGACGGCAAGAAGGTGCAAGTTGAGGCTATTGGCAAATTTAGGCTGTTGTTTAAGACTGGATTTTATTTAGATTTGAATGAGACTTTTGTTGTACCGTCTTTTAGACGGAATTTGATTTCTGTTCCCAAATTGGACATATCCGGTTATATATGTTCATTTGGTGACAATAAAGTTAGTCTCTTTCAAAATTCAAATCTTATCGGTACTGGTCTTTTATCAACATATGATAGCCTATATTTGGTTGACATAATAACCTCACATAATGAAACCTTGCATACAAGTTCAAGTAGTACCAAAAGAAAATTAACTAATGAGAATTCTATATCACTCTGGCACAAACGTTTGGGTCACATATCCATTCAAAGAATTCAGAAACTCGTGTCAGATGGAATTCTTGATTCTCTTGATTCCTCAAATTCGGATATTTGTGTTGAGTGTATCAAGGGAAAACAAACAAACAATACGAGATTAGGTGCTAAGAGAGTTTCGGACGTCTTAGAATTGATACATACGGATATTTGTGGGCCATTCCCTACTCCTTGTAGGAATGATCAACAATACTTTATCACATTCATAGACGATTACTCTCGTTATGGGTACCTATATCTTATTCATGAAAAGTCCCAATCCATAGACGTGTTCAAATCATATAAGGCTGAAGTTGAAAATCAACTAAGCAAAAGGATTAAATCCGTTAGATCTGACCGTGGTGGTGAATACTATGGCAGATATGATGGTTCAGGTGAACAACGTCCAGGGCCATTTGCTAAATTCCTAGATGAGTGTGGGATCGTCCCTCAGTATACTATGCTAGGCAGTCCTACGATGAATGGTGTAGCTGAGAGACGAAATCGGACCCTTAAGGATATGGTAAGAAGTATGATTTGTCGTACTACTTTGCCAGACTCACTCTGGGGAGAAGCATTAAAACCCGCAGCTTATATTCTTAATAGAGTTCCAACTAAAGCTACAATCAAAACCCCATATGAACTTTGGACTGCGCATAAACCCAGTATTAAGCACTTACACATTTGGGGTTGTCCAGCTGAGGCAATGCCTAATAGGCCGAATGAAAAGAAACTGGATGCTAAAACGGTTAGTAGCTATTTTGTTGGATATTCTAAAAGATCCAGGGGGTTTAAGTTTTATGATCCCACTTCTAGAACTATTTTTGAGACGGGTAATGCTAGGTTTTTTGAGGATATTGAGTTTGGGGGGTGGGGAGATAAAGTTGTTAAAGATTTTGTCTTTGAGGAAGAACATGTGTCTTTCCCTCAAGTTGTTGATCTTGGTCAGGGTGTTCTCATTCCTGACACGGATCACATAACTCCAGTTCAAGACAATCTCGAAAATCTCCCCAATCAAGTTCCTGATATTACTAATGAAAATCAAACTCAACAACCTCAAGAAACTGAAGTGCCATTAAGGAGATCCACTAGAGAGAGGAGAAATGCAATTCCGGATGATTATGTTGTATTTCTCCAAGAACAAGAAAGTGATATTGGACTTGAGGAAGATGATCCAATCAACTTCCGTCAAGTAATTAAGGGTTCTAACTCTCAAAAGTGGATTGATGCCATGAACGATGAGATGAAGTCTATGAGCGATAACGGCGTTTGGGAGCTTGTTACATTGCCCGAATGTATTAAACCGATTGGTTGTAAATGGATATTTAAAACCAAGAGGGATTCAAGGGGCAATGTCATTAAGTATAAAGCTCGTCTTGTCGCAAAAGTCTACACTCAAAAGGAAGGCATTGATTATAAAGAGACTTTCTCTCCAGTTTCATCGAAAGACTCTTTCAGGACTATAATGGCACTAGTAGCACATTTTGATCTTGAACTTCATCAGATGGATGTTAAGACAACGTTTCTCAATGGTGACAATGAGGAAACAATTTATATGGTGCAACCTGAAAACTTTGTTTCGGAAGAATCAAAGAAAAGGGTTTGCAAATTAAAGAAATCCATCTATGGGCTCAAGCAGGCTTCCCGTTAATGGTATTATAAGTTTCATGCAGTCATTACATCTTTTGATTTTGAACCGAATATTGCTGATGACTGTATATACCATAAGTTCAGTGGGAGTAAGTATATTTTTCTGGTTTTATATGTCGATGACATACTGCTTGCCTGTAACGATATAGCATTATTGCATGAAACTAAGAAATTTCTTTCAATGAAAATTGAAATGAAAGATCTTGGTGATGCCTCTTTTGTATTAGGAATTCAGATACAACGAGATCGCTCCAAAGGTGTTCTTGGTCTGTTACAAAAGGGCTATATCGATAAGGTTCTTAAAAGATTTGGCATGCAGGATTGTAAACCAGGCAACACCCCTGTTGCTAAGGGAGACAAGTTTAGTCTCAAACAGTGCCCAAATAATAAATTTGAAACTTCGGAAATGCAGAAGACACCTTATGCTTCGGCTGTAGGTAATCTGATGTATGCTCAGGTATGTACTCGACCTGATATAGCATACATTGTTGGGATGTTAGGCAGATATCTAAGCAATCCGGGAATGGACCATTGGAAGGCAGCCAAAAGGGTCATGAGGTACTTACAGAGAACAAAGGACTACATGCTTACATATCGGAGATCGGACCAGCTTGAGATCATCGGGTATACCGACTCCGATTTTGCTGGATGTCAGGATAGTCTGAAGTCTACATCAGGCTATATTTACATGCTTGCTGGCGGTGCTATCTCTTGGAGAAGCATTAAGCAAACTCTTACGGCCACTTCCACCATGGAAGCGGAATTCATGGCATGTTATGAAGCATCCAATGAGGCATTATGGCTGCGGAATTTTGTTAGTGGACTGCGCATAGTTGACAGCATTAAAAAGCCACTTAGGCTATTATGCGACAACAGATCAGCAGTCCTTTATGCTAATAACAACAGTAGTTTGACGAAAGCAAAACATATGGACGTCAAATTTCGGGTTGTTAAAGAAAGAGTACAAAATGGACAATTGTGCATAGAGTACATAAGTACAAACTCCATGATTGCGGATCCGCTTACTAAGGGATTGACACCAAAAGTATTTCATGAGCATATTGTTTGTATGGGTGTCAAATTAGTTAAGGATTATGAATTTTAGTGGGAGTTTGTATTATACAATTATGTATTGTCCATTATATTCAGTAATTCAGTTTTAAGGTTATATCTGCAGATATTCAGTTTTAAAGTTTTTTGTACTCTTAAGGTTTATGATTGATCTCAATAAAGAGAACCAGTTGGAAATAGACGTTCTATTTCAGACCACACTTTATGTTATTTTCATGCTACACACCTATACTTGATCCATGTCGTTGGTTATATTGATATACGTGATCTATGTTGGTTCTAGTTACGCAAGAGTAACTAAGAGCTCTTAGATCCTATGTTGGTATGATTGATGGACCGGATTGTTCATGACAATTTTATTATGATAGCAATTCTGAGCTCATAAGGTTATAATGTAACATATAATGCTAAGGTTTGTACATATGTATGAGTATCTCGTCCAAGTGGGAGATTGTTAGATATATGGACTTATATCTACATACATATGAATAATATATGGATTAATTATATGTTATGTGCTATCTTTTGGTTTGGCCTAAATTGGTGGTCTTATGGACATTGTTAAGGGGGCCAATATATTGTCATATAAAGTGTAGGACTAATGTGTAGATACCCAAAAAGGTAACCTTAGTTAATGATGGGCTAACTAAGGTTACATACATGTAACCATGGTTACATGCTTATGACTTTTGAGTTTCATAACTCATATGTTATAAGAGGGGGGTTATGGTTCTCATAAGAATGCAAGACATTCTCTTATTCTTCCACCCATTAAGAGAGAGAGCCATTGTTGTCTTGCATATCAAGTGGAAAACCATTCCTCAATTTTTGGTCTTGTTTAAAATTCTTGTGAAAGCCAAAACTTCAAGAAGGACAATCTTCAAGAAGGAAGAAGGAAGAAGGAGCTTTCAAAGCCATACATTTGGACAATCTTCAAAAGGACTAAGGATTTCCACTTATGGATTCAGGTACGCTTCCGCTTATGTTGTTATTCCAAATAATTCGATATGAAGGCTATTATGTTTTAGTCGGATTTATAATCCTTACATATTATACATTGCTGATCGATAAACAAATATTTTATGTATTATTCTTGTTTGTATTTCTTTGTTTGAATTATGGTTCCCGTACAGAAAAAATAACGGTCCAAATTATCAGCTGCATATGCCGTATGAAACAAAATAACAAATTACATCTTTGATTACCTATACTCAACAAAGTTTTCCACATACAACTAGCACCACATGCTTTGATTAATTCCCCATTTTTCCTTCTAATTTCCAAAAGTATAAGTTCAATTGCTGTTTCAAAACTCACAATCAGTACTACAACTCTTTAAAACAAAAGAAAAAGGAGGAAAACCGAGAAATAGCCAATCAGAATCTCATCATTATTTTTTCTTGTTTTTACATTTCTTCAACCTTTGACCAAAAAAAAAAGTTATTAGAAAATTATTCTACCGAATTTCGCCCTTATTGGAAGTGCATGGGAATTGAAAAAAGCTTGAAACTGAAAAGCAAATATACTATACCACGCAATAGCAGGTAGTATTTACGATAAAAAGGTTATATATAAACTCTCCTTAAGCTCAACAGCTTAAGATATATAAATACTCCTCAACTTTTTTATTATATATGGGGAATATGGAAGAGCTAAAAAAAGTTCATCTTAGATCATCAGATCTTCTATTTAAATATTCACAATCTATGGAACATGTGATAAAGAAGACAAAATGGCCTGGAAATTTGTGTAACAGTGCTCTTAGAGATGTTGAATATTCGGTCTTTATTAGGAGTACTATAGTTTAGAGGAAATTCAAGAATCTACTATTTGTTGTTCTTTATTTTACCATCATTTTGAGATTGAAGCTGCAAGAAAGCTTAAGAATTGCCCTAGAAAATGTAGTATATGCATTAATAAATTTCACCCTTCGAATGTTTATATACATTGTTAGTCACGTAATTACATGCAACGATATTGTTAATTCTATATTAAAGCTTTTATTTGAAAAAAAATATAAAAAGACGCACATTGCGTTGGCTAGCTTCATGTACATTAATAATCTCAATCTTTGGGTTCATGTGTATATAAATAGACGTTGATTCAATTTTTATTATCCACTTTCCCTTCTCGAATCATGTAACTAAAAATTTCGAAAAAATTAAAATTAAAACAGGCAATTAATTCAAACACCCTTGAAGATTATCTCTTTAGTGTACATGAGATTGAGATCTATTGCATAGCGTAAGATAGAGAATTTTTTGAACTTCTTGGTACAATGTTTTCCTCGTATAGAATGATTTAAAAATTAAAAAGCAACTTGCCATCTCCAAATATTTTAAATTAGTAATAGTAAAATGCATATTCCTAAGATTAACCTCAGTAACCAATTAAATTGATGTAGAAACATTTATTTGTGATTCAAGGATAAAACAAATTCAAAAAAAGTGATGACCCTTTTCTCATGAAACTTGGAAGCTTCTCTTCAATAATTTTGCCCCAAAAATTCTAAAATATTTTTGTGAAGATATATCACAACCAAATGGGGTACAAAATTTTGTCTAGCAATAAAAACTACAATGATGAGAACCATTAAATATCAGATCTCTCATAATTGATGGAAAAGGAAAACTGGGAGACATACGTATAATAATTTCTCCCTCATCTATTATTTTTCTCTAGAGCCTGCGATTTGTAGCAAACGCCTTTATTACTAATTAAAAAACAAAGAACAGGAACATTTTAAAATCCTCATTCTCCAAACGAAAAAAGAAAAAAAGCAATTGGGGGCTTCGATGTAAAAGCCAAAGATTTGATTATGACAAAAACCAATCAATCTTCTTCTTTCAAGCTAACCATTCTGCATCCATTCCTTCAATTTCTTCAATGTCCATACTGTAACACAATAATTTAAAATAAGAATGATAGTAGTTTAGTGACATAATGAAAAACGAATATTCACTGGATAAATTATAATATACTTGAAAAAGAAAAGGAGCAGTTAACAAAAAGGTCAAAGATTTGATGATGATGATGATGATGATATAAGTAAACAGTAAAAACAACATCAACTTCCTTCTTTTAGTTGGAGTACTAAGTAAAAGAAATATAAAAATGCAATTTGGCTGCATGATTACTAACCGAAAATTCACAAGAGATAATTACAAATTCTATTTTCTCACTGACACAACCAAACAAAAAAGAAAAACAAAAATAAAGGTGGGACCAATGGGTTGTCACTTTCAATTCTTCCACCGCTTGACGTGTCAACACGAGCAAAGACCCATGCTTCTGTGTACTAATACTAACAGAACATAGTGTTAGTGGGTGTTGCTTAACCATGCATCAGTTTTTGCCAGGATATTTATTATCTTTTCAAGCCAATTAGGACAACTAGTTTATAAATCTACTGATTATTGTTCTGAGCAAAAAGATTTAAGTATTATGGGATAAATCTGGAGGCGTTGGATTAAAATTTAACAAAATCTGATGTAAGAAAATGACTGAGCAACTCCAAAAATACTTGTACGCTTCTGCTATTTGTGCAGAACATTAGCTATACGCCTGTACCCCACTATTAAAGTGGGACATGATGAACGAACTATCTTGTATTCGTGGTCCGAAAAAGAGTCACATCCCAAAAAAATATAATGTGCGCAATTTAGCGGAGTATGATTAAGCACAATAATTACTACCTCTGTTTTAATAAGATTATCACAATTTGGAAGAGGATCAAAGTACTTAATTTTAGCTGTGAATTTGTCCAGAAATTCTTTTAGTTGTTAAAACTAAAATTTACCATTTTGCAAAACTATATAAAAATATTATAACTCATAATAAATTATAATTGAAATTACTTATAAAAATTTAAGAAATACATGATCAAAGAATAACTTCGTGGACTTCCCAAATAGTAATGGTGCCAAACTAATTTACTCACTTTCGATGTTTGCGTCAAACTAATGTACTTTAGTATGATTAAGCAATATTTGAGGTGAAAATACATATTATTATATTGTAATTAGGTGATTAAAGAGTGCGCGGAAGATGCATGTCAAGATATTATTGGTGATGTAACACCTAACAACAATAACTACTATCCAGTATAGTCCCACAAAGTGATATTTGGGGAGGGTAATATGTATACGGACCTTACCCCTATCCGAAAGGGCAGAGATATTGTTTCCAATCGGCCCTCGACTCGGTGAAGAAAAAAAACAAAAATAAATAAAAATAAAAAAATTTACTCAATATTATTTTGTATATAGGCGGAAGGCTGTTTCCACACAAGATTGGTAAAAAGATGAATAAAAAATAAACAAAGAGCATTCCGAGGTTGTACGGCAACATGACCTAGGAACAAAAAACATTTCCTATGTTTTAATTTTACTTGGTAAAAAGAGGTAAAAATATTAAAACAAAAAGATCAATGAAAAGAGTAAGAAATTGTTACCATGGTAAGGTAGGATCAGAATAGGTTTCCTCAACCTGTTGTTGCAAGCAGCTTTCATTTGGATTCAACCAAGCAGGGAATTCCATAACTTCATCAAATGGATAACACCCATAATCCTCTCCAACATTACTCTCATGATCACTGTCAATTTCCATGGTTTTCAAGAACTTGTACCACCAAGCTGAAGTTGCCAAATTGAGTGTGTCATTCCACTCTATCTCATGTTGCTCCCCTATTGATCTGATCTCTGCCATTTCTTGGTCATCCATTGATGGATGCAACCCTGAATCTTCACAATTGATAGAATTCACCATCTGAATTGGAGCTCCTTCTTGTGATAATCCCATATAATGAAATTCATCTGAAGAAGATGAAGGGGATGATGATGAGTAGATTGAGGTGTTGTTATTGCTGCTACAATAAGGGGTTGCATCTAAATTGTTGAAATCATGGAAATTGAGATTCAAGCCTAATGTTTGGTTTGGAAGTGGAAAGAGGTGGTCTTGTAAAGGTAATTGGGAACCAAAGGATGAAACATGGCAAGAATAAGCATATTGTGGAAGACAATTAGGGAAGGTTGAATTGGAGTAATTCTCCATATTGTTGTAACTTGGTAAGTTATTGTTTATAGTGTTGGAAGCATAAATCCTGGGATTTTTCCGGGATTTCTGCTTCCCTTGTTCTTCTCCTGAAGATCCTTGGGGCCAAGCCTGTAACGACTGTGGCCCCATCTGAGATTGTTGTTGTTGTTTCATAGCTGCTCTATGAAACTTAAGGGCAGTAACAATCTCTCGCCGAGCCTCGGCCATATTTAGAAGCCTTTCTTGATAAGGCCTACTAGTGTGGAGCCTCCTCCGCACTTGTTTCTTTTTAAGCTGTGGTGGTGGTGTTGGCTGTGATAATTGTTGTGTATCACTACACAAACTATCATCATTTTTTGTTGAATTCTCATCATTGTCTTTGGGATTTAAAGGATCTTTGGTACGTGAAGAAGTTAATTGTTTGACTAGGTTTCTAATATAGGCACCAGAGAGATGAGGCTCTTGTTTTAGTTTATCAACCTTTTCTACTTCCATTATTCCTGCGGAGTTTCCTTTCTTTTGTGAAGATCTTCCCCTCATGTTTTTACTCAATGGATTTGGGACAGGATTTTTGTTCTTTTTTTAGAAGGAAATGGAGAGGTCAAAATGGCAAGAAGGGTCGGTCTAAAGAAACATGTCATTCACTTTCTGAGAGCCAAAGTACACTATGCAGAGAGGCAGAGGTTAGGAGGGTCTCTTGGGTTCTTATAAATAGCTGGAGACAGTCTAGGGTTTTTAAATTCTTTTGGAGTTTTCTCACTTCTGCAAATACATACCTATTTTTTCCCCATTTTTCTATTAACTTTTGTTACTTGTCTGAGATGGCTAGTTAGGACGAGTTACCTAACAGATTTTACTCTACAAAATGACAGTTACAAGTGTAAGCACTTCTCTCCTTTTTAAAAATAATAATCAAGTTAGAGAGGTATGAGACATAATGTTCCATCATAATTGGAGCATCAACTATAACAACATCAAGCATATAAAAAGACTGACCTATAAATAAGTTATAATTTGAGCTTTGAGCCAAATAGATACGAGTAGAGCTAATCTCATTAACGTGCTATAGTCAATAAAAAATTACACTTGGAATTCTAACCTAATCAAAAGCAACTTTTGATCCTCTTTGTTATTACATTAGATTTAATAATTTACATATAATAAAAAACTCGTCACACATAATTTTTCAATGAAAGAAATTCAACTGAACTCCCTTGACTTTATATAACTCAGTCATTGGCCTTAGTAACAAGCAAAATTGAGTCCAAGGTGAACCAAACCAAGCTTTGGCAGTATTAATATTATTCAAACAAGTCCAATCGAGCTTTGTCTATTGGATCAAGCCAATTCTTTAATATTTATTTCATATATGCAACTTCGCCTTTAGAATAATCAAATGCACAGTGAATTGATGGTTAAGAAAAACTATAAAGATTCTTTAAATTGAGAACTGAATGCAACTGTGATTAAATTATGTGAATTATTAGTTTAAGTTAGAATCTAGAGTCTATATTTTGAACCCCTCGGTTCTTTTTTGGATAACTCGGTCTCATTCCATAAGTAGCATACAAAAATGTTTTAAAGTTATATACAAATTGACTGAGTGGCTCAACCACATCTATTCAAGTAATCCTAGTCAAGTGTGAACACCTTGGTTCAAAGCTTAATAATCCAAAAAGAGAAGTCAAACTAGAAAACAAAACATTTCATTCAAATCAAGCAATTTGACTGTCCGTTATACAAGGCAGATCAAGATTAGAGAAAATCCAAAGTGTGAAATAATGGACTTCCACAAGATTCATGGACATTGATGACTTCGGTGCTGCAACTAAATCTATGGCATATGTTCATGTGATCTTTTTGGTTAGGTTGGGTAGTCCCTTTATATATGGAGTATTCAAATAATAAAATAACTAAAGAAAAACAAGAATTCAAAACAATTGGAAGAAAAAAGAAAAGGCAGTCCACTGGTCTGCATAATTAAGGCCTGCAAGGAAGACCTTCAATGCTCAAGAACGGCAACGAGATGTCACTAATATAAGACCGAGGAGAACAGAGTGGACCTACAAATATAATTGTGTACAAGATATAGATGTACTAAACCCCAATTATGTGGCTAATTAAGTCATTCGGTTTCATGCACAGAAGGGCAAGGATAACTTCATGACATGGCCCTGACCCTTCTCAGGTAATCAATTTCAGAGATCAACCGCTACTG
The DNA here is from genome assembly GCA_034376525.1 of Nicotiana benthamiana. Lineage (NCBI taxonomy): Eukaryota > Viridiplantae > Streptophyta > Magnoliopsida > Solanales > Solanaceae > Nicotiana > Nicotiana benthamiana. The sequence goes on from CM067332.1 coordinate 100,283,126, forward strand.
TTGTCATCAGATACATATAACCAGAAAAATTATCCTAGAAAGTATTGTAAGCATCAAAGACTTTACTTTTGCTATTTCGGTGCGATACATAAAGATGTTACACATAGAATCAAAAATGAAATAGTTGAAAATTTGAGATAGAAAAGTGTAATCAAGGTATTGAAGGATACTTAGAAATGTTATATGAGAGTGAATGCTGAGATGTTAAAGTCCATCATATTCACAAGATGATTGTCGCAAATTTGTGGATATTAAGATGTATTAGCAGTCGTACAAGATTAATTAGATTAAAATAATCACGTTTGCAAAAGTTGAGCATACGATGAGGATAAAGTGTGAAGAGTTCACTTGAGATGGTTTGAACATGTCCTACGTTGACCTGCACACACATTGATTCATAGGTGTGAAAAGTGTTAAAACATAGACGAGGTAAACCTACAATGAAATGGGAAAACGTTGTTTCGAAAGACCAACAAACATCTCGAATCCATATATACAAACAACAATAAATTTAGTATAATCCCACATATGGAGTATGGAGAGTGTAGTGTGTACGCAGATCTTACTCCTATCTTGAAGTTAGAGATTATTTTCGATAGACGCTCAGATAAGGAAAGATAAAAAGAAAGCAGTAACATCAAATAGTAACAATCAACAAGGTAATAAGAAAACATTGCGGCAAGAATAGCATGTAGTAACCCTTAATTCTCTTCCTCCGTGCCTTCCTATCAAGGGTTGTGTCATCGGTAAGCTGAAGCAATGTCATATCCTGCCAAATCACCTCTCCTCAATACTTCTTAGGTTGCCTCTACCTCTCTTTAGACCCACCGATGCCAACATATCACACCTCCTTACTGGGGCATATGCGCTTCTCCTCTTTACATGCTCAAACTATCTAAGGCCTCATTTGTTTTTTTAAGATTAAGACGTCTGAATCTGAATACACATCTAAATATCAAGATATGTATTAAGATTAATACTTCTGAATCTAAATACACATCTGAATATATTAAGATGTGTATTAAGATCTGAATAGAAATAATTAAGAGTATTTGATTATTAACATCTGAATATATAAAATTTATCTTTAACAAACATAAAATTCAAATGAAATACTAGCTAATCTAATATTCTGTCAATAAAATAAATAGTTTTTAAAAATATGATAGTTGTTGGCGGTGATGGCTAACGGGTGAATGTCGACTAGAGGGGATGGTTGGTGGTAGTTTTGGTTGATGATAGTGGTTCATGCTAGTAGCTAGTAGTGATTGGTAGTGATGTCGATTATGATTGAGAATGGTAGTGGTATGGGTGATAGTTAATAATGACGGGTTGTGGTAATAGTTATGACAGAGGAAGGTGGTGGGTGGGTGGTGGTAGATTATAAGATGGACAGTACCGGTTGTGGTTGTTGATGATGATGGGGTGGTCAGTTGCGGTAGTTGAGGTGGATGCGTGTTGATTGTGGGTGATGGTGGTAAGAGTTATGGGAACAGTGGGGGCGTCTATGATTGAGGATGATGGTGGTTATGTGGGGGGGGAGGGGTGGCGGTGATGGTTGAGTATGATTGTGGTGGTGGCATTGTGGTAGTTGATAATGGGAGGGCGATGGTGGCAGTTAATAATGAATATGTGATAGCATCTTAATAAAATTAAATCTCTATTATAGATCTTAATCGTACAGACTTATTTAGACACATTAAGTGGTTGTGAAGTAAAAAAACATACTTAATGATTAAAATCTGAATAATTAAGATTCCGTCTTTAAAAACAAACGCACTTAATATCTAAGATTTGAATGATTAAAATTCAGACATCTATTAAGTGCAAACAAATAAGGCCTTAGTCTTGCTTCCGTATCTTGTCCTCCACAGAAATCACTCCCAGCCTGACCAAATATTTTCATCCTAATCTAATCAATTCTGATATGCCCACACATCTATCTCAACATCCTCAATTCTGCTAATTTCATCGTCTGGACATAAGAGTTCCTGATTGGCTAACACTCTATCACATACAACCTAGTCGATCTAAGAACCATTCTACAAAACTTGTCTTTTAAGATTATGTGGCACATTCTTATTTCATAAAACACCAGATGCAAGCCTCAATTTCACCCCGTTGTAGTTAACATGTAACATCCTCGTTAATCCCCCCATTTCCTTGAAACAAAATGATCTATTATCCGTGGTGTATGATGACTCTCTCCATTTTCTCTCTCTTCCTCTCCTCTTCAACGTTCACCTCTTCCAAGCCCTCCCCAGCCCCAGGCCCCCTCTCCCCCTCCCCCTCCCCCTCCCCCTCCCCCTCCGGCGACCCCTCCATCCGGCGACCCCCATCCCCCTCCGGCGACCCTTCTCCGGCGACCCCCTAAGTAAGTTCTCTCTCTTTTCTCTCTCCTCTCTCTCTCCTCTATCTTCACTACCTAGTCCCTCCCCCCTACCCCCTGCAAACTCTAACTCCGGCGCCCCCCCTTCTCCGGCGATCCCCCAGTAAGGCAACCCCCTTTCCCGAGCTAGGCAGCCCCCCCCCAACCCTTGCGTGATTTTCAGGTACAATCCGCGGCGAACAAGGAGAGCTTACGGCATTTGGACACGAAGAGCAAAGCAACACCGGACAAAGTGTGCAAGAGCTAGCGGTAGTTGATATCGGGCGAATCAAAGCATACTTCCAGGTTTTTCCATCGGGAGTTGGTACCTCCCGACCTCCTTTTTTACTCTCAACACTCTTTTACGTTTTCTATCTAAGCACCATGTGTGTGGTTTACTTTGTCGATTCCTAGCTTACATCCTTTTGCATATCCCACTGTAGTACGTGGGTGCATCACTGTTTTCCATAATCGGTTGGGAATAGTGGCCGCGACGGGGGATGATAGAGTAAGGTCATGTCCTCGGGGGGAGGGGGTAGGGGCAGGGGCGAGCAGGGGGGTTGGGAGCGATTCTGCGGGTAGGGCCGAAGGCAAGGGTGGGAAGAGGGTAACGCACGCTCATAGATTAAGGATCGGGTCGTGGAACGTAGGCACTCTAACGGGTAAGTCTATTGAGTTGGCGAAGGTTCTTCAGAACAGGAGGGTTAACATAGCCTGTGTCCAGGAGACTAGGTGGAAAGGGTCGAAGGCGAGGAATGTATGTTAGAAACTACGCTTAACGCTAGAGGGGGGGTGAATAGCGTTTTAATGAAATTTAGCATTTTCTTGCGGAATTTAAATTTTACAGGAAGTAAATAAGTGCAATAAAAATAACTTACACAAGGATATATCCTGGTTGGCCACAACAGTGGTTAGTCCAGTCCCCGAGAGACTCTCTCGAGATTTTCTACTAACTTGTTAAGCTTACGGGTGCTTAACAAACCTTTACAGTTGCTCGGAGATACAATCTCAAAGACTTCACTTGCTCGGATGTTCCTCACCTCAAAGACTTCACTTGCTCGGGGATACAATCCCAAAGACTTCACTTGCTCGGGGATACAATCCCAAAGACTTCAACAGAGGAAGCACAAGTTCCTCAACACAAGAGAATCAAAATTCTCTTACAAGTATTTGAAATACTTGAACACTCACTTAACAAAGGTACTCCTTGATGAGTAGATATGAGTAAAATAATACGCTCAAGATCACAACAACTTTGAACAATAATATGGCTCTCAAAAGCTTTATGACATGAGTAGAAAATGATGAACAATTGAATTAAAGCTTAAAGCAATGTAATGATCAGTTAGAGTATGTTGTTGTGTTTAAAACACTGAGTTGAAGCTGTATTTATAGGTGCAAGACTTGGTCTTACCGTTGTCTAATTGCCAATTAAGAATTGCTGAATTTACTCAGTGACAATCGATTGTCAAGACCAAACAATCGATTATCTGCCAGTCAGATCAAAAATCAATCCCAGATTTTACGCTTAATAATCGATTACTTACAATCCATAATCGATTACTGGCAAAATTCAAATTCAGATAATCGATTATACCAAATCCATAATCGATTACTTCAGCAACGTTCAAAAAATCATTTACAGATTTTAATCAAAAACATCGATTATAGCAAATCAATAATCGATTACCTCATTAACGTTTTAAAAATTATTTCCGGATTTTGAGCAAAACATCGATTACAGAAAACCAATAATCGATTACTTTGAGGTATTTGAAAATCATTTGACAACGGTCAGCTTCAACAATCGATTGTCCCTTGCAACAATCGATTACTTGTCATTTTCTGTAAATCTCAAATCACACTGTTTCAAGCCAAAGTTTTTGCGACTAAGTATAAACTTTGACAATCGATTGTTGGACATAGACAATCGATTGTTAAACCCAGTTAACTCAACATAATCGATTACTATTAGTTACTAATCGATTACTTAAGTAATTTTAAAATCACTGGGAGACATCAACTTTAACATAATCGATTACCATTAGTTCATAATCGATTATTCTGAGTATTGGAAAACTTTACCTCATCAATAATCGATTGTCATTAGTTCACAATCGATTATCTTGCAGATTTGGAAAAACCTGATGTTAACTGTCTTATTCACAATCGATTATCATTAGTTCATAATCGATTGTTATGCAGTCTTGGCTTATAAACAATCGATTATCATAAGTACATAATCGATTATTCTTAGCCCAGATTTCTGAGGTATGTTTAGAAAACATTTTGTCTAATGTAAATATGCATCATTTGAAATCATTTGATACAGAAATAAGTATGCATGATTTTGGAAAATAGTTTTATGAGAGAAGCCATGTTATGGAGTCAAGTTATAGGATCAAGATCACATTTAAGAATAACTCAATAATAACAATTAAAAACAACGTCTTGGGCTTCAATCTCAACATTTGTGCTCTTGTACTTGAACTCCGTCATATATCAATTTGTGCTTTGTTTGTCATTCATCAAAACCTACAAAAGAATACACGTTTAGTATATCGCATTGAGAACGTGTTTCCAACAATGTAGACGGGTATAAGCTGTGGTATTCTGGGGTCGTGAGAGGTAAGAATGGAGTGGGCATCTTGGTTGATAGGGATCTAAGGGAGTCCGTGGTCGAGGTTAGGCGAGTTCATGATAGGTTAATGTCTATTAAGTTGGTTATTGGGGGTTGCGTCCTCAACGTCATCAGCGTTTACGCGCCGCAAGCGGGCTTAGACAAGGAGGTTAAGAGGCGCTTTTGGGAGGACTTGGATAATCTGGTGAGTAGTATTCCCCAATCTGAGAAGTTAGTTATTGGAGGGGACTTTAATGGTCATATTGGGGCTGATGCTGGTGGTTATGGTGAGGTGCACGGTGGCTTCGGCTTTGGGGTTAGGAACGGAGGAGGCACGTCATTGCTTGATTTCGCCAGGGCTTCCTAGCTTTTGATTGCGAACTCGACATTTCCGAAGAAGGAGGAGCATTTGGTCACTTTCAAGAGTTCGGCGGAGGACTCAGATTGATTATCTCCCCCTCAGAAGAAGAGATAGGGGTATGTGCAAGGACTGCAAGGTTATCCCGGGAGAGTCCCTTTCGACTCTCCATAGACTCCTAGTGATGGATGTCGATCTCTGGGTGAAGCGGAAGATGAGGGGTGCTCGGGGACAACCGCGGATTAGATGAGGTGTTTTGACTAAGGAGGAAGCAAAGGAGTTGGAGAGGGTTAGCTGAGGGCGGAGCTTGGAGAAGTTCTGGAGAAGCGGATGCTATGTGGTTAGAGACGGTGAACTTGGTTAGGGAGGTAGCACGAGACGTGCTCGGGGTAGCCAAGGGCTATTCAGGCAGACATCAAGGTGACTGGTGGTGGAACGAGGTAGTCCAAGGAAAAGTGGAGGTGAAGAAGGCGACGTTTGCTAAGATGGCAGGGAGCACAAGCGAGGAAGAACGGAGAACGAACAGGGAGATCTACAAGGCGGCGCGGAAAGAAGCAAAGATGGCGGTTACAGAAGCCAAAAACGCGGCATTTGGTCGCATGTACGAGGAATTAGGGGAGAAAGGCGGGGACATGAAGTTATTCCGGTTAGCTAAAGCAAGGGAAAGGAAGACGCGTGATCTTGACCAAGTTAGGTGCATCAAGGGCGAGGATGGTAGAGTTCTGATGGGGGAGTCTCAAATCAAGCAGATGTAGCAGGCGTATTTTCGAGACTTACTTAACGAGGAGGGGGGTCGTAACATAGAGCTAGGGGAGTTGGGGCATTCAGAGCAACATAGAAACCTTGGGTACTGCAAGCGCATTAGGGCGGAGAAGGTCATGGTGGCTTTGCGTAGGATGAGTAGGGGTCGAGCGACCGGGCCTGATGAGATCCCGGTGGAATTCTGGAAATGCATGGGTAGGCCAGGAGTGGAGTGGCTCTGCAGGTTGTTCAATGCGATCTTCAGGACCAAAAGGATGCCGGAGGAGTGGAGGTGGAGTACAATGGTGCCCTTGTACAAGAACAAATGTGACATCCAGTGCTGCAACAACTATAGGGGTATCAAATTAATAAGTCACGCCATTGGGAGCGGGTGATCGAGGCGAGGGTAAGGGAGATGGCATCTATATCTGTGAACTAGTTCGGTTTCATGCCAGGTCGCTCCACTACAGAAGCTATCCACCTTGTCAGGAGGTTGGTGGAGCAGTTCAGGGATAAGAAGAAAGACCTGCACATGGTGCTTATCGACTTGTAGAAAGCGTATGACAAGGTCCCGAAGGAGGTGCTATGGAGGTGCTTGGAGGCGAAGAGCGTGCCAGAAGCCTATATCAGAGTATTCAAGGACATGTATGATGGAGCTAAGACTAGGGTTAGGACGGTGGGTGGCGACACAGACCATTTTCCAGTGGTTATGGGGCTCCATCAAGGATCGGCGCTTAGCCCTCTCTTGTTTGCCTTGGTGATGGATGCTCTAACCCGTCATATTCAAGGGAATGTGCATTGGTGTATGCTATTTGCTGATGACATAGTTTTGATAGACGAGACGAGGGTCGGTGTTAATGAGAGGTTAGAGGTATGGAGACAGACTCTCGAGTCTAAGGGTTGCAAAATAAGCAGATCTAAGACAAAATACCTGGAGTGCAAGTTTAGCGTCGAACCGAGCGAAGTAGGCGGAGACGTGATGATCGGATCTCAGGTCATCGCCAAGAGGGACAGTGTCAGATATCTTGGGTCGGTGATTCAGGGGGACGGAGAGATTCACGGGGACATCACTCATCGTATAGGAGCGGGGTGGTCAAAGTGGAGGCTTGCATCAGGAGTCCTGCGTGACAAGAAAGTTCCACAAAAACTCAAGGGGAAATTTAATAGAGCTGTGGTTAGACCTGCCATGTTGTATGGGGCGGAGTGTTGGCCAGTGAAGAACTCTCATGTTCAGAGAATGAAGGTTGCGAAGATGAGGATGCTCAGGTGGATGTGCGGGCTCACCGGGTTAGATAAGATTAAGAATGAAGTTATTCGAGAGAAGGTGGGGGTGGCCCCGGTGGATAAGAAGATGCGAGAAGCGAGGCTGAGGTGGTTCGGGCATGTACGGAGGAGAAGTCCTGATGCCCCGCTGAGGACTTGTGAGCGGCTGGCGATGGTCGGCGTACGACGAGGTAGAGGGAGGCCTAAGAGGTATTGGGGAGAGGTGATTAGGCAAGACATGGCTAGAATGCGGGTTTCTGAGGACATGACCCTTGATAGGAAAGTCTGGAGGTCTAGTATCAGGGTAGTAGGATAAGGGCCTCTAGAGTTTTTCGTACTCCTCACCGGGGGTTGGGTGAGGCTTGGCAGGGATATCCATAGATGACTTGTGTATTGGATTGTGTCCCCCTTATGGTAGTTATTTATGGTAGTTACTATCTGATATTTTTGCATGCTATTTTATTTACGGTTCTTATGTTTAGATAATTATTTATGCTATTTCTGCTGAAGTTACTAATGCTCTTTTGTTTTTGTTTTTGTTTTTGTTTTTGTTGTTCCTTTCCTTCACTGAGCCGAGGGTCGATTGGAAACAGCCTCTCTGCCCTCTCGGGTAGGGGTAAGGCTCGTCTACATATTACCCTCCCCAAACCCCATTTTGTGGGACTATACTGGGTAGTTGTTGTTGTTGTTGTTAGTATATTTACTTTAGATCTTTTTTTTCTAAGTTGTTCTTGTTGAAGACTTAGCCATTCGTTCTGCCTTTCAATTGATTGAACAAGAGGGCATCTTAGGCAGAAAACTCTGATGGTTTTCAAGCAATTTGTCTGCAGGCTAGTAAGTTGGTAGCATAGGACCAGGATCAAAATGTCAGCAAAAGGCTACAGAAACTGACAGGAGAATCTCCATACTCTTGTAACCTCATTACTTTTGCATAAACAATAGTATGTGAGCATAATGAAATGCAAATAATATGTGTGTAATAAAATCCAATAATTTATGTTCAGATTGTTGATATGACTAGTGTCTGTTCTTAAAACAGAGAACTTGGACCTTTAGGAAAGGCAATTTACACACAGCCTGTTAAAGACAGAAATGCTCCATACCTCTCCCTTCCTTTTCTTTCCTATATTGCTGCTTTTTCTCCCAAACAGTTTCTATTTAATTTCAAATGCCTACTTGGACCTGCCAATGGCATGGCTTCTGAGTCTTTTAGAAGATTTGAGTAACAGCACTAACAGTAAAACGGGATTAGCTTATAACCAACCGTAGATTGATTATATGATTAATTAAAGAAAATAACAGAAAGAGTGTTGTTTAACTAAAGAAGAGTTAGATTGGTACCAAAATGCATTTAGATTGACAACCTTGGAAACTAAGATTAAAATTAGGGCAGAAACAACAGTAGGTGAATCCAGACCGTCTATAAAGTTACTTGATACTTGTAAAGCTGTAGAATAGGAGCTTTTGGTGTAACTAGTAAATTTATAGTCATGTGATTAGGAGATCATGTTTTCTGGCCGTGAAAACAACATCTTGCACAAATGCAGGGTAATGTTGCGTATAATAAACCTTTATTGTCCGGCCCTTTCCTGAACAGTGACTGATTCCACCGCTCGAACTCATGACCTGAAGTTGTTCTAAGCTCCCCTTTGTCATCAAAAAAAAAAATTATATCGACTAATGTCTATCTAGTTTAAAACCTCACTATACAGTAATTTCAGTCAACTATAAGCTTCAAATTAATCAAAAGTTAAAAGGGTCAATTAATAATAAGTTCAATCAGCTATTTGGAGTTGCTCCCGACACCTTCTGTGTTTTCACGAGTATGACACTGTAGTGTACGTAGGAAGCAAATGCAGTAATCTGTCCCAAAAACATAGAATTTCTTTTTAAAAAATATGAAATCAATAGGGAACTCTATTATATACAATATTGGGACAAGCAAATTATGAGGTTTCACCAAAGTCTGAGCTTTAATACAACATTTAATTCCACTGTATGCCGAGGACTGTTCAATCCAAAAAAGGAATTTACCTCTAAAACAGCTGGTAAAAGGTTCAAATCTTTCCATTTTGCTATTTTTGTGTGTGATGTTTTGTTCTGTTTTATGATCCAAACAAGTAAAGGATAACTGTGAAAGCTGTGTTATTGCTCAACCATCATTCACATGGAAATGACCAACCTTTCAGGTATCCAACCTTTCATCAACAGGAGGCAACAAAAAATGCTCTTAAAGGTATCCAACCTTTCACATAACTATGCAGGTTAAAGATGTCAGGCAATCAATTTTAGCAAATGGCAATAATATTCCATAAATATCAGTAACAGAAAAAAGCTAAGGTTTCTCGCAAATGTAAGTCTCTGTTTGGAAAGCCACCCGGTAAATGAAATTGATATAATTACTAGGGTAGTAATTACGCAGCCTAGTAATTACATAGTCCACTAATTATGACGAATTGTTTGTTTGTGACAACGTAATTTTAGTGTAATTACAAGCGTGTTATTTGGTTGCACAAGTGTAATTACACAGTTAAATTTAATTTTAAATGAATTATCAAAACTTAAAGTTAAAGATAATAAATATACGCCTATAAATAATTTTGTATAAGTATAAATGATACTGGATTTGACATTTAAGATGCATGTTTTTGCTTGAATGTACACTAATTAATAATTATATATTCATAACTAATATTATAAAATAATTTTTATATATATTTCAAATTAATAACATTTTGTTTACTTATTTATAAAAAATTAAAAATATATATTTTGTAAGAACATCGTGAAATGCGTGTTTGATAAAATAAATTAAACCATAACATTATGTAAATGTTTGACAAAACTAATCTATCAATTCTAAATAAAAAATGAACAACGTGCAATGCAAATAACAAGTCAATGCTACCGAACAAGTAAATTGGAACTATAAATATGGCACACTTTTATAATCCCCCCCTCCCCCCCATAAAAAAAATTGTACATATGTCAAATTCCAATATATATAATAAAAATAAATTCCAATACAACTTATTAGCAAACATAATAAGTTTATAATCTCATTCCAGAACGAAATTTTCACTCATTACATGCCAAATTTGTTAATGACTCATTATTTCTAATATTAGGGGGTGTAGTTTTAAAAATTAGAATAATAATTGCAATTATGCTAAATGAAGAAAATACAATAAATAAGAAATAAAAATACGAGCAACTACATGAAATCACAAGAAGTAAAGGTACTGAAATAAAAGATACATAACGTACAAAAAAATATTTCAAAATAAATAAAAACATAAAAATAAAATAATGAAAATAAAAAGTTATAAAGAAAATAAATTAAAATAAAAAAATGGAAAGAAATTTAAAAGTAACCTTGTAATTATACAGTGTAATTACCACAAGTTTTCGCTCACCTTCCCATTTGAGAATTAGAGAGTGCAATTACACATCTCCAATTACACTCAATTATATGCTGACCAATTAATTACCTTGCCAGACAAATATTCTATACTACGTAATTACACCCAAATTCAATTCCTATGTGACTTTTCAAATATGCTCAAAATATTGGAATAGCAAGAGTTTTGTTTAAGATGACAATACTCTTGTTAATCTTTAAAAATATTACTCCCTCTTGTCAATTAAAATGCCAGACACCAATAAATTTCTATAAACTTACAAAATTTTGAAGCACTTAAACTCATTAATTATACAAATTTTAAATTTTGATGTAATGTTTGTCTAATTTTTCAGCCATTACGTAAGTACCTACTTCTATCAGTAAATAATACGTTTGCATCAAATTAGGCTTACATCAAAATATATTGTTTATATATATCCTCTTAAGGTGTAATCTTTCTCCATTACGTGGGATATTTTGTATATCGACGCCCCTTAGTCTCAAGAACAGTATAGATGTCATTACCACTTTAAAGTCAATATCTAATCAAATACCCTCGTATAAAATAGAAAGGCATAGAGTATTTACCGTGCCATTTCAAAAAGAAAAAAAAAACCAGGTATATCAGTGCTATCTTCTTATTGGGGACCAGATAGTGCAATAAATTGGCCCAAAGGTAAATACAGTGTCATGTATAGCTTAAATAAAATCAGCGAGAGCTAATGTAATCACTCGATATACATAATTCAACTATTTCACTGGGTGAGATGCAAGAATGTTAACACTACACATGTAGGCAGACACCTATTCCACCGGAATCTCTCACCAATACAAATACATAGGTCTACTGACATGTAGCAAGAAATCAATCTTAATATTCTTGGTCACATTAAATGTGGACAATTAGCTTATATGATTTTCACCCGCTTTGTTCAGTTAGGCTACACAGATGCGGCAAACAATTCCAATTAGTTTTGTAATATCAAGAACTTTGGAAAGCAACTGTTTTGTTATGGAAAAAGAACATAAGGCACCTTAAGTATTATAAAATTGTTTTGTCTCTGTCCTACACTTCTACTAGGAAAAGTCAATGAACATAAAAATGTGAGAGACTTTGGGTGTTCGGTAGAAAGGAAAATATTTCTGAAATTTTTTTTTTAATTTTTTTATGTTTAGTTGGCTTAAATGTTTTAGAAAATATTTTCTTTATTAATTTATTTTTTTCAATTGTAGGAAAATGTTTTCCTTATTAAGAGAAGAGAAAATATTTTTCAAAATTCCTTCTCAACCTTCTCCATTCTCACCAACCCACCCTACCCGTCTCTAAAGTTCATTGATAATTGCACATATCATGGTGTAACCTGAACTTTATCAATAATGATAATTTGTTCAGTTAGCATACATGGTTTAGCCATATCAATTTAAGTATGCTGTGCAAAAATAATAGAGAATTCACATGGGTAAATATTAAAGAACTAGAAATTTCTTTATGAATTCTCTTACATTGCTTGTTCTTATAATTAATTGACTGACTAAAGTTGGGGTTGAATCGCATGAATTCTGGAAATATCAAAGGTGAATATGGGCTCATTCATTTGCCATGTATACCACATAAGATGCATCTATGAGATAGTTACATGTGCGATTATTATTAACCCACAATATGGTGTTTTGCGAGGTAATTTGCTCAATAATTCAATCTAGAGCACAATTTTCAGATTTTCTATTCAAGAAGTTCATGTTGATAAGTTGGTTTACATCATAGTTGGTTTAGCAAAATAATTTATTGAGTGTCTCCACTTAATAGTTAAACTGTTTCTTATGAGAACAAAGTTATATATATCAGTTTGATATACATTATATACGAGAGTATATTATATTCTCCCCTCACAAGTGGTTCAGGGTGAGGAACCAAATAATTCCATCTCAATATTATTGATGTGCGGTGTATATTTTGATTAACACCACAAAACACAAAGATGGGTTCTCAAAGTTGAGAAAATAAGTTAGTTTTCTAACATGAGGGGGAGACATGATAAACAGTTGAGAAAAAGTTACGTGGAATGAAATATCATTTGTATATCTAGATCCTCGATTACGATAATATGAATTTGAAGTTCATAAAAAGGTAATTCGTTTGCAACATATTGCAAAGCATGCCATAAGCATTTGTCGTCCCAAAGAAATTAACTATATTCTCATTGCAAATGCTCATATTAAGTCCTGGAAGGACAAAATCTATGGTACGCTTAAAGCGTATAGACAAATCAGTTTCAAATAGAACTTCTTGATAAAGAAGATGAGCAAATGATCAAAGTGATCATAATAAATGAGGTAAGTGATCTAGACGGTCACATGACATAACACTTCATAAAATCTCACGAGAGATTCAGAAACCTGAATTTATGAATGAAGAGATCTCTATGTTATGTCTTTATGAAAATTTATTGGAACTGATATAACATGTTTGTCGACGACATCTCATAGCGCTAAGTTTAGATGAGGATCTTAAGTCTATCGAATATAGACACAAAAAGTATTGGCCAAATGGAAGAGATACAATTTAAGTAGAATTGATTCCATATGAAAGACATGTAGTTTTGGACATGTAGTTCAAATACTTAAAAGTATAAAGTCAATGGTATGTGCAAACAGTTTTTGATATCTTATATGTCTATGCAAGACATAAAAACTTGATATGCACTAAAGCCTCTTTAGATGGCTTATATGGCTTAACTTATATGACAATTGAAGGACTTAAACCGCTTAAAGCATATAAAATTTTTGGTCTTGAGTACCACATACTAAGTGCAATTTGTGCACATTTGTATCTTGCTATAACTATAAGCATGATAATGTGATAGCGAGGATACCTTTATGGAGATATTGAAGAGTCATTCCAAGATATTTGTGAAGACATTATATATCTATCACGAGTTATGATTTCAATGTGCAAATATTCGTTATAGTTAATATGGCTGATTTATTTATCAAATCTCTACCAACGATCTCTTGAAGATGGTGCACAAGATTGAAATGCGAATGCTCAAGGATGTGAATGATGCTCTCTTCAGGGGGAGTTAATGCGCGTTGCACTCTTTTCCCTTACAAGGTTTTGTCCCACTGGATTTTCCTTGCAAGGTTTTTGACGAAGCAACCAGTAGGCGCATTTCTAAATATGTGTACTCTTTTCCTTTTCTAGAATTTTTTCCCACTGGTTTTATTTTAGTTAAGGTTTTAACGAGGCACATTATTTATTGAATAGACATTCAAGGGGGAGTGTTATAAATAGAATTCTATTTAAGGTGAATGTCTATATTTAGATAGATTCTAGGGTTTATTACTTGGTGACTAAGTCACCATCTCCCTATAAATAAAGGGGTTCTATTCCATTGTAAATCATCCCATATCAATAAAAATTCCATCACTCTCTTTTTCTCTACAATATTACTCTTCTTCTTTTATTGTTTTATAACAAATACTTTAATCTCACCCTAGATCTCTACGCATCTAGAGAGCTTCTCAACGACTAAACACATTTTTAGGTCCCAACAAAAAAGAGGGATCATTTCTTACCATAATATCACTCCTCAATTTTCCCCCCAAAAAGTAGAATTTCCAATAAAAACAATAGAACCCATTGGAAGACAAATTAAATATACATTTTCTACTCAAGAAATGAACAAGAATAATATGCATTTATTGTCAAAACACGAATCTCATACCTTACCCACAGATTTCTACACAATGAGATATTGTATGTTGTATGAATATAATTTAAAGATCAACATAATTTTAAGTAAATTGGGAATGGCTATATAATTTTTTAAATTATATCACTCATTTAAACTCGTCTCAAATTACTATATCCAAATAAAAAGTATTAAAAATTTATATTTTGCTGGCATATAAATTTCTAACAAGACTAAATTATAAACTGGAAAACTATGACTAACACACATTCCTAACTAATATATATATATATATATATATATATATATATATATATATATATATATATATATATATATATATATATATATATATATATATATATATATATATTGTACCACACTTATTTCATAGGTCAATATGGATTTCAAAAGTTTGTAAGTCTTCTGATGTAATTTTCTATCATGTAATTTAGGCCTATCTCATTTAATTTTAACAATTTAACTCTCCATGGTTTCACACTTATAAATTAGGGCATCTAGAGCTCGACGTAAGACATAATAAAATCATCTGAAGTGACATTCTATTAATTTTATCCTTCACGTTTTCCAATTATCAGAAAAATTCATTCTCAATTTTCTCGACAATCTTGATGATCAGGTCAACTTATGCGCATCTCGACTAAGCTATCTTCTACTAGCAACATGTATCACGTAATTTTATTCGTCAAGATTTGGACAGAGCGAAAGAAATCACCTAGTATTTTTGTCTCCGCTAGAATTTTGAACCAGTTCAGAGAATGAAGGTTGCGGAGATGAGGATGCTCGGTGGATGTGCGGGCTCATCAGGTTAGATAAGATTAAGAATGAAGTTATTCGAGAGAATGTGGGGGTGGCCCCAGTGGATGAGAAGATGCGAAAAGCGAGGCTGAGGTGGTTCGGGCATGTGCAGAGGAGAAGTCCCGATGCCCCTGTGAGGAGTTGTGAACAGCTAGCGATGTTCGGCGTTCGGCGAGGCAGAGGGAGGCCTAAGAGGTATTGGGGAGAGGTGATTAGGCATGACATGGCTACAATGCGGGTTTCCGAGGACATGGCCCTTGATAGGAAAGTCTGGAGGTGTAGTATCAGGGTTGTAGGATAGGGACCCCTAGAGTTTTTCGTCCTACTCACTCGGGGTTGGGTGAGGCTTGGCAGGGCTATCCATAGATGATTTGTGTTTTGGATTGTGTCTCCCTTATGGTAGTTACTGTATGATATTATTGCATGCTATTTTATTTATGGTTCTTATGTTTAGTTAATTATTTACGCTATTTCTGCTGGACTTACTAATGCTCTTTTGTTTTGTTTTTGATTTTGTTTGTTTTTCCTTTCCTTCTCTGAGCCGAGGGTCGATTCGAAACACCCTCTCTGCCCTTTCGGGTAGGGATAAGGCTCGTCTACATATTACCCTCCCCAGGTCCCACTTTATGGGACTATACTGGGTACTTGTTGTTGTTGTTGTTAGAATTTTGAACCAAAGACAATTCTCAATCCATTTTAATTACTATTAGGCCACACCCTTAAGTGAAAGTCTCAATATTTTCTACTTACGCTTTTGCCTAATTTGATCATTTTAATCTCTAATTTTGTAGGACCTCAAATTATCCAGAACTCAGAAATATTCATCTTGTCAAGGTTGGACTTTAGATCAACATTCACTATCACATGACTACATTATTGGTCTCCCAATTGTTATATAAAACAAAGGTGTGACGTAGCACCTCAATAGCATTTTTCCATTTCAACCATCATATTTTGATTATGTCATAACATTTTCATCTCTCGTATCATTTCTCTAATATATCAAGCCTAAATATCTCTTAGGCACTATAATTCCATCGATCTTATTGAGTTGTTTCACATCGGAGGAATTTGAGGTCCTTGGTCTCCTTATATGGCTTGGGCAATCCTCACCTTATAAGCAAGCTTTTGAGGTTGAGTTAGGCCCAAGTTCCATTCTTATCATGGTATCAGAGCCAGACTCATCCCAATTATTGTTACCGATGTTGGGCCCCCATTTATGTTGTCCATGCTCCAAATGTCTGAGCGTGAGGGAGGGTGTTGAGTTGTCCCACATCAGAGAGATTTGAGGTCCTTGGTCTCCTTATATGGCTTGAGCAATCCTCACCTCATAAGCTAACTTTTGGGGTTGAGTTAGGTCCAAGGTTCATACTTATTCTTATCAGATCTCATATTAATTTCACTCATCTTGTGCTGACCAAACTTGCTGTGATATGAAAACATAGATACATATCTAGAAATTCATCTAGAAACTAAGCCATAAGATTCACACCGGCCATAGTAAGTGATGAAAATGACATTTATCAAACAGAATCCAGCCTAGTTTTACAGGCAAAAGTTTTCAGACCTAGAGCTTGCAACTATCAGCCTTTATTTCTACCAAAAAATATAATATTTGTTGCAGAGACCGTTTATGTTGTGAAAACAATCTAACACACTCATGGGTGGTTGGTTGGAAACAAATTATTCCGAAATAATTATCTCGAGATTAGTTATTTCACTTTCTCATAGGAATAAAAGAAATACTATAATCCCGAATCATTATTCTTCGTACCAAACAAGTCCTCAATACTCGAAGAAAATAAGAAATTACTACCAATTTTGTTCAATTGCTAATTACACCCATACAAAGTGTTGTAGACATACGCGTGGTTGTGGTTGGCCATAGATCATTAGCGGCGCTGTGAGAACAAATACAGACATTTAAAACTCATAATTAAGTAATACTTTTGGGACTGCAGATACAGAGATATAACTCTAGGAATTTGCATCTAGAAACACATATGTAGAAATCCCCATATTAAAATATATAGAGATAGACAACAGCAGCAATAATTATATTACCAAATAAATTAAAATAAAGGTAAGAAAGAGAATAGAGACCTGACTGCTGGGAAGTTGGGTGCAATTGTGGATAACATCAAAGATGGAATTGGCCTCCTTTTTACTCGATCAGATCTGATCTGATGAGGAAACCTGCTTCAGCCAATCATCTTCTTCCTTAGAAATTTGCCTCCCTCATCAGAGGGTTTTAACCAATGGGATGCGCCCACTAAATACATAAACAAAACCAACCTCTCAATCCGTTTTCTTTGGATTCCATTCACACCTTTAGCTAACAATGTCTTATGCTATTTTTCTCCCTTCTATCTTCTTATCCGCTTAATCAAAGCTTAGCAGCAGAGGCACCGAGTAAGTGGATGGAAAACACAGAATTTATTATTGACTGATTTTTCTTTACTTGCTTATGGCTTGTCAGCTCTTTTACTCTTTTCCCTTGTTTTTATTATACAAGGTGAAAAGTGTACGGACACTTTAACAACACATAAATCCACGCGCAAAATTTACTCTATTCTTTTTTAAAATAAATAAATATATAAATATCAAAAAATACTGAGGAGAAGTGTTGGGACCTCATAAGTAAGGATAAGGTAATGGAATCTATAGAGTAATTCATATACTTAAATAGGATTGGAGAATTAATAAGGGCAATAGATATGTCATTTGTCATTACCACTAGCCATCATTTATAATTATCACTACTAACCACTATTATCACAACAATAATCAATTATCACTATTAATCACCGATCACTATTATGAGTCATTACTGCGATAAACCATATCATTAACTATTATTGTCATTCACTATTTATTATTCATAATCACCACAACTAACACCACCACCAATCACTGCCGAGTCATCATCTACAACTACACCACTATTAACCATCATCACCACCGGTTAACATACAATTTTTAAAAATATTTAATTAATATAGTATTAGATTAATTAATATTATTTTGTTTTATTTTTACTTATTAATCTTTAAATAAAGATAAATTTTATATATTCATATGTAAGGGAAAAACAGTCTTATTTTAATACAACATTTAATATTCATATGTATATTCTGATTCCGACGTTTTAATCTTAATACATGTATTAATATTTGGATATGTATTCATTTTTAGATATTTTAATCTTAATAAATCTCATATATTTGCACTTAATGGAGGTCTGAATCTTAATCATTTAGATCACAGACATTAAGTGTGTTTGTTTTCAAAGTCTGAATCTTGACTTAGTCAACAAGTGTATTTATTTTTTTACTTCAGAACCACTTAATGAGTCCGAATAGGTATGTACGATTAAGATCCATAGAAGAACTTAATTTCATTGAGATACTATCATACATGTTCACTGTTAAGTGTCATCACAACCATTATCAACTACCATCATGCCACCACCTACCACGACCCAAACTGGAGGGCCATGACTAGCACTCGACCATACTTGACGCGCACCAACGTACATTTTACCTAACCTTCTTTATTATCTTTTAGGGCCACCGAGATCAATATAAATGATATCCATGGATCACGGACAACCAACCATAAAAGATGATGGCATAAACATACATAACATGGAGTGGCCAGACAATCAAGAAACTATATATAAGGTACGAGCTACCACGATACCATAAAGACTATACAACAAAAACCAGCCGACAAGGCATACCAAACTATACATGAGTCGGCACGTGTCTATGAGCCTCTAAAGGAACATAAGTTCTGCAACATAGCCGGAACATGGCCCTGACATACCCATAATGTCTATAACAAAAATATATACCAAGACCACGGCAAGTCTAGAGAAGGAATCTCGCCAATCACAGACTACTGTGGCGGGGGAGCTACACCTGCATGTCTATCAGGACCTGCAGCATGACATGCAACGTCCACAAACAAAAGGACATCAGTACGAATAAAGTACTGAGTATATAAGGCAGGAACCATAAATACGAATAGTAATGTAAGCAGGGATAGAGAATATACAACCTGTAACATCTGAGTACCTCTGAGGGCTACTGACGCGAAATGCATGATACATATGTATAAATACATAAACTGTTAAAACATACGCCTCTGTGGGTATTATCATCATCATATCGTACCCGACCGTAATAGGCTCGATAAAAAAAACGTACCCGGCATCATAAGGCTCGGTAGAATCGTACCCAGCCACGTGGAGCTCGGTAAAACCCAACTGATCAGTGGTTGCACAATAGGTATTGTACCTGGCCGACTATAGCGCGGCTCGATACAGTAAGATAGATACATATATATAATGCATGCTCGACTCATGGAAACACGTTCTAGACCTTTTGGAGTGACGTAAGATCGGTATCCTCTGTACACGTTATTAGGATTAACTCTTCACTATTAACCTTATAAGAATCAGGAAGTACCAACAACATTGATAACATAGGAATGAGAGAAGCAACATCACATCAATCGTTTCATAAGAGGGGAAACAATGTAAGTACTGCTAGCTTCTAAGAGTAGAGTATCTTTAGAAGCTCGTTCATTACATTATGTATGACGGAGCCGTGCAAAAGAAGGAAAGGGATAGCCTCACATACCTTGTATATACTGCCCCAATCCCAAGCTATGAAATTTTCACAACTCCATAGTCTACAATAAGAGAAACGATACTATCATTATCATTTAAGAGTCATAACTATTATGTATCAATCATAACCTATTTTACGACGAAACGGATAGCACCTTCCCTATATAGATGACTTCACACCATTCAAAACAATCACTAGACAGCCCAAACAACATCAATAATAAATATATTGAGCCTCCCAAAATAGTGCACGTACAATCTAATTACTTCATACATACGACGACCATCGTAGTCGTGTCAAACGACCCGGAAATATTACGAATAACTATCATCCCACAACCCTACATATATATGGTGTTTATCCACACCCTTCCACCTCCGAAACTCCACAAAGCAGTAGTAAAACATGCAACCCAACAGCAACACAAAACAGTCCGCTACAAGTGAATAACTCGAACTCATTGCTTCTGATCACCATCCCGTGAGTTCTTTCATATATAGAAAGAATTACCATGTGTTCACGGCAGAAAAAATGCATGAAATAGTGCAGTAAACTTACCTTGCTCGTTGGATAACTCATCCCTTCCCTTGGTTCTTCAAACTCTTGATTTTACCCTCAATTAGAACTTGAAAGAGAGGAAAAATCAATTAGGGTTTGTGTGGGATTTTTGGGAGGAGGCTTGCATGGGTTTAGGTCTGATTATTTGTGAGATATATTGAGGGTTATATTGCAGGATATAACCCTGTAAATGGGCTTAATAGTCGACCCGAAATTTCCCTTTTTTGGGCTGTCATTTTACCAAGTAGGTGACACACCTACTTCTCACCTAGCAGCTTGCGCAGTCTCACGAAAATGCCTATATCTCTCTACTCCGACGTCGTATCGATAAAAGGTTTAATGTGTTGGAAACTATACTTATAGATATTACATTTCTTGGGTAGATAACCCCTTAATTCCAAGTATATTATGAGAAAAGCTTAATGACATTTGGCCTAAAGTTTAAGTAAAACCATGAACCTAAGTTATGACAACTTTTGTCGACTTTTGTTTCATAACTTGTTTGACGTCAAGACTATGAAATGGATATTATATGATTGAAGTACCTTAATACATGACCTTTTGAGTGTATTAAGCACCTATAGATTTACCCGAAAATACGAGTTACAACATCCTTGATTCGTTTAACTTCTAATACTTGTAATCACCCTTATACACCCTTTTATCACTTAAGATCAATAGGATTAAATTCTTATCATCTCAAGGATAATTCCTTCTTGGATTTATGTTAACTAACATATGGAATGAACTAGCGCATGTGGGTATGGGTTGTAACACCCTCTCCCCCTTAGGAGCATTCGTCCTCGAATGTAAGGATTTATGGGGAGTCCAAATCATCATGGATTCCAACTGAAAATGGTCACTAGCAAAATTTGCAAGCAGTTAAGCCCAACGCATGGCCTCACAAGGCTACACAAAGCATTATGGAAATGTACATTATTTGCATATCACCATTTTGTATTAAGGAAGAGTGTTTTCAAGTTATTGCTTACCTCATAAAGTCGTTTCACCTTTTCAATGTATCCTGCGTTCCACCAGCATCCTTGTTATCATCATTCTGGAATAGGTAAGGGTATTGAGACTTCATCTCTTCTTCCGCTTTCCATGTCATTTCTTCCATATTCTTTTTCCTCCACAATACTTTGACGGAAGCTACATCTTTTGTTCTCAGCTTGCGGACATGTCGATCTAATATAGCCACTGGCACTTCTTCATATGATAGATACTCTGTAACTTGTACATCTTTGATAGGGACAACTCGAAAAGGGTCTCAAATACATTTTCTCAACATAGATACATAGAATACCAGGTGGACAATTTCCAATTCGGATGGCAATTCCAACTCATAGGCAACTTGTCCAATTCGTTGAAGAATTTTATACGGACCGATATACCTTGGACTCAGTTTACCTTTCTTCCCAAAACGCATAACACCCTTCATTGGTGTGATCCTCAGGAAAACCAAATCACCAACCTCAAATTCCAAATCACGACGTCATACATCGGAATAAGAATTTTGCCTGCTTTGTGTCGTCCTCAATCGTTCCTGTATCACCTTCACCTTCTCAATGGCTCAGTGAATCAAATCTGGCCTATATAATTTTATTTCATCGACTTCGAACCATCCAATTGGTGATCTACATCTTCTCCCGTATAGTGCCTCATATGGGGCCATTTTAATACTAGAATGGTAGCTGTTATTGTAGGCGAATTCTATGAGTGGAAGATAGTCATCCCAATTCCACTTAAAATCTAGAACACATGCTCGTAGCATATCTTCCAGTGTTTGAATGGTACATTCAGCCTGTTTGTCTGCCTGCGGATGAAATACAGTGCTGAGATTCACTTGTGTGCCTAAAACCCTTTGAAAAGACCTCCAAAAAGTAGTCGTAAATTGAGCTCCTCGGTCTGATATAATAGATACCGAGAGATCATGAAGCCTAACAATTTTCTTGATATACAACTTCGCATAATCTTCACCCGGGTAGGTTGTCTTAACTGGTAGAAAATGGGCACATTTTGTAAGTCGATCAACTATCACCCAGATGGAATCAAACTTACGATAAGAGCGAGGTAATCCAATAACGAAGACCATATTAATCACCTTCCATTTCCATGTCGAAATCTCTATATTTTGAAGCAATCCACTAGGTTTGTGATGTTCTATCTTTACTTGTTGACAATTAGGACACAGGACTACAAATTCTGCAATAGACTTCTTCATGTTATCCCACCAATACTGCTCCTGACATCATGATACATCTTTGTCGAGCCGGGGTGGATGGAATATCGGGATTGATGAATCTCATTCATAATCTTTTCTCGCAATCCTGCCACATTAGGCACACATAATCGGCTCTGGTATCTCAGTGCCCCATCTCCTCCGATCTCAAAAGCCATAATTTTACACTACTTAATGCTCTCTATCAATCGTACTAAGATAGGATCTTCATATTGCCGTGATTTTACCTCGGCTACCAAAGATGATTCTGATGTATTATGTACAGTAACACCTCCGTCATCAGGGTCTAATAATCTGATTCTCATACTGTCTAGCTGATGAAGCTCTTTAGTCAACCCCCATCTACCTGCCTCAATGTGTACTAAGCTTCCAATTGACTTACGACTAAGAGCGTCTGCCACAATATTGGCTTTATCGGGATGATACAATATCTCAACGTCGTAGTCTTTCAGTAATTCAAGCCACCTACGCTTCCTCAAATTCAACTCTTTCTGCTTAAAGATGTATTGTAAACTCTTATGATCTTTGTAGATGTCAACATGGATGCCGTATAAGTAGTGCCGTTATATCTTCAAAGCATATATTACTGCAACCAATTCCAAATCATGGGTCGTTAATTCTTTTCATGCTTCTTCAATTGTCTTGATGCATAAACAATCAACTTTCCATGTTGCATCAATACGCAACCCAAACCTATACCCGAGGCATCACAATATACCACATATCCTTCTGTTCCTTCAGGGAGAGTGAGCACTGGTGCGGATGTTAATCGATTCTTCAGTTCCTGAAAACTACGCTCACACGTGTCAGACCACTGGAACTTGGTAGCTTTTGTGTTAACATAGTCAATGGTGATGATATGGAGGAAACCCCTTCTATAAATCGCCTATAATATCCTGCTAACCCTAGGAAGCTATGGACTTCTGATGGTGTTGTGGGTCTCGGCCAATTCTTTACTGCATTGATCTTCTGAGTAAATACACTGATACACTCGTCAGATATCACATGGCCAAGGAATGCTACTTAGTTCAGCCAGAATTCACATTTGGAGAGCTTAGCATATAACTTACGATAGAAATGTCTGCAATACTATCCACAAGTGGCCTGCATGTTCCGCCTCCGAACGAGAATACACCAGAATGTCATCAATGAATACAATCACGAACACATCAAGATAGGGCCTGAATACAGTATTCATGAGACCCATAAAAGCTGTTGGGGGCATTTGTTAGCCCAAATGACATCACGAAGAACTCAAAGTGCCCATATCTTGTCTGAAAGGTCGTATTTGGAATATCCTTCTCCTTAACCCTCACCTGATAATACCCTGAACGTAAGTCAATCTTGGAGAAATGCTTGGCACCCTAGAGTTGGTCAAGCAGGTCGTCAATTCTTGGAAGTGGAGACTTGTTCTTTATAGTAAACTTATTCAATTGTCGATAGTCGATACACATCCGTAGCGACCCATCTTTCTTTCGCACGAATAGGACTGGCGCACCGCTGAACTGGACAGCCTACTGTGGTGGGGGAGCTGCACTTGCCTGTCTATTAGGACCTGCAGCACGACATGCAACTTCCACAAACAAAAGGACGTCAGTACAAATAAACTACTGAGTATGTATGGCAGGGAACCATAAATACGGATAGTAATGTAAGCATGGATAGAGAATATACAACCTGTAACATCTGAGTACCTCTAAGGGCTATTGACATGAAATGCATGATACATATGTATAAATACATAAACTGTTAAAACATACGCCTCTGTTGGCATCATCATCATCATATCGTACCCGGCCGTAATAGGCTCGGTAAAAAAAATGTACTCGGCCATCATAAGGCTCAGTAGAATCATACCCGGCCATGTGGAGCTCGGCAAAACCCAACTTATCAGTGATTGCACAATAGGTGCCATACCCGGTTGACAATAGCGCGGCTCGGTAGAGTAAGATAGGTACATATATATATAATGCATGCTCGACTCAT